>OZ005653.1:107101558-107769058 GCA_963930645.1 Salticus scenicus
AAATAACAGAAAAAAAATAGTTTAAATTTACGACGAAATGTTCAATAAAATAATGGGAGCGAATGAATTAGCTCAAATAATAAATGTCGGAAAAAAAAAAAAAAGAAAGTTCAAATTTAAGAGGGGAAAAAATCTTTTTTATTATTATTATTATTATTATTATTATTATTATTATTATTATTATTATTATTCAGATCAGCGAACAGAGCAAATTCATATGAAATTTAAAAACTTCATAATCATTCGTAATGGCCATTAAACATAACCAGGGCAGTACATGGCAGCACTAATCTAAGATTGATATAGTTTGAAATCCGTAATGAAAATGAAATTTAGAAACCATATATATATGCTATACATCACATCCTAAAATACTTCCTAAATACACTATTTACATAAAACATTCATGCACACATACTTGCAAAGTGTTACGTAGTATTATCTATCAATCTAGTACGTATTATATTTATTATTTCAGCATAGGCATTCGCCCACTATATTTTATTAAACATTTCGTCATAAATTGAAACTTTTTTTTTTCTCTGTAGTTTTTTAATGTTTATATTTAGGAGATTTAAAGATTTGGCATTCGCTCGCATGTTTTTATATGTTTTATTATTTCAGCTTCGGTATTCACCAAATACATTATGATCAAATATCATAATGATCACCGAATGTTTTATGTTAAAAAAAAATAAATAAATATAAATAAATATATATATATATATATATATCGCCCCTGGCGAGGACACGACTTAGTATCTTTTGCTTGGTAACCAGAGTGCTGGCACGACGTCATGATTTCATGGTCTGATTTCATAAAAGAATTATGCGCACTCAAGGAGAAAACGCCGGATTCTGCAGAAATAGACAGATTGTTTATGACACAAATAGTCACTAAGATAAGGTTTATGACACATATAGACTCCTACGATAATCTGGTGTGTCACACACACGACGACTTTCTCCTAGCCTGAAATTTACATACTATAAAAATATGTAGAAGATTATGGGGTGAGTTAACGAGTACTGTTATGTAAACTTGTGATAAAAAAATTCAAATTATGCTCCCGAACAGCTTTATTTGACAAATATTTCCGTGGGAGGGCGCTACCACCCCCTCAACCCCGTTTCATTATTTTGTCTACATTTATATAGAATTAAAATATAGAATTAAATTCAAAAGCTCCTTTTTTTTTATCCAAACAATATTCACACGCAACATTACTCGAAACTTATCAATCCTGATCAAACTTTCCTAGTAAAAAATGTATTTACTTCCAAATACCACATTTGGATCGCCTGGAATTATTTGTTTTAATTTACTCTTAGAGACACAGACAAAAATCAAACGTTAAAAATGTGACTTCGTTATTCATGAAGCATCAAAACGTGTAAATATACAAAACCAAGCGATGAATATTCAGCTTAAAAAATACATTATTTACCATATGGCTATTAGGAATTAATTTCAATTCCTGTGCAACTTTCCTGGACATTAGAGTAAAGAATTTTCACTAATAATAAAAAAGAACGTTATGGCTTAAATATTGGCAGCCGTGTATATCTTCTGATGATTATGTACAGTCGGGGAAAAAAAAAAAAAAAAACGCAACACCCGCTGTAATTTCGTTATTAATTGACGCAGGAACATCTAACGCACATCATTCAACAGGAAATTCAAAGCACTTTCTGAATATGTCGTCAAATTTTGAATTAGGGGTCATCAACATATTGAAGTGAGCGCCAAATTTAAATTTTTTCAATAGCAACACCCAATTTTGACTTCATTTTCGAATTTCTGAGAGTCTGGCAGTGCGGAAAAGTATACTATTTGTATACTTTATCTTTAGTATTTATTGAGTTATAATCCAAAATGTGTTAGGGGGTTATCTATAAACGTAGAAAAATAAAATTAAGATCCTATAAGAAAAAGAAAAAAATTTAATGTTTCACACCGGAAATCTTTCAGGAAAAAAAAAAATATTTATAGCAATTAATAAAACGTTGCCTTGTTTTCAGTTTCTTAATTATCCCGAATTCAATTTTTTAGATTTATATATACTTCAGTACTGTTTTAGATAATTTTAGGACTATTTAAATACATTACACTTGCGATTACTCCATACAGTACTCTGTGAAAAAAGCGCAATATTTTTCAAGTAAACGTGTCTATTATGGCTGTACTGATCACCAATAAAGCTTAAATTTTCTTTCGTAGGTGTAGCATAATATACGAAATGAAATAATATATATATATATACATATATATACAACAACGCATAAACTAAATCTTTTCGGATAAATTATTGTAAGTGTTCATGAAGTAAATATTAAACAATTTTAATCGCACTTTTCAGTTTTGGATCAGTTGAAATCTTTGGAACTGTACGATTTGTTTTATAATTGCTATGAAAATATAATTTCTTAATTAACCCTTTCGCGACCGCTTACGTAGATTCACGCCATTTGAAAATCTGTAACTCTGTCAGTGGGCGTTTCTTTCGTAATTTGTGTGTTACATATTTCTTAAGTGTGTACCCAGTGTTCATATTTTTGCATTTTGCAATAAAATATACTATGGATAGAAATATATTGATTAGAAAGAATATAACTATAATGTATATCCATTTGTAATATAATTGTGAATACAGAAAATTTGTTCTGAAATATTTTATTTTGAGAGTATAATGCCCGTAGGCGGGTCTTACTGTCAAAAAGACAAAATCCTGCAGTCACAAAAAGTGTTAAAATATATTTATAAAAGTTAAAGTATGTTTTTTAAAATGTATAAAGTTAAAATATATTAATAAAATTTTAAAGAATAAAGTGTCCTTGAAATAATAATCGTCCCCCTACAAAATAAATAAATAAATAAATTAATAAATAAAATAAAATAAAACATTATATGAAGCAAATGATTAAGCCTTTTTTAACTATGTAGTTAAGAAACGATTTTACAGGTCTGTCTTGCATTCCAATTCCATTCGTTTTTTATATTTGACAATTTCACATTAAACCTATTTTTCTATTTAAAACAGTAAACCCCGCCTATTTAGTTAATTTTTTTTCTTCTAGTGTTTGTTTAAAAGATTCAAAATTCATCACCAATTAATCGATGAAGTAAATACCACTTGTGCATATTTTTGTCAACATAAAATAAGGGGTTTAACACGAATACTCAATGTCACATTTACTTTTCTTTACTGTATTGTTTTGTTTTGAAGAACGATGAAGGCGGGGGCTTGTCTTCTTTAGAAAACAGAAATTCTTGATACTAACACTAATGTCTAAAAATCATCATTTTTGTTTCATTTCTTTACATTTGACTTTGTTGTTATATAATTTGACCCGTAAATAAAAAATAAAAGTATTTTGTTTAATTTTCTTTGTTATTTTTAAAGATTTGTTTCGTTATCTCATGCAAAACTATATAAGAGACGGCCCCCTAAACCACTCTAAAAGCAAAATTTATTTATATCTCGAAAACTAATAATTGGAATGAGCTGCAAATTTGCACACCCACATTTTTCAGCATTAGGATTCATTTTATGTAAAAATTAATATAGGTCATAATTCATAATTTTTATGAATATGAATTTATTAATATTTTTCAGAATTAAAAATATTTTTCAGAATCAAAAGTAATGATGGATTATGTTTGGGTTTCTTCACTGTATCTCGTAAAAAAAAAAATTATATCGATCATGTTATTTTTTATGAAGATATTAATAAAAGTTTGAAATATGAATTTAACATTAGCACCTTCAAACTTTGAACGCTTATAACTCTGTGAAAAAATGAGTAAAATATACAACCAATATACTTTTTCGCGTTGTCGAGATCCCAGGAATACAAATATAATATAAAAATAGGGTGTTACCTTTAAAAAAATCAAAGTTGGTGCGCGTTTTAATATGTAGACGACCCCCAATTGAAAATTTCTGTTCATTTTCTGAAACTACTCACAATTCCCCGTTGAATGATACCTATTACATTTTTCTACATTGATTAGCAACGAAGTTATGTTGAGTGTTGCGTTTTTTTTTTTTTTTTCCCCGACTGTACACACCAAAATGTGCACATAAATTTAATCCTATGTTAATAACACACGACACAACCTGAAATACACTTTCATTAATTTTCAAGCATTGGCGCTCTATAATCTAGTTTGTGTAGCCGTGTAAACGAACAGTGATGAATTTCCATACCATACTCTAGATGAAACATGCTTTCACTCATACAAAACACATGTATTCGCTTCATTTGTTTAGTGCAGCCTGTGAGTGTTAAACTCTACTTATCTGCAATTTCCCTCATGTATTTGAATTCTCTTGGGTGTCCCTGTACACGAACCATATCCTTCATCTCAATGAAAAGTTGAGCGTAGCATCCCTAGATGACACACATTTAGAAGACCAAGATTGGACTTTCTGCTGTTATTTCTTCTTCAGGGCCCTCTTCACTCACCGCCGCTGGAAGCCGAAGCTAATGTTATTCTATGGGAAATGTTTCTTTACAAATAACTTATTAACTAATACATATTTTTAAATTCTGTTTTCACATTCTGAAAAATCCCAGTTGTTAAATTGAAGGACCTTTTATAAAAAAATATTTTTTTTAATTTTTTATATTTTATTTTGAAGCTGCAAAATACGAATTTTCAATATGTGATTTTTTTTTCATTTTGCAATATCAAAATAAAATATTAAAAATTTAAAAAATACAGTTTTAAAGAAGGTCCGTCAATTTAACAGTTGGGAATTTTCTGAATGTGAAAACAGAATTTTTAAAATATGTATTAGTTAATAAGTTATTTGTAAAGAAAATTTCCCCATAGAATAATATTGGCTCGGGCTTCCGGAGACGGTAAGTGAAGAGGGCCGTTATGATATGCTGGTAACAGACACACACACAGAAAACACACAGACCAACCGCTAAAAACATTATTTTTGGATTCAGAAGACCTCAAAACGTGTAAATACAACAAAAACTCAATTTCAAAAATTTGACCCAAAAACAATACTTTCTCTACCGTATATATGATTAAGAGAAACTTAAGATTTTAATAATGATTAAAAAAAAAAGAATGAATGAAAGCTTTTATAACGAGAAATGTAGAGATAATTTATTATTTATATTTCTGAATGTTTCAGAAAATCTATATTTGACCGAAATTGAATATCCAAGTTTATCCTTACAAAATTCTATTTCATTCAATGTTATATATTATTCGATCATAGAAATACGGAAAATCGATATATTAACGTAATAAATAACAACTTTTAAAGCAAGAAAAGGATAATAATAATTTTTTAATAAACAATAATCTGGTGTGTCACTCACACGACTTTCTCTTACACTGAAATGTAATACTATAAATACAGGTTGAAGATTAAGGGGCAAAATAACGAGTACTATTATGAAAACCTATGTTAAACAATTCAAATTAGGCTTCTGAAGAGTTTTATACGTTAATTAGTTCTTTTGAGGGGGGCTACTGCCCACCTGAACCCTCCGTTTCATTAATGCACTGACACTTATACAGAATTTAATTCTGTTAATAAAATTAAAAGTTTACTTAAAATTATACAGGCGATTTTCACACGCAACATTCCTTGAAACTTATCGATTTTGATCAAACTTTTCCAGCAACAGACGTACATTAACTTCAAAATACAACGTTCGGATCTCCTAAAATTATTTGTTTTTAAGTCACTCCAAGAGACACAGACAAAGATCAAACTTTAAAAAACTTGACTACGGTAATCAGGAAGCCTCAAAACGCGTAAATATACAATAAACAAGCGATGAATATTTAGCTTAAAACATACATTTTTACCATATCTCTATGTGAAATTTATTTCAATTCCTGGAACAGAATTCCTCGAAATGGTAAAATATTATTAGTAAAGCACATCCATTAACAACAAAAAATAATCTTATCGCTTAAATATTTGTAGCCCTGTATATCTTTCGAAGATTATATACAAAGCACATGGTGCATCTAAATATAATCCTATAGTAATCATACATGGTCCAGCCTGAAATATACTTCTATTAATTTGCAACGATTGTCGCACTTTTATCTAGTTCTTTTGTGTAGCTCTGTAAACAAACAGCCAATGATTTCCCTGCCCTATTCTACATGAGACATGTTTATATATATATATTATATATATATATATATATATATATATATATATATATATATATATATATATATATATATATATATATATATATTCGTTTCATTTGGTTCAGTGCAATCTATAGATGTTAAACTTTACTTACCTGCAGTTTCCCCCATAGACGTAATGTATTTGAATACTTTTGAGTGTCCCTGTATACAAATTATCTGCTTCATCCCATCGAAAAGCTTAGTGTAGCATACCTATATGATACGCATTTAGAATACCTAATTTGGAATTTCTGCTACTATTTGTTCTTTAGATATGCTGATAAAACACACACAGACACACAGACACGCAGACCATTTGCTAAAAACATGATTTTCGTATTCAGGGGACATCAGAACATGTAAATATAACAATCCTCACTTTCTAAATTTTGACCCTGAAACAATACTTTGTCTACCTCATGGGTAAGAGAAAGTAATAGATGTTATTGATTAAAAAACACACATAAGCTTTAAATTATTATTTTAATTTTAGACATTTTACTGGTTAAAAATATTTTTTCCTTTTAATTGTATGTAGCATATGTGTTTTATTTATTTATTTATCTTTAGTTTCCCATTTACTTTTTTAAATATTTTTATAGTTGTAGCTTCTTTTTAACCATTTTACACGAATTATTCTAATATTAAATACTAGAAAAGTCCCGGTTCGGGAACGAACCGAATTCCGAAAGCCAAAAAACCTCAAAACCAAACTCGAAATGTACGAAGCTCGGCCTGATTCAGTTTGCGTGCCAATAGATCAAACTTTGTTAAATAAATCATTTTTACTTTCTCTTACTCATAAGGTAGAGAAAGTATTGTTTTAGGGTAAAATTTTCGAACGTGAGTTTTTGTTATATTTACGTGTTCTGAGGCCCCCTGAGTACGAAAATCGTGTTTTTAGCGAACGGTCTGTGTGTCTGTTATCAGCATATCTCAAGAACAGATGGCACAAGAAAGTCCAAACTTGCTATTCTAAATGTGTATGATACAGGGATGCTACACTAAGCTTTTCGTTGAGATGAAGAAAATGGTTCGTGTACAGGGACGCGCGAGAGAATTCAATTATATTACGTCAAAGCGGGAAACTGCAGTTAAGTAGAGTTTAACATCTACAGACTTTACTAAACCAAATGAAACGAATATGTATTTTTTATATGCGTAAAAACATGTGTCATGTAGAATATGGTAGGAAATTCATTCAGTGTTCGCTTACAGTTCTACACAAAAGTACTAGATGAAAGTGCGACAATAGGTGCTAGTTGATGAAAGTGTATTTCAGGCTGGGGCGTGTGTTATTACTATAGGATTATATTTAGTTGCACCATGTGGTCTGTACGTAATCTTCAGAATATATACAGGGCTGAAAATATTTAAGCGATAACATTCTGTTGTTAGTGGATTTGCTTTACTATAATATTTTACCATTTCCAGGGAAGCTTTTCAGGAACTGAAATGAATTCCTCATAGAGATATGGTAAATAATATATGTTTTTAAACTAAATATTCATCGCTTGTTTTTTTGTATATTTACAAATTTTGAGGCTCTCTCATTACCGAAGTCAAGTTTTTAACTTTTGATCTTTCTCTGTGGCTCTTACAGTAACATAAAAACGAGTAATTTTAGGAGATTTAAATGTTGTATTTTGAAGTTAATATAAGTTTGTTGCTGGAAAAGTTTGATCAAGATTGATAAGTGTCAGGGAATTTTGCGTGTGAAAGTTGTCTGAATAATTTTAAGTGACCTTTTAATTTTAATAACAAATTTAAATTCAATACAAATATAGATGCAGTAATGAAACGGAGGTTTGAGGGGAGTGGTAGCCCCCTCACACAGAAATTACTATCATATAAAAATCTTCGAAGCTAATTTGAATTGTTTTAACATAGGTTTACATAACAGAACTTGTCACTTTACTCCTTAATCTCCAACCAGATTTTCTAGTATTAAATATCAGTGTAAGAGATAGTCGTCTATGTGACACAGGCGATTATTTAAATCATGAAAAAAATGAAGATAGTGTAGATATTATCGCTAAAAAATCTCCAAACAGATTCTTTCACGTTAATTTTCATATTTATTTGATTTATTCGATCAACCATAAAATTTCACGCCAATTTCACGTCAGACATATAATTACAATATGCTATGATTGGCTATGTCTATCGCATGAAACTTTTTTTTTTTTTTTTAATAATAGTAGTTGAGTTAGTTTATAGTAATTGGTATATAGAAAAATAAATAAATAAATAATAAGATATATAAACCTGACCATGGTACAGGCTTAATATAGCTTCCCTTGGAGACTTTTGAATTTTTATCTCCATTTTAGAAAAAAAAAAAAAATACATAATTTATGGGAATATTTTTTTGTTTCGTTCATTTTTTTCGTGCTTTTGTATTTTTCAATATTTTTCAAACTATTTATACTTTTGAGGCGCTACTTGGCTTAAAGTTTCTTTCGCGGAAATAGACTCCTTGGCGAAATATGTCCGATCTATTTCAGCATAAAAATTTTAAAAATTACCCAGGGTTAAGTAAAGCTCTTTAATGCTGACTTAGCTTTCATGCCAAGTGTGATTCATACCAAAAACGTACTATTTAGACATAAAAAAAAAAAAAAAAAAAAAAACTAAAATTAAGGTACATTAAAAAAGTTAAGAAACAAAATTCCAAAGAGTTATGCTAGATTTTACTATTATTATTTTATTTTAACATCATAAAACCGTCATTTTTTTCATTTGCATGAGCAAAGTCAATATATATATGTATATATATTCACGTAAAAGCATACTTCATTTTAAGTTTTTTTTTTTTTTTTTTTTTTTTTTTTTTTTTTTTTATTTAACAAATAAAAATTTAAATTTCTAATTTTAAGCTATCACCAGATTATTATTTTGATACTTTAGTTAACGTTAAAAAATCTAATATTCGATCCATAACCTTTTTACTCCGTCGGATTAAAAAAAATCGCTCCTTTCATTTTGTACCTTATTTGTAAAGATACAACTGATATTCTTATTTATTTTTCAATTTTTTCGTTGTTTGTATCGGTTTTCTCTGTGAGTCCACACACACACACAAGCACAGTCCAAAAAAATATCTTAGCCGTTTATATATATATATAGATGTATGGAATATTGTTTCACCCCTATTCTACAAATTACTTTAAAAAGTTTTAAAGATATTTTTGTTTACATTATATTAAAAAAATGGTGGGTTACTTACATAAAGTTCCTTTACCCAGACACATTAATTCTTAAGATTTATAAGATTAGATAACAATGTCCAAAGTACTTTAAAAATAATCTGAAATAGGATCAGGAACAGAAATTATTCAACGGATAATTCCGTGTCAGGGGGCTGCAGCTTCTCTCCACCCTTTATTTAATTACAGTGTCAGCATGTCAGCATTTGCTTTATATATATATATATATATATATATATATATATATATATATATACATATATACATTAAAGGCTGTTATTAATTTCCCTTCAAGCTTGCCAATCTTTATATATTTTATTTAAGTGACAACCTAATACGAAATTCAAAATAACGCATTTGAATTTCAGTGAAGTTATTTGTCTTTATGGTTATGCTGATAAATCATGTTATATATTCAGATCAACAGCAAAAAATTGGACTTTCATAATCAGAGCACCTAAAAATTTTATATTACCCAAAAAGCCAGAGTTGAAAATAGAAATTTAAAAATATTTTGTCTGCAGTATTTATGAGAAAAATTAAGTTACATTTCTGAGCAGTGTTATATCACTTATATCAACTGTATTAAATAGAAAAAACCGTTGAGTTCAATTTTGGGTGTCCTTGTATAGTTTGTATAATCAATATGCACTGTAAACAATATTGTGTACTTAGATTTAGTTTTATAGGAAAAACATATAACACAAAATCAATTACAATTCCAGAAATTTCCAGTATAGCCCCAATATATCGAAATAGCTTGAGTAGCTCTGTAAACGAATGATAAATGATTTACATACCACAATGTACAAATAAATTTTCTTTATACATGCATTTTTTGTGATTCCATTTTGTTTATTTCAAGCGACATATGTTACACTGTACTTACCAGAAGTTTTCCCATTCACATAATATAACTGAACTCTCGTTGTCCATGTACAGTCTTTTCTTTATAATAACAGCGAAAAGATTAGCGTAGTATTCCTACATTACACACATATAGAATTCCGATTTGTATATTTCTACTCAAATTTATTCTTGAGATACGCTGATAACACACACAAATACCGACAGCTAGAGACATGATTTTCTGATTCAGATATTGGTGACCTCAGGTGGTGGTAACCTCAAAACGTGTAAATATAACAAAAACTCAATTTCGAAAACATGACCCCAAAACAATACATAATTCAGATATATAAAAAGTAACACCATTATTGAAATATACAGAAAATTTTATAAATATATAAAATTACATCTAAAGACAAAAATGATTTTACATAAAAATAATTTTACATAAAGATGCATGCAAAAATATTTATACAAATATACAAAATTATTACCAGAATAAAATTATCATTTCCTTGTATTTATATATATACAGGGTGTACCATAAGTCTATAGACATTTTAAAAAATCATAACTGTTTAATGAATTGATAGAATTGAACGTTGTTTGTGAAAAAATCATTCCCGTGCAGGGAATTCTTTTTTTCTTTTAGTAAAGAAAAATATTTTTTTTTTCTCTAATGGTGCAGCACATATGCCACAGGCATTGCCCGGGAGGGGGGGGTGTCACCGAATTGATGATCATTTTTGAAGGGCACCCACTGAGTGGTCATCGCTACCCCTAACAGGGACAACACATCGAGCCTTTTCAGGGATTCGAATCCAGACCCAACCGTGTAGGAGTCAGGGACGCTAATCACTACACCGTCTGTGCGGCAAAACATTAACCGGGGGGTCTCCGAATTGATGACTATTTGTGAAGGGGAAAGCAATGAGTGGTCATCGCTACCCCTAACAGGGAAACACATCCATTTCCTCACCGGAATTCGAACGCAGGCCCAATCGTGTAGGAGGCAGGGACGCTTACCACTACACCGTCTGGGCGGTTGAATGAATTGGTAGAATTGAACGAAATATAACTAAAACGAGAAAAGTATAGAGTTAATTTTTTTGCTGACGATAGTTAGAAAAATAGTTAAGTTTTTCGCACAGATGTGAAAGAAAAAAATGCAAATGAAAGTCCTATAAATTGCACAATTTCTTCGATTAGAACAGCTTATTTTTTATTTTGCCTCCTACTTGTGCATACATGAAGTTTTAATTGCGATGCTGACTTTGTGGATAAAGCGTTATTGGTGAAGATTTTTTCCCTCTGGTAAGAACCTCTGACTTAAGCTGCAGTTAGCAGTGTTATAACTCGTTTGCAAACTGTAATTTGTGGTGATGCCAGACACATAGAATTGGAATTATATGTCTGTAAGCATTTGCTGCTAATAAGTACAGTTTTTCATGAACATATGTTATCTAGTCACACAAAAAAATAAAAAAAATAAAAAATAAAAAATCCCTCTTCACGAGAATGATTTTGTCGCAAATGTCGTTCAATTCTATGTGTACATTCAATAGTTATGATTATTAAAATGTCCACAGACTTATGGAACATCCTGTGTATATAAATGATAGATATCGTAATAAAATTTAACCTTAATATTTTAGCATTTAATAGATGCATGCCAATACGAATACAAGAAAAATAAAACTGATTGTAACACATTGCTAAAACTAGCACAGTATATGTATAAAAATACGCCATTACTTAACATAATAAACAAAAAATCGAAATTGTTTTATATATTATAAAAGTAAATATAGCACATTTGATTTGAGCGTTATTTGATTACATATGCTATTCTGCATTAGATTTAATTCTAAAATTAAGAAGGCGGTTTTATTTGATCAGAAATTTCGAATTCAACAATATTAAAAAAAAAAAATAAAAAAAAAAAAAAAGTAACATTTTTTACCAAAATTATCAGTATTCAAAATTTTCTTAGTTTATGGATAATTAAATTTAATATTAGAAAGTTACTAAAACTTGAAAGTCAAGGATATTGTAGATAATTAAAGATAAACAGTGTCTAAAGAAATGGTACTTCTTGAAGCGTAATTGAGTTGTTGACATAACTCTGAACGTAACATAGAAGCTGATATCTCACTAAATCCTCCTGGCTAACAAACCTTAATCTAATAAGCCAAAACACAGAGTATATTTTTCTAACATCTCCTAAATATTTATGAAAGATATGGTATATAGTATTTCAGCTAAATTTAACTAATTATTGCACCTCGTATATATGTATTAGGATACTTTAAATTATCTAAAAGAAAAGTGACCAGAGGGAAGGATATACATATTTTTAATAAATTTAAATAGATATTCTTTGACTTGAATAAATTTTCATTAGAATTCCTAATTGATTATTAGTATTTTTCGACCAATAAATAAAATAATGCACTTTCATTATTACTTATATTAACTATTAGAGTGTTATCTCAGAATGGGTGAGAATAAGGTTACATTCTAATATATATGGAAGCTATAAAAAATATATTTTGATACACCTAAAAATATTGATAGAGAAATGCAATTGTTATAAACAAATACAAAATTGTTATAAATAAAATAATAAGATAATAAAGTAATATCCTTACCCATAGATTTGGTAGAGAAAATATTTTTTCGGAGGGTCGGATTTTAAAAATTGACATTTTGTTGTAATTACAAATTTTGAGGTCTCCTGAGTCAGAAAAGCAGGTTTCAGGCGATTTGTAATTCGTGTGTGTCAGTTATCAACACATTTCAATAACTTTATTTTAAGAGTGTTAAACATTATTTAAATAGTAATAAATCATTCCAAAAAAAGTATGCAATACATTTTTACTTTCCTTTACACATATATATGGCAGAGGAAATATGATTTTTATGTTACAGTTCCGCAACTGAAATTTTGCTGTTTTACACGTTTTGAAGTCTACCGAATCAGAAAATTATTATGTTAGCTTTTTTTTTTTTTTTTTTTTGTGTATGTGTGTGTGTGTGTGTGTTTGTATGTGTGTGTTCGTTATCCGCGTATATCAAGAACTTTATTTTAATAGTACAAATTTTTGTAATTATAATATTAAATCATTCATTAAATTTGTTCAATATATATTTTACTTTCTCCTCCATATATATGGTAGATTTTTTTTTTTTTTTTTTTTTTTTTCACATTTTACTAACAGAAATTTTGTCATATTTACACATTTTGTAGTCCCCTGAATCAGAAAATGAGGTTTTTTTTTTTTTTTTTTTCCTTGTAAATATTTTTAAATTTACGCTTTCTACGATGATATCTTTACGATGATACCTTTTAAAATTTCTATGATTTTTGTATGGTACTATTAAGAGTGATATTTTAAGTATGACTAATACATTATACAAACGAAATATGTTAAAGCTTGCATATTCGGATTTACTTAGTGTAAATATACATGTTTCAACAGCTGTTTAAAATTTTCATATTATGAATGTAGAATGCATTGACTAATCTAGTGTGTAAAGTTTTCTAAAAAAAGACCTTAGATTTTTTTTCTAAACTCTACATGTCACAAACAATAAAAAGTTTAAAAAATGTGGTTGTTAAGTAAACCTTTACGAATAAAAGTGTTTAATTTTTATAAATTAATACAGATAACTATTAAAAGAAACATAATCATATGCTGCAACAATTAATTTCAAGTTTCCTTTTTTTAGAGTTATTCCAAACATACTAATTTTTGTTTGAAAAGTGTATTAGTGATCCCATTTTTCCTTTCGGAACAAAACTTTCACTGGCAGTACATGAGATGAAACATGTTACTTGCGCACCACAAATTTGAATATTGAAATAGTAGTAAAAATTAAAGGCATAAGGTACCCACAAGTGTAATTTCTGTAATCAGACTAATAAGTTCCTTTACCTTTAAAGACTGTTAAAGTTAAATATTAATGTTAAAAAAGGGAATCGTTAGTTATTAAGGGATAGTTACAATTAATGTTAAAATATGATAGATGCGTAGAAACATTTAGTCCTGGTAGTTTTTTATTTCTTCCTCGTTTTTTCGTAGTTACTAATATGTAGACCAGAAACCGATTGCATAGAAAGCAAGGAGAGAGACGTGAAAAAATGAGAACGTTTAACCTCTGCTTTTACCCAAGAGATGTCTGTATGTTACTGTAGGAAACATATTTGAAAAAAGCAACTATTGTTGAAAGTAGTCTAACAGTCTTTACGTTTAACAGGAATCATTATATAGTAAGCGGTAAGGTGAAAATAAAAAGTAATGGTATTAAGAAAATTAATTATGAATGTATTTAACTATTTTTATAAAACCCCAAAATATATGATTTAAAAAAAAAATTAGAAATAAATCAGTTACGTTTTCTAGACCTCATCTCTCCTGCAAAACTTATTTTCGTTTATAACCTGAAACAAATTTAAGAATAATAAACGTTCTGCATAGTTCAAAGTTTTAATAGATTTTTGTATAAAATTTGTCTAGTTAATCTATATAGTATTTCTCTAGCGTGGACCAGTTTCAATTATATTTTGTCGAAACGATACGATACGCGAAGAGAAAAAAAATAATATTTATACATGAACAATCGTTAAACACGCGGAGTTAGCTCAATGGACTAATAAGAAAAAGTGACAACATTTGTCTGATGAGATTATTTTACGAAAAAAATGTATTTTTAGCAGTTCTTTCTTCAGAATCTTTGCAAGCGTCATTTTAAACCTTGCAATATTACTTTCTTCTATATTCAATAGAAGAAAGTATTGGATTCGTAAAAATTTTTGACCTCGGGTTTTTGATGGAATTACACGTTTTGAGAGCTGTAGAACACGATTTGACCATTTTTAGAAAATGTCTGTCTGTCAGTCTGTGTGTGTGTGTGTGTGTGACAAAATTTTGTGGCAACTGTATCTCAGGAACTACTGCACAGAATTTCATACAAGTTGGTATGTAGTTGCACCTTGACATAAACTAGTGCCAACTTTTAGTAAAAATTGTCTCACAGTTTGCGTTGCCATCCCGCTTTATCTAAATTTTTAACATGGTGATATAGGACAAAATTTTGCATAAATGTGCATAAAGGGAATTATTTTATAGTAAACATTATGAAAATTACAAGAATTATTTATAATAGAGATAGTCAACTGGGAAAAAAATGTGTATGTGTAGGAGCCTCGCCACACCCCTGGGGGGGAAGTCCCCCCTTGAGGGGAGTAAATTTTCAAAGATGGGTATCTTTCGAAAGGTCTCGTCCATACCTTTAAAACGATTGGTTGAACAATAAATCTGTGATAATTTAAAACAAAGTTATCGATTTTTTTTTACTTTTAACGAAAAAAAAAAAACTTAGAAAGAAATATTATTTTATATTATTATTATTTTTTTTTAACGAAATTTAACCAAATTTGGTATTTAGTTGGCCCCTGGCATAAACTGGTGCTGATTAGATTTGGGGATCAATCGCTCAACAGGTGGCGCTGCGATCGTATTTTTTTTTCTAAATTTTAACATGGTAGTGTAGGACAAAATTTCGTATAAATGCACATAATGAGAGTTATTCTTAACCTGTGATTGTAATATAAATATGAACTTTGATAATAGTAGTAGTTAATTAGTAAAAAAAAAAAAAATGCATGTGGGGGCATCGCTTCCCTCCACTGGGGGAATTACCCCCCGGGAGGAGGTAAATTTTCAAGATGGGTATCTTTCAAAAGGTCTCGTCTATACCTTTAAAACGAATGGTTGAACTATAAATATGTGATAATTTAAAAGAAAGTTATCGGTTTTTTTTTTTACTTTTCACAAAAAAAACCCTTTTTTTTTTTTTTTTTTTTTTTTTTTTATATATTGTTTGTGAATTTGTATAGGAAAATATAGAAGAAAGTCTTGTGGTGACAACAACGTACTAGTTTTAAAAATATATACGGAATATGAACTTTTGTGTCATAAATTGACTACAAATCATAATAATAAGAAATATAATCAAAATAGGAATTATTTTATTTTATTTTATTTTATTTATTCATTCATTTATTAAAATAAATAATAATAATAATAATAAAAGGTAATCACCAACATGACGAAAAATTTTTAAAAGGCGTCGTGTGAGTCCTATATTAAAAATGTACTGAATGTGGAAGTATGAAAACTGGGTCGTGAACCATGAATTTAATTCTTCGAATGATTTTGGTTTCACTATTGTACAATATTAATTTGGTTTTATTAATAGTTTGGCTTCTGGTAAATAAAAATTTTAATTATGTGGTGAAATTGGTAAAACATTTATGAGAAATTTTAAAGGTAAATAAGAAAAGAAATAAAATGCGAATATTTCGCACGGGTTTGCAAGTATATAATATTTGTATAAATCTATATATGTCTTATACATTCTTCTATATTCAATGAAGAAAGTATTGGATTCGTAAAATTTTTCGACCTCGGGTTTTTGATGGATTTACATGTTTTGTGAGATCTAGAACACGACTTGATCATTTTTAGAAAATGTCTGTCTGTGTGTGTGTGACACAATTTTGTGGCAACTGTATCTCAGGAACTACTGCACATAATTTCATACAAATTGATACTTAGTTGCACCTTCACATGAATTAGTGCCTATCAACTTTTGATAAAAACTGTCCTACAAGTCACGTTGCCATCCCGCTTTTTCTAAATTTTTAAGATGGTGATATAGGGCAAAATTTTGTATAAATGTGAATAAAGAGAATTATTTTTTAGTAATGATTATGAAATTTACAAGAATAATTTATAATAGTGGTAATCAACTGAGAAAAAATTTTTGTATGTGTAGGAGCCTCGTCAACCCCCCTGAGGGGAGTAAGTTTTCAAGATGGGTATCTTTCGAAAGGTCTCGTCAATACCTTTAAAACGAATGGTTGAACAATAAATCTGTGATAATTTAAAAGAAAGTTATCGATTTTTTTTTACATTAAAAAAAAAAAAAACTTAGAAAAAAAAACTTTTTTTTTTTTTTTTTTTTTTTTTTTTTTACGAAATTTAACTAAACTGGTGCTGATTAGATTTGGGGATCAATCGCTCAACAGGCGGCGCTGTGATCGTATTTTTTCTAAATTTTTAACATGGCAGTATAGGACAAAATTTCGTATAAATATACATAATGAGAGTTATTCTTAACCTGTGATTGTACAATTAATATGAATTATTGATAATAGTAGTACTTAATTAGGAAAAAAAAATTGTGCATGTGGGGCATCGCTTCCCCCCCTGGGGGAAAGTACCCCCCGGGGGAGGGGGGGTAAATATTCAAGATGGGTATCTTTCGAAAGGTCTCGTCAATACCTTTAAAACGAATGGTTGAACTATAAATATGTGAATATTTAAAACAAATTTATCATTTTTTTTTTTTACTTTTACTTTTAAAGAAAAAAAAAACTATTTCTTTTTTTTTTTTTTTTTAATGTTGTTACTGAGGGAAATTGTATAGAAAAATATAGAAGAAAGTGTCGTGGTGGCCACAACATACTAGTTTAATTTAAAGAAATTACTAGAGGAAGAAGCCCATTTTGGTTAGTATTTAGTGTAACATTGTAAAAAGTTTAGTATTTAATTTAAATAATCATTATGCAAATAAAATTTATTTTACGTTTTTAGTATGGATCAATAATAAACATTATCTATTCTTAATTAAACCTTTTGCTATATTTTTCCTTCTGTCTTTAAGTTCACATACCTTATTTTTACCATACGAATTAGTTTTTATTTAACTAACAATTATGAAAAAAAAAAAAAAAACCCTATTAATTTATAAATAGGCAAATTCGAATTCAGAGGGCTACAATTATTTTGCCCAACGAAGACGACTAAGAATCTTCTTTTAGTAACATATTAATGTATTTATAAGAAAACCTAAAACTGTTTTTATATAGAAAATTCATTGATTTTTTTTTCCGCTCTGATTTTTACTTACATATTTATTTATTTGTTTTCTCACATATTTTTGCATTTTTTAACAAATACTAGATAGCTTGTCTTTACTCAAAGAACTTTAATTATGGAGTTTCTGTGTTCTGACTTTTTTTGTTTACGTAAATATACCTTATTCTGAATATTACTTATAGGCATATACGCTTACACAGACCCGCTACATTTTTTTTTAAATATATGTATATATATTTTGAACTCCGTAGAGAATAAAAATATTTAAATCAGTTCAAAACTCAGTTTAAAAATTTTAGGCCAATTATAGTACTTGTTTTAGTAACTGTAGTCTTTAATGGAAGTAAAAGTTATCTTTGGAAGGAAATTGATAAGCATTTGTATATTACATACATAAAAAAAATTACGTTTTATTTTATTATAAGTCCTTTTTTTTATAATAATATTCTTATAATCATGTCTGAAAATGTAAACTTTTAAGGAAAAATAAATATGCAAATGAATAATCCACATAAATTAATAGTTACAATAAAATAATTAAATGTCGAACATTTATGGGACAATAAATATTTATCAAACATAATAAATAAATAAATAAATAAAATAAAATAAAATAAAATAAACTGATATATTTGCTTTTTAATATGTGACAAATTACTTATAATTTATTATATGCTACACTCCGAAAATTGCTTGACTAATAGAAATTGAAAGCGATATCTGTATATTCATTTCCTAAGGTATCTTATATTGATTATTTTCAGCTAATGTCGAAACTTTATTATATATCCAAATGAGCTTTCGAAATGAAAGTTATTCTTTGTAATTCCATAATTTTGTAAAGTGTAGAGAAACGTTCTAATAAAGATTACAAGTGACAAGATTAACTTTCAAATTTCTATTTTCAACAAAATGAATTTTCCATTTTTAGATTGCGCATTTATGAAACTAGCTTTCTTGCGACACCTGCAATCTGATACAAGACAATTTCTGGAGATGATTAACCGATTAACTTGTATAAAAGCGATTCCAACAACAGTTTCTATGAAGATAATGAGTTCTGATTAAAATTAAGAAAAACAAGAAATGCATAACATACTATAAGTGTTGAAAGAACAATTTTCTGTTTGAAATTTATAATTAGAATATGCTAATGACGGTGCTATTTCAAAAGAAGAAATTCGTTTTCTGGATAATATTTGAGGAATGAATGAATTAAATTATTTGATTTGTAATTACTTAGATTCAATTTTTTTTTTCATTTGAATCTTATCACAAGTTTTTTGATATATATATAATTTTAGTATATAATTTTAATTACACGTTTTTACACAATTTTGTAAAATCTACCTCAAAACGTAAAATGGATTTTGTGTATCATTTTTATACACAATGATTTTGTGAAGTCATTATATATATATATATATATATATATATATATATATATATATATATATATATATATATATATATATATATATATATATATATATATATATATATATATATATATATATATATATATATATATAATGACTTCAAATATGTTCTTTTTTTTATCAGACGCCCAATATTCTTGTTTCTCGATCATTCGTAATGCTTTGAAATATTTCGAATCCGTTGTGCCATTCACTTTGAATGATTTTGCAAGTTCAGCTAGCATCGGACATGGGTATACATTAAGTAATTCTTCCAATTCAGTGTCTTAAACTTTTTTTGGTGCGCCAGAGCGTTTCTTATTTCTAAGATCAAAATCATTTTTTTTAATCATCGAAACCCATCTCTGCATGTCATGTACGACTGAGCATGCTCACCGTAAGCCTCAATAAGAATTATGTTTTTCAGCTGCAGATTTATTTTTAATAAAATAGTGCAATAAAATTCCCCGAAAATACGTTTTACATTAAACAAAGCTCGAATTTTTAGATGTCATCTTTCTTGTAGATGCCATCTATAAGAAAACATCGAGTGGCGGGAAGGAGGGCAATGGAAGAAATGATGCGCAGAACTGAACTCTTTTGTGACGGCGCTGAGCAGATTTTTGCTAGTCGCTTTCTAGAATCGGAAGAGGGGCGATGCACCTTTGAACTATAAAACCAGAACTATTCAAATTCATATTCACACTAAATCAATTTATCATACTTACATCTATAGTAATAAATCTTAAATAAGTCTTGAATCAAATAAATTCTATTCTTCAAAGATGGAATCACTTTTCGAATTATTTGTGAGCCATTGTCGTTTAATATTTCCGGGATGCTGGCAGAGGGTGAGTAAAATTAAACTTATTCTCATTCATTCTAATGTGTGTCTCATTTATTCTATTTTGATTTCATAATTGAGTAAAATTGGCATCTAAAGTAAAATCTTAAGAAAATCTTATTCTCAGATATTCTAAGTGTAATATAAATTAAATCGAAATTCTTATAAAGGAAAATTAGTCGAATATTCTTCTTTTGGCTTCAAAGCCATCGAGAACTTGTTGAAGGTATAACTACCGTAATTTCTCGTAGATAACCCACAGGTAACATGTATCATTTATCCACCAGAAATTTTATATAATAGAGAAATCTATACTTTTTCGAAGGAAGAGCTCCTACAAATATTTATCAATTGAAATTTCTGGTGCAAAACTGGATTATATAACCTGCGGGGTATCTACCAGAAATTACAGTATATATGATTCACCGCACTATCATTAACTTAATCTTTACTTTCTAAATCTATCCACGCATATAGTTGTAATTTCTTAGTTCTTCTAAAGCTATATATTTTTAATTTTATTTTCTCTCTGTAAATATTAATGAAATTTTAAACTTTTTTTTTTTTTTTTTTTTTTTTTTTTTTTTAAGAAGCATTAGATTAAAGTTTGCACATCTGTTTTTCCTTTTTCTTCTCTTTCTTCTTTTCTTTATGACGACTTTAGAAAGAACAAAGAACAAAATGCATAATCGAGCAAAAATATATCCAATTTTGTATCTGAGATTACTACTCTGCACATTGCTTTACCATAGTGTACCTATAGAAGAAAAAGGTTAAGCGCAGACAGTGAAAAGGTTAGTGAAGACACACGTGCATAGAGATCCTGGCACATCTTAAACATTAATGTAAAATCAATTTATTGGAGTACGCGACTGTGGATTGCTCAAAATTACTTTTTGTACTGAAAAAATGGTTTAGATAAATAACAAAAGTGATCACTTCGACCGTGCTACTTGCAAATTACGTTGTTTTAATAGCCTTTGATGTAGTTTTATTATGGCGAACTATGTCCTTCCTCCTCTTAATTTATTCTTCTAGAAATACATAGAGGCCAACAGCATGTGTCCTCTGTGCCTGAAATTAAATATTGAAAACAGGAATAATGTATGCGATGCAGTTTCCTCCACAATGAATGCTTCCGAGCAAGTTGATGAAATAATATGTGAATGTATTTCGAAAACTATAAAGAGATCACATTTTAAAATATTGTACTGAATTTGAAAAGAAAAATAAATTTTAATTGTTTTCATGGCTCATTTGATATTTTGCTTGCTTATTCTAATGTAGAGCACGACGTATGAAGAAAACTTCGAAATAAATTTTTGAATTTACCAAAGAAATACTGTAGTACAAAATTCACATTCACGTGTTAATTACCCATTTTCTATAAGTTACGATACGTGACAGGCATTTTTGTCCTCTCCCCTAATTCTCAATTTTTTTCAGACAATTCATACCTAAATTATCCATGTTCTCGCTTTATTTTTAAGACCTTTTCTTATACCCGCTCTGTCTGTGTCCGGATGTGTCACATCTTTTTGCTTATATCTCAGCAATCAGACCACCTAAAGACTTCGGGTTTTCACTAAAATATTAGTCATGTCTGACACTACAATTTAACACAAAAAAAGTTAACATAATCGATTAGTTAGTGATATTAATTAACTTATGTTTATTGTTTATTGGTCTTATTCATTAGTCAAAACAATACAACGGAAATTTGTTTCATTTAGGATGTACACCGACTATTTTTCGCCAAGAAGTTTAATTTAGCAACAGTGATTTTAATCTTGGTAGCGCATCAGATATATAAAAATTTTAAAATTCTTTAATTAATAGCATGAAATGTAAATAATGTAATAATTGAAATGAATTACTCGTGGATATACAAAATGAGAAAAAATATTGAAAATGAGAGCAATAAGATAATGAATGTGAAATTAGGATAATAATTAATAAGTTGAAATAATTATAAGCATTTAAAAATATTTTGTTACAAAACGAAAAAGATGAAATAACACTTCTTAAAAAATAAATAAATAAAATGCCCTTTTCTTAATGCACTAAAAAGAACAAAATAACATTTTCAGCTCAGTACCGCTGATCTGAGTACTTGCATTTTACTGCTATTCCAATAAAACTGCTCCTCAAACGAAGAAAAGGGAGGCTCAAATCATTTTATACCAAAAATTTCCAATCTGGCTAATTTCAGCTAGCCTTTTCATAAATCCGTAATAATTTAAAGCTAATTTAAAAATTTAAATTATTATTGGGTTAAATATGTATTGGGTTTGAGCCGACCTTTTCTTCGTTTGAGGTGCAATTTTATTGGAATAGTAGTAAAATGCAAATATTCAGATCGGCGGTACTGAGCTGAAAAAGTTATTTTGTTCTTTTTAGTGCATTAAGAAAAGGAAATTTTATTTATTTATTATTTTTTTTTAAAATAAGTGTTATTTATTCATTTAGCATAACCTGTAAAATTAAAAATGTATATATATATTTGAAATTTGAAAGTTACTCCACGCCCCCTCTTACATTGTGGCAAAAAAATTGTGTTTATGCTTTATATTATTAAAAAAGTCATTTTTTATTATTTTTATTAAGTACACCCATACCTTAGAAAGGTAAAACTGTGTTTCATACAGTGATTTATTGTTTTTTTTTTTTTTTTTTTTTTTTTAAATGCTCTATACTACGTTTTACAGTACTGGACGCTTCTAGTTAAAATTTTTAACATTAGTTTATAAGTTCGAGCAAGATTCATAGTTCTAATTAGAATACTTAAAATATTGTCTTGGCTTACAAACATTGCCAGGCATGAGTTTTAGAATAAAATTTGCATAATTAAAAAAAAAAAAAAAATGTGATTTTTTTTTTTTTTTTTTTTTTCTTTCAGAAAGTAAAAATAAAAGTTGTTTGCTTGCTAATTGCTTCTTTGAACTAATTTAGTGTACTCTTAACCTTCATATGACTAATATATGTATGAAATATTCATTTACTGTGCTATTTTTTTTTTTTTTTTTATTTGTATTAACATAAATTATTTTTATTGCGGTACACTACATAGTGCAACAAAGTGTAATTATGACCAGGCGTGAAGAATCCTCTCATTAATTTCAACCATTCTCATTCAACTTCTCATTCAAATAGAATAATTTAATTTTTAAAGCAAGTTCCATTAGTGGACAAAGCTCATTATGCACTCAAATTTGGAATATGAAACGATACTAATTCGTTTTACTCAAAACTACATCGAATTTTTGCAATACATTCATAAGAATTTTATTTTTATTTAAAATTTTTAAATATGTATGTATTATATGATAAAAATACTACTTGATATTATTATTATTTGAAATGTGACGCAAAACCCATGCATATATCATAAAGAAATTCTGATTAGAATTTGTATTTATAATGTTATAAAACAGGAGGGGGGATATTAATTTCAAAAATATCGTTATTCATTACAAATAAATTAATATTTTATTGAAGTCGTTAAGGCTACCAAAAATAACTTGTTCACAATTTAAGATACATTATAATTATGTATTCTGCAACTCATGCAACACATTAAAGAAAGAGGAAATAATTTTATAAATAAAATATACATTTCCAATCAATTCCAATTCCATATTGCCTTTTCTAAAAAAAAAAAAAAAAAAAAAAAAAAAAAAAACACAATTGTCAAGTACTGGGACCTTAAGTTTTTCCATAATTTCGTATTGAAGTATTTACTTATGCTGCATTTTAAGCTCTTTGGAAAATTACATTTTCTTTGAATAAATAAATTAAAAAAAATACATATATATCAAATTGGTATTTTTTAGCTATACTTCCATATACAGAAAGTATTGACGAATAACTTGGAAAGAATAACTTTAAATTTATAACTTAAAAAATGAAGATTTTTATTCAAAAATAACACGAAAATGGCCTTAAAGTGTCAATTACCTGTACATTTATCCTAATTTGCAAGTAATTTGTACTCATTATTAATTGCTCTTATGAAATTGTCATATGCAAAATTTCGACATTTACGCAAATTTAACATGTTCACATTGTTTACGTATATTTCTTATGATATCTTCTGAAAATTTGCCTATATATATATATATATATATATATAATATAATTAAACATTATTTGTATGTCTTTTTCTTCCATAAAATTCAAACAACTTATAAAATAAGATTATTTAATACATTAAAAGTATAAAAGTACACTTTGTGCAAAAACATAAAACACGAGACAAACATTTTGGTTATATATTAGACGAAGGAAAAGTTAACACAGAATGTCAAATCTACCATGATAGAATTATTTTTTCCAATTATAGGAAGAAATATGCTTAGAATAATGTAGTAAAATTAGTGATTTATTTCATTACATTCCAGTAAAGGAATCTTTATTCCTAATTGGTACAGTAATGTACACTTCAATGCACAGTAGGGGACAACCTTTCGGTCCAGTTATTGATATCTATGATTTTTATTTATTTTTTTTTTTTTTTCAGAAGAGCCGAAATAAAAGGCATTTCCTGTTAATACGTTTAAAAGAATGGAAAAATATTTAATTATAATGTATTCATTAGGGATAATTTATAGCCGACAGGTTTGTCTCGTGTTTTATGATTTGAAATAAAGTGGGCCTTAAAATTGTTAGTGTATTTAATCATCTCATTTAAAACATTGTTTGACAATATGATATATTTTACATTCTGTCATGTCATCAATGCATGTTATTGAAAAGACTTTTTATGGACTAAGTTTTTCAAGTTGCATTTTGTATTTTTGCTATAAACGTTTCGAAATCTCTTGATTTCGAAAATTAGTTTTCGTTAAGGGTTTATCAGCGTGGGTGAGTTAAAGAAAGTAAAAGTTAATATCATATTCAAAAACAATTATTATTAAGATGTATAATTTCGACTTTCTAAATGATTATTATAGTACAGCATTTCTTAAATATTTCTTTGAAATTGGACAAATGTTTTCATCGTTGATAAATTCCTCGTTGATACATTTAAGCTTTTTCATCTTTTCTATACGACATGAAATTATCCCTGTTTTATAAGCATATAAGCATGCTTTACACTAAGTATAGTATTAAAAAAATACTTTTATTTTACAGTGGTAAATTGAAGAATTTTGTTACATTAGTGCTAAGTTTAGAAGTGCCTCGAAGTACATAATAAGGTATACCATGCATTCTTTTCCGTATGTGTGATTACACAGCTCGAAGGAAATATCATTTTACATGTAACACAGGTCTCCATAATTTTTAGCTCGAAGTAATTATTTTGTTTTTCATTATGTTTTCAAGAATGTAGAATCAAAAACATATATTCATTTCTGACCGTCGTTTACGGGTTGTTTTTAGCAAGGAAAAAAAAAAAATAGATGTTTTTAGTAAGAAAGAAAAAAGATGTTTATAGCAAAAAAAAAAAAAAAAAAAATCCTTGATCTTAACCCAATAAACCAAGTTAATTATGAAATGTTTAACATTTTAAGTATTATTATTATTATTATTTGCTACGAAGCATCATTATCTTCTTTTTTACGCCCTTCAAAGAGATAATCGCTTTCACCACATCTGCAGTCACCCCATTCTTCCTATTTTGCATTTTGTATTTTATTTTATTTATTTATTTATTTTTTTTTTTGAATGACTCGTACAATTTTTGTATTAATGTAAAAAAAAAAAAAAAAAAAAAAAAAAAAAAAAAAGAAAAAAAAAAAAAGAAAGTAAGAAAGAAATACTATTCATGTAATATACAGGATTACTGAAAACTAGTCGAATTATTTTCAACTAGTAAAGTAGACGGTATTTGACAGAATAAATTAAAATGTAATTTAAAACTGCATAACTTATTTAAAAGTTATTAAATTATGGCTACAATATTCAAACAGGGTTTTTGGGGTGGTGTCGTACATTCAGACTCAAATTTTTATCAACTGAAACTGCTTCTAAAGACTACCTTTTGAACGTACATAAAAATATTCAAGTGCAGTATATAAGAGTTTCCCCCATTTATTGCGAGAATATATCTATATTAAAGTAAGGAAAGATAAAGTACTGTAAGTCCTACACCAACTTTTTTCTTCAGGTAAGATTTTAAATTTTAACACACGAACTCCAAATTATACACAGATGTATTTCTTTTCAACCTAATATCAATCAAATGACTATCTTATAAGCATAATGAATTCTATTAAAATTGTTATTACATTGTATTACAGTTAGAGATAATGTTAAACTGTGCTATAAATTTGAGTTTATTCCAATCATTTGCCACCTGCTGTAAATCACAATTTGAAAGGTTTAACTTGATAAATACTTAGCACCATTCGTTAAATAAAATATTTTGTGCGTCCTTAATATGAATGGCGTCGATATAAATTTCTATTGAATTTTCAGTTCATTATTTTTGAACAGAGATAAATTCTCTTAAACGATAAATTTAAAATGTAAAATTTAGATATATAGTTTATACATCAAATACTCAAAATTATTTACAGAGACATTTTCTCTCAATCAGATATCTGTGAAAATTTTAAAAAGCTTTAGAAAAGCTCTAGACTTAAAAAATTTTTAATTTTAATAACATTAAATTAATTTTTTTTTTTTTTTATTATTATTATTTTTAATTATCTTTCTGTCTGTGTAAGAAAAAATATAATCTTATTGCATATATATATGTATATATATATATTATCTAATATATAAACTACAAAATGGGATATTTATTTAATCTATACTGTGGAAAAAAATAAAGTAATATTTGGAAAAATATTTAATGCTATTTAACGTTATTCTTATGTAAACTCACGATTTTAAAGAGCAGAAAAATCTCTAATTTACACAAGTAAATCACAATTTTTATTTACATTTTACTTATATATATATTTGTTTTGTTTTGTTTTTACGTATGTATGAGGCGATATATATTTTTTACAACATTTATCTTTGTACTTTAATAAATATTTATGAAAAAATTACAAACGAACAAAGTACAAGTAATAATGCAATCTCATCACGAAAAGTTTAGAAAAAACTAAAGCAATAAAACAGAAATGAAATGTTATGTCAGCTATCATTATCGGTCATGCAGAAATAATTTTGACCGATGTAAGGTTTTCGTGACAAGAATAGTACATGGACTTTGGCTTAATTCTTCTTTATAATAGTAATCAAGAATTTTTTTTTTTTTTTTTTTTTTTTCACTAGAGATTTTTTTTTTTAAATGTTATTCAATACAAAAATTAATAATTGTATATAAAAATCATACTATATTGATTGCTTTACATTATTAAAGCATAATAAATCATTTCCAATTTAAACGTGGTACATAAAATTATATAATAGTTGTTTATTCTGTTAATATAAAAACTTGCGTTGACCTATTAAATAATATTCTTTCTATTCGTTTAATAATGTAATAAAATTATGCATTGTAATAAATAGATAGATAAATAAATAAAACAAGTGAAATAAAAATAAATAATTAATAGTAATAATAAAATCCTTTTACTTTTGTGTGTTTGTTTGTCTTAATTTTTTTTGTTATGTCCCCTTCTGTTTGATTGTTGTTGATTGTTTGATTGTGTTGGTCCTCCTCTTTAGGATATTCCCGCTCTTTCAGTCTTTTTTTCCATCCAAGGTAGTAAACATATGTTATTTTACACCTGAGGGAGAAATTCCACGTTCATTCGTAACCGGTAGTGCTTCCTTTCTTTTATTGCGTGTAAAGTGGTTTTTATTTTTAAATATTTATTGTACACCTAATCTTTAATTTATAATTTTAGTACACTCATTTTCTAACTAATATTTAATTAATTTATACAAGAATTTAGAGTGTGAAAACAGAAGGAACGTATTTTGCCGGGAACTTGTTTCAAAGCTGTTTTCAAAAATGAATTCCTTCCAATTAAATCGTTGATAAATCATTAAGCGATTTGTTTTTTACAAACGACAATTTGTGTTTTGTGACGCTTTTTTTTCTGCACTTAAAACTTCTTTGAGTTATTTTACTACATTTTTATTGTGGGAAAGTTTATTTTATCTTATTTTAATTTTTCAATAACTGCACTTATAATACTTAAAAATATAAAAAATGTTATAAAAGCTTCAACAATACGAATAATCCTAAATTAGTACTGTCTGCTGAACTAGAACGAATTTCTGTTAATGTACGCTAGGATTTTTTTTTTTTTTTTTTACAATATTTTTAGGATGGTAAAATCACAAGGAATTTATAAACTAAGTTATTTCACGTTGACACCTCTCATGGCTTAAAATATATTGTTAAAGAATACCCAAATGAACTCCTGTTTTCATCATCTACAGATTTTTGTGTTTAAATACAAACATTTTCGTATTTGAATACAGAGTAGTGTTCCATTTTACTATTATTATTTTTACTAGCAAACCTGTGCGAAATTTTTGCTATTTCTCTTCTTATTGACTTTAAAATTTGAAACTCATAAATCTTAAACCTTATATTAATTTTTTATACAATATGTCAGTATTAAGGAACTAACATTTTTATTTATTTATTTTATGGGAATATACAGTCGGTAGCAAAATTATTGAAGCACACATCCTTATTTCTCTTTTCCTTCCTCCCTTCTTTTTTTTTTTCGAATGCTAATTTTTATCAACAGCTTACCTTTTTATAAATCCCCACTCAGTTTTAATTTTTATTCATCAGAAGTCAAGTTATCGTGAAAAACACTTTAATATTGCGTGATGAAACGCTAATGATGTTAAAACAAAAAAATCCAAAAGAAGTTTTCCAAATAAGAATTATGTTTGGCTACCCAGTTTTCATGCTTCACCATGCTGTACATCTTTAATATAGGATACCCATGGCGACTTTTGAATTTTTGTTTTGTCGCCATGTTGGCAATACATTTTTATTAATTAATTTATTTATTTTGATATATATATATATATATATATATATATATATATTTGTTTTGTTTTGTTAAAAAAATAGTACCTTATCTATTTTGATTATATATATATATATATTTTCATTATTGCGGTTTTTAATCCGTTTATGATAATAGTTCATATTCTATTTATATATTGCTAAATTTATTCTGTTTAAATATTGCTAAATTTAAAATGATGCTTGGAAAAAAATGTAAAGTTACAAGATTTAATAATGCATTTATCTATAAAACATTTTCTATCAACTGAGTCTTTTTTGTTAAATATTACACATAGTTGTTAACATCACGTATTTTACATGTAATTTAATTCACTATCGTATCGTTCGGACAAAAATGATCACAACTAGTCTACGTTAGAGAAATATTTATTTAGATAATTCGATCCTCGACTGTTTTTGGCACTGCAATAGGATGGGACCTGTTTGGCGATTTTATAGATCTATTACAACATTGTGCGGAAGTTTTGTAAAACACTATATTTTCAGCAATTAAAGTGGCAGAAAGTAATAGCTTTAAAATAATAAATACGAAGTAATAAAATATAAGTGGGGTTACCAAAAAATGGTTTAACTCATCTTTTTACAAAACATTCTTTACAGCATTTTACATAACGTCTAACAAACATTGCTTGCGGTAAAGTTAGGTTTATATTCAAAACAATCTAACTTTTAAAGGGAAATAAAAGTTTTATAAAGAACTTTCGAGAAAAGGTGTCGCCGGAGTTAGAGAAAGCAGTGTTTAGAGCTTCGCGAAAAATTCTAAATTTTTACAAGTTTGGCTTACTGTAGTCATTTGCGTCACACGACTTTTATGAATGATCTTTGTCCCTCAAAATGTTTTCCATTGTCACACATCCACTGTAATAATAGGTCTGAGAGAAATTTGATATGAGTTTTTTTTTTTCTTTTTTTGCCAATTTTGCGACGAATTGAAATGGCTATCGCAAATGCTTAACTGAAGACATTGCGAGAAACGTCCGAGCTTCTTAATTTTCAAATTTCGTCAATTAAACTGACGTTGTGCTCTGTTTTAAGAAATTCAAACCCATCTAACTGCCGTCATATACAGCTGTTAAGAAATTTTAAATGATATTCAATTATTTGAGGTTTATTATGTTGGTTAGAAACTCAGTTAATTTAAAATAAACTTAATATTCCTTCACATAAAGAAACAACTTTAGTATCGGATCCTCTTGAATAAATTTAAAACTACTTTCTGTTAATAAAATAGTAATAAATTCGATTCAAAAAGTTGAAATTTTGGCAGTTCTATGTAGGCTATTAAAACATATTTTTTACAAACGTATTCTGTTTTCAGTATCTAATTCAGTGGAATTCGTTATTCTCACTGAAACTTCCCATACGAATGTTTGCAAATTGCATTATTTTAATTACAGATTTCCGAATCCTCTGGATTAAAAAAAAAAAAAAAAAAAAAAGAAAAAAAAAAAAAAAACTTTTAAAGCAAAATTAAAAAAGGGGGCTGATAATCTTAAAAAGAAAATCAAATGTGGTGTAATAAATTCCAGAGGGTTGGTATTACGGAAATTATAATAAAATATTTTCTCATGTAATGAAATATTATTCTTAATCCAAATTTTAAAATAAATATTGCCATAAAAGCTCAAATATATTTTATGATGGGATTAGGATAGCATGAAATTTATATATACACTAATGTGAACTGAAATGAAGTTTTTGAAAAGAAATATATAAAATAACGTTTATAAAACTAAGGCAAATGTTGGTATATCTAGACCAAGCCCAAAATATAGGCATACAAATAGGGTAACTGATCTAACGTATTTTGTATGTTTTTATAAATATACATAATAATAAAGATTAAAATGTATTAAGAAAAAAAAAAAAAAAAAAAAAAGATAATACTAAGAAACTTAAAAAAAGTACAAATAAAAATAAATAAATAAATAAATAAAAATAAATAAGAAAAATAATAAAATTATTAATATAAGTCTAAATATCACATGAAGAATACATTTTATAAGTTATAAAAAATATATTTTACAAGAAAAACTAATTTTTAAAAGTTCTCGAAAATAACTTGTTGACTTAAAAGTTAATATTTGAGTATATTCACTTATTTCATCTGAAAAACTATTAGAAAGAAACACACTCACACACACACACACACACACACACACACACACACACACACACACACACACATATATATATATATTATAAACGATTAATTTAGCAAGGAAGAAATCTATTTTTAAAGTTTAATCAATAAAATGATTGATTGCTTCTAGTCACGTAAATTGCTATTATTTCATGAAGAAAATGTAACTCCATACCTTCCTGCAACTGACGATATTTGAAGGAAACATTTTTGTTGAATTTAGAAATATAATTTGACTCACATACTGGGAATATCTTTTGACAAATCAATTTTGACAACGATTTCTCCGCCGAAATGTTTGATTCAAGGTTTTCATTAAGGTAGAAAAAAAAATATATAAGACAAATGCATTAAAAAGTTTCTTAAAAAAATGTTTTCATAAATATTTGAAAATTGTATTAATTAAAAATCACCGCTTTCATTTATATTAAATGTGAGTGCATACTAGCGAAAAATTATTGGTATACTTAAATTTCAGTTTAAAACATTAAGATTTTTTGTATATATATAATATTTCATATAACTAAAAGAACATATATAATTTAAATTCATAATTCATATAATAAACTATTGAAATTTTAATATTACGTTTACAGATTATTACCTTATTATACAAAGTGCAAGGAAGTATTGTAATCCGGATTTACGAAACCAATTTTGAATCTCACATAGATAGCTAAAAGATGAGTTATCGTAGAATTTTGTAAGTTTATATTTGTGACTTTCATGATGTCTAGTTGTACACCTGCAACTTTGGACCTTATACGAGTTCCCGTTTTAGACACATCTGCAACTTTATACGCTTTTTCGTGATTTCTGTAACTATGTGTGGGTGTATCACGCATAACACAGAATAGGTTGATCGTAGAACATTGAAAATTAGTATATATGCCCATTATAACGTCTAGTCGTGCACCTCCATTTTGGTCTTTCTGTGTTTTTCCGTTTTTGAGATACTCAGAAAAATATATTTATAATGACCAAAAATACAAAGGTTTTTACAATTACATATGATAGACCATCATTTAAAAAAAAAAAAAAAAAAAAAAGAAAAGAACTGATATAGCTGGTAATTATATTATTATGAAAATTTTCCAAATTTTTGCCTGTAGTTTTCCAAATTTTTGCATTTCTTTAATATATAATCAGGGTCTAGTCAACGAATGCATTTTATTAAATGAATATTCCTCTCGTAGAGAAAGCCCGTAATGTTATTGTTATGAAAGTTCTCGACATTTTTGCGTGTTGAAAGTAAATAAGCAGGTTCATGTCGAAGAATGCACTTTATTTAAATAGCTCCAGCCGACAGGTAGAGCAAGTAATGATACTGTCATGGAAGTTCTCAACATTTTTGCGTGTAGAAAGAAATTCTTACAGACATAAGCAGGTTCTATTCGACGAATGCACATTGTATAATGAATATTCAGCCCGTAGATAGAGTCCGTAATGATACTTTTATGAAAGTTTTGGACATATTTGCGTGAAGAAGGCAATTATAGATAAAATCAGTTTCTACTCGATAAATGTACTTTATTTAATGAACATTCAGGAAAAAGATGAAAAAAAAAACACATTTTTTTGCGCCAAAAAAATCAATAATCAATGCATATTTTTGAAACAATCCAATGAAACAGTCATTCTTACTACATAAATCAAATAAAAAAATGTTAAATACATTACAGACCAGAAATACAGGAACAACTGAAAGATTCGAAGTCTCAAAAGAATTTGAATTCATCGAGAATATTATCTGTGTAGAATTTTTGAGGTAGATCTGCACTAGAAACCAATGAATCACTTTAAAAAAAATTCCAGAACTCGACACCTACTTGATTTTGTTTTCCATATTTTGAAAATTATGAACTACCTCTTTTTGACAGGTTTAAATTCCTAATTTGGAGCTAAATCAACGGGATCGACGTAATAAAACACTCGCGGAAATTATTTATTCTTTTACCGTAATAACATACAGAAAGTAGCACGTACAGTCGGTAACAAAAGTGTTCGAACATTAGCAAAAATTCATATGTACAAAAAGTACACATTATACGATTTTGTTAAATAAATCCTTGTCGAATCCTGTTCTTAGTCACTGTAAGAACATGATTTGATAAGGATTTCTTTAATACAACCTTATGAAGTGTACTTTTTTTACATCGGAATTTTCGCTAGTGTTCGGACACTTATTTTACCGACTGTATGTATATGCACAAGTTCTAGTCTACTATAATCAATCATTACTCTTCTATTTTTATAGTCTTCTTCTTTATTTTAGAACTTTTGAAGAATTTAGTTTTGCGCTATAAAGCACTGAACCTTTATGAAAAATTCCTGAACTTTGTTCTCATTGAAATTAGAGTTTCAAACTTTTTCAGTACTAAACTACAAATTTATGCCAAATTCTGTCGCTGACTTCCGATATTCGACACCAAATTATCAGAATGGATTAGAAGACCAAAATCTTCGTTGCCTAAAAACTTGACGGTTTGGCCAGATTAGCGATGAAATTTGGCAACAAGTATTGTTTCAGGATACCCAGAATTAGTAGACTCTTTCACAGTTTTAACGAAGTTATTTGTTTTGTAAAAATATATCGTTTCTCGCCACTAATTTTCGTCAAAGAGAACAAAATGAGGCCATCTGTATACCAGTGATTTTCATTGAATTCAAAACTGTGTATTTGAAAATGAATGGTTCTGTAACAAGCTGTGAAGAATAATTCCTCCAAAAACTAGTATATTTGTGTACATTGTGTATATAATTATATTATCGTGACTTACTCGAGGTGAGTAGAAGTTTTGTTTTTGTTTTCGCTTGTTTTCTGGAACGTTCGTCGACTAGAAACTGCCTGTATATTTACGAATCAGTTACCTCGCACGAAAATATCAATGCTTTCAAAACAATACGTGTATTCCAATGGGTGTATAAGGTAGCCATATGGTGTCTACATGGGGTTATTATTGAAGTTATTAGACGTTATTAAAGAAACATAAGTTTAGATATTCTGGCAAATATATACGTCATAATTAAGAATTACTATGAATACCTAAAATTTAAGAGAAAAATGTATATTATTGCAATATAAAAATGAATGTTTCTAACATATTTGCACGTAATTATTTCGGTTGCTAACGTATCAATGCTTTCAATTCCAAATTGGTTTTTAATACATTTGTTCACACATATATTTCTTTCAAAATACTTTTTTAATGATTAAATAAGTTATAAATTAAAGAACTGGTGTACTAAAGATATTTAAATATAGAAATATCTTTACACACCATAAAATAAAAGGAAGCACTACCGGTATCAAAAGTAAGTGGTGTTTCTTCTTTAGGTGTATAAAACACGTGCTATTATCTTTCAGGCATAGGGGAGAAGATAATAATCACTGGAAGAATTATATATATATGTATATATTCAAACGTTATTTCCAATTGTATCCCTATGCGATGCTGTAGAAAAACATAACAAGCGTTATCATGAGAGGAAGGACAAATTATTTTCCTGTATCAAATAACGTACAAAAGCAAAGGAAGGCTTTATTATGAATTATATTTTAACTTTATTTATATCGTATGTGATTTGCATAATATATTTCTAACGTATATAAATTGTTTTGTATTTGTTAAGTAGACTTTACTGCAACGAAGAAGGAAATATTTTGCTTAATATTACACAACAAATAATCGCAATGTGCAGATAATACATCGCTTTTTATTGCTGAGTTAAATCAAACCACTTTATTAAGAAGTAAAATATCGTCTTTCATTAATTTATTGAAAATAATATCAATTTTATTTCAATGTGGTATTAATATATTTTTTTTTCTTTGTTTCCTCAAAAAAAGTAAACAATATTACTAATTTAAATGAATTTTACACGAATACAAATACAAAATCGTTTCTGCTTTATGTAGCCTTTGTGTCTATCTGTTTAAAATTGTTGTTGAATCATATTGAATTATTTTGTCCAGAACCGTTTTCTGCGTGATTTTTCAATTTATGATTCTATAAAAAAATATAGTATAAATGTTACATATTCTGTTTTATTTCAATTGAAGCTATTCTCTTCTTATTTAAATAGAATTTTCATGAAAATATTTAATAGTAATAATTTACATATGGAGACTAAATAATTATAATTTATTTTCTAATATTTATAAATAAGAAAATTTCTTCTATATTTAACCCTCTGAGCGGCTGCTACGTATATTCTCTTACACAGAGAATTAGATTTTCCCTTAATGCAAAAATTTCGAAAAAATATAAAAATAAATTTGCGAAAGCACTCGAAAAACTCGTTCCCATTGGGATCCCCCTCCGCTGTAAAAAGTAATCTTTTCTGTTAAACAAAACGTTTTCAAAAATACAAAACCTGTTAAGATTAGTCCAGTAATTTTTATCACAATTTAAGTAGCTGTCAAATTCATCATAGATGCTTTCAAAAACTTCTATTACCAAGTTATGTGGAATACTGCCAAACAAATTCTCAAAATCATAGGTATTTACGGAGGTAATGCTTTCTGAATTATTCTTGAAATATTCTAAAACTTTCTGGTTATTGTTTATAATGTTACAATCATTAGCAGAATTTATTACTTTTAGAACTGAATTTAAATATTTAAACAAGATTTTACCGGCTTTATCATTATAACTATTAGTACCACAGGTGACAAAACGAAATTTAACTGGATTTTTATGAAATTTTACAGTAACGAAAAGATATGGAAAATTAAAACAATTTCTGCTTAAATTTGGTTTTTTATCAAAGGCCAATATACGTTTTTTGATAATAGAGGGGTTGCCAGTTAACTTATTGAAAGAACTATTACTTGAATATTCCTTTAAAAGAAGATTTTTATAAAAAACTTTACAAATAATAGCAAAATTACTATTAGCTTTATCAACTGTAGCAATAATAAATTTATCTTTTAAATTTTCAATACTTTTTTTTAAGTTCAGCACTATAATTAAACTCATCAAGATTAAATTTACTATAGTAATTTCTAAGGAAAAGCAATTGTTTCTTAAAAAGGTACAAAAATTTAAATTTCCATTGTTTAAAATCTTCAAAAGGCCAGCTAAATTTATAGGAAATTTTTAAAATAAAAATGTCTAAATCTTTTTCTATAAAATCAATGATTTTTTTTATTGCTATAATTAAAATTCAACCTAAAGCTTGATCCCAAATTCATAATACTTTTTAAATGATCATCTTCAATTATATTTAAATTTCCTGAGACAATATGACCATAATAAGGATCAATAAAATCTTTTAAACTATCCGTATTGCAATAACATTCATCTTCTTTAATTAAACTAATACATTTACTATACTGATTATAATTGCAAATCAATTTTTTTAAAGTTTTATCATAACTATTAGCTATCCTAATATTAAAGTTGTTTTTTAACGGAAATAAACTTTCACAAGCTTTCAAAACTTTTTTAAATTCAATGGAGTCAAAAATTTTATCTCTGAACGACAAAACCAAATTTTCCTGAGGGTGTTCTTTCGAATTCCCCTCTTTATCCAAATCATAATTACCAATTTTATGTTTAAACAAATCCAAAATAATATCTTTAATTAAAATATTTTTAAAACAATAGCTTTTTAATTTATTTCCAATAAACCATTTTATAACTTTATTTTTCAAACTGAAGACCTTGGTTTTTATTATATTTATATCAGAGAATTTAATATTTTCCTTATTAATTGAATCCAAAGCTTTTAAGATATCGTTGTCAATGTTAATTTTACCTTTTCCTCCACAACCTCTTCTATTATATTTAAAAGTTCTATTTTTTAAACATAATTTGCTGAAAATACAACAGTCCTTTTTATTAGCCACGTTAGTGCCATTAAATTCAGAGTTTAACCCGTAAGGATAAAAAGTTTTAAGTTTATACATAAAAAGTTTTTCCATATCAAGTCTTTCATTTTTATTAGAAACAATATCCAAGATATAAATTTTTATTTCTTTGAAATCATGTAATTGAAAATGATTAATTTCTTTATCACAATTATTTTTAATATGGCAATTTTTAATGTCATTTCTATGTCCTGTAACTCTAATATTCAAAGAATTGGAAGTTTGACCTACATAACTAAATTGACAAATACCGCATTCCAATAAATAAACTACATTTTCGGTTTTACAAAATAACTTTTTTCCCTCCTCTATCTGCTCCACTCCTGCAAAAGGACAGGTCAAACATATTTTATCACGACACAGACTAAATTTTTTTAGATTATTTTCAAATTTTGAATTAATAGAAAACATTTGATAGAGTAACTTTTTACCAGAGACCTTCCCCATATCAAAAGAATCTCCAGGGCCCCTTGTTAAAGCACGCGACGGACCTGGTGCCATCTTATTATCTTTTCTTTTTAATTCCATGTATTTGCTAATAAAGTACCTGAAAGGGAAAAAGATTAGTAAAAGAAATCCTACAGTCAAGGAAGTTATCCGAAAGGTTTGAAGCCATTTTAAAAAAAGGGGGAAACAATTTTAATTAATAAAATGAAATAAAGTAGCACATCAAACAAAGAAAGCTAGCGCTAAAAGCAGCTTAGCAAAACAATGTTTTTAAATAGCAAACAATTGACAGGAAAATTTATAATTATATAAGTTTTACAGAATAGAAAAACCATTAGGAGAATTACAAACCAATGCGCAAGATTGCAGCGAAAGGAAATGCAAAACTTAGATGTAGTAATATATAAATGCAAGAATATATAAACGAATGAATGAAATTAAATGTAGAAATATATAAACAAATGAATAAAATTATACCCCAAAAAACACTGAGATCTTCATCAGGGAGGCCCCTCAGTGTGGGGGTGAACGAGAAGTTTCTGAAAGGACAGTAGCTATAAGCTAATAACTATCCTTAGCCCCCGACTTCTCACCAAACAGAAAACCATCAATAACTGAAGAGAAATCAAACATACATATAATGTATAAAACTACTAAAAATATTTTATAAAATTATCAAATTGTAAAAGTTACAAAATTACATATACTTTCTTCAGATATATTGATGATTTAATTGTTTTTAACTGTAATTGTTTCGAAAATATCTCTAAAAATATATATCCTAAAGAATTGGTTTTGAACCGCACAGATACTGATAAAATTTCTTTCCTGGATTTAAATATTAAGAGAAATGATGATAAATGGCTCATTGGATTATATGATAAAAGAAAGGATTTTAATTTTAAAGTTAATAGTCTTACTAACTGGTTTTCAAATATCAGTAGAAAAGTTTTAAAAAATATTATGTTCGCACAGCTTAAAAGAATTCATACTATTTGTAATAATGAAGAAGATTTAAAATATGCTCTTGAAGACTTAAAAAATACCTTGCAAATTAACTGCTACCCGTCACAATTTTTAACTGTGACTTTTCAGAGTTTTCCTATCTCGGTCTGTTCTACTTCCTCATTCAAGGGCGATATTGAAGTACCGACGAGTAGCCCCGTCGGCCGAAGATAGTTTGTGTTTCATATGAAGGGTTGTATTTTTATTCCATTTTATACTTTCTTGTTTACCTTCAGTAATTCTCTTTTGTATTGTATTTTTTTAAATGAATTGATGTAATTTTGTAACTTTTACAATTTGATAATTTTATAAAATATTTTTAGTAGTTTTATACATTATATGCATGTTTGATTTCTCTTCAGTTATTGATGGTTTTCTGTTTGTTGAGAAGTTGGGGGCTAAGGATAGTTATTAGCTTATAGCTACTGTCCTTTCAGAAACTTCTCGTTCACCCCTACACTGAGGGGCCTCCCTGATGAAAATCTCAGTGTTTTTTGGGGTATAATTTCATTCATTTGTTTATATATTTCTACATTTAATTTCATTCATTCGTTTATATATTTCTGCATTTATATATTACTATATATATATATATATATATATATATATATATACATATATATATATATTATATATTTCAATTTGACATTGAATATGAGGATTTCCATAATATATTTCTGATTTTGTCTTGTAATATGCACTATTAATACTCCTTTTCATTTAAAGAAAGCAGCGAATAGGCGGGCAGAGCTCTGCATGTGTCAATAAGTAACGTGAGTCGGAGAAGAGGCGAAGCCTCCTTCGGGGATTGGTCAGCGGAGCGAGCAGGGGGCGAGCCCCCTAGTATTTTATAAGAAAATAGAAGAGATTCCCTTTTGAAAAAGAGTTCATTTTAGAGGACAAAAAATTGAATGATAATTATTATAAAAACCGATTCAAAAGCTACTGTCACAAGTGATGAAAACATTTTTATCTCAAATGATGAATCTGGATCAGTACACGTTAATTTAAATTAATAATATACGGATACGAGAGGAAAAACCCTTATTTTTGTAGGTGTCACTAGACAATATAGATTTTTTTTTTAATTATTAATGTTTGCTCTAGATAAAAACTTTTTTTTTTTTTTTTTGTAGTACTTTCATGCAGTTACATAAGAAAAAATTGGTAGACATTTTTTTTTTTTTTTTTTTTTTTTTTTTTTTTTTTAATCATAACCATCAAAGAAAAAATAAAATTGGCTCAAAAAATAAAATTAATATTCGGCAGATGAAACAATTTCTTTTAACGAATAGTCATTCTTTATCAACGTTTTATAACAGTTCTCACAAGTATAACCTAAATTAGTCTTAGTAGTTAAATGTTTTTTAAGTAGGTATATAAGGGGAATTTTTTTCCCCATGTTGACATTTTGTTCATTGAAGAAAACAGTCGCTTTGTGAGAGCGTTTTTGGAAGACATAAATTAATTCAACTAACTTTTGTATATTTTTGTGAGGTTGTGGTAGTGTTATCATTAAGGCCAATTATCTGCACTAGGGCTCTAGGCCTGAGTAGGAGAGTTCTTTGTGGGTTCTTTCTAAGAGGTCGTAGCGCATATTTACACTTGTTTAGAGGAAATTCGTGGAAAACTCATAATGGTTAAGCCAACGAGCGTTACCGGGTGTCGTACCCAGCACCTCACGCATACCAGCTTCGATTACAGAAGCTTTCAGTCATTGGTGGGCCTATTTTTATGAGGAATATTACTCATGTAAAAGCGAGAAAACATGTCAACCCACCGCATACAAACCGGAGCATGACCTTCTTAATGATTTCATGACAATTTTAATTGTGACTTCGTGTTCTGTATCAAAAAACCGTACAAATATAAAGATTACTTTTATTTCTTTGTAATTCGAAGTTTCTGAATAGACGTAAACCATAATATGATTTGGTAAGTTTATTAGAAAGTTACTCTTTTGCAAACCTAATGCAGAAAAAATTTAGTGTTCCCCGTTCGATACAGTCAACAGCCGTTTAAGCTTTCCGGTTTTGCGAAATTTTTGAAATTAAGGAGTAAATACTTTTCATTAGGAAAAGAAGAAAGAGGATAAAAATCATTAAAAAGAGGACTTTTTAGTCATGTAATGATTTTTGTCTTTTAAGAGGGCAGAGTGTTGAAAAAAGAAGACATGTCCTCTTAAAAAGGGATGTCTAGTCACATTACCTAAGATTAGCATGATTTTACGTTTTTAAATCGATATATATATATATATATATATATTTGTAGCACCTATACTGTAAGAATTCTATCTACATTTAGACCGAAATTTTACTCGCCACAGTAAACTTTCAACTCTCCAATAGCGAGTGTGCGAACGGAAATTTCGCGCCCTGGTTTAAACGCTTTGTTCGAATACAGGGAATAATGAAATGATTTGTTGTGTTATATATCACCGTAGCATGGACACTATTGATTTTGACTTACTTTATCAAAAACTTATCTTTTTCGCTTATGTGTTAAAACTTTTGAAGTACGTTAGTATCTATTGCCTTTTCCGGTTGAGCTGAAAATTAATATATGTGTTATAAGTCTCCTTTGCACAAACTGTATACATTTTGGTGAATCGAGAACTGACAAATTTTTTCAAGGACACAGCATGAATTCTTTATCAGTATGACCTGTGTGTTGAAATTATTTAAATCGTGGTACTGTCTAATTGAGTAATTCGATTAAGATAAAAATACATATACATATTATAGGTCACCGTCGCATGAGTTGTATAGATTTTGGTGAATCGAGCTCTTATAAATTTTTACAGGAACACAACGAAATTTACTTTATTATTATGAAATATGGACCCAAGTTATTAAGTGCTATAGCGTTAAATGCCTTATTTGATTGAGATGATTTGTTTTATCTTTTTCTTACATTAACGTATTGCTGAAACGTCAGGGGAGGATTGTATGCGGAGACTCAAAAGTTTTAGGGTTGTGTGTGTATGTCTATCATTCTTTATATGTGTGTACTGCGAAAGCAGCTACAAAAGTTACACGATTCATTTTCAAATTAGAAAACATAATTCAGAGGCGACTATGTTACCGGTGTATAGAGAAAATTCCCTATAATTACATTTACCCTGGTTACACCGCTTTACAAATAGTAAAATAAACACATATTGGAATTTTAAAATCATAGTTTTTGTAAAACATCGTAGTCATAAAACTGTTAATTAATTTAGAGGACTGCCCAAAATAATTCCGATATGTTACAAAAAACTTTTGTTATCAATTTTGGTACAATAATTAACACAGAATATATTAACCGTGTGCTTATAATTTCAATCGATTCTGTTTTGTTGCGCGCTCACATCAAATATCTGAAAGCCACTTTAATTATCAGAGGTTATGATCCTTCCATTAGAGAAAAGGCTATTCAAAAATTACAATTTCCTTGCATCCAGTGTACTAAATCGAATTTTTCCAGCATAAGTATATTTTGTCCTATTTTCCTAAATCAAATTATGCCATAGCTAGAGTTTTTAAACAATATTATTTTAAAATTATTTTTTCGTCTTCCAATAAACTCACCATTTCTCAGTTAAAAACCTTATAGATATGAATAATCACTGAGCTGAAGAACAACTGGAGTAAACGCTGGATTAGTTTTCGCGTGTCGTTTTTGGAAGGTTTGTGTTCCGAGTGTTGCACGGCATAAAGCATTTGATACCTTTTTATTTCAAAGTAAAATTGTATAAAGGTTTTCTGTTCGAACAATCATATGCTAAAAATGATATTACAATTTTAAATTTTAATTTTTTAAAAGATATTATCCGACAAGTCTTTCCTGCCGTGCAAGGTGTGACTTTGTACATCAAGCAAAACTGGCACGCACGAATACTGTGAAAAGGTATTAGAACCATTTGCACCAGTTTTTCTTCAACTCAGTGTGCATAATACTTGGAGCATTTATAGGGTTTCCTGTAAAAGTGGTTTATTATAAATTGGTCAAACTAAACGTATTCTTAAATTCCGTCTAAAAGAGCATACGGTTTACGTACATAGACAAAAAAAAAAAAAAAAAAAAAAATCGTGCATTTCTGAATATAGATAAGGGAAAAATCATATTTATAAATTTAATTCAGCTAAAATAATTTACAGTCTGAACTATTTTTTTTAAAGTTTTTACATCAATAATAAATTTTTAAAAAAATGTTAATTTTGATTTAAATGCACTCTATTTGTATAATGTTAGAAATTTCACATACAGTGCACATTTTCTTAATTTCTTCTACATTTTTCATAACTAGCGTTTCCTTTTGGCAGATCCCCTCACATACCGCATAGATCAGAAAGATTCAGATAAGATTTAAGATTTCGTTATCACAGCAGAATAGAAAAATATTTCATATTGACTTGAATTATGGATATCATTGCATTGGAATAGTACGGAATTGCTTGAAACTAAAATAAGAAACTAACCCTAATAAAATTAATTAACAAATTACTGAAATGTAAATGTATAGAGTTAAACGGTGGATAGCCTTTGGGAGGAACAATGCAGTGTGTCACCGTGTTAAGCTAGCAATTGGTCAAATTCTTTTCTTTTAAGTATTTTTCGCGTCCTCATTATGAAACACACAAAAAATGCAGTTCTCTCATATATATATATATATATATATATATATATATAATGCTATAAAAATGCTATAAATAATGCTATAAAAAATGGCTGAAAAATACAAAAATCTGGGTACAATTGGTATGAATGTTTACAACAGTATTTGATAAAACACTTTATTTTATAAAAGAAGTCCAATATAGGTTTTCTAACAAAAATCCCCTTATACATGAAGAAAAAAAAAAAAAACAGAACAAGTTGTTAAAACAAGAATTTTTCTTGGAGTGAAAATCTAATGTAACTTTTATTTTGTTTAGAATTGACAATTTGAAAAGTGGAATCTGAAGAATTCTGAAAACAAGCTGAATTATTTTGAAGTTGTTTTACTTTTTGGGATAACGCGTTTCTTCCATTAAAGCTTTGTTTGGACGTTCTAGTGAGTCTAGATGTTTCAAGTGTCACTTAAATGGATTAAATATGAGTGTCTTTAATGTTAAAGACTACTAAAATATTGAAAAATATTTTTTTTTCTAAAACTTAATAAGAGCAGATTAAAGAAATCACGATTTTAATTTAGTATAAGACTTTAACTTTTAATTAGGATTATTAATAACATATTTGTGAAGTTTGAATAATATTTTTCTTTTCCATATAATTTAATTTTGAGCTTTATTTTATTTTATTTTATTTTTGTTTGTTTAATTTTTGTATAACGTTTTATTAATCTAAATGAATATATATATACACACAAAAAATGCAGTTTTTTTCTCTCATATATATATATATATATATGAGATATTAAAATTTTTAACATTGATTATTTATGAAGTTATTGTAAACATCATATCAAAATGTTTTGTTGATATTTCCACCATTGAAATTTTACCTATCCATTTTACTTACCCATTAAATTTGAAATTATTTTCATTGACTCATATTGTTTATACGTTTGGGATAACTAATATAGGTCTACCTAGATATAACTGCTAATATTATTTTAGTGTTTTTAATGCAAATGTCCCAAAATTTCTATAGTAGGTGTACTTAAAATTTTTACACAAAGTAATAAAAAAGTATTTAAACAATTATTAATAATAAATTATTTAAAAATGATATTACAAAATATTACAAATATATATATATATATATATATATATTTGTATGCTACATTATGGATAAAAATAAAAGCTTGGAACGTACAGTAATACATGATGTTTAAATGATTATATTGTATTTTTGATAAATTTCTGAAAAAAAAAAAAAAAAAAAAAAAAAAAAAAAAAAAAACTTTAATGATAAATCTATAATTTATCTATTTATTATTATTATAATTATTATTATTTTTTTCAAAACAAATTCTGAAACATAGTCTTAAAAATAGAAATAATAATATCATAAAACTACAACACATATAAAATCACTATTTCCTTTCTTTCTATTTTTTTTTTCAACAATTTGTAAGAATGCTGAAATTGTTAGATGTATCTATAAATCATAATATAATACCTTTATTTGGAAAATCATACATAATTAAATTTGCATTCATTATTCATGTGCTTAAAAAACTTTTTTAATATACAGCACAATGTTTTTAGCATTAGTATTTACAAAATCATACAAAATATTTAGAAGTACTTAGAGCTATAATTGGAAATTGGTGCAATTGCGTTTCAGGCTCTATCAAGCGTTTTTAACACTTTCTAATACTCTTAAATTTGATTATGAATTGGTTTAATCTATCTCTGTTTGTGTTTCTGTCCGTTTGACTCTTCATTTGTCCAACTGCAGTGCCCGCAATTACTTCCAAAATTTCATGTTATTCACATTTACTATGTTTTCTATTTAAAATAGTATAAATAGCACATCTCATTTGTGTGCGGGGTTTCCTAAAAAAAAAAAAAATCCATTGTGTTTTATGAGAGAATTCTGTTTTTTTTTTTTTTTTTTTTTTTTTTTTTTTTTTTTTTTTTTATCATATTTAAAATCACATTCGTTCTGAGCCAAAGTGATTTTATTAAGCGGCTGATTTTTATATCCGGCGAGCGTACCTACCCTTAAGAAAAAGGTATTACTTCCCTGAATTTCGAAAGAAACTTCAAAAGGTAACGAATAATGGAATTAGTAGACAATATTAATTAATTTTTGGTAGATTATTAACTAATTGTTTCTTCGATATAAGTAAACGCATTCTATGTTCCCGCGCTCTTTCGTTAGAGGAAAATCATCATTACTTTACTTTACTAGAAGTTCTCGCTTTTCTTATAAATTTAAAATCGTTCCGTTTAAACCTCATGAATGATTTCAAAATTAGAACTAGAAATTATCTTCTAATAATTAGAAAAAAAAATTAATAATTTCAAATCAAATTTCTATTTTATCACTGTGTTTTGAAGAAGACGTTCCATGAAATTGTTATGGAGATAAGTTATAATATGTGTTTAATTTGTAACTGTGCTGCGAGTGTAAAATCTTCAACAATGAGCGATAACGGAGAGTTTGTTGTGGTTAAATTTATTTTTCTATTTCCAAAAAATAAAAATAAATGATTTTTTTTTTTTTTTTTTTTTTTGTATGCATAAATCATATTTTTGACTGCTGAGGAGATATTTTTGAGTTTATTAACCGGCGATGCTGATTATATTAAGCGGCGGCTATAAAAGCTGTTTGTATTGATTTGATTCTGGTCCTGATGATTTGATCACATTAAGCGGCTGATTTTATTAATCAATGATTTTATTAAGCGGTGGTTACTGTATAATCAAGTGAAAATTGTAAGGAATTGAGATTCTGAATATTAAGTGTTCCTATATAAATTAACAATAATTGCATACGTCGAATTAAATTCCTATGTAATATCCTCGTGATGAATGAGAGGAATCAGTGGATTGAATGATGAATTCCCGTACAATATTGCATTCATTTAAAGTGATATACGACAATGCACATTTTCACTGTAAATGTTAAATGTTAAAACCTTAATAAACATTTGATAATCAAAGATATCGTGTTTTATTTAAATATTCAAAATAATAATCTTAAAAATGAGTATAGTTTTTAAACACTTCACCAACAGAAGTTTGCTTAACAACTTATTTTATTCTCTCACGTTTTATGCCTTTAAAAAATATAATTCACATTTTAAAAGGTAAAATTGTATAATGATTAAAAAGCTAATATTGTATGTATACGCCTATATATATCTAGATCTCTCTCTATATGTATATACATGTCTATTTCTATGTATCTATCTATTAAAAAAAATCTAATATGATAAAATGTATTTAAAAGCTTAAAGAGCATTTACTATATATATATATATATATATATATACTATATTACTATATATAATACTATATATAATATAGTATCTATATAGTATCTATATATATTACTATATATATATATATATATATATAACATCTCCGGTTGTGGGCAAAGTTTTGATTTAGCTTATAACTTTTGATAGAATAGATATTATGAAAACATATGAATACCAATGGAAAGCTAGAACCATTAGCTAACGTTTGATGAAGTAACTGTAATGATTCCGTCAACCAGAAAAAAAAATATTAACAATTTTGTGACGAGATAATTTTTTACAAAGACAATTTTGTACCCGGTTATGGACACACTTGAAAAATCCACTAAAAATGGAAAAATAATAAGAAAAACCACCATAAATACAGAAAACAACAAAATTTATTCATTTTGTAAGGAGTCAGTTGCCGAAATAATAACAGAAAATGGCATATTTCCAATTTTATTCGTCATCTTCTTCATCTTTCAAATCAGAAGTGCAATGCTTGTAAATAAAGTAATTTTCATGCATATTGGTCCATTTAAAATGTACCAGACGATCATACTCGTTACATTTGACTGAATTTGCTCTTGTTCGGCATGGTAAATGGTGCTCCAAACAAATGATGCAGAAATCGACATAATCTCCTGATTGTGACTGTTTCTATTTTTAGCGCAGTTGGTCAGCAGTTTGACAGGTGATCCTTACTTTTTCTAGGCTTCTTCTGTATGGACATAGAAGCTGCAAGGAGGTCCATATTCTCGGTCAGTCGATTTTATGGATTTCGTATATACTAAGCAATCGTAAATGGCTTTAACCATTCATTTCTTTTGGATCGATTGACTTTTCCGTGTTGACATTGCTAAAGAAGCCTAAAATTGCCTAAAAATTTCATAAAACACTAATAAAATATGTTATGTTGTTTTAAACTACCATATTTCACAATTTGTAAGTGCAAAGCATGCTTTAAATGAAAGAAACATGGGTGTTCACAACCGGTTACATGAAGGTGCCCACAACCAGGAATGACAGTCACTTTTATAATGACAGAAAAAACGATTTTTATTCGAAATTTTGGCTTAATTCGATATTGCATTACAAAATATATTGAAACTACTGCATGAATATATATTTCACTCACATTTTGTTTAATTAATTCACTTTGGTTTATTGCACATTGAAAAAGTTCAGAAATTACATTTGTGTTGCTTTTTGTTCAAAATTTTGTTTCGATGCTTTCACTTACTAAGCAAATGCGTCTATTTAATTCGGTGTTAGCGCCATAACAGCGTACTGTTACAATACATGTTTGACTGTACTCAAATCCACCACATTTACTTTTTGTTAAAAGGTAAGGTGGGGTGCCCACAACTGGAGATGTTCCCCTATATATACATACATATACATATATATATATATATATATATATATATATATATATATATATATATATATATATATATATATATATATATATATATATCGCACAAAAGTTTTCTACAAAACACACAAAATATTTTAATAAAATTAAACAAAATTTATACGTCTCATTAATATATTAAAACCAATGTAACATTTAAAATGAGATAAAAAAAATACAAAAATTTTAAAACTTTAAAAATACGTTTTAATTAAAAATATTAAAACACAAGACAGACGTTTCGGCTAGAACACTAGCCCTCCTCAGTGTCAAACATACAAGCACAAACAACATTTATAAAAATTCATAATACGTCATAGCAAGATTAAATATTCAGGAGGAATAGCTTTAGCCTCGTTCAAGGCAGTATGTTGCATTTTGGTAAAAGCGCCCTCTAGAAAAATACGGGATTAATAGATATTTACATTAGAAGCTAAAGTTTTAAAGTTTTCAAAATCCGGAATATGATCACTATTGAGAGAATGGATTACGAGTTTAGATTTTAAATCTCCTGTTTTATATGAGCGTTTATGTTCCTTTAATCTAATTTCACCTGTTCTGCCAGTTTCACCGATATATGTAAATTCACAATTTTGACAAGGAATACTATAGATTACACCTAGACGTTTAAGAGGTGGGGCAGCGGGTATAAAGTTTGAGAGAAAGTTACTAATACGGAGTTGAGGTTTAAAGCTAGTAGAGATATTAACTGTTCTAAGTAATTTAGAGATATTTTCAGAAATACCCTTATAATAAGGGATAGTCGTACGATAAGTGGAATTTTTAACTTTAGGATAAACTGATTTATATGAAAAATAAAACTCTTCTTTATAAATTATTTTAATAAAACGATGGAGGTAACCACTATTTTTGAAATCAGATGAAATGATGGATAGTTCAATATTTAATAATTCGGAATTACTACGATAATGCTTTGCACAATGTAAAAGAGTACGATTGACTGCAAGTTTATGCGATAAAGGATTAGCTGAATTGAAGTTAAGATATTGACCAGAGAAGGTGGGTTTTCTGTAGACTGAAATTGAAAAATGTAAAAAAATCATTGGCTGTTTTATGCATTATAAGGATGCCAAGAAAGGGTAGTTCGTTATTAATTTCAGTTTCAAGGGTAAACTGGATAGCAGGACATAAAGAGTTAGCAAAATCTAAAATATCGTTAACATAAAGTTGCTTAGTAATTATAAAAATATTATCCACATACCTTTTCCAGAATTTTTTTTTTTATCATGTAACTGGGAATTAATTTTGTTTTCTAACTGCTGCATTACAATTTCAGTTATAACGACAGATATAGGTATATATCTGTCGTTATAGCTGAAATCTATAGTATTCCATGTAAAAATTGTGATTCTACATATATCGGTGAAACTGGCAGAACAGGTGAAATTAGATTAAAGGAACATAAACGCTCATGTAAAACAGGAGATTTAAGATCTAAACTCGTAATCCATTCTCTCAATAGTCATCATATTCCGGATTTTGAAAACTTTAAAATTTTAGCTTCTAATGTAAATATCTATGAATCCCATATTTTTCTAGAGGGCGCTTTTACCAAAACGCAACATTCTGCCTTGAACGAGGCTATAGCTATTCCTAATGAATATTTAATCTTGCTATGATGTATTATGAATTTTTGTAAATGTTGTTTGTGCTTGTATGTTTGACACTGAGGAGGGCTAGTGTTCCAGCCGAAACGTCTGTCTTGTGTTTTAATGTTTTTAATTAAAATGTATTTTTAAAGTTTTAAAATTTTTGTATTTATTTTTATCTCATTTTAAATGTTACATTGGTTTTAACACAAAATATTGATATAAATACAAAAGCATTAAGTTAAATAAAGATCATTTTTTTTGCCTGATATTATAAATTCAAACAACTATGGATTATATACAAATAACAAGCAAATTGAGTGTTAACAGTTTTAGAAAATGTTAAATAAAAATACAATTTGAAAAAAAAATGTCCTATATTATTTTACAAACATACCGTTCGTTCTTATTATTTGATATTAACGTTGTGTTTTTTAAGAAAAGGTTAAATTTTGTCTATGGGGGTCATCCAATTATTAAAATCTCCATCAAAATTATTTCTATTGTCCATTAATAATACATTTCTTTGACTACATATTAGAATTTCTCAGATCATAGCGGGTTCGCAAAAAACAAAAATAAAACAAAGTTAAACAAAACACTTTTAATTACTTATTCATAGAGTTACAAACAAAAACGTATTAGGGTTCCATCCCCATTTATATATATATATATATATATATATATATATATAAAGTTTGCACACAGGAAAGAATTATAACGGAAAGATAAATAACGTAAAATAAGTACGTAACTTTAAAATATAAATAAACTAAATTAATATTATTTAAGACATTCAATTTTCATCTAAACTAATTCAATAACTATACTATTTTTTATGCATGCAAATTTATTGATGCCACAAATGAAAACTTACTGTAACACCCCCTAACAGCAATAATAAAGGAAATATTACTGCAACACAAAAATCAATGATAGGAATAATCTGTAAATTGGAAAAAAAAAATACATAATGTGAAAAATTACCAGAAACACATAAACTTTACCCTTTTCCATGATAAATTGATCTGAACAACTAAGAATTATCTGAATAGTTGTTGTCTTTTAAAAATATAAAAATGATGCACGTTTTAATAGGCAGACCATCTTTAAGCAAAATCTAAGTCTGTCTTTATAAAATAAGCATTATTACTACTCGATCGACAACAGCCGCATACGACGATTTTCGAAGACATTAGTAGAAAGGTAATTTTATTTTCCATGACTGTACATCAGTCAGTAATATTTTTTTTTTATTTCCAATGGCTAGGCAAAAGTTACAGAGGACTATAAAGATACGAATCAAATTATAGACAATATAACATAGAAGACCGAAGTTATTGCCTAAGGAGCGATCTTGCCTACCAATATCTCGTCTCTTCTGCAGAACATCGAAGAGCCCTACAACGGGACAGATGGTCCCGGTCCATTACTTCTCCAGAATCACAAAGTGGGCAAGTAGGGTCGTTTAAGATACCTATGCGCTTCAAATGAGCGGCAAGGCAGTCATGTCTTGTAGATAGGCGGAAAGTCGCAACTGCCTTACGTCTTGGTTTATCAGGAATTAGAGTAGGACTTAAATTCTTCCATTTCTTTAGAGCTGTACGAGTCTCAAGATCTCGTAAAGCATTAGATGCAGATAAATTCTTTAAAAACAGTTTAATCCTCCAGTAAGAAATGGCTGTATTGGGATGTTGTAGTAAAGTGGCCCCTCTTTTTGCAAGAAAGTCTGCTTGTTCATTGCCCCAAAGGCCACAATGGCCGGGCACCCACTGGAGAACAATTTGTTTCCCCTTTAAAGTGAAAGTTCTTAATGATTTTTGACATTGGGATACTTCCGGTGTTAATGGATGATCAAAAGCGCTTATTGACTGAATGGCTGCCTGAGAGTCAGAAAGAATGACCGGCCTTTCAAACTTGCAATGGTCAGCTAATAGTTGCTTTAAGGCTAAACATATCGCCACAACTTCACCATCAAAGGAGGTACCAATATAGCCCGCAAGGACATAGAAAGAAAAAAGATCTGAGGACACGCCAGCCCCTACATTGAGATGACAGTCAAACTGGGAACCATCTGTAAAAATCTGCAGACACTGTGATGGCCGCAATGGTCTCTAAGGCAAGACATTTCAACACACGGTGCAACATCTCCCTTTCTATGGATAGTTTCAACTAGATCCAGCCTCATATCAACATTAATCACTTCCAAGGGATTTCTGGGTGTCAAAAGTGGTTGTATATCACCTGGAATTACAAGATCTTTCTTAATATCCAGGACTATTTGAATAAATCCATTTTGGGTTTTTAAATTCCTTGGCTTGGTCACATAGTCCCTCCAGTAGGGATCCTCTATACGCAGTAGCTTTTCATAGAGACATAAGGCCTGGAATTTCATAATATCTCTGAAATGTATATTCCCTGTCAATAATAACATCGCATCGATAGGAGTGGACTTCACACCTCCTGTGATCAAGCGTAAAGCCTGGTTTTGCAACACTTCCAGCTTATTGACCACATTTTGTGAGGCTGTGTTCAGAGCTTCACAGCAATACAACATTAAAGGATATATAAAAGTTTTAAAAGTAGTGTTAAGAGTGGAACGAGCGCATCCCCAAGTGCATCCTGCTAAGCGCTTAAGAATACTCATTCTACACTGATGGAAAAAAATCCCAACACCAAGAAAAAAAACTGTACAGTAATGAAATTTCAGCAATACATTTGTTTAGGTAACATATTTAATTGATTAAAGTTTCAAGATCACAGGTAGAGCCATTGGCGAGAAGAGCCATTTCAAATGTGAAATGTTGGTACATTAGTAACCGATGTAACGGCCAGAATTTTGAATGCAAGCATGCAAACGTGCATGCATTGTGTCGTACAGGTGTCGGATATCAGTTTGTGGGATGGAGTTCCATGCCTGTTGCACTTGGGCGGTCAATGCAGGGACGGTTAATGCTGGTTGTGGATGACGTTGGAGTTGTCGTCGAATGATGTCCCATACGTGCTCGATTGGAGAAAGATCTGGTGATCTAGCAGGCCAAGGCAACATGTCGACACTCTGTAGAGCATGTTGGGATACAACAGCGGTATGAGGGCGAGCGTTATCCTGTTGGAAAACACCCCCTTGAATGCTGTTCATGAATGGCAGCACAACAGGTTGTATCACTAGACTGACGTACAAATTTGCAGTCAGGGTGCGTGGGATAACCACGAGAGTGCTCCTGCTGTCATACGAAATTGCTCCCCAAACGATAACTCCAGGAGTAGGCCCTGTGTGTCTAGGCCGCAGACAGGTCGCTATCAGGCGTTCACCTGTCCGCCTTCTAACCAACACACGGCTATCACTGCGACCAAGGCAGAACCGGCTTTCATCAGAAAACACAATAGATCTCCACTCCGTCCTCTAATGAGCTCTTGCTTGACACCACTCATGTCGCAAACGGCAGTGGTTTGGAGTCAGTGGAATGCACGCTACAGGGCGTCTGGCTCGGAGCTGTCCTTGAAGTAACCGATTTGTAACAGCTCGTTGTGTCACTGTGGTGCCAACTGCAACTCGAATTTCAGCTGCAGCCGCAGTACGATTAGCCACAGCCATACGCCGAACACAGCGGTCTTCCCTCTCAGTAGTGCCACGTGGCCGCCCGGAACCCGGTATTCTTGAGGCAATACCTTCCCTTGACCACTGCTGCCAAAACTCATGCAAAGGGCTTCATTCCTGCCAAGTCTTTCTGCAATAGCGCGGAAAGAAAACCCACCTTCTCGTAGCCCTACTATACGACCTCGTTCAAACTCAGTGAGCTGTTGATAATGGCTTCTTCGTCTTCTTAGAGGCATCCTTGTCTAACATTAACCCACTACGTCAAATCTCAAATGTAAATAACGATCACGAACCTTACAGCGCTTATTTAAAGCAAACCTCATTTGAATGTTCATAGTGTCGCTACAGCGCACACTTATGCGCGTAGCTCGAAATTTGAATCGACGTCATCTTTCAGATGTATAAACACGCCTACCAAATTTCGTTTATCTAGCACAGCTCCTTCCTGGTGTTGGGATTTTTTTTTCTATCAGTGTATTTGAAATACGCTCGGTAATCTTTTCAACATGGAGCTTCCAGCTTAATTTATTAACAAAAGTCATTCCCAGGTAGGTAAAGCTGTCTGTGTTGGCGATCGAAGAGCCTTGGTACTTTAACTCTGGCCGGAAAGCCTCATGGGGTAAGGAGAAAGACTGTGAAGCTGTCTTTCCTAAACTTACAGCCATATTATTTTCTTCACACCATTTCGAGAGCACGTGCAGGGCTTTATTTAAGCGACTTTCAATAACATTTTTAGCAACATTTTTTGGTGCTTGGGTCCAGATTATCAAATCATCAGCAAATAGTAAACATTTATTATCAGGTATTGATTTAAGTGATGAAATTAGATCATTGACATATATATATTGAACAAGGTGCAGCTACTAAATGCTCCCTGAGGGAGACCAGTTTGAAGGTTAAAGCTTTTGGAGAAAGATTCACCGAATTTAATCCTGCATGTTCTCTGGTTTGTGAAAGATCTAATCCAGTGAAATAATTTGAAAGAAATTCCAATATTCAAGAGCTTCTGGTAAAGCCTTTCCCTCCAGAGAGAATCATATGCCCCCTTAAAGTCAACGTAAATAGCTGTTAAAATGTCTCTATTATCTAATGAATCTTTAACAAATTGGCTAAATTTTGTCACTTGGGCACTCGTTGACCTATTTCTTCGGAAGCCAGCCTGTTCTGTATCTAATATATTATATTCCTCGATATACCAGTTCAAACGGTTAACCACAAGTCTTTCCATGACTTTTGCAAGGATACTCGTAAGTGAAATGGCCCTATAGCTATTCAACTGTCCAGAGTCCTTGTTTTTCTTTAGAACTGGAATTATGATAGCCCTTCTCCAATGCGCAGGAATCTGACTCGACTCCCAAACACGATTTAGAACATTCAGTACTGTTTTTCTTGCCACACTGCCCAAATGGATAAGAAATTCTGCATGGATATAATCCACACCAGGAGATTTTTTAATTTTGAGATGTCTTAGTGCAAGTTCCAGTTCTTGTGCACCAAAGGGAGCATCGAAAACAGCTCTCCATCCGGGTTCCTCATCAGTCTCCTGCATTTTGAGTAACTTCTTCCATTCAGCATTAATTTTTCGTGACATTTTTCTTGCAAAATTTCCCTTTCGCTGGGACTGGGAGTAGGATTGCCCAAAGGCATTTGCGATGGTTTTATCAGAAGATAATATTTTTTTCCAACAGCAATCGGATTCTTCTTACACGACGGTCTACGATTCTGGATATTAGAGATAAATTAAAAAACTTTTAAGCTATCTTTTTTATAATCTATATGTTTAATAAAATCGTCAAAGTATTTGCGTTTGGCCTGCAAAACAGTTTTTTTAACCACGCTAGCCTGTTTCCGCCATGCGACAATATCAGATTGTCTTTTAGTGAGCTCAGCCCTTCTTCTGAAACGATCTCGTTTCTTTTTAAGTTCTTCCAATTCAGGAGACAAGAAGCATTTATAGCCTCTGACTTTTCCCCGAGGTATGCACTTTTTTGCACAAAACAGGATTGTCCTTCTTAAATTGTAAACCAATTTTTCCGTGGGAAGTGAAAGGTCAAAATTATCTTCCTTAAGTTCTCTATCGGACAATTTCTCAAAATAATCCCAGTTTGCTTTTTTAAAATTCCATGACTTCTTTAAGCTCGATTTAAATCGGCCTACTGGGACTCTAATATTAATAGAGGCCACGACTTGCCTATGTCCTGAACCTGTATCCTCTACAACCTTCCTTTCTGTGAAGGCACAGATATCAGCTGAAACAGATAACAGGTCTGGCGAAGTGCCAGAACCATTGTAATGGATATAAGTAGGAGGGTCATCTGATTTGAAAATAAGCTCGAGAGGACTGGGAATCAAGTGGTCTTCAAATTCTTTTCCAGCAGCGTTTGGTTGACTATATCCCCATCATCTTGAATGTGCATTCATATCACCAATAATAATTGTTTTAGATGATATCTCAAGATTAGACAAATCTAGCTTACTATTTTTAGGGACATAGAGAGCATAGATCTTGAAAAGGATCTCATTCTTCCATAGTTGGATCTTTACAATTTCACTTTTATCAGTGTTCTCTCCTATATATTTAATAACTTTAAAATTAGAAAAAAGATCTTTTCTGACACCGATCAAAATGCCACTAGCAACTTGTCTATATTTTGGGAGCAGGTACAAAGTATATCCTGGAAAAGGATAGAACTTCAAAGAGTCCTCAGTCAAATTAGCTTCCATAATTGCAAAAAGGTCAATATTATACTTTTGACGAGATTGTTGTAAATGGATTTTCTTGGACTGGGAAAAACCACCAGCATTCCACTGTAGGACCTCGAGTTTCATGACTAAGGTAGGGAGGTTGTAAGCCAAAAATGTAGATCTCTTTGCCGCAAAGCGTTACCAGGGTGCACCACAGGGAGGTAGATCTACTTCGCACCCGCTATTTTGGAAAAGTATTTTAGAACATATTTAGCACACGTATGGTTTTTCTCCTGTTTGACTGAGGTGATGTCTCCTTGGGCTACTTTTTACAAAAAATCTTTTGAAGCATATTTGACACACGTAGGGCTTTTCCTGTGTATGCTAGCGTAGTAGTGTTTTGAGATTTACCTTTTGAGAAAATCCTTAAAAAGATATTTGACAGTAATATGTGTACACAACACAGTAATATGTGTTTGGTGTAATTTATTTATTTTATTACTTTTTAACGTTAAAAAAAAAAAAAAAAAAAAAAAAAAATCTTTAATTACAGTTACATGTGCGCTAGAAAGAGATTATACCGTCGGAAGCAAAATTATTGAAGCACACATACACACATTTTATGTTTTTTTTTTTTTTTTTTTTTTTTTTTTTTTTTTTTATCGCAGATTTTTATCATCAACTTACTTTTTTTACAAACAGTATAATAATAAGAACATGACTTGACAAATATGTACTTAAAAAACAGTATTAGGTGTCCATCTTTTAAGGAAGTATTATCGCTAGGGCTTCAATAATTTTTCTGCCGACTCTAAATCTACTGATTACTAATACAATAGTAAGAGTTGATAAATTCCAAAAGAGGGAATTCCATATTTTGCAAGATATATATATATATATATATATATATATGTATATCTGTGTGTGTGAGAGAGTGCATATATGCCTGTTTAAATAGAAATGCATTTAATATTCTACTCTTAATATATATAAATAAACCCTTAAAGCTTACGTACAGAGCACTTAGTGCTACGTGATGTATAGAATATTTAAAAAATAGCAATAATAATATTTGGTGATGTTTCAATATTACATGTAAAATTCCTCTGAACAGAATTAAATGTAAAGATAAATGGAAAAAAAAAAAAAGAGAAAAAAAACATGAGGTTTACTGAGCTTGAACTGACTGTATCATCAGCGATTTCATTTTATGCAAAATACATGCGCAATAATACTGCAAAAATTATATTTTTAATTCAGGCATATATGTATCTGATATACTAATTCCGATACAAAGATTTTTAACCATGTAACTATCTGAAATTTCAAACAGCACTTGCGTATTCATTTAATGCTGAAATTAAGACAAATTAGACACTTAAAAATAAAGACAATTTACAATTCAGACAGTTAGAAATTTTGACATTTTACAGTTCTGAAACTTAGAAATGGAAATAAATTTACAAGGAAAACTGCAAATAGGTTATATATATATATATATATATATATATATATATATATATATATATATATATATATATATATATATATATATTAAGGATGAAGTGGAAAAATCTTTGTGTAATTACAATTACATGTGCGCTAGAAAGAGATTATACCGTCGGAAGCAAAATTTTTGAAGCACACATACGCAAAAACACATTATGTTTTTTTTTTTTTTTTTTTTTTTTTTTTTATCGCAGATTTTTATCATCAACTTACTTTTTTTATAAACAGTATAATAATAAGAACATGACTTGACAAATATGTACTTAACAAAACAGTATTAGGTGTCCATCTTTTAAGGAAGTATTATCGCTAGTGCTTCAGTAATTTTTCTGCCGACTCTAAATTTACGGATTACTAATATAATAGTAAAAGTTGATAAATTCCAAAAGAGGGAATTCCATATTCTGCAAGCTATATATATATATATATATATATATATATATATATATAATATATATCTGTGTGTGTGAGAGAGTGTATATATGCCTGTTTAAATAGAAATGCATTTAATATTCTACTCTTAATATATATAAATAAACCCTTAAAGCTTACGTACAGAGCACTTAGTGCTACGTGATATTTAAAAATAGAATATTTAAAAATAGCAATAATAATATTTGGTGATATTTCAATATTACATGTAAAATTCCTCTGAACAGAATTAAATGTAAAGATAAATGAAAAAAAAAAAAAAAAAAGAAAAAAAAAACATGAGGTTTACTGAGCTTGAACTTATTAACTGTGTTTTATAATACTTTTGTGGCAGTACATATGCATGAAAAATTGTAAAGTTATAAAAAAAGTCACTTTTTTATTAACCACAAATTAATGACGACATAATATTATGATTTTTTTACTTTCTCTTACCCATAAGGTAGAGAAAGTATTGTTTTTGGGTCAAATTTTCGAACGCGAGATTTTGTTATATTTACACGTTTTGAGGTCCCCTGAATACGAAAATCATGTTTTTAGCAAATGGTCTGTGTGTATGTCTGTGTGTCTGTCTGTATGTCTGTGTGTCTGTCTGTGTGTCTGTCTGTTATCAGCATATCTCAAAAACAAATTATGGCAGAAAGTTCAAACTTGGTATTCTAAATGTGTATCATATAGGGATGCTACAGTAAGCTTTTCGTTAAGATCAAACAAATGGTTCGTGTACAGAGACAATCAAGAGAATTCTAATACATTACGTCTATGGGGGAAATTGCAGGTAAGTAGAGTTTAACGTCTATACACTGCACTATCTTTTATATATATATATATATATATATATATATATATTGAGAATAAAATGGACTTTTTTTTGGATATTTAGTGTTACACTACTTCTCTAATATGGAAATCGTCTGCATTATCATAAAAGATAATTTTTTCAAATAATAATTTTAATAAATTATTTTTTTAAAAAGAGAATTATTTTTTAATAACCGAATTAAATTTTATATAAATCTAGGTGCATTAATTAAACGAGGGGTTGAGGGGGGCGGTCGTCCCCCTCACACAGAATTAATTATCATATGAAACTCTTCCGAAGCCTAGTTTGATTTGTTTAACATAGGTTTACATAACATGGTTATCTTACCTCTTAATCTCTAACCTATATTTATAGTATTAAATTTCAGGGTAAGAGAAATTCGTGTGAGTGACACACCAGATTATTTTTTCTTTTTAAGACAATCAATATAATATAAGTTCATAGATAAATGCGACTGATTGATCAATTAAATTCTACAGATAAAAATAGATAGTATGTAATCATGATGAACGTTTATCTGCACTTAGAAAAACAAGAACTGCATACTGACAATCCTATAAACTTTTCATACATATTTTGTTTATCGTCAGATAATGAAAGTCATTACTAACTACGTTTTAAATGCAGATAATCCATGACTGACAAAATATGCCAACAATATGCATTAAGAGTAACATAAGAATTAAATAATAAATAAAAAAAATACTTTTAAAAGATATATTAAAAAGTAAGCATTTTAAACTGATTAAAAAAATAATTTTGTTTATCTGAATTTTTTTAAAGATCTACCTATCACAGTAAATTTATAACGAAACTTTCCATTACTAACATAAATAATTCTACTGAATACTAAGAAACACATAAAATGTTACATAACTGATGTTTTTAAATTATGAAATAATAAAGTGTTTATGAAGTCTTAATTAAAAAATGAAATAAATAATAAAAATTACTTACGAAAGAGAAGAAATTATATGATGAAGGAAAAAAAAATGTAATTAAATTAATTAGAAATGTATAAGAAAGATTAAAATTTCAAGAAAAAAAAAGAATCGAAAGAAAGAAAATTTTAATTTAAACGTGTTTTGTTTTTATGATTGATTTGTTTTCTTTTGTTAGTTTGGAATTTAATTTTCAGTTTAACAAAAAAGTATGATATTTTAATTAAAAATGCTAGTGTAAAGAATGTGAATTTCGTTTTCGTTTTCGTTTTCGATAAATAGATATTTATATTTATTTTTGTTATTATGTTTTTATTATTATTATTATTATTGTGACGCATTTCAGCTTAATATATTTTTTGTAAAGAAGTTTGAATTTTTATGAAGTAAATAAAAATAACATTTTTATATGCTAATTTTCTTTAAATAACATGCTTATTTATGCAACATATTCATTTTAAAGATTTTTTTTATTGACTTTTTATTATAGCAAATAATATGTGGAAAGATACTATTCAAAAATGGGTAATGGAACCTGCCGGGTCTCAAGAAATATTTTTTTGGGACTTCCTCCATACGGTTGACTAAAAGCAGCTCGTTATCATGGAAATTTGGTTCACCAGATTAAATGTTCAAATTTCTTCATATCTAAGTTCATTTCAACAATCAATCAAATAAATGAAATTTTCAAGGTAGCGGACTATTTTAAGTCACCCGTATGGAGAGGGACTAAAACGTGTTTTACGAGACACCATTGAACAGAACGCACTGAATGTCGTCGTAGAATATTCCGTGAGAATGTATGTCGTTGTTTTGTGTACCTCAAATATTAATTTATGTCGCAAATTTATGGATTTATGCGATATTAATTAGTCTAATTACGTTATTTTAGGCAATATTTCTTTAACTAATACTCATACTAAAAACCAATTTTTTGAGAAATAAATTTTAGATTGTTTGAAAATACAGGGTAACTACTAAATACTGTAACAAATATTGAGTCATTTTATTTCACAGATATAAAATAGAAAATGATAATTCCATTAGTATGATAAAGAACATAAATGAAAGTTTACCTAAAAATAATTTTATTCAAATCGGCCACGAATCACTTTTAAAGGTAATTTGTCAAATTCTCGCAGTATGGAAGCTTTAAATGAGTCCAAACTTTTATGTTGTTTAGCATTCACTTTGACCTCTAAAATACCCCAGATGCAATAATCTAATGAATAAAGATCTGGTGATGAAGGTGGCCAATGTTCTTGCTTGATAAATTTGGGACATTTGACATGAAGCCAATCCTGTGTTGATTTTGCTCTGTGTGAAAAGGTGCAGAATGTTGTTGGAATAACCAGCTCTTTTTAGGTTACAATCTGTCAGAATACGGCAGTAAATTTGTTGCCAATATGTCCCGTTTGTAAAACTGAGCATTAATTTTAACCCTTTTATCAATAAGTTTTAGAGGCAATTTTCCATTGTTTCAGTGTGCTCCCAAAATCATAACAGAACTCTTGTTTTGAAAATGTTTGACTGTTCGAAGGTTTTCGGGTATGTCCTCGAAAGGTGTTGAATATACGACCTCATTTTTGGCATTATGACATAGTTCAGTGAAAAATAGTTTCTCATCAGAAAATATTAGTCTGTCAACGCTTTTTTTATCGCGTTGTCAAAGCCATTTTTAACATATTTGTAAACTTTTTATTCTTTGTAATTTAATCAAAACTTGAACATTTCTTTTACGATAAGGATGAAAACCCAGGTATTCATTTAGGATAGCTTGCATAGTTCTGCGATTCGCATTCTTTTCTGTAGCCGTTTTATTTGCAGTACGTTGATGATTTCTTCGTATCTTCTCACGAATTTTTTTTATGCGCTCTTTTATACGAGCCGAGCGTGAACGACCAGGCCGAAGTCTACCTTTACAGCTATAGGGCTCCAGAAATCGATTTAATGTCCTACCTATAAATGCCCAATTAAATCCAAGACATTTTAATTTCTTAAAGATTTCACCTGCAGAAAACCCACGATAACCCAAGTAGCACAGGAACGTTCTGTGAACGTCTAATAACGGTTTCAATAGTTCAAACACCGTGTTTCGTGTCAAAAGAACGTTCTAAAACACGTTCAGAAATAGTATTATTTAGAACGTTCTGAAAATGTTTGATTTGTACCATCTATAAAACGTACAATTCTAGTTCTATATAGAACGTTCAAGTGTGACACCGTCATAACACGTTCTGTAACAGTGTAATTATAACGAATATGACAAAATGACTTTTTAGTACTATTGGTTGGGAAAATAGGTTAATCATGAAAATTTTTGACTTCAGTTTTTGATTTTTTTACACGTTTTATGGCGTGAGGAATCCGGAAGTCAAAAAGTTGGTATGGTATCTGTTAATGTGTATCGGCTTCGGCACCTATTAGTGTGATAGCCCGTTAGCTCATGTACACGATATCTCAAGAACAAATGATTGCAGAGAGATCGGACCAGTTTTAAAATATCACTTATGATATTGATAAGAATCTTATTGAGAGATTTGCAACATTCTAATTTAAAAACTTCGTAAGTTATTCGAAATTTATAATTTTTAGCATGATAGAGAATAGAGCATTTTTTACATTTTCAATTTAACGTTTTGTTAGCACGTCAGTAAAGAATGCTTCTCAATAATCAGTAGCGGTGAGGTGAAAAAAAATTACAAAATTTTAAACTCATGGAAAATTTTTGTGGATTTTGTATTTCAGGAATCAATGTATGGAATTCAACAAAACTTGTTACAATATTAGATCTTGCCCTAAATTGGAGTTTATTTGAATTTCATTTGGGATATATCGTCCGATAGATTGCGGTGCTATGCAATGAAACCCTCCATTTATGGGACGGCTATATCTCAGCTTCTATAGTGTACAAATGCATTAAACTTGATATATTAGCATGTATCATCATAACCTCTGCTAATACAATTTGGATGTATACATTGTCCAACAGGTGGCGTTGCTTATCTGCAATTTAATCATTTTAACGGTAAGGCAATATTTTAACTCTTGTGATTTAACAATAAATTTTGTGATACACTGAAGTTATAAGTGAAATCGATTTTATGTAAAGCTTTACTGGTCCATTTTGGATGCACATCGGCCAACAGGTGGCGTGGCTATGTTGCAATTTAATCTCATAACGGAAACAGAAAATCTCAACTTCTGTGATTTATAAATATTGCAAATTTGGTAAGTGAAATTAATATTACGTAAAACTCTACAGATTGCCTTTGGGTGCATATCGGACGACAGGTGGCACTGCCACGTTCCAAAATTTTCCATTCACAAAAAGGCTATCTATCAGCTTCTGTAATATATATACTCACCAAACCTTCTGCGTGACATACATTTGATATATATTATTGATTCAATTTGGATGTATAACGAGTAATAGTCAAACAGTTTTTTTTTTTATTATTATTATTCATAGGACATTGTTTTTTCCCCTAGGAATAAGTATACATCATCCCTGGGGGATGGGGGGCGATTTATGAAACAATTTCAGCGACGAAGATTAAGCAAATACAGAGCAGCAATTGGTCAGACGTAATTACTGTAGGAGGAGCCAAAGCTGACAATTCAATGAATCGTTCTTTTCATGAATCTATCAACACAAACATAATGACAACATGGCTCCGTCTTCGTAGACGTAGACTATCGCTTTACAAATACAATATAAAACGTTAATCTGACTACGACGGTTTTATTTACTTAAAAATTCTTATTTCTACAGTACAAAGTTGTTCAGATTTACTGTATTAAATTTTTAAAATATTTAGTAATTATTGCACTGTAATTATCACATATATTAGTTGAAACGGTATTTTCCATTAAACATAAATATACCATATTTTAATCCTGTATTTTCGTTGGCTTACTTATTTATTTACATTTATTTAGTCACTTACATAAATAAAATGATTCATTAATATCCAGATTAAAGAAGATTGTCATAGAAATACTTTTTATGATAACGTTAAAAAAGCCAGCCTTAGCCTCCTCTTTTTTTTAATGTGCATTAAAATATTTTATCTTGCTATGTGTTTGTATAACTAAAAGGTAAAAAAAATCTTATCTGGTATCTTGTGAAAAAATATGTACACTGAATTTCATATTGAAAGTTCTATCTCAATTTCATTAGTAAATATTTATTTTTCATAATATTATGATGATTTTATTTTTATGAAACATAGTGTATTGCATGTTACTTGTGGCTTTTTTGAAATTCCTGAAAAAATTAAAAAATGTCCTAAAAGACCCTAATTATAAGTTGTCTTAAATTCCTAAAATTTTGTAGATGTTGTGCTACTTATTGTTATTTTAACAACCCAAATCAAGCAATATAATTCCAAACCCATTTTGTAATGCTGCACTGTGTTTGCTAGAAAAAAAAAAAAAAAAAAAAAAAAAAAAACAGTTATGCTCATTTTTTTTCATTATTATTTTATTTTATTATTTATTTATTTTTGTCTAATTTGCAGAATTCCGTGAATTTATTTCTTCAATCTTTAAAAAAGTCACAGATATCCTTCATTTTAAAAATAGAAGCTCCATAGAACGATCGGTGATCAAATGTTCTACGAAAGCTCCCAATTTCCAGTCTTGTACCATCTACAACATAAATGTCAATATTCGTTTGAAACATACTTTATGAGATTCTAGAACCTGTAAAGAAATAGTATTATTAAATATTTCTTGCTCATTTAATTATTTCCTCCCCCCACCTTCAAATTTATCTCCAACTAACGATCAGCAATCAAATGTTCAGCAGAAGTCTTTTATTTCCCAATCTTTATGTAACTGTAATATTAATTTAAAAGTTGTTTTATTAAACTCTAGAAGTAGAATTGAAAGAGTTTAATATTTCTTACTCTGTAATTATTTTTCTGTCCCCCCTCCTTTTCCAATCTCTGGAAAGTGAGCAACTCTAAAATCTATAAAGCAATAAAAGTGAATATTACTCACATATGTAATTATTTTTAGACTTTATTGCTGATCTTAATCAATCTATTTATTTTTCCACATATAAATTAAATATTTACATGTCATATCTATAGGATGTGTAAACATGTGGAAAAAATTAATAGATTTTTCAGGGAAGAAACATTTCGCCAAATCAATGTATGCATGCATATATATTGTTTCAGTATGGTTAGAATTTAGTATAATCTAGCTGTATTTTAAATTTAGTATGTTTTATTTATTTATTATTTTATTCATATGTATTTGCAATAAAAAGAATGTCTCATACAAAATCTCTCTAATTTTGATTCTCAAAGGTTGGCAACTATGCCTTTGGCAACGACTTATGCACTTTTTACTCCCCGCTTCCCAGTTGGATAAGTTAGTAATTATAAAATCCCACCAAAGTGCATATTAGGGATGCACCAAATATCAGTTTTGGCCAAATACCGAATATTCGGCCAACTAAATACTAACTTCAGCTGAATACCAAATATCTTTCAAACTAAATAGTAACTGTTTAGAAATTTTTATTCGTGAATTTATCAACCGTGAATATTTATTTAAATCAAATTGGAGTGTAAAGATTGATATTTTTATTTATTACCAACTATGCGAAAAATACCAGAGCCGGAAATCGAACCCGCGTACCTCCGCTTAACGCATGGATGCTCTACCACTGAGCTACCCTGGCTGACAACCAGCTAGGCACTACTCGCATAATATTCGTTGGGAAAGTCACCTAGTCTGCAAACGCAGATATATCAGGTGAGACAATAACAATCGTAGCACAACTCCATAGACCACGAAATTTCAATTTAGAATTTTTTATCCATGAATTCATCAACCGTGAATATTTATTTAAATCAAATTAGAGTGTAAAGGTTGATATTTTTATTTATTACCAACTATGCGAAAAATACAAGAGCCGGGAATCGAACCCTGGCACCTTCACTTAACGCACGGATGCTCTACAACTGAGCTACCCTGGCTGACAACCAGCTAGGCACTTCTCGCATAATATTCGTTGGGAAAGTCACCGAGTCTGCAAACGCAGATATATCACAGGTCAGCCAGGGTAGCTCAGTGGTAAAGCATCCATGCGTTAAGCGGAGGTGCCCAGGTTCGATTCCCGGCTCTGGTATTTTTTGCATAGTTCATAATAAATAAAAATATTAACCTTTACACTCCAATTTGATTTAAATAAATAATAACTATTCCGTGGTTCATACACTTAGGAGTAAAAAAAATTCAAGTACTTTTCAAGCACTTCCCGGGAAATTTTCAAGCACTTTCAACCAGGATTTTAGATTCGTCCACACTTTTGTTTTTGAGGGGGGGGGTGATTACCTACATAAAAAACCTAGTATCAAATGTGTTTATTATTTTTTTAAAACATAAGGGGGGGGGTCCTGCCTCCCCACTCCACTCGCCAATTCTTGACTCACTTTGCTTTATTAACACCTGCGGGGTTCTTCCTACCTCTTTGCTGCTTTTCCATGCAATAAATATGAATATAAATAGTGCATTTCATAAGACAAAAGCAGAAAAATATTATAGAAATCCCCATATCCAATGCTGGATAGAACATAACATAACATTTAATAGCATTAAAAAAATAATAAGGCAAAATAAAATGTGTTAAAAATCAGTAACTTATTTTTTAAGAATAGAAGAAAATTTGTTATATCTAGACCACTTTGTGCTACAGATTTAGTATGATTCCCTTTGGTGACATTTAAATTTTTTTCACTATTTGACGATGACTTTTTTGATAATTGTTAAAAAAAAAATCTAGTACATACTTTTTCTAATGCTTATAATTTTCACTATTGAATTTTTTAGTTAATTTAGGGCAATATATAACACTCTATATGTATATTTCTAATATACAGTTAGGAAATAATTTCATTATTTTCATTTTAAGTTGCAAAAATGCCCCACAGCTTCAATTTTCAATTCTTTCCTGCTTATTTCTCAAAATAACGAAGGATACTCAAGGAACAGATTTCATATTTGTAGTCCTTGTTAAAAAAAAAAAAAAAAAAAAAAAAAAAAAAGAATATCTAACTCTGTAAAGTTAAAAAATTATCATTAGGATATTAAAAGATGCTTCATATGAGTTTGAATTTGACTAAAATGTTTTTATCCCAAAATATATTATCCGGAGTATATCCGATGTAATTTAAAATATGTTTTTAAATAACAAGATACAATAAACGACATATGTATAATAATAAATGGAAAGGTTTGTCTGTCTGTCAGTTCTTTTATACGTTCAGCCCCTACTGAACGCAGAAATACAAGAATTGACATACTGATGCTCTGGAGCCTTTCCGAGGTCCTCCTGAAAACAGAATTTAAAATTTTTAATTAGTTGTGGAGGTATTAATTAAAATGTCGACTCATGTCTAATATCAAAGCGATCTCAATGAATGAGAATTCACCGCCATTGCATAAAAAAAAGATATTTTAACGGAGTTAAAAGCAGAAAAAAAAGATAATATTAAATTAGAAATATTTGTTCGATCGTTACGATTTTGGTACCATATGAAAGGGGAATTTTTTCTGAATCTAAGTGTACAAGTGGCTTATCGGTACAACAATTAAATTTTTAAAAATTAACTAAAGTATGAATTTTTTGTGGCAACATCATTTTAAATGCCAAACGACCGTCTGCCATGAAAAAGGAAATGATTGTAACAGATCAAGATGTCACGTGTTTTATAGTGGAGGGGAAAATTGCAATTTTCAAACTTTTTCAAATTTTCATTCACGTTACATTTGAATTAATATTCGGCCTAGACAGCATATTATAAACCTAGTGTTCAATTTCCATGAAAATATGTGGACAAACAAAAAAATTAGATTAAATTGTTTTATATTTTGCAGTACATATTTTAAATTGAGATATGCCGTTGAAATTTTGCAATATTTGGTTTTAATGCCCGATAATTCGATTCTGAATATTTTTGAAAGTGTAGAATTATTAGGAAGGGTTTGAGGGGGAGGGGGGGGCGAAGGGAAAAAAAGTTACAGCGTTTGAAATTGGTATTATTAGGTTTTAAGGAAAGATAAATCGATTGCGAATATTTTCAAGTGTAAAATTATTAGGAGGGACGAAAAGGGGGGAGAAGGGGCAAAAACGTAGAAAAAGAACAGTTGTTTTGGAGAAAACAACGGAAAACCGAGAACGCCTTTATTCTTTTATATTTTGCAGAGTTTCGAATTCTGATACTCCTTTCACATTTCATACTATTGATTTTTAACAGTATTTAGCCCGGAATTACACAAGTTTCAGAGAAAACCATGAAAAAGTCAGACATAAGTTGTTTTATAATGGTGTTTATATCATTTTTGTATCTCAGCTTCTAATTAGCATAATTTCAAAAGTTCCGTTAACCGACTACTGTAAGTAATGGAATTAGAGATTTCACGTTATTTCCACATTTTAAGGTGTCCTGATTAGGTTTTTTTTTTTTTTGTATCTCAGCTACTAATTAAAATAATTTTATAAGTAATACATTATTTAAAAGCTTTGTTGATTTGGAATTGAACAGTAGATCCTACAGACTTTTCTACCGCCAGATGGCGCTGTAATATATTAAAATTTCAATATTTCGAATTCTGAATATGATTAAATTATTTTTAATACATCATTCGAAAGATATTTTAAAGAGCTTTTATATTATCGAAAGTGAAATTCGAGATTTCACCAGATTTACACATTTTAAGGTGACCTGATTAGGTTTTCTTTTGTATCTCAGCTACTAATTAAAATAATTTCATAAGTAATACATCATTTTAAAGCTTTGTTGATTTAAAATTGAACAGTAGATTACAGAAATTTCTACCGCCAGATGGCACTGCAATATTTTAAAATTTCAATATTTTGAATTATAAATATTATTAATTTTTTTTTAATACTGCATTCCAAAGTTATTTTAAAGTACTTTTATATTATCGAATAACCTACATTAAATTTATCCAAGAGAGGGCACTAATCGCAATTATTAGAGATTTCACCTGATTTATATGTTTTAAGATATCCTCAAGGGGGCCAAAAAATTAGAAATTGAGTTAGACCGTTCGAAATTGGTATATATAGGTTTTGAGTGCCTACGAGTCGAATGAGGATATTTTTGAAAGTGTAAAATTAAGGAGGGACAGAAAGGGTGGTGAAGGAATACGTGCGCGCAGCGAGCATACATATGAATTCGTGATCACTGCGCACACACGGGTCTACGCTGACGAAAGCAGAGGGGACCCGGTGTGACTTTTTACCCGATTAGAAATGATTTTTTTTTTAAATTCCTTTTCTTAAGAATAAAAGTTTATGAGTAATAACATGGAATTTTGAGAAATCATAAGGGTGGTGAAGGAATACGCGTGCACAGCGCTTATATATATGCATTCAAGCGTGCGCATCGCGCACGGGTCTACGCTGCCGAAGGCAGTGGGAACCTGGTGCGACATTTTTCCCCGATCAGAGTTCTTTTTTTTTCTCTTTTTTTTCACATGATAAAAATTAATGCAATTTTGAGAATTCATTAATTATAATGATTCATTTAAAAATAGTGCCCAGCGAAGCAGGCGTAGCCTGCTAGTCTTTAAATAAAAAGATACAATAAAAAAAAAAACATAGAAAAAAATATAACATAAGAAATTGCCATACCAATAGAAAGGTTGACATTTCATTTTTTTTTTGTATCATTGATCACATTTTAATTTTCCAGTGGAAAATGGAAAAACCATAAAAAATGTTGCCTGAACATACATTTTATTATACAAATCTAATATTGCTGTGACAGAATACTTTTATGCTTTCTGTGACAATCATTGTTTGTGGAAACATTTCCATTCAGGGTTGGCAAGATTATGTCGCAGTGGTTAAAACCACTGGTAGAAACCGACATGGCGAAAACCCCTTTCTGCCACACTTGTGGCAGAAACTCAGAAAATGACATAAAAGTAATTACTGACCTACAATAGACAATGCATAGGAAAATCAATTAAATGTTAACCAAAATATAATTTATTTACAATGTTATCGCCATTGAAAATCGAAGTTTACATTGTTTACACTATTCAGTCTTCTATAACAAAAGACAACTTTTGATGCGGTTTCTAAACCTAAACGATTTTTCAATTTGTGATGCACAAATATGAGAAATTTGAGAAGATTCTCTCAATTCCAGCAGATCTAACAGGCATTGCCATCAAGGAACAAATAAGATTTGTGAAAGTTTCATCTATTGCACATTTTTTAAAACTGGACCACCATGTAAATAGTAGCTGGGGTAGTTGCCAAAGTAGCTTAATTCAGTTATGTTACGAGTTAAATGAATGAATTTTAGAGTTTGAAATAATACAAAACTAAAATCTAGTATTTATGTTCATTATTTTATATAAATATTTGATATACTCTTTATATTTAATACTAGCAGGCTACGCCCGCTTCGCTGGTCACTATTTTTGAATAATTAATGTATTCTCAAAATTGCACTAATTTTTATCATGTGAAAAAAAAAATCTGATCAGGAAAAATGTCACTCTGGTTCTCCACTGCTATCGGCAGCGTAGACCAGTGTGCAGTTATTTTAATTAGTATCTGAGATACAAAATAAAACCTTATCAAGACCTTAAAACAGGTGAAATCTCAAATTCCACTTTCGATAATATAAAAGTACTTTAAAGTGTAAGTATCTTTATGATGTATTAAAAATAATTTAGTCATAATTAAAATTTAAAATCTATATGAAAAAAAAAAAAAAAAAAAAAAAAAAAAAAAGGATTTCTCTCTTAAAAGATTTTGAGTTATGAAATGTTTTGTGAAAATATCGATGTTTCATAATGTCTGACTTTTTCATGGTTTTCTCCGAAACTTGCATAATTCCGGGCTAAATACTATTAAAAATCCATAGTATGAGAAATGTGAATGGAGTATCAGAATTCGAATCTCTGCAAAATATAAAAGAATAAAGGCGTTCTGGGTTTTCCGCCATTTTCTCCAAAACAACCGCTCCTTTTCTACATTTTTGCCCCTTCCAGTCCCTTCTAATAATTTTACACTTGAAAATATCCACAATCGATTTATCTTGCCTTAAAAACTAACAATACCAATTTAAAACGCTGTAATTCTTTTTTTTTTTTTTTTTTGCCCCTAGAAATCACCACAAAGCAGTTTTTAAAGAAAATTTGGTATTTACGTGTTAACTGCATGTGATTGGCAGGCTATTCATATGCATAAATACAAATATGTAAGAAAGTACAATATATTTTATAGGATTACTTCTATGATAATCATATGTAAATATATATATATATAAATATTGAAATACATATGTAATATATATTTTGTATTAACCACATGCCAGCAGTTAATCTCTGGCAGGCGGTTATTACATAAAACTGAAATTTTCATTTAACTAGTATGTTGTGGCCACCACAAGACTTTCTTCTATATTTTCCTATACAAATTCACTCAGTAACAATATAAAAAAAAATTTCTCCCTTTTTTTTTTTTTTTTTTTTTTTTTTGTAAGTTAAAAGTAAAAAAATTCAATAACTTTGTTTTGAAGTATCACAGATTATTTATATAGTTCAACCATTCCTTTTAAAGGTATTGACGAGTCCTTTCGAAAGATACCCATCTTGAAAATTTACTGCCCTCGAGGGGAGACTTCCCCCCGGGGGGGGGGGAGGCGAGGCTCCTACACATACAAAATTTTTTTCCCAGTTGACTATCTCTATTATGTAAATTTCATAATGATTACTAAAAAAGAATTCTCTTCATGCACATTTATACAAAATTTTGTCCTATATCACCATGTTAAAAATTTAGAAAAAGCGGGATGGCAATGCAACCTGTAAGACAATTTTTACCAAAAGTTGATAGGCACTAATTTATGTCAAGGTGCAACTACATACCAATTAGTATGAAATTCTGTGCAGGAACGATACAGTTGCCACTAAATTTTGTCACACACACACACAGACATACAAAAATGGTCAAATCGTGTTCTACAGCTCTAAAAACGTGTAAATCCATCAAAAACCCGAGGTCGAAAATTTTTACGAATCCAATACTTTCTTCCATTGAATATAGAAGAAAGTAAAAATAACAAAATTATAACCAACTACGATTAAATAAATTTTAAATCATTAAATATATATGATTGAATAATATAAATGCACAAAATCCCAGTATGCAGCAGTTGTTATTATGCATGTATCTACGCTCCATGTACATTAAAAAGAAAAAATAACATTGGTTACTGCTACCTCACTCTGCATGAAATGTTCATAAAATGCATCAAATAACATACTGCAGTAATTACTGTAACATATGTATTAGTGCTTTGTGCACATGAAAATCAAAGCGCCCATTACAAAAAAAGACAGAATATACAGATGTAAAAAATCACCTTTTAAATACAAAATACATGTACAATAATGTATGATAATTTAAAGCAGCAGATAATTTCAATATTAATTTACATTTGTATATAATCTTCCCCTTTCAAAATACTCTTGTTCCAAACACACACATCTTTAAAATGCAAAATATCTGTTATTTACACAATATTTATTTAAACATTAATTTTAATTCACTGAATAGAATAATATTATGAAATAGGAATTAAAATTTATTAAAGAAATTACCGCTAAAATATTCCATGTTCGCAGTTCAAATTACTACTACAAATTACTACAACTTTTCAAATTACTACTACAAAATTCCACAGTAACACAAACAAATATCTAAATAATTAAAATTTTCATTATATTTCTGTTATTTACCTCAAAATTCACATTTCAGTAAAAATATAAATCAAATCAATTTATGTGAAATGATTGTTCTCAAAATATTTTATTTACTTTTTACAAATATCCAAATAAAATACATAATGAAAATCAAGATTTATATATTAATGCCATGCATAATTGAGAGATAAAGTTGATAAGAAACAGATTATTTCTTCAATAATAATTAAATTAATGAATCTCTTTAACTCACCATTGAAGGTTATGGTTAGCATCTATTTTTTTCCCTTAGTGGCTGGAATTTCCCTCGTAAGATGCAGGTGGATACTTTCATTAGATAAAGTCTTCAAGTTGTTGTTTTCATAACTGAATCGATAATACCTTTGTACGTACATTTTTAATAATCACATACATAAGGCAATATTAATTCAGTTGAAATAAATGTTTGGATTCTGTGAAATAAAAAATGAAGTTTATTTTCTTAGCTAAGCATAGATATATGTAATGATAAATAATTGTACACACATAGAAAGGAAATAAAAGTAATTAACTATAAAAATTTAAACAGACAGCCTGTATAAGTAACACTTTCAAACATTAACACGTTCGCTGCCGATCCCGCGCCAGCGCGGGATGTGACGTATCACTTTACAGGTGAAAGTTTACTTTAGGCTGCCGCTTGGCGAAATTTCGAAAATCGCATCGTGTTCCGAATAGCAACCTTACACCGGCGGCATACGAAAGCGAGCTTTTCGGCGATCTAACCTAAAAAGAAAACGCGTCTTGAAAAAAATATCCGAATAATAATAATACATAGGACAAAAGGAAAATTTTCATAAAATAGAATTAAAAGAAAAAAAAAATAAATGCGAATTTATAACTAATCACAAATACAAAAATAAAACTTAGATTATACAATCACACCAAATGTCCCTGAAAAGTGTGTTGCTTTAGTAATTGATGATAAGTGTTTAGATGATAGTTTTTTCATTTCCAATAATTTAACTGCTATAAGTACAGTCGGTAACAAAAGTGTCCGAACACTAGCAAAAATTCCTATGTAAAAAAAAGTACACTTCATAAGGTTTTGTTAAATAAATCCTTATCGAATAATGTATCGACAAGGATTTATTTAACAAAAATGTATGAAGTATACTTTTTTACTTAGGAATTTTAAATTTAAAAGTTTTCAAAAGTTGTATAAAGTAAATTATTTATCATTAATATTTTATTTATAGTCCTCATTCATTAGGAATGAAAAAATAAATCCGCAACTGGATAATTATAGCAAATTTTAACGATTCTCTATTATAATGGTACTCTGATCTGTTCACTATACCCCTATCTCAAAATACATAAAATTAAAAAGTATACAAAATTTTGTACTGTTGCAACCAGTATTGGCATAAAATTCAAAAATATGTCTCTAAAATTCAGGACCGTGGTTGCCCAGTCGGTAGAGCGCCGGGCTCGTAATTGGAAGATTGCGGGTTCGGTACTCGAGCCTGCCAAAAACCATTGTGTATACTAATGGTGGCTGGTGCTCATAAAATCTGTCGTGCCCGCAATGTTTTCCATGTTCCCATATTAATTATACCTCTGGGTGTCTACGAAGCGAGAGAGTCATCCCTTCCGTGAAGGATCAAACTTGTGATGGCTTGTCCCTGGACAACTCTAGGGGTGAGACCCAGACCATCGCCAATTGTCCATTGCGCAGCACTAGTGTGACGTAAAACACAATCAACAAACCAACCTCTTAAATTCAGAAGTACCTCTTAAATTCCAACTCTATTCAACCAGCCAAACAGTACTAACGCAAACATCACAAATATTCATATTTCAAAATAGATGATTGGTTGGGTTTTACGTCACACTAGTGCTGCGCAATGGGTGATTGGCAACGGTCGGGGACTCAGCCATAGAAGTGGTCCGGAAACATGCGATCAAAAATTTGATCCTCCATGGAAGGGTATTTCAAAATAGAATACTTTCTCTCTAATAAAACACGTATCATCAATATGCAACCGAAGTGATGGCGTCAGCGAGATATTTTATCTGCTCAGTACAAATGAAACTATTTGCTATGGAAATTTAACTTATTACTCATTAACTCCAGAGTTTGCTTGTAACGAGCAGATGAATTTTTACACGTCTGACGTACAGTCGGCTGCAAAATTATTCGAGCACTAGCCAATAATTCCTATATTTAAAAAGTACACTTAAGACTGTTTTGCTAAGTAAATCCTTGTCGAATCATGTTCTTAGACTGATTAAGAACATGACTCGACAAGGATTTATTTAACAAAGCTGTATTAAGTGTACTTTTTTTGGCAAGGATTATTTTAACAGGGAAGAGGTGCCGCTCACCGCTCTAGGAGCAGTGTCGAGCGATTCCAGCTATGCTAGGCCCCTCTTCCGGAGTTTATTTAAACTCTAAAAAAAAAAAAAAAAAAAAAAAAAATTACAAAAGCCGCTAGAGACAGGTCTCCCACACGACAAGGAGCGGCATGTTCTATGCTGGTGGAAAAGTGAAAAAAAAAAAAAAATTACAAAAGCCGCTATAGTGCTCGAATAATTTTGCAGCCGACTGTAATGCAGCGTATTGACGTAACACATGACGCAAACAAGCAAAGGTAAACACAAAGCCTATAACATCTGGCGATGTAGCGCTCTTGTGCAACACGTCAAACATATTCGGCGGGTTAAAGGAAAAAAATGTCATTTCAAAATTTAGTCATGTGAGACCGGCAGCGAACGTGTTAACAGCCACTAACAGCAGCACAAATAAAAACTGTATATGCAGCAACTAATTACATTACATTAAAATTTTAATAACACAAAAGCAAATTTTATCTCTTATTGCAAAGAAACACATGGATATTTTTTATCCCCATTTATCTATTCAGAATCTTTAAATCTGAAATAACGCTAAATTATTTTTAAAACATGAATATATTCGTAATCGTAACAAAACAAATGTATATTTACATCAACGTTAATTTTATAAACGTGGCAAACAAATTTCGAACATGTTATTTATATTAGCAATGTTTTTCAGCAGGTAATGACATTGATATCTAATTGTATAACTAATTCATATCTATAAATCTCGAATGCAGTAAGTAATTTCTATTGTTTACCTTAGTTTTGCATTTACATTACACAATAGATTCGTCGATTGCAAGTCTCCAATAAATTAAAATGGACGTTCGCGCTTGTTTTCGATGTTCTATGTATATAAAACGAGTAGATTAAGAAATTTAATGTTTAAAAATAAGCTTACCAGGAAAAATAAGTGAAAATACCTTTTCTATCGAAGTGCCGATTACTGATTACATGAAATAATCTAGAGTGAGTCCCATAGTTCGTGAATCGTGATTCATTCAACATAAACTCCTCCTTCGGTAGTGACGTCATCAAACCACACCTCAAATGGTCGTAGCTAGGAGTGTTTCATAAATCGCGGATGGGGGAGGGGTGGATAACAATTTTCACTATGATTATCTTTCAAAAGAATTCGATATCACCCTTAAAACGAATAATTGAAACATAGTTTTCTGATGATTTAAAACAAATGTACCGTTTTTTTTTTTTTTTTTTTTTTTTTTTTTTTTTTTCATTTGTAATAATAATAATAATAAACCCTTAGAAAAATACATTTTCTAAGATCTTCTATACAGCATAAAAATGATTGTCTTCTGTCATGAAAATCTATGCATTCCCCAGACCCAGAGTTTAGATACAAAAAGCTAATCACGGATGTTATTGAATAAGTACTATAGTGCTTTACGCAAGTTTCAAAGAAAATCACGGGAAAACTCCGAAAACCTGTCGACGAGCGTGACCAGGAATCGAAACCAACACTTCCCGTCTGTAAGGTTCGAGAGTAGAACCTCGCGGTCTCTAATACTCATCGGGAAGTTACAGAAATGGGTTTTTTTCTTCTTTTCTTTAAGTTATGGTTCTATTTAAGTTTAAATGTTACTGATAAATTATCAATATTGATCATGTTGTTAAATCATTACTCTGTTTGATTCGTCTTATTTTATTTTATTTATTTTCATTGAATATTTTGTTCAATACTGAAATATACACAAAAACAAGATATGTTTAATTCGAGATTTTAAAATGGAAAAATAAAGTGATCTCATAAGTTTTTAAAATACTTTATAAAAATTTAAATAATTGTTTAACTCCACTAAATTTTTCCTTAAAATATTGACTATATGTTTTCTACAGCTATAAATGCTTAATAAATTTCTGTTTCAAATGTTGAACTTTGAAACATGATTATTGCGGATGCAAGAAGGGAGAGCAGATGACAACATCGACATCTGTGGATTGCATTTATTTAATTTTCGCTGACCGTGCAACTGCAAAGTCAAACGCCAGGCGCGGCGCCAGGCCTTGGGAATTGGGAAATGCTTGGGAATTGTCGTTATGTGAGGCGGTAATTTTAAAACATGTAATCTGATTTATTCAGTTTTAGCGTTATAAAGACTAGGATAAGCTTTAGAAAAGGTAAAAATGTAATATTTTTAACCTGTAATATTCTCTATGTTCTATTTATTAAAGTCTTATTTTAATATCAATTAAACAATCATTTTCATATCTGCGTAAGTTCTTAAGCCTAACTTTTGATACTTGAAAGCAGCGCTGAATCGCAGAAAAAACTGCTCCTGTTCCAGACAACCGCTTAGAAATTATGGATTCATTTTATTAATTTAGTCTTCTGAGATGGAATTTGTTAAAATAACTATCTTTGGTTATTATAATTCTGAATGAAGTATGAAGAAGTCACAAAGACTTTACAAGATAAGAGCTAATTTTAAGTGAATGACCTTCCGACTGGTCATTGTGTATTTTAAAATGCTAGTTGGAAGGATGTTTTCTTGAAGAAAATTCTTATGAAAATTCAGAAGGTTCGTAATTCTTTTTTTCTTTTCTTTTTAAATTCTGAAGTATTTATTTAATGTTTATATGATAAAATATATACAATCTAGGTTATGCAAATTGCACATTTTTAAAATAATATCCTAAGTTTCACCGACTTACAATTTTAAATATCTCTTTACTCTTATTTATTAAATAAAATATATGAAATTGTTTAACTGCATAATAAAACAAAGATTCAATTCAATTTTATTTCACATCTTTATAAAAAAAAAAGATATTCTGCTTAAAAAAAAGGACGATTTACTATATTATTTATTAATACTAATAATATTTACATTTATCAATTATTTAATATGCCATGATAGCATAATTACATCAAATGAGGTAAAAATTGCGTTGACTCAATTTAAAGAAATTTAAACATTTAAAGAATACCAATTACATTGCCATGTGGAATAAATTTAAATACCTGCAAACATCTTTTTTGTAAACTGCTGCTGTAAACTGGAAATATTTATACACACATGCACTGAAATTTAAAAATATGAAGTATGTTAAATATTTTAGAAAAATATTTTGATTAAAAATATATATATGTATTTAAGTATTTGGAAATTTTTTAAATTTCCTCCTTCTAACTAATTTTTAATTTTTTGTTTGAATTTCTTATTATTATAAATTAACAATATAGTCTAAACTCAATTATATATTATTTTAGCGGTGTATTGGTACATTCATTTTTGAAATTATTTTTTATGTGGGAATATTAAAACTTTCTATGAACTTCAGCATTCAAATATATTTATAAACTATCCATGGACTTACAAAGTAGTACCCAGAAATGTTTAGAATATACAGGGTGCAAAGTCGAGAGCAGGCCTTTATTTGCGCAACAATTGGTCTCAGACGTCCTCCAATAAGAAAATGTATTTAAAAATAAAATGTAAGAATTCATTATATGACATGTTTAAATTTAAAAAATCAATTTATTAAAAATCACAAAAACTGATAATTTTTATACAATTTTCATGACACTAATAGTGAAAGTTGAGTTCCAACCTAAAAAACCTATATAACACAAAAAGTTTCACTTTTGTGCACCCAAAATTGTCTGAGATAGTTAGTTTCAAAATTTAAGATTATTTCGCATTTTCTCGGGCTTTATTAAAAAGTCAATGAAAAATTCTTTAATAAACCTAGGGAAAATGCAAACAAAGTCCAATTAGGATTTTTAAACCGATCCCTTATTGAAGCCCGAAATATGTTAGAAAATCCAAACTTTAAATATCTTGTTCCATTTTGGGAGAATAGAAATGAAATTTTTTGGTAGGATGAGTGTCAGTTTTTCTAAATATGACTATAGGGATCTGGGACTATGTAAAAAGCTAGTTTTTGCAATTTTGAAAAAATAGATATTTTAAATTTAAACATGTTATACCACAAATGCTCATATTCTTTAAAACATTTTGTAACTGAAACTATATATTTGCGACCAATAGTTGCGGAGATAAAGGTAATCTCGTCACAATGCTTTGCACCCTGTATTTAAAAAAAAAAAAAAATAATATATATACATATGTATAAATGAGTTTTTAATCTTAGTTAAAGCCAAGCAACATATATAAGATACCTGAAACCACATAGGCCAATGAGAAGGAAATTACAACAAATTTAAATAACCTGGGGTGACTGATTGTGATTTATTGAAACATTTATTTTTTATTTATTGATTTTTATTTTATGTAACTTCAGTCTAATCATAAATTTATTCCTATATTGTTAGTTGCAATTTTAATAATTTTGCCGGTGCGTAAAAACCACATGAAACTCAAATCAAAAGATACAAACAAGCAACGAGGAAATAAAAAATTAAGACAGCATTTTAAACATTTTTTTTAGGAAAAGCTTAGAATGTAGAAAAAAAAAAAAAAAAAAAAAAAAAAAAAACTCGTCAGGGGTGACCCTTTTCGTCGTTGAGCACCAATGTACGATTTCGTTCGTTAGCAGCTATAATAGCAAATTGCTAGCGGGCACCCTATCGTACAAGAAAGTAATTGAAGTTAGAAATGAAGAATAAATTGGAATAAATTATTTACTTCAAGAAATCAGAGAATCAAACAGAAAACAACCATGAAAAACAAACATTAATCATAGGATGACGCATTCGGAATCACAAGGATTAAAACAAGCAAAATAAATCAAGAGTTTAGTTGTACATAGCAGAGGAAGAATAATATGATACAACACAGCAACAGGGATATAAATTACTTTTTTTTAAATTCAAATAATGTTTGAGAAATTTTAACATTCTTACTATTCCTTTACTTTCAACGTATATGCATGAAAAATTCCATATTTTATGACAGTAATTCCCAAAAAGTGTCATAGCGTGTCTATATCCCTTAAAAAATTCCTTAAATTTTGCATTTTTAAAAAATTTCTTTTTTCCCCTAATCTGAAGATAAGGACGTTATAGTATTAATTACGAAACTTTGAATAAACGGGTTGTGTCTTCTTTTGACCCGAAACAGTTGGTGCGAGTTCTTGCATTTTATGGTGTGTATTCAAAGTTTTGTAATTAATACTACAACTTCATTATCTTCAGATTAGGGGGAAAAAAGAAATTTTTAAAAAATGCAAAAATTTAAGAAATTTTTTAAGGTATAAAGAGACGTTATGACACTTTTTGGGGAAAATTGTCATAGAATATAGAATTTTTGATGCATATACGTTGAAATTAAAGGAATAGTAAGTATGTTAAAATTTCTCAAACATTATTTGAATTGAAAAAAAAAAAGTAATTCATATCCCTGTTCATGTGTTTTATCATTATTCGTCATCAGCTATGTAATTTTTACTTCTAAAAGCTCGTACTGAGGGGATTTTTTATAATGACGTCATATTTTTTTTTTTTTTTTTTTTTTTTTTTTTTTTAACTACACTATTTTGGAACGTTTACAGAACGTTTTCTGGAACGTTCTGAAAATGTGTATAACGTTTTGAAAACGTTCTAAAAACGTTTAGAACATTCTGAGACCGTATACATAGAACGTTCTCAGAACGCTTCTATAACACCGATGGTGATAGTTACACGTTCATTGAACGTTCTCTGAACCGTACTATTGTACGTCTTCAAGATGGACAGATAGACGTCTATAACACGTTCAAAGTGAACGTTCTTAGAACGTGTTTGCAGAACAATTTTTGAACGTTCAGAGAACGTTTCGGTGCTGCTTGGGAAAAGAGCTGTTTAACCATTATCATTTTAGCTTCCATCTTTAAAAAGCTCCTTAAACTTTTTCCTTTAAAAAAATCGTCTGTGTTAAAATAAGGTTGCAAATGGCAGAAAATCAGGATAAATTGTTTCAACAAATTAATAAAACTTAATCCGAATTTTTTGAGTGTTACAGTATTTAATAGCCACCCTGTATAATTGCCATTCCAAAACTTGGCGATGAAACTTTATAGGCCGTGAACCCAGGGATTGAACAACATAAAGTTCCATTGAAAAGCGCTCACTCTCTCGCATGTTTTCTCCCTTATAGATGTTGACGATAAGAGCACGGCAGCGATGTCTGGGAAGATGATTTTGTTTCTTACCTTCGGAATACTTTTATATTGGATGTTGGACGTCTTCCATGATATATTGCTGTATTTTTGAATTATGAAGAAGGTAGACATATAATAAAGAACGTTTGGTTATTCAAATGTTCTCTCGTTTCCTTTTGATGTCTATTTTTTAATTATTATTTTTAAATGCTTTTTATCTAGTGAAGAATATCAGCAGTAAGTCCCAAAAATTAATCATTTTGATGTTTAAAATATAATTTTTCAACGGAACTTCATGCTGTTCAATCCCTGATTTCATGGTCTACAAAGTTTTCACTGCCCGGTGTACACTTATAATTTAAAATTATTTAATTAATTTTTTGGTGTGTTAAAATATCAAGGTAATGTTTAGTAGCCAAGGTTTACCTTCATATACACTGTTATATTTTTAATGGCCAGATAATATTTCCTAGTACATTACGAAACTTTACGGTGAAAACAACAATACAACTCTAGCCTTTCCCAAGTATTCCAAGATTTTATTAATAACTCTCTGGAAAATATGCTCAAAAGGGATTTTGCGTCATTATAATTTATGTACGAAAATAAAAAATAGTTTTACTTTCTAAAATCTATTATCTATAAATATATTTAACTGAGCAATTTAAATTTAAATATGTATATATATATATATATATATGTGTGTGTGTGTGTGTGTGTGTGTGTTTATGTATATTTTTATTTATATAAAAAGCAATTTCGGTTTGCTTATAGACAGTGTAACGCAAGGACAATAGCTCGAACAATCACATGGCTCGACACGAATATGATCCTCGAGGTGTACTAGTGCATCTCAAAGCCCGATTTACGATTTTTTTTTCTTTTTTTTTTTTAAAATTAATTGAAATATGATGACAATAACATAAATTTAGCTAATGAAGTCAAAACTTCAAAAGTCACAGAAGGGAGTTTAATAAAGCTTTATAATAATCCGGTTTACATAATTATTTATATATTTTTCTATGTACCAACCACTATTAACGAGCTATAAAATATTGAAAATGGAAGATATAAATCAACACAAAATAGTTGTTTGTCTCAACTAGAAATAGCTTTCATAACATTTTGCAGCATTATATTCGGCGTGAAAATGCTGTCATTCTATGGCTGACCGGATAAATAAAACAAAATAAAGAAATAAATTGAAAGTAAATATTATGTATAGTACGTAAAAAGTTGATCCTATGTAATTTAGAAATAATTATTTCAGGAATACTTCGAATTATTCAATACTGTCCAATTGAAACTGTCAGTTGTTAACCACTAAAATTGAAGTCAATGGGTAAGACATTACCGCAAGGAATATGGAAACGAACCCAAGACTCTATGGCTGAGAAAGTCGATGCTACACGCAGAGGGGACCAAAATCAAGGTTTTGTGCAATTTCAATGGATTGTATATTTATTTTTTGTTTATAACGCAGTATAAAAATGAAGGATGCTTTTTTAAATTCTTATATATATAGTTACCAGCGAATTGGGATGAGCTTTCTAATATAAATGTAAATATGTATCTATACTTATATATTGTGGCATATATGCGGGTTCATAAGTTGTCTCTGAATGAATGGCGAATCTTGCAGAGGCTGGAAACTTTATTTACAGAAAATTCGAGAAGAATACTGGTCTATAAACCAAGTACCAACTTCATATTCCCCAGTAAACACAGCTTAAATAGCAGCTGCCAACAGCAAATTCATTTTATAAACTGTATCAGGGCATTAACATACAGAAATAGACTCCAATCCAAACAGGCTGAGAGCTCTTTTAGTACACTGAAAAAAAATAAGTATTACCAGCTGCAAGAAACTCTCTGTGATTGGAGAAAATTATTATTTTCTCAAATCACAGAGAGTTTATTGCAGCTGGTAATAGTTATTTTTTACATTGTAGCAATGAAAACATCGGCGGAAACTAAACTTAGACTGACAAATTTTGCGCGAAGCAGCTCCTTAAATACCCACGTAGAAAAATGGGGAAAATTCCAGAAACTTGTCAGCTAATCAGGATTGGGCTCCCATATTTGGTATATCGATGATAAGGATTCTCTTGCCGTCGTCAAAAATTCGCCAAGGATCGATAAAATCGCTGGATTTGGCGCCAAAATCATTACCGACCTTAATGAGGCTTTGTAACTGGTTTTTAAGCTATTTTAATGTAAAAACAAACAAAAAAAAGGTTAAAATTCACATTTTATCTCCTGACTAAGCCTCTTTGATTGAAGTTTCATAAAAATAACTACGAATTATTTACAAATTCGTAACACCACTCAACTCCCAATGACAGCACGTCCCTGGCAGTACAACCCATGATCAGGGGGCGAAACTAATCAGAATATACAATCTAAAATACAAAAACGAAATTGTATATGAATAATAATAAAAAAAAAAAAAGATTGCAAAATTAATTGAGAAATATTTACAAAATTCACAAATGAGTACAAATATTTATATACAAATATTTACATTACACATCTACAAATTTAACAAATATTTAAGTTTCAGATTTAAACATTACCATTAGCTGTGGTATGTGGCTAACCAAACATAATGAACTACCTTCGGTTTTGATGAAGGTGTTTTAGTAATTCTTACAATGGCGTCATTCATTCTTTTAAAGACATTGTAGGGACAGTCTAATTTAAACTGTAGCTTGGAAGATGTCTCCTATGCGTCGAAGAGGGTTCCTAAACCAAACTTTTTCTGATTCCTTGAATTCGTGTTGTGTAACCTTTAGATCATGCCTTGTCTTCATTTCCTCCGTTGCCATGTGAATCCTCTCTCGAGCAAAGTTGTGCACGTCTGCAAATCGTGCGTTTAGATCTTCAATGTACTCCTCGGGCTGGTGGACAACCAAACAGGATATCACATGGGAGACGAAGGTCGCGTCCAAACAGCATCTAAGATGGAGTAAAGACGGTAGTTTCATGGACAGAGCTTCGATAAGCCAGCTGGAAAAAAGGCAAATTCAGTTCCTTGCTGGTTCCTTGATATTAGAAGAGATAGTTTATTCAGAATACTGCGGTTAAAATTATCGACCATGCCGTCCGACTCTGGATGAAAGGTGTTGTCTAGATTTTGTCTATGTCGAGTAGATGGCACTATCCTTTGAATACAGCAGAGGTAAAGTTCGTATCATGAACGGTATGAAGCTGTAGGGGTGTGACATGCCTTGACACCCATTGCTGCACTAGAACCTTTGCAACTGTGCATCCCTCTTGATCTGGAATGAGATACGCTTCAATCCACTTGGAGAGACATCTTGGTTCATTATCCCGGGGATGTACTTATTGCCTTTGGAGGTTAGAGGCAAAGGGCACAAGATGTCAAGTGCGATACGCTCAAATGGTGCTCCCACATTATACCGATGAAAGCTTCCTCGTATTCGTTTCTTCGGGCTTTTACGTGCCGAACAAGCATCACAAAACATGCAACATTTGTCCACATCTTCCCTTGCCTTGCACAAGTAGAAATGTTCTCGAACTATCTGGAGGGCGATGATTCGCTCCAAAATGGCCTCCGGTTTTGGTTACTATGCAGCTGCTCTAAAACATCTGGAATCTTCGATCTTTGTAGTAAACTCTGCCATCTGAAACTCCTTCCTTCATCATATTGCCATTTTCTGTATAGTACACCGTTTTCAATATGAAGAGAGTCCCAGAGTGCCCAGTAACTTTTTGCGATGGGGATAAATGTGAAAATGTCCAGCCAGATAGGTCAGTGGTTTTTTGTCCACTTTAATTGAAGTATTGGTTTTATGTCATTATCTTCCAACTGAGATTTTCTAAATTTCTCATCACTCCCTGTATCATGTTTCGATGACACTGAGACTGTAACTTGGGGACCATCTGGCTTTATCCGCTAGTGTTTCTCTTCGGCCCCAGTGTAACATTTGCGATCGTCAGAGCAAGGCTCCCTTATCAAGGCATTTGTGTAGAGCTCCTACCGATGACGTATTTCAGAGGACTTCTGGGTAATCTCTTTAGATTTTCTTAACGGGCAGCTTCGTTTTATATGCCCACTTCTTCCACAGCCCCAGCATTTAGTCGATGGACCCTTCGCTTCTTCCATACTCTCAAAAAAGTACTCGCAGTCTTCTAGTAAAATCTGCCAGAATTTTCTTTATGTCTTTAAAATCAGCTTGAGAGTCATACAAAGTAACTGCTGTGCTGTTCGGGCGGTCTTTACGGGAATCTTGTTGTTCTGCCTCAATCTTCAAGATATACACTAACGCTGATTCAAAATCCTTGACGTTAGAGAGTTTAAGTGCATTTTGAATCTCTATATCTCACACGGCATCGATGAAGTATTCTAGTGCCAAACTTTGCAATTTTCAGGGTGATAGTCCGAGAAAGCTATGTGCGTTACCTTCGAATTTTTGATGCCACTTCTTGTAAACTTTCCCCTGGTTTCTGATGACGTGACTTTAACTGGAGTCGACTGTATTCTTTAGATCATTTTCCTCCAAAGCGCAACTCCAATGCTCTGGTCAAAGCCACGAAATCATTTCGCTGTTCCTTTGGAAGGGTATCCAGGTTGTCAACTACGTCGCCAAGTAACGATGCTATCAGATGAGCTGTCTTGGCAGTAGAGTCCTAGGCGTTAGCTTCAGCTACGAAGGAAAAATGTGTCTTAAATGCTGGACAGGAGGATCTGTCCAGTATTCGTAGGTAAATAGCTTAATTGATCCTTGATATTGTATTATTTTATCTCTCCTTTCATCTTCCTGGGGGATTGATTGGTGGAGCTACGACAGAAAACTGTGTATTGAAAGCTGGATAGGGTGATCTGCCATCATATGTGGGAATCTTCATTGTTTCTCGATTCGGTATTCTTTCACCTTTTCTTTCGCCTTCCGAAAGCATCGATGCTATTTCAGATTCCGGATCTTCTTCTGCAATTCATTTCCCAATCTACCTTCGAATTTCTTTCATTTTTTTTCTTTGAATTCCTTCATGCAGTTTTCTTCTATTCTTCACTCAAGATCTTCCTCTATTCCCTTTAATTTGCTTCTTATCTCTGAAAACCTCTTTTTTTTCAGCTCTTTATCAAAAATGTATTTAACTTTCTCTTCAAAATTCTCTTCCATCTTCATAACTTTCTCTTAAATTTCATCCAATCTATTTTCCATCACTGTTAATTCACCCTCTGTCACTTCTATCCCTGTTACCAAAACATCCCTTACTGATAAAAGCTCTTTTTTTCATTTCGTCTTCATTTAATTCAACTTTTTCTTGAATGTATTTGATTTCTTTATCCAAACTCTCTTTCATATCTTTCATGTCTTCAGTCAAATCGGTTTCCTTTTTTTCCTGTACTGCTTTCATTTGTTTTATTTCTTCACAGCTTAAAAAGCTGCTATCAACAACAAATTCACAGTATAAACTATATCAGATCATAAATATTCAGCAGTCGATTGTAATTGAAAGAGGCTCAGAGCTCTTTTAGTAGAAAGGAAAGCATTGGCGGAAACTAATCTGAGACTGACTCATTTCGCGTAAAGCTACTTCTTAAATACCCGCGTAGAAAAATGTGGAAAATTCCAGAAACTCGTCAGCCAATCAAGTTAGTGCTTACATATTTGGTATATCGCTGATATAGAATTTCTCGCTAAGGTCGCGAAAAAAATCGCCAAGTAGCGAAAAAATCGTGAAATCCATTACCGGCATTAATGAAGCTTTTTAACGTGTTTTTAACTGGTTTTATGCTATTTTAGAGCGAAAACAAAACTGGAAACGCTGAAAAGTAATATTTTATCACCTGACTAATAATTGGATATATTTACAAATTCGTAACACTATATATATATATATATATAAGTACGCGTGTGTGTTTGTGTGTATAAGTATATATGGATATATGGATATATATGTATTTTAATTATTTAATCATATACAATAAACTCCTTATATTATTAAAATCTGTGCACATCTGTCTGTCTGTCTGTCTGTCTGTCTTTCTGTCTGTCTGTCTGTGAGAAATGCCTTGTCATAGCTAGAGCTCCGGCGCTAATGGTCGCAGCGCTTCGAAACCAGTGTCGACAGACGCAGAATTTCTTCATCTCGACATCGCAATAATTCGCTAAGCGATGCGACCCTAATTAGCGGAGATATTAATTAAAACGTCGACCCATATCTACCGAAAAATGACCCAGAATTCATGATTAAATGCTTGAAAAGCGACATTTTTACGGAAAAAGTGGAAAATAAATTAGAAATATCAGTCGTATTGTTACAAACAAGATACCATTAGAAAGGGCTTTTTTTCTCAATCCGATGGTGTAAACGGCTTATCAATCGGACAATTAGATTTTTTTAATTAACTAAACTAAACAAAAATGGTGGCAACAAATCAAAAGCATTTTAACTTGGCAGACGATCTTGAACGGAAAGAAAAAACATCTGGTGTTTAATGAGGTCACGTGTTTTTGTCATGTTTTTGTACTGCGATTAAAAATTGCAATTTTCTATTTTCTTCAATTTTTCAAAATTCGCACATTTCAATTAGTATACAATCTTAACACCACAAAACAAACCTGCAGTTAAAATTTCATTGATTTTGGTGAATAAACGAAAGATTTACATTTTAATTGCAAATTAAATTTTATCTTTACACGCCTGATATTTTATCTGTCGAAAGAGGATGCCAGTTTCAAAACGACACAAATACACTTAAGAAAAAAATGTTTCTTTTTCTATTTACTTCCATTAACCGACAACCGTAGATAATGGAATTCGAAATTTCACTTGACTTACACGTTTTGAGGTGTCATGGCGCCGTAATAAATTAAAATTTCAATATTTAAAATTGTAATTATGTTTATTTTTTTTTTTTTTAATATGTCATTCGATACACCTTTTAAAGTACGGTTACATTATCGAAAGGGGAATTCGAGATTTCACCCGATTTACACGTTCTGCGCTGCCGAAGACAGTGGGGATCCGGGACGACATTTTACCCGATCAGAAATGATTTTTTTTTTTTAATTTCTTTTCTTAAGACTAAAAGTTACTGTTAGTGATTCATTAATTATAGTGATTCATTTGAAAATACTGACCCGCTAGCGGGCGAAGCTCGCTAGTAGGAATTATATAAGTTGATAAAAACCATACTAAATATATATATATATATATATATATTATGATTATTTATTATTATTATTATTATTATTATTATTATTATTATTATTAAATTTTATGAATGCTAAAAGAATGATAATTATTTATTTTGGTAATTATCAATTTTCTAAATCTACATTTTTTGAAAACCTATTTATTTAACTATTGATTTTATATCTTAATAGTAAAATAAATTTTATTAAAATTTATAAAGCCATATTTTATTAATATATAAATGTGTCTACTTTATGAAAGATGACAGAAAAATAATATAATTTCCCCTGAAAATGTCTGATTTAATCCTGTACATCGCCATCTATCGACAAAAACTTTAATTATTATTATTATTATTATTTTAAATCACCCTTCGTGAAAATGACTATTTCACAAAAATGACAGACTTTTGGGACGTCCGATATTTAAGCCTAATTCACATGCTTTGTAATTAAAATAGAAAATATATTTTTTATAAGTTTATTATTTGTTATGTAGTTTCTTTTAAAGAGCATCACAATTATTCTTCAGTGCTTGTAATTAAATTTGTTTTTATTTACAGATCGTTTCACCATTTACAACAAACTTTTTAATCAACAACAATTTTAACTTTTTTTTTTTTTTTTTTTTTTGTTAAACTATGAGACGGTATTTATACATAATTCAAAGCATTAATATTCATTTTTTTGAATAAAATTAAAATAAAATAAATAGATCAGCACTTTTTTCAAGATCATTACAAAACTTTTCAATGTCTGTATTAATATTTTGTATATTTACAGACCGTGTCACTGCGTAAAACGTTCTTTTTGATCACAAACACTATCTTTCTAAATATATTTATGTCCTTTTCTATGTATTTTTATAACCAAATATCTACTGAGAAATATGACTATAGCCTTACTAAATGAATTATCTGTTGTTTATATATATATATATAAAAAAAAAAAATATGAATAGTCAAATTATAATTTGAATAAAACTTTTCATTTCTAAATATTAAAAATTTATTGAGCACGAATGTATGCATTGGATTTTTATCGATAAAAAACAGAAAATCCGCATTAACACATAGTTCATGAAAAACGTTTGTTTCAAAATAACTAATGTTATAAATAAAGAAATCGATAAAATATTATCTTTAGTAGTGAATTCTTCTGATCTTTCCTTTTTCTCTTTGACTTTATGAGCTTGAAAGAAAAAAAAAATACAATTGAACACAATTAAAAATGTAATTACCAGTAACTTTTTACGCTTAAATCTACGTATAAAAATGTTTGAAAAAAGGGAAAAATTAATAAAGTACGTTTCTTTGAGAAAATTCTCTTATGAAAAGAAATATTGATTATAGAATTTTCGATTTAGTTTTAAATTAAAAATAATCATCATTTCCTTTTTTGTTACATATATTCATTAATATATATATATACATGAAATGGATCATAGTAAAATAAAGTATTGAAATTGAAATTAAGAATATTCTGATAAATGATTATCATTGGAATTGAAAGCAAATCTTATTTAGCTTTAACAAAAATATCATTATTATTTTTATTACAAAATTATTCTGAATTGGACATATATATATATATATATATATAAGAAATAATTTTTAAGCGAATATGTGCACGATATAAAATGATATAAAATTAGAGATTATTATACAGTGCGTTGCATGAATATAAACGCACCTTTTCCAATAACCAGAAATAGAATTTTTTAAATTTTAAAAGAAGGAATGCGATTTACAGCTATTGCATATGACTAACAACTGAATAAGGTACTTTGAGCAAGTATGTTTAGGCTCATGCAAGCTTATGTAATGCATGTTTAAGCATTTTCTTATTTTCAACTGTTTTTCGTTTGTTGCACGAAATTAAACGCACTCTGTATTTTGCGTTTAAAATTTAACAGAGCCGCCGGAATTAAATTCAAACACAAATAGTCGTGTTGCTAAAATTCTCTAAAATCAGTTTTAATGCTTGAGTGCAAAATTTACGGAGTTTGTACAGGATGGCAAGAGGAAAAACTTTGACAGTAGACGAGAGGATAAAAATCGACTTTATGCGTGACAAAGGCTTTAGCAATCGCGAAAAAGGCCGCTGAATCGGAAGAAGTGAGAGTGTTATGCGAAATTATACAAAGGAAGGAGCAAATTATGGGAAAAAAGCGTATAAGAATCGAACAGGAAACCTCACCAGTTACGACAAATGTCGAATATGCAGCACTGCAAAGAATAAGAATATTTCCTGTGCGAAGGTAAAGGCTCAATACAAGCTGGGTGTTCATCGGACAACCATATGGAGAACTTTCAAAGCTGCAACATTCATTAAATTTAAGAAAATGAATACGAAACCACCCCTCACTCAAAAGGCACAAGGATATGCGGTTGGAAAGGGCAAGAAAATGGATTCTAGATCGACTTAATTGGGAAAAAGTCATCTTTTTAGATGAAAAAAAGTTTAATCTCGATGGCCAGTACGGATTTCATAGCTACTGGCACGATATGATAACCGAAGTAATGTACTGTTCAAAATATCAATCTGGAGGTGGGTCTGTCATAGTGTGAGCAGCCATAGATTTTAAAGGGACTTTCGAATTAGAGTTCGTGGAGAACAGTATGAACTCTGTAGATTATGTCCAGACGCTCACAAGGAACCTCGCCGTCAAGCAGTCAAAAAATCTAGAAGAAATTATATTTTTCAGCAAGATCGTGCATTTGTACATACAGCACATATCGTGAAAAAATGGTTCCGTGACAATAAAATTAAAGTTCTGGATTGGCCCTTAAAAAGCCCCGAATTAAACATAATGGAGAACGTATGGGGTAATCTGGTTCGCCGTGTTTACGCAAACGGAAGGCAGTTTAACACGAAAGATGAACTAAAATCGGCAATTCTGTTAGCTTAGAAGACAATAAGCTTGTATGACCTCATGCCACTATATCAGTCAATGCCAATGCGTTTACTGGCTCTTCTAGAAGCCCATGGTGGCTTTACAAAGTATTAGATACAATATTTGTTACTCAGTTATTTATTTTTTACATGTGCGTTTAAATTCATGCAACATGCATATTTGTCATAATTTCAATAACATTATTTTCTAAAAAATCATATTGGTTTTTCATTTTTTTGACTCGTTATTTCATTTCTTGAATAATACACATACAGTTTGCATCAAGTGTCACCTATTCATATATTTTTATTACTCTTCTATACCATTCTAATTCTTAAAGTTAAGGTGCGTTTATATTCATGCAACGCACTGTAATATAACGTTAAACAGAGAAAGCTAGAGCTAAAAGCTGCTTAGCTAAACAATGCTTTTATTAAATAAGAAACTTTTAAAACAAGTATTTATATATATAAAATAAAAATAAAAATTTGAAGATTAGAAATACCAACAGGAGATTTACAAGCCAATGCGCAAAATTGCTGCAAAAGGAAATTTAAAACTTGAATATAGGAATAATTTAACAAATGAAATGAAATAAAACCCCAAAACACACAGAAGTCTTCATCAGGGAGGCCCTTCCGTATAGGAGTTAAAGAGATTTTTCTGAAAGGATAGTAGCAATAACCATCCTTAGCTCCTAACTTTTCACCAAACAGAAAACCACCTTTAACAGAATAGAAATCTAACTGATCAGAAATAGATCGAAAGAGGAAATCTCTCTCGCTCTCTCTCTCGCTCTCTCTCTCTCTCTCTCTCTCTCTCTATATATATATATATAGATAGATAGATAGATAGATAGATAGATAGATAGATAAAGAGAGAGAGAGAGAGAGAGAGGGAGAGAGAGAGAGTAGATATAGATATTGGTAGATATATAGATTGTATATAGCTCATTTTTAATGGTACTCCTTATACAAAATAATTATAATATTTAAAAATATGATCAGTTAAAGCTGCATTTGTTTTGACAATAGTATAATAAATTCTAGACCATTTATTTTTTATAAGACTTTTAATCGAAAATTGAGAAAGTGAAAATATCAAATACATTTTTGTATTTGTACGCATATTTTTAAATATTATGCGTGTATATTATCTAAAGCATAAAAATATTATGGAAATGAAAAAAATCTACTGCAGAGAATTCATTAAAATTAATTAAAAGAACAATAATATGCTGAAGATGCTTATAATAGCTAATCAAGCATGAGATTGCGGAGGTTGCTGTTGATTCAACTGTAGGAAAGAATAACGTGATTTATGTAAAATTCAAAACGTTAATTTGGACGAAAATTGTTTTGCGTTAATCTTTCTGTAGGTGTTGCTGCACATATCTCATGCAAATTATGCTCTCTCACATCTTATACAAATTCATTTATTTATTTGTTTTCATTATATTTTCTATTCCCTATTTTTTTTATTTATTTTTTTTTATTTTATAATAATAATAATTATTATTATTAATATTTATTTTTATTACTTTTGGCGGTATTGCATAAACATAATTTCGTTAAGACCTATTTTGTGTGAAGGGGACAATTAAACGATAAATGAATTTGATTTTTTTTTTTTTTTTTTTGAGTAAAATATAAAGGGTAAAAATATTTAATGTGTAGAATTGGTAATATGCGTAACAGTAGGAACTCACCCCTGCAGTTGGTTCTCTACTTACACTGCATAAAAAAGTAGAAGGACATTAAATATTTGTAGAAAAAAAGTAGGGATTTTTTTTACCCCAAGGAAATTATTTTTATGAATAACATTGTGCACATCATGCAGCAAAAAATATCACTATCACCATCATGATATTCAAAAATAAATTATTAATGACAACAGAAATATTTTCTACAATTTTAATCGGAAGGACAATAAATAATTTAGAAGAACAATAATAAGTACAAAACTTTAAATGAGCACCATAAAATGCAATAAACTTGCAACAAATGCTTTGGGTCGAAAGAACACATGACACTTCATCAGGCGAACAAGCAGGCACGAGTGCTACAATGAAAACGGCAACGCGAGTTTATTATATTTTATGGGGTTAATTCAAAGTTTTGTACTTCCCGCTTTGACTGTAGCACTCGTGCCTACTTGTTCGTTATACGAAGCGTCGTGTGTTATTTCGACCCGAAACATCTATGGCGAGTTTATTGTATTTTATGGTATTTATTCAAAGATTTGTAACTTATTACATTTGTTAACTTAATAAAACGACAGTTTTGTGGTGCTTTCTTATTTTTAGAAGAACACTAATACAATTTTTAAAACACAAGCGATATTAGTAGGGAATGCTCTTCCCATTAGATTTTAGGACTTCAAATATTTTACTTGGTAGCAAAGATTGTATATTTATTTGGCAATTTTTTCCCACGAACTATTCTAAGCTTCTCAAATCTTTAATAGGGGATTGAAAATGTTTTCCACCAGCATATAATCAACGGACAAGCATTGCCCAGACGTTTTCCACTGTAATAAGATCAGGGATTTAAGCTGCCCTGTGTAAAATCTACACATCATTTACAGCAAACAAATTTTGTACTCCATAGGTGTGTGAAGGGGGGCTCCATCTTTTTCAAACATCCACTCTTCTCCTTCTAATTCGAAGCCCGAGCGAAAAAGCTCAGAATTCAGCACGTGTATATAGCTGTACATTTCTGCGTACCACTGAAAAAGATCAGACTTTTTTTTTCTTCCATATCCAAATGCTTTCCAGACCATCAATCCCCCTCTCCTATTGATCGAGTTGAATAAAGTTCTTCTGCATTAAAAAAAAAAAAAAAAAAAAAAAAAAAAAAAAAAAAAAATGCCAGTAGGATTGGTAACCATCTGAATGTCTAAGTTAAATGTCTTTTTCTTAAAAAAATATATGTAAATCCCGTCTGTGATCCATGACATTTGTTCTTTAACCGAGCGTAAACGGTTATCAATGTGTGCTTTTTCCCATTTTAGACGATGCTTTTGCCTTTTCAAAAATGAATTATTTAGATCTTGTATTGTAGTTGTAAACTGTTTTTCTTGACTCATAAATCAGTCCTGCTTCATTCTAAGTTTTTGCATTACTTCCATTGTTAATTTTTAAGTTCGTGATCAAGTGTTCTTCATCGCTAGGCGTTAATTTTTTAGGCCTACAAGTCTGCTTTTTTTAACTGTGTATATCTGAACATGCATGGACAACAAACACATTGCTTCTGTGAACTTATTATTTTTCTAAGTGTAGAATATTTTTAAATAATATTTTAATATCTCATTTCATGTTATATAAATTTTCTACTTTTGATAACGGTAAAGTACTGATAATACTAATTAATAATAACAATTATTATTAGCCCTATGCATATGCAAATCTATAAAGTTCTTGTTATTATAACCTACAACATGTCTGCCGAAATGTATTTTAGACGACTGTGGAGTTTACACGATATTACAAAAATTCCAGTTCATAGTATATAATGATAAAGTTTTTCTTCTCTCTAAAATAACATTAAATCTTCACTCATCAAAGCGCTGACAAATTGTGATATGGTAGCTGTAACCAACTTCACAGTATTTGATTCAATCGGATAAGGCGCTTAGACGCTATTATTGCACTTTAGATAACTTCAGTTCATCGGTCATAATGATGAAGAATTTTTCTCCATGATCCATGAAATGTTCCAAAAAGAGATGTGCGAAGATTATTTGTAACATACAAATGTAAACTTTCAGCTGATTATCGAATAACTCAATTAGACGCTATTACACTTCAAATAGTTTGAGGCTATAGGTCATAGTAAAAAAGGATTTTTCTTGTATCCATGTAAAAAAACTATTTTTCTGGCTTACATCAAAATCATATAGTTTCTCAGACGTTCACCTATAACATTACAACCAGCTTTCAAATCTGTAAAACAAATCATTTAGGCGTTCTTATGTACGCACACACATACATTACTGTAAATATAGCAAAAAGTAAGTCCTGAAAGCATCAAATATATAGACAGATCAAATTATTATAGTCGAATTTCTTCATGATATCAATACGATCCGTACATAAGGTATATCAGGAAATTAAGAATTACAGAAGCTTTTGCTATTAATGAAAAAAAAAGTTTCCTTAACCCTTTAACGTCCACTACTTAATTTATTTTAAAAATTACTAAACTAATTTTAAAAATTGCTTTTAGACACATAGCTGGTCATAAATATTTAAAAAATAAAAAATTAGCATTGTTCCTTTTCGAGAAATTTTCGGTTTGAAACATCTGTAAGTAAACCTTATTAAATTCAAATAATATTTGATTTAAGAAATAAATCACTTTATAAGTAAACATTATCGACAACAAAAACTCGTAAAAGTGGCATAGATCCCAACATGTCAATTTATTCCGGAGTATTTTAACCCTTTGCGGGGCAAGGTAATTCGGATCATTTAAATTACACTGCTACCGGAATTTACGAACATTAATTAAAATATAAGAAATTTTAAATTTTCACGTTAAAAAAAAAGGGTCTTTTCTGCTATGATATAAATGTAATTTTTTGTTAAAAAATTTCCGGGATAAGTTTTTGCACTTGAGAATTAAAATTAGGTGTTCCATCAGCGGGAACACTGCGACTGAAAGGGTTAAAACTTTATAGTGCAGTGATGCATCAGTAATCCAGCTTCGACTGGAAATATATGCTTTATAATTACCGATTTTTTCAGATTATAGGTGTTCCGAAAATGTATCAAAATCGTCGACCAATGAAAGAAATATTTCTTAAAAAGCCATTTAAAAAACGTGTACTACACTATTGTAAACTTTATCAATAACGTAAATAATTAGAATATAACGTAAAAAAGTTTAAAATAAGTTAAACTTTTTAAAATAACTATTATAAAATAGCGTTACAGGGCATGCGGTGCATGGAGACACATATTTCTATTTATTTTGTCTTTCAGTATCGGAAACAGAGACTTTTTAATAACTTTTCAATTTGCGATTGCGAGATGAAAAATTTATTATACTCTTTCGGAATTTTCTGTCATCTTGATTAGTACGTAAAAGATCCACGATAATCCGTAAATCAGTAAAATTAAATGCAAATTCGTAAACTTCACTGACGATCGATAAAAGTTGGCAAATATACTTTTTCAAGGTTATCTGACAGTAACCCGTTGATTGCTACTATTTAAGGAATGAAAAAAAATGGTTCTCTAGGATGCAGGATTATATGTGCTTCTAGATTATAGATTTCCAAATTATCAATACTTCACTGCAGTTCTGAGAGTCTGTTTAACAGAAATATTTGCTTTGCATCTTCTAGATTATAGATTTCCAAATTGTCAATGCTTCACTGCAGTTCCCAGGTAACACAAAAATATCGGCCAATATAAAAATTTGATATTGGCCAACGTAAAATGAACCCCCCCTAAAAGATATCCAGGAATATTATTTTTTGACATTTATTAATGTTGGCCAATATTTACAGACATCTGTGAATATTATATTTTGACATTATTAAATAACATTTTCAGATATTGCCTGATATTATATTTTGTTATTCCTGAATATTTTTTTTAAATATTTAGCAATATCTATTTTATAGATTTTCGAATATTGTTTCAAGATATTTCTCAATACCCTTTTCTAATATTTCTTAATAACATTTTTAAATATTTGGCTATATTAATTTTTGAGATTTTCAAATATTGCTTCTGGATATTTAGAAATATTTTTTTCAAATATTTCTGAATAATATTTTTAGATATTCAGCTATATCTATTTTTGAGGTCTTTGAATATTACTTCATGATATTCTAAAATATTTTTTTCAAATATTTCTGAATAACATTTTTTGATACTTTTCAATATCAATTTCGTAGATTCGTGAATATTGTTTCCCAGTATTGATATATATTTTTTGGTGATAAAAAGTCGGCAGCAAAAGTATCCGAGCACTAGCAATAATCCCTGTGAAAAAAAAGTACACTTCATACTGCCTTGTTAAATAAACTGATGTCGAGTTATGTTCTTAGTCAGTCTAAGAACATGACCCGACAAGGATTTATTTAACAAAACAGTATTAAGTGTACTTTTTCGATATTGGAATTATTGGCTAATGCTTGAATACTTTTGCTGCCGACTGTATACCACCAAAAAAAGTATATCAATATTGGGAAATCTGAATATATATTCAGAGAAATTATTTTTGATTTGAATGATTTTTTCTTCTAACATTTCAGAACATCAGAATTAATGGCCGTATGTCAGTCAGTTTCAACCATTTCCACATATTATTCAATGGAGCTTTTGTTGCTTAGTTTGATGAGGATCTCTCATTGAAAAATAAAGCTTTTCATATTCTGTTTAATATTCAATAATTATTGAATTGAGTAATATTCTATAACTAACAAATATTACTCTTTGAACATAATCAATGAGCATTTTTTTTTTTTTAATCAATTGATTTAAATTTTTTTTAGCTCATTAAGCTAAAAAAAAAAAAAAAAAAGTTCAAAGAACTGAAAGTTCAAAAAACTTCATTTTTCAATGACAGATCGTTATAAAACTAAGCAACAAAAATCCCATACAATAACATAGGAAGGATGAAACATGGAATTTCATGTGCAACCTTAATGGCCCTCTTCACTTACCCTCGTTGGAAGCCCGATGCAATGTTATTCTATGGGAAATTTTCTTTACTTATAACTAATTAACTGATATATATTTTTAAATTCTGTTTTTACATTCAGAAAATTCCCAACTATTAAATTGACACTCCCTTTTTAAAAACGAATTTTTTTCATTTTTAATAGTTTATTTTGAAATTGCAAAATGAAAAACTTCACATATTAAAAATTCGTATTTTACAGCTTCGAAATAAAATAGTAAAAATGAAAAAAATACGTTTAATGTGAAAACAGAATTTAAAAATATGCATTAGCTAATTAGTTATGAATAAAGAAAATTTTCCATAGAATAATATTAGCTTTGGCTTATATGGCGACGGTGAGTGAAGTGGTCCTTTAATGAACCACTTTTTGCTTCTAGAATATACATTAGTATTATAATCATGAACAAAAATCTGAAGTTAGATTTTGGTGTATCAATACTTTTTGATGTCTTCTTAATTCCTCATTATTTGCTATTTATACACAATACCATAAGAGTGATACTGAATAAAACAAAATTTTATGAACTATGCATACATTTTTTTTTTTTTTTTTTTTGTTTTTTAAATCTATTTCATAGACACATACATTTTTATTTAGAAATTTTATACATCATCCTTGAAAATTCATTTCTAGTAGATTGGAGTGAAAGGCTAATTTTTTATATGAATTATGTGAAAAAAATACCAGAGCCGGTAATCGAACCTAGCCTTCTGCTTAAATAAACTAATGTATATCACCAAAAAAGCGGAAGACCTGGGTTCAGTTTCTGGTTCTGGTATTTTTCACTTGGATAGTGTAAATAATCATCCTTCCACTCCACAGTCTATCAGAAATGAATTTTCAAGGTTGATATATAAAATATCTAAATTAAAATTTTGTGGCCTATTGGAGTTGTGCCATGATCAATTTGTCACTTGAAATAGCTGCGTGTTTGCAGACTTTGTGACCTTGCCAATGTATATTACGTGAGAAATGCCAAGCTGGTTATCAGCCAGGGTAGCTCAATGGTTAGAGCATTCCCACGTTAAGCAGAAGTCCTAGGTTTGATTAACGGGCTGGTATTTTTTCCACAGGTTTTCTCCTTCCACTCCAATCTATCAAAAATACACATATATACTGTATGTATGTTTAGTCTATTTTGAATACAAGCTATAAATTAAAATGTATAAAAGTAAATGAGAATTAAGAATTAAATAAAGAAAACCTATTAAATGAAAAAGGTTTGTTAGTTATTCATTTGAATCAAAATAAAAATTTCTAAAATATTTTGATTAAATTATAATTTTTTTTTTTTTTTTAAATTAAATAATTTATGCTTTCAATATTCTATTTACCCGTTTCTTAAAACAAAAAACTAGATCTAAGTCAGGGCCTGAAATTTCAACTCAGATTACACTTGCAAAAATAAAAAAATTATTTGTCATAAAATAGATTTTTTTTTTTAAAGTATTTTGGATTTTTAAAAATGTATTTTGGGTTTTTTTTCCCTAATTATTTGAAATGCTTTTAAAAATATTTAATCTCAATTTAAAATCTATGGTTAAAACAAAGCAGGGCATCAGCAAATTAAATAATTTATGCTTTCAATATTCTATTTACCTGTTCTTTAAAACAAAAACTAGATCTAAATCAGGGCCTGAAATTTCAACTCAGATTACACTCGCAAAAATAAAAAAAATACTTGTCACAAAATAGAAATTTTTTAAAAAGTATTTTGGGTTTTTTTCCCCTAATTATTTGAAATGCTTTTAAAAATATTTAATCTCAATTTAAAATCTATGGTTAAAGCAAAGCAGGGCATCAGCAAATTTTAAGGAAGCCAGGCAAAACTTGGGTATAAATGAGATTGGTTGTGCCTGAATAAGCAGAAATGGATAACACAAACATTCAAAATATGCACACAAATAGATAACTTTACATTTTCTTTAAAATTAAAAAGTACTGAAAGTTGAATTAAAATTAATTAATATTACTGAAAGTTGAATTAAAATTAATTAATATACAAAATAAACAAACAAAAGTTTGAAAGTGCATGCATTTATTTCAAAATATGAACAAAACATAAAAATATTACAAATACAATATAAACAATAAAAATACAAAACTTTTTTTTTTTTTTTTTTAATTTTAGAAAAAATTCCTTTTTTATTTACATAGAGTTTTGTATCAACACGTACAAATGATATAAAAGTAAATATATTATAGGCTGTCTCTAAGCACACTTTGAGGAAGGCTCAACATCATCTTTGCTATCATCAGTGCTCGAATTCGACACTTCATCATCAGTCTTGTGAAAAACAAGTCTACTGGAAACATTCACTTGACGTTGTCGAGATCTTTGTCCAATCTTTACCCACTAACAACTCCTATTAAAAAAAAAAAAAAAAACTTTAGAAAAAACTTCTTTTTTTGCCTTTTTCATTTTTATTAACAGGTCAGCATATGTAAAAAATTGTTTAGTCAATTTCTTTGTTACTATGTTTAAAAGGTTTGATTTTTCTCTCTTATGGTACACTTATATACAAGGTCAGACTAGCAAATTTTTGTGCCCAGGATACTTTAAACTTTTCATACCCCCTTTGATGATCCAACCCCCCCCCCATTACCCCAGAAAATAAAGTTTGTTATTACTATAAAATGATCTATTGCAGGCGAATAAAACAGACTGACTGGAAAAAGTATTTGGGAAAAAAAAAAATACGTTTCAGTCTTGAATAAAATTACTCCGCTCAGTCAAACAATATTTTATTCTAAAATTTATTTATATGAATAAAACAGCTGAGATAGAAAACATGGAAAAAAGAAAACTGGGGGATTTAGATAAGATATTTTTAACTATAAGTAAAGTTTTGTGACCATTTCGTAAAATTTCGTGCCCAGGTACTGCTTAAACATGCTGAAAAATTTATATATATACTATATAGTTTTTAAATTTTTTTTTTTGACTAAAGAGATGGACATTTTTACATATCTCAACACATTTTACTACGAAAAAAATAAATAAAATAATAATAATATAAATAATACAATCCAAATTACTTTTTTTTTTTTTGTGTGTGTATGTGTGTTGCTATTCAGTTAAGCTAGACTTCCATGAAATTGGACTTAACTTTTTTTACTTTAAACATTTATAGTAGTAAAATTTAGAAATATTTATTTGTAAGTTTTATATAACATGTATAGCAATAACTGAAAATTGGTCATAAATTTTCGTAAACATGCATTCAAAACTATATATTTAAAAAATAACTGCAAAAATATTTAGTAGATAAAATTTGGACATTAGATTTTTTTCAATCTTTTTCGATGAATACATGTTAAAATGGTATTTTTTTTATTATATATAAAGGCATCACTTTGTAAATAATATATGCAATATGCAAGATTGCATAAAAAATATTTATGTAAAAAATGTAAATAGATTGACTGTATTAAACATACATATTAAAAAAATATATATATTTTTTAATAATATGTGCAAAAGAAGAAAATAAAGAGCAAAAAAAAAGTGATTATGTAAAAACTATAATTACACTGACAATATTTACATATTTCAAAATCACAAACTCATTTTCCCTTGAGAAGCTACATCATTCACCATAATTTAATACCATCTTCTAGACAGAAATCTTTCAGTTAGGAATCGGCTCAATTTGATTTGATCATCAACAAATTGTTAACTGATATGATTTCTTACATCAGCTTTTCATATATTTACATATTGTTCGGAGACAAAAGATTCAGTTTCATTTAGAAATCTCAGCCAAGCTACTTGTCAAGATGTCAAGAGAGCATAGCTTTGAAAAGTCTTTGTGAACTATATTTTAACACCAATTATCTATGACTCCAGTAATAGGATTGAGGAATACGATGAAATAGACTTGTTTACATGGAACTGTCTGATGTAATTGGGAAAGTTATTATATAGGATAAGGGGGGAAAAAAAACAGGCGACAAATATGGTACCTAAGATTAGAATTCTAGGCATCGAAATGAAAAATCTGGTCGCAAAATACACCAAAAGACCGCTTACTTCTAAACTTGCTTCCATAGGTAAGCGATACCTGAAAAGCAAGTGTGTGACTGATTTTTTCTCGAGGAAAAGTAACGAGACTAATTTTTACATGATTGCATTTAGCACACCTTTTGAAATATGTTAAATTGCTAGCTTTTGACAATGCAGCAGGTGTTGTGTTGGGTTGCGTTCCTTGAAGCCTCATTCTGGAATAATCGAATTTGTGAAATCTGCACTTTTTCAGACCAAGTCTTTTGCAAATTAAAGATCACTACTTTTTAGTTTACATACCGGGTGATTGCAATTCAACTTGGCCCAATTACAATACTCTGTAGTTATAATAACTAATATGCAGACTGAGGTGAAAATTTGTTTATACACAATTCAAAGGATGAGCTCAAAGATTCAGAAAAAAAAAAAAAAAATCTGCTAGGGACACAATACATCAAAATACAAATTTTAATAGGGGGCCCCATCATTTATTTGTGTGCACCCGATGAACAATGACGATCAACAGCTGACTGCAACTGATCACTAATAATCGGGCCTGTTGCAAACTGTCCTTCACGTCGGTCAAATTTTCATAAAACAGTTTCATAAAATAATTCAAGTTTTCATAAAACAATAAAATGTATTGGTCGCCAATGGCAACCATATTTCACAAGCACTGTACATAATAGAGAATCATATTTTATAAGGAAAAAAAAGTCAAGTTTATCTACTATTAAAAAAATAAAAAAGCAGATGAAATATAAAAATAAACAAGTAATATGATTAGAAGCTAGATTAAAACTTGAATGACATTAAAGAACAGGGTTGGGTTTTTGCCGGCAAAAATGCATTTTTGCCAGGACAGCGGCAAAAAGTGGAAAAAAACAGGAAAAAATTGGAAAAAATGAGGAAAAGTTTAAAAATAAAATTAGAACAACACAATCTCTTTCAATTTTCACCCTTTACACTTTGGCACTTCAATGAAAAAAATGTTTGAAGATTTTTTTATTTAAAAGTATTTTTAATTAATTATAATTAATAATAATAATATATAACCAGTGTCTGACAAATTCCGGGTGCCAGGGTGACTATAAATATCCATTGGTGACCAGTTACGGCAGACTGACAAAAAAAATTTCATGCATTTACTATATTTTTTTTATGTACATTTTTGTTTTTCCTCCCACCTCCTTGTCTTGGTATAAAAGATGACATTGCTGATGTATTGAATGAATAGTATAAGTTTAATGTTTTCTGAAAAATTTAACAATTATTTCTGTTTTTGAAAGATGTTTTTCCGTGAAAGATAAATTCCCATATGTGATAAATATTCTTACTACTATACTGGTACTTTCCATGTCAACATCTTTGTGTTAAACAAGATTCAAGCATCATAAACACTATCTAAAGCAAACTAAGTTCGAATTTACAACAAGAAAGTTTAAATACAGTAAAACTTAGATAATTCGAAGTTGAAGGGACCAGAAAAAAATTCAATATATCCAAAAATTCAAATTACATATACAATTTTTGTCAAAATAAGAGATAAATAAAAAAATTAAAACTCTACGATCAAAGATTTAACACAAAAACTTTATATCTAAGAATACTGCTACCCCCCCCCCCCCAATTAAATCAATATTATTAACGAGCTTAATTATTCAACACTTTTTAAAAAATTGTCAGATATTTTTTTATTTTTCTTTAAGTACAGTCTTTGTGTCATAGCATATGACTTGATGCAAAAATAGAATCTTCTTCATTAGACATGACTTTCATTTAAAAAAACCTCTAAGTTCATGTACATGCACTATACCTTCTGATGCACTAGCTTAGGGGCTTCTGTTGTATTTCTTTATCTTTCTTTTGAAAGACTGTTAAAATATATTAGCTGAGAAAAATCTCAGGAACAAACTTTACAGAAATATTTTAAAGGTAATCGTATGAAAAATTTGAATTATCCAAAATAGAATTCGAATTATCGAAACAAGTTCGAATTATTCAAGTTTCACTGCAGTATGATATTTATCAAATGGATTCTCTTTAAAGGAATTCTGTCCTGAAAAATTAATAGAAAAATAGTATTTTAAAGCCAAAACTTAAACACTCCCAATATATTTGTTAAAAATAATATTTATTTCTGAGGGATTTTTTTTTTTTCCAAATAGTTTTTTTTTTATACAAAAAATAGTTATTTTCTTAAAAATTTCCTTAGTTCACATTTTTAACTAAATAGTTCATTTATTCAATGTAAAATAATATGTGAATGACCTGCATTAATTATACAATTATGAAATATTATTAAGTTTTGCTGTGAGTATTGTCATAGACTGACTGGCAAATTTTAGAACAGCTGAGTCAATAATTGACTCAATATTTGACTTTTCCCCACTGTAAACAAAAATATGTAATACATTGAAAAACACAAATATTCTAGTAATTCATTATTGAAGATTATTTTTTAGATAGGTAATTTAAATATTTTTAAAAATGAAAAAAGTTATGTTAATTGTTGATGTTAAAAATTTCATTTAAAAGAAATTTTAGAATGCATTATTTAAATGATTTACATAATAATCAGCTGATCAAGAGTGTAATTAAATCTCTGGTTTTAATTTGTTAAAATTATGATTTAAACATTAAAATCGTGTAATTAAAATCCTTAAAACCCTGTTTGAAATACTGGTAATTTTTGCCACTGGCAAAAATTGTGGCAAAAACTATTTTTGCCGGGGCGGTTTTTTCCACTTCGGCAAAAATTGGCCAACCCTGTTAAAGAAATAATAATAATAATAATAATAAATCCTTTAATACTTACATTAAAATATTTGAAATTGAAGCCATCTTTCTCGTAGCTTTGAAACAGAAGGCAAAGGCATGGTAAAAAGATAGCAAAAGAAAACCTATATAAAGAAGCATTAAAAGTAAAATTTAAAAAGAAATATTTACATGTAATAATTGATTATGTAGCTAAAATTTATTTAGATTGTATTATTTATTATTTTGAATTTATATATTTATAATTTAATGTGTTATTTTAATTTATTTAAGCTTATGGAAGTGCTATTAAAAATAAATAAAATAAAGGAAGCTTTTTTATAACTGGTATCATAAACTGCCTAAAACACTTAGACATTTTCAATGATTGACTACTACTGAATGAGTTTTACTACAAGTCTTAATGATTTTTTATACAAAAATTCCAGATATTTATGCTATATAATGAACGAAGGAATCAGCCTTAATATATTTAATTTAAAATTAAAAAGAAAAGGAATACATAAAAACATTTAAAGTGTACATAATTAATGTTGTTGTTTACAAATGAATACATGTTTATATGCTCAAGATGTATGGCTTTGATTCAATGAGGACTAATGTCTGAATAACAACAATGAATTTAAAAAAAAAGAGATAAAATTAATATTTATAAAACTAATAGAAGGCCTACAAATTCTTTAAGGTAAAATTTGACCCATGAGCCACCACTTAAAAGCCTGCAGAATCTCGATCCGTCCTCAGGCTGTGCAGATTTCTGGGAGCTCACTTTTTTCTACATTTTAAAATGCCGATACTGATACATCCCATTTTTAAAGCTTTATACTGTTATAATATACTTTAAATATACAATAAATATACTTTATACTGTTTGATAATAATAAAACTTAAGTTTTTAATTTGGTAATATAAAAAGTATCGTAAAAAAAAACCAAAAAAAAAAACCAAAGTTTATTATAAAATATCTTAAATTTATTTAAGTTAAAATTGGGTTTGGCGGGTTTTTAACATGTGACAGTGTTTGTTGATTTTAACCATGGTTTAAATCATCATGTCAAAAACCTCCTTGTCAAAAACCTACATTTATATAGTTTGTTACATAAAAATTTAGTTTAACAAAATATAGTTCATAAAAATATTTTGAAAGTAAATTGATTGATGTTCTTTGAAAAACACATTGTTATAACATTTTGATTATAGAAAACTAAATTTTAGTCTTTCAAATTTCATTATGAAGTTATATTCACTCAAAATATGCTATGATACTTCCACATATTACTACGAAATGTATTAGGATAAGGAGAACTAGTAGTTTCAATTTGAGTAAAAACATCGCCAGTTTTTGAAGACCAGTTCTGTGTAATACCAGAATAAATTTAAAATATCAGTCCTATCGTTACGAATTCAGTACCAAATGAAAGGGGCAATTTTTCTGAACCCAGTGGTGCAAACAGTTTTTCGACACAATAATTCAACTTTTTAAAATTAGCTAAAGTATGAAATTTAGGTGGCGACACTTCCTCTCAGTCATTTAACAAAGTACATGGTTCAGTTTTATGGTCAAAAAATAGGATAAAAAAATAAAGTAAAAATTAAAAATAAAAATTTTACAAACTGAAATTAATAGTCCTCCATACTAAATTAAATTCTGTCTTTGACAGAATTTTTACTATTATATATATATGCATAAATAACCCTTTAATGTTCATTACTTAATTTATTTTTAAAATTACTAAACTAATTTTAAAAATGGCTTTTAGACGCATAGCTGATCATAAATATTTAAAAAATAAAAAAATAACATTGCTCCTTTTTTGAGAAATGTTTGGTTTGAAAAATCTAAAAGTTAACTTTATTAAATTCAAATAATATTTAATTTAATTAATAAAACACTTTGTAAGTAAACATTATCAACTATAAAATATCGTAAAAGTTGTTTCAGGTGAAAATAATAGTCCAGCTCTTCATTAAATGAAAAAAAGTAGACATGAGTGCATCATCAAACCAGCAATTCAAACTCAAAGAAATTTGAAGTGACTTATGCACTTAGCTTCCTTTGAAGCATTATTTGTTAAATTTTGGAATAGTGCTGATACCTACAGACAAAAAAGAAGCAAGAGTTTAAAATTTGATTAAAACTAGGAGGGGGGGGGATATAAAAAAAAAAAAAAAAAAAAAAAGCTAAAACTGCTACATAAAAATTCTTAAATTATGGCAAATGTTTGATTTCGCTGCGAAAGCAATGAGCATTAAACAGTTAATATAGTATATGTTAAATTTAGTTATGTGGTACTTTAAAAATTTAGTTTTTTGTAATAAGATATCATTTTTAAATATGTTTAAAAAAAAGTAAACAGACTAAAAGTTTTTGAGAAAGACTATAATATCGTTTTGATTTATATAAAATAAAACTTCAGGCTTTTAAAAATTCATTGTGAAGTATTAATTTTTATGTGCATTAAAAAGAATAATAATATTTTTATATTATTCAGCAATTAATTTATAATTAATATGTAATTAAGCTTCTTAAATTCTCATAATTAACATGAGGCAAGAGAAATATAAATTCCTTCAGGAAATGTATAAATTATTTAATATTTACTAGTACAGATTTTTTTTTTTATTATTATTATTAGTTCAAGCTGTAAACAGGAATACATATTTATACAATTAATAATAAATAGCTACAAAATTATAGATAAATGATAAGTGTAATAAGTATAGATTAATATAATTATTTTCAAACTCGTTAATTTACTGCATATGTTATATTTTGCTTTATTCCTATGTTTTTAACACTTAGCTTATAAGTTTATATATGATGTCAAAATTCATAATTAACATTTCATAATTAACACTTTGAAATTTTAGAACTTCATAAATAATAATTATAAACATACAAAATATGTCTATGCAAGCTATTCTTACATAATGAAGAATTTTGCAATTTTATAACTTAATAATAAAACGATTTTATTCATACTGTATACATGTTGATTTATAAATATAAAGCAAGTTATAATTACAAATTAAAATTTAAAGAATTTTTTGTTCTGTTTTCGTTCGCTGAGATTTTTTCGATGGTAACTGTGTGGCGACCTAGTGATATTAGTATGATCTACCGACTATTTCAAAGTGTTGCATTAAAGAAAGTTAATTTGGAAATTCCTTCACCATTTTAGAATTTCAAGAACTAAACCTTTTGGTGCCTATGCTTTTATAAATTAAAACAATTATAAAAACATTTAACTTTATACATTCTGCAATAAAAAACGTGACAAGTTTGCTGCTTTGATTAATAAACATACAAATTTTACCACAGGAAACAACTGACTGATTATTAAAATACTTATTTTGACTTCTCTATACTAAGCAATAGGTTTAAACCAAACAAACAAATTAAGCACTTAATATTTAAAAGATTGATTTCTATGATTAAAACTGACTACTTCACTACGTTTAGAAGTATTAGCATCGGTTTTATTAGGCCTATGTATAGACCTAATGAAACCGATTGATTATCAAAAATAAACGAATATTATTAGAAAATACAACATAAATTACGAAATATAGATATAAATGTTATTAAAGACAAACCTTTTACTTTATAAAGCTTTTAATAAGATATATTAGCTCAGCAATACAGACCATCCACAACTTGTTTTTATCTGTGAGCTGAGATGCGTTCGCGTTGCCGTTGCCAATTGCCAATTGAGAAGCACGGGAGAAGATTTCTTCGTCATATTTTTGAGTGCTTGCATTTCGTCAAATTTCTTACGATCTTTTGACGAAATTATTATTGTCAAAATTAACTAAACAGAGCTCGAGGATTGCTGAATCGTCAAAAATGAGAGTTTTTTTTCTGAGAGTGTTACATAAAAATGTTGGTCAAACTTCGAATTTACAATATCTATTGATATTCACAGATGTAATTCGTAATTATTATTGAAACATAAAGCATTTAACAAAGTTGTTGTCATTACATATAACATTTTATTTAGAAGTAAGAAGAGATATATCTCATTATAAAACGATATAAAGTGAATGACGTACATATGACATACTGACGTGACTTAGTAATATCATATACTAATAACATATAATTTTTCTATATCTTGAGAATTCTAAAGATATAAGAAAATATTGTTTTACGAATATCAAAAAATATTTCTGAATATCTGAAAATGATATCATTTCAACAATATCAAGAGATATCTCTAGATGTCAGCAAAGTGATATTGTTTCAACGAATGTCAACAAATATTGCTGAATATCGTACAAATGATATCATTTTTACTACATTGGCCAATGTAAATCTGACATTTAAAATGAAGATGAGAAATATTATATTTCTTAAAAAGGGACAAACTTCTAAAATTAAATACTTTAATATACTTATTTATACATGAAAAAGTTATAAGTAATATAAAAAACTTAGTTAAATGCTTTTTTTAAATAATAATTTTGAATTACATCTGTGAATATCAGCAGATATCATAAATTCGGTGTTTGACATTCAGAGGTATTCAAAATATTGGCCAATATTAGCAGGATATTGGCCAATATTTTTGTGCTACCTGGGTTCTGAGTGTCTGTTTAACAGAAATATTTTATTTTACATTATTAACTGTTTATTTTTACATATTTACTATACATCTACTATATATTAGCACTTTATTGAACATTATACAACAAACAACGTGTGCTAAATATATATATATATTTAGTTTATATATATATATATTTAAAGTATAATATTTTAATAAAAAAAAGCAGGCATTTTGAAATTCATGCATGAAATTCTGTCTAACTCTCTTTCATTTTAATTATTTTTCTGTTTCTGTTTTTTTTTTTTTTTTTTTTTTATAGATATATATAGCTATTTTAATAATATACCAAAAACTTTAAATGATAAGAAATGTATGATGCATTTGCAAATGAATATTAGAATTTAGTTAAGAACTATTTCGCAACAGAAATATTGATATTTTTATACAATAATATATCAATTTTAAACCTAAAATCATCTTTAGGATGCATATGTGTCTTATCTATGTCTTGTGTAACAATAACGCCGTAGGATAAACAATGTATTATTTCCCCGAAACTGTGTATCACTACATAGTCTTAGGGCCGGCGCACATTGAAACGCAGCCGACACGCGCGGAGATATTTTCACGTCCCTCGATTTTGTGAAGCATTGAACGCACGTGTGAAGCACGCGCAGGTTTTTCTCACATTGGTCTGAGTGTCACTTGTATTCCGAACACAGCTTCGAGCGTGAAGCGGCTTCTTTCAAATCAAAACAATGTGGAAGTTTTTCTCTGTCTTTCATGTAATTGCTTTTCTAGAACATATTTCTTTTTTTCGATCCACGATAAAATAATAAGTACATATCTAATTCTATATCAGAATCTGATTCAGTACCTTAATTCATATTCGCAGTCATGACAAAATGAGAAAATACAGAACACGAAACGTTCTTTCCGACTGTCAACAAACGTGACACGTGATGAAATACTGCGCGGTAATATGCGAGCAACCTGCTTCACGCAGTTTTTTCTGGAGCAATGTCGCCTGACCTGCGCGGCACGCCTTCGTCTCATAGTGTGCTTTGGCTTAACGCTTAACTTTAGTTGAATGTCATGAATACGTTCCTAGATGTATTTATAGCATAATATCATGGTCGAATATAAAAGTACATTTTAACACTGACAGACATGATTTTTAAGTAAAGGACGCATCATTAAAAATCGCGTATTTTTTATTATTAAAATACGTATGAATATTTATATACATTTGAAAGTTTAAAATGAGTTTCTTATTTTAAGAAGTATATAAACTGGCATATTGTATATTATATTTTTGATTTTCAAGTTGCTCATTTTCTACCAATTTTCTTAATAAATTTATAATATTATACATAAAGTTACTTTAATACAAATGATAATTTAATTTTCAACTATTTATTTGTATTTTCATAAACAATGATATATTATAATACTAAATTAAAGAACTGGTGTACAAACAATATTTAAGTTTGGAAATTACTTCACACACAATAAATTAAATGAAAGCGCTACCGGTTTTGAAAGGACGTGAACATTCTTCTTCGGGTGTAAAATACGTGCGACTGCATTGGTGGCAAGCGCAAGCAACACTGTAACAAGACACCAAAACAGTGGCAATATTTTTTAACTGAAGAAGAAAGACCACTTTTTTTCGAAGCCGATAGTGCTTTCATTAATTTTATGGTGTGTGAAGAATTTTTCAAGCTTTATTACAAAGTAAGTATATAGTGAAATGTAACATTAAATGGATTGCACATAACATAAAGTAAAGAAAGAAAGAAAGAAAAACATTTAAATAATTAAATTCATCAGATTGTAGTTTAAGCAGGAAGAATGTGTATTTATTTCTAAAATAGTATAATAAATTTTGCTACTGTGATGCCTGAACTCTTATTCGTGTTTTTCACATGATGTACTACTAAATATACACAAAGCAATTTTTGCGATTTTTTACAATTTATGGTGATTGTTGATTTGTTTTTCATTTATGAAAATCTTTCCCTATCCAGTTTCCCTATCCCATTTTCCCTATCCAGTTTTAATGCATATATGTTATGTGGAAAATTTTACTGATTAAGTGGGACAATTTTATGTTTGCAGATACACTATTTTTAAAATGAAATTATAACTATGTAGTTCTGGGTAATGTCAGTTGTGAAAGTATTATATACATTACACAAAATATTTTTATTTCTGCACTGAGTGGATGGATGTTGAATTATATATATATATATATATATATATATATATATATATATGTGTGTGTGTGTGTGTGTGTGTGCGTGTACATGTGTATGTGTGTGTAGATAATTATTTATATAAACAAGTCTTAGGAGTCTCCTCATCGTATAAACTGTACCAATGTATTAGCTTACACTTAAGTTCATAGAATAAAGTTCACCGACTTAACTTTATATTTATAAAAGAAATAATATAATTTTTAAAAATTAACCTACAGACTGTAGGAAAAGTCTCCGAACACTAGCAAAAATTCATATATATATATATATATAATATATATATATATATATATATATATATATATATATATATAAACTACACTTAATACAGTATTGTTAAATAAATCCTAGTTGATTCCTGTTCTTAGTGAGTCTAAAAACAGGATTCGACAAGGATTTGTTTGACAAAACTGTATTAAGTGTACTTTTTTACATAGGAATTTTTGTTAGTGTTCGGAGACTTTTGTTACCGACTATACGTGTATATATATGACTTTCTTGAACACTGTATGGGTATAAGTGCTATAAACGTAAATTTTTACCCAAATACACAAAATTAAATTGTATTAACTAATCATACAAATAAATAGATAAATAAAATAACAACTAATAACTAACAAAATAACATAATAATGTAAGTTAGGTACAAGAATAAAACCCTGCTAATTGCCATTAAATTTTGTCTAGCCGTTTTAACGTGATAATAAAAGTAAGGAAAAGTTACAGACATAACGCAAACAAATGTAGGTAAACACAGGGACCGATCTACTCACTTGGAGGCCCAGAGTACAGTGGGCCCCCTCCCCGTACATTAATATTTACAATCTGATGTTACATTAATTATACAGAGAAAATATTTTTTCTGCACAGCATTATAAACTAAGGCACTAAAAAAAATCTGCAATCGCCAATTTTAATTTTAAAAAGCAAATTTTTGAACAGATTTTACAATGTCGTCTTCCATGTACACTTTAAGTTTGATCCAAGTGTTAAAAACAAAACTTAGTTTTCAGGAAAATTGTAATTTTAGAAAGTATTTCACTTTTCAGTATTACTTTTTCAGAGCTTAGTATAATTTATTTTCAAGAAAATTTATATTTTTGCAATATTTTAAAAGTTATAATGAAGGATTAAATGACCGCTGATTTATAAAACAGCACAGTAGTATCACATCTATTGAAGAAAAAATGGAAAACATCGATCATGATAGCAAAATTAAGGAAATTTTAATTTTTTTTTTTTTTTTTTAATGTATGATGCAATTTCTTGGGGCCCCTTCACGTGCCCCGAATGCCCTGCCATAAATCAGGCACTGGGTAAACACACAGAAAGTATTTTGAAGGCATTTTTCTTTTCTGATGAATGAAGCGTGAAACTGTCACAAAACTTTTCATTTGTGGTTATTTACAGACTTCTTTTTTTTTTATAATGTACATTGACAACATAAATTTAAAAGTTATAACTTTTGGAAAAAAATATATATTGAGGCTAAATAATTTTTAAATTTTTACTCTCATATTACATTATTTTTCTTATCTATACATTCTAAAAATACATTAAATACTTTTAAACTTACTAAGTTAAGATTTAAATTAAAAAAAAAAGTTAAAAACAATATAAAAAAAAATTACTCGAAAAACGCCTTGTTAAACTACGTCACCATCCTCACTTCGTAGTGAATATTATCTCTCTCTCTCTCTCTCTCTCTCTCTCTCTCTCTATATATATATATATATATATATATATATATATATATATATATATATATATGTATGTATACATGCACAGAGAGAGAGATAATAGTGCACAAATAAAATAAAAATTACCATTGTACACACTACTATTATCAAATACATGTTTAAAGAATTTTTATAAATAAGCCTAAAGTACGTAAAAAAAAAAAAAAAAAAAAAAAAAAAAAAAAAATAATAATAATAATAAAAATAATAATAATAATAATAATAATAAAATGTGCTTTAATTATTGTAATACAACCACATTTATGAAAATGTAAAATCTTAGAAACATTAATCGGACTAGTCATTAAGTATTAAAGTACTGTAAATCGAATTTCCCAATAAAAATAATCTGGTTTTGCAAGAGAGTTTAAAAAAATAATATTCTCTTACAACATATTGAAATGCTAGAAAATTACACATTTTATTGTTTATTTATACAAAGAACATTTTCTAAATCATTGCTTACATATATATCGGTACACATGATTGTTAGTTATGGAATAATAATAATAATAATAAAAAGTAAAATATCGTACATATTTAGAATAGGTGAATTTTATACGAAAGAAAAATATATTTCTAGGATAATTTATAAACGTCCAAAGAAATTTTTGGACATAGTCTGAAGTACATATTATTTTATCTTATGTTTTATGAGATAGAAAATATACTTCGCATTACACACATACATTATATATATATATATATATATATATATGGCTGTGTGATTAAAATAGAAATATTAATAATCATTTCAAATTAAAAAACACATATATTATGTAGTTGTTATAAATATTAATAATTTTTTTCAACTAATAATTAAATATATATATATATATCAACAACAACGTCAAACGCAAAGAAATGAAACAAAAATATTATTTTTAGACATTAGTGTTAGCATCAAGTTTTCCTGTTTTCTCCTTTCATCGTTTTTCTAAAGAAAACAAGGCTGAAAAGAAAAGTAAATGTGACTTTGACTATTCGTGTTAAATCCCTTATTTTACGTTGACAAAAATACACACAAGTAGTATTTACTTCATGGATTACTGGTGATAAATTTTCAATCGTTTAAACGAACACTAGCATACTGGCCAATATCCTCATTAATATTCCGTAGTGTTGCTGGTCCCGCCTTTTTTATCACACCAGTAAATTTGTAGAGTAATATTCTCCAAATGCAAGTACGATCAAATAAGACGAAAAGTACTCTAAAATAACGCTGGTGTAAAAAAGAAGGCGTAACTAATGATACTACGGAATATTAATTAGGTTGTTGGAAAGTATGCACTAGAAGAAAAAAAATCTAAATAGGCAGGGTTTACTGTTTATAATAAATAAATAGGTTGAATGTAAAAATTGTCAAAAAAAAAAAAAAAAAAAAAAGGGAATTGGAATGCAAGACAGACTTGTAAAATCGTTTCATAACTGCCGTCATAGATAGAGGCTAAATATTTTACTTCATACATCCCTTTATTTTTTTATTTATTTTATTTTATTTATTTATTTATTTATTTTATTTTATTTATTTATTTATTTATTTTTATCTTTATTTTTTTGTAGGGGGGAGGATTATTATTTCGAGAATACTTTAGTCTTTAAACTTTTATAAATATATTATATATTTTAACTTTATATATATTTTTTAAAATATACTTTAAATTTTATAAATATATATTAAAACTTTTGCGACTGGGGGATTTGGTCATTTTGACAGTAAAGTCCGCAAACAAGCGTTATTCTCTCAAAATAAAATATTTCAGAACATAATTTCTGTATTCACAATTATATTACAAATGGATATACATTATAATTATATTCTTTCTAATCAATGTATTTCTAACCATATTATATTTTATTGCAAAAATATGAACATTGGGTACATACTTAAGAAACAATTAACACAAATTACGAAAGAAACGCCCACTGACAGAGTTAAAGATTTTCAAATGACGCGATTCTACGTTAGCAGTCGCGAAAGTGTTAATTAAGAAATTTTATTTTCATAGAAATTATACAAAAAAAAAAAAAAAAAAAAAAAAAAAATCTACAGTTCCAAAAAGTTCAACTGATCTAAAACTGTTAACTGCGATTAAAATTATTTAATATTTACTTCATGAAACCTTGGAAAAATTTATCCGAAATGATTTAGTTTATGCGTTGTGGTATATATAGCTATATTATTTCAGTTCGTATATTATGCCACACCTACGTGTATTATGTCACACCCACGATTCAAGAAAAATTAAGCTTTATTGGTGATCAGTATGTCCATGATAGACACTTTTTAATTGAAAATATTGCATTTTGTAAAGAGTATTATCTGACCAATCGTAAAGGTAATGTATTTAAATATACCAAAAATTATCTAAAAAAGTTCTGAAGTATATACATAACTAAAAAACTGAATTAATGATAATTAAGGTTCTGCAAATGTGTCAACATTTCTGTTAATTTTTATAATTTTTTTTTTTTTTTTTTAAGAGTAAAATTTTGTCTAATTCTTGTAGGATCTTAATTTTATTTTTCTACATTTACAGAAAACTCCCTAACACATTTTTGATTACAACTCTAATAATACTAAAGATAAAGTATACAAATAGTACACTTTTCCGCACTGCCAGACTCTCAGAAATTCGAATATGAAGTAAAAATTGGGTGTTGCTATTGAAAAAAAAAAAAAAAAAAAAATCAAATTTGGTGCTCATTTCAATATGTAGGTAACCCCTAATTCGAAATTCGATAACATTTTCCGAAAGTGCATTTAATTTCGTGTTGAATGGTGTCTATTAAATTTTTCTGCGTCAATTGATAACGAAATCACGGCGAGTGTTGCCTTTTTATTTTTTTTCCGACTGTACATTTTATATACTTGTAAATATAACATGTTATATTTTAACATGTAACAAAAATATAAAACTGGTTTTATTTCTTTTTCATAATATTTATAATAACAGTAAATATACTATATTTTATTATTTCATTTTAGTTTCCTTGTGTGTTCTCCCTTTTTTTTTTTATTATATATATATATATATGTATATTGAATTGTCTAACATACCACAAACATATGTATAATTAAATAACTTCAAGTTATTTTTATTAACCCAATTATAAAAACTTATTTATTTATTTATTAGACAAACTTATTATTAGGCAAACTTATTTATTTATTTATTTATTTTTTTATTTTTTTTTTAATGAAACAACAATGGATTGAAATTTGTCCATTGTGTATCTTATAAATTACGAAAAATATAATTTGTGTATCTTATAAATTATAAAATAATCATAAATGATTATAAATTCTGTCTGTTATAAATTTTGTATCTTATAAATTAAGATTTTTTACCCGTTATATTAATATGATTCAAAACAAAACCTTTGTAATAAAACATTAATACACTAATGCAATGATGATTATATCGATTTATCTACCTATCTATATATATATATATATATATAAGAGTAAACTCACTGATTTACTCACTCACTCACTGACTCAACACGGCTGTGGCGATTGTATGGGAGATAGAGTCACAATTTTTGCTGAGCAGGTTGGTTCTGGAACCCTGACGCTCACTAAGACGGGTGTAGTACTAAGTACCCCCACGTTCCCCCCCTGGGGAGGCTGAAGGAAAAAAAACACCTATATAAGCATAACTCGGCTCCAAATTACTTCACAGTGAAGAAATTGCAGATGGGGAGACTAGACTTGAATACAAAAAAGTCATTTTCTGCGATTTTGGAATTTTGGATTTTTAAGGGGGGTAGGGGTAAAAATGAGATTTTCGGAGGCGCATAAGGTCAAAACACATTTATAACTCCGCTCCAAATTACTTCACGGTGAAAAAATTGCAGATCGGAAGAATAGACTTGAATACGAAAAAAATTTTTTCTGCGATTTTGGAATTTTGGATTTTTAAGGGGGGAAGGGGGTGCAAATGATTTTCGGAGGTGCAGAAGGCAAAAACACCTTTATAAGTATAACTCGGCTCTAAATTACTTCACGGTAAAGAAATTGCAGACGGGTAGACTAGACTTAAGTACTAAAAAATCATTTTCTGCGATTTTGGAATTTTGGAATTTTAAGGGGGGAGAGGGGGGTAAAAAAGAATTTCGGGGAGAAATTTAGCAAGGTATGATTTTCGAGTAAAATTCTAGCAGTAATAGCTCAAATATATATATATATAAAAAAAAAAAAAAAAAAAAAAAAAAACGCCAAACGTCTTCTTGAAGTTATTTGCAAAAATTCATTTTTGATTTTTCCGATTTTCGATTTTCGGGGAAGGGGGGGGAGGGGGAGTTACGAGGGGCAAATTTGACCCCCCCCCCTTTCCCCTCTAGGAGCTGAGGTCACAAATTTTAGTAAGTGGCTTATTTATATGTGACCAACACCCATTCTAAATGGATTTTGTGAAAGCCCCCCACTTTACCCCTTTAGGGGTGGGGTGGGGAATAAAAGAGTAAAATCACTGATTCACTGACTAAACACAACCGTGAGGATTCTATTGGAGATAGACTCGTAAATTTTGGTGAGCACGTTGGTTTTAGAACCCTAACGCCCATTAAACTGGGATTTTGCGAAATATTCCCCGCTCCCCCTGAGGGGGGGGGCAGAAGGCTAAACCCCCTTATAAGCACAATTCGGCTCCAAATTGCTTCACGGTGAATAAAAAACAGAAAGACTAAAAAAAAAAAAGTGCAAAAAAAAAAAAAAAAAAAAAAAAATGAATTTTCTGCAATTTGAGTTTTGGATTTTTAAGGGAGGGCGGAGGGGGTAAAAACGATTTGCGGACGCAAATTTAGCAAAATACGGATTTTCGAGTGAAACTCTACCAATAATAGCCCAAATGTATAGAAAATCGCCAAGAGTCTTCTTGAGGATATTTCCAAAAAAGTTATTTTTATTTTTTTCCGATTTTCGATATTGGGGGGGGGGAGTTACCAGGGGACAAATTCGACCCCAACCTTTAGCGCCAAGTTCGTCCGTGGAAATCTATAGGAGCTAAGGTCACAAATTTTAGTGTGTGGCTTATTTACGCATTATAAAGGGATTTCGCGAAATTTCCTCTTTTCTCCCTTTAAAGGCGAAGGGGGGGGGCACGTTTTAAAAAGTAACTTCGCTTCAAATTATCTCAGGAAAGCGATTTTTTGATATGTTGATTGGTTATGCGTATTCAACACACACAAACTACAAAGGGATTATTTGCAATTCCGTGTTATCTCCCCCCCCTTTTCTTGAGGGTTGGTAGGTAAAAAACATGTTTTCACAAGTAACTTTGTTCAAAATTACCATACAATGGCAATTTTTTATGTGTGGACTGCTTATACGTATTCAACACACACTACAAGGAAATTTTGTGAAATTACACTCTTCCGCCCCAGAGGAGGCGAGGGGGCAAAAACATGTATTCATGCGTAACTCTGCAGTAAGTTATAAGTAAGAAGTAAGTATCTTAGGAAGGACCTTTTTGATGTGCGGGTCAGTTACATGTACCTAACTCATAATATAAAGTGATTTTGCAAAATTTTCTCCCCCTTTTTTCCTTTAAGAATGAGGCTAAAAAAACACAGGGTGTGGGGCTAAAAACATGTTTTAAAACATAACTCAGCCTCAAATAATCTCAGGATCTCAATTTTTTAGTGTGTCGGTTATGTACGTGTAAGCATTATGAACGTGAAATTACTCCTACCCTCCTCTAAGGGGTGGGCGGGCAAAAAAACACGTTTTCAAGTTTAAACGTGCTCCAAATTACGTTTGAATGGCAAATTTTGGTGTGTGGGTTTTGATTAAATGTATTTAATGTGCATTTTGATGTGATTTTGCAAATCTTCCCACTTTACCCGCGAGGTATGGGGAGTAAAATGCAGGCAAAGCGCTACCGAAAGCATTGTTTCTCCAGACTAGAAATGTGGCGTGTGGGAAAACCGCTGCTAACGAAGGTAGCGAGAACTTTAACTAAGATTTTGACTGATTTCAATGATTTTTTTTCTTTATTTATTTATTATTATTTTGCTATGGTATTTTGAGAAATCATTTCGATATAATGACCAACGAAGCGGGTAAAGCCTGCTTAATTCTAATTTGTAACCAAAATTAAATAAAACTTAATTGTAGCGCTTTTTTATGTAAATTTTAAACTGCAACTGTCTCCAGCATTCCAAATGTATTATTTATCTAAAATTTTATAAATCTACAAATTTATAAATTTAGCTACCATAGCCGCATATATAAAGTTTTTCATGCGTCAAAAGTTAATGTAGAAAAATAAAAGAACTAAACTCTGAAAATATACCTTTTAAACAACTGAATTGACTTTCTCAAATTTTGCCTCCAGACACTTCACTTCGATTTATTTTCTTCAGGGATTAACACTTTATCGAAACTTCAGAATTTTATGTTCCGCAGGAGTTGATAGTCAACTGTTTCATAAAAAATATTAAAATGTCTGACGCATTTCACATCAGTAACTTTGAGATGAATAAAGTTCTCCTTAAAGAAATTCGTAATATAATTTGGAAATTTTAAAATAACTGATAATATATATGAATATATATATATATATATATTAAATAACCTTTTAATTTCGAAATTTATATTCAAAAATGCGTTATTATTTTTATTTTTTTAATAAATGTTTGAAAAAAATTATTTGCTGAAATTAGTCAAATGCTCTTTATTAAAATCTCTATTTTCATTTATTGACAGATTTCAATTTAATTACATTCTTTTGAAAATTTTAAATTCAGCATTAGTAAACTCAATTGAAGAGCTTTTCGCCTTAATTAGATTTGCAGAATTTTTGATACTGTCTCATTTTTTTATATTTTGGTATCTGAATATATTCGTTTGGATATAATTAACGGCTGAATTCAAAAGAATTAGTAATAGAAAATATTTTTTCTTTCAATCCTTGAAGAGTATAACCAAAATTTGTAGGCTACTCTAATGTTGAATGTATAATGCATAAAATATATATATATATATATATATATAAACATAGCGTTTTTTATTTTTAATTTATTTTTTATTATTTAACACGAAATTTCTTATGCTAAAGACAATAATTTAATTTAACATATTAAACTCTTTTTCTTAGAACTTTGAAAATACAGTATATAAAGAAATAACCAGATTATATACAATAATTTTATTATAAAATGCTCACAGAAATTAACAAAAAAATCTTACAATATTCACCAGAGTTTTTAAACAATATAAATAAAATAACTATTATGATGCAAATTTGTAAATATCAATGCATACAAAAATGAAATAAAATAAAATAAATGAAAATCGCGGATTTTTTTTTTTTTTTTTATATGATATCTTTAAGCACATTTGATAAGGATTTATCAAATAAATTTACGCAGCTCAATATTCTTCAAAATATCATGCATTTCTGTAGCATCTAACGATATTGATTTAGAATTAAACAAAATCATTAAACTTTTATTAATTTAGTTTCTCATAGTTTGGAAAAATCTTTTATTTTTGCATCTAATTTCTGAATTTTTGTTTTAGATTTATATTCTGAATTGCAGTAACAAATTCATTCCTATAAAGTAAAGTAACATCACAGTGTAACATCACTTTAATAATAACTATCACACTATAGAAATGCGTTATATATTATTTTATATCCCAATTTGTTTGATCGACATGTCATTCAAGATATTCCTTTTCCATCGTGTAATAACTATTGTAATGCTTGTGTCAAATCAATTTTAAGTATGTTTCTTGAGATGTATAGTTCTTTTTACTTGAAATTTCCCTAAAAAGATATGCGACAGTTATTCTAAAGGTTTTATTGTGCTATATGGTATCTAATCACTTTATTTTTGGCCGCATTATTCCTCAAACAATGTATTTACTGTGAAAGTGGCTAGAAACATTTATTTTCTTCTTATAATATTACGAGAAGTATTACACATTTTCTATCAATATGTATTATTAAAAGGTATAAAAAACAGTTAAAAAAAACAGATATTGCAAATGAAAATTGTTGTGTATACAGATGGTAAATTCGTTCTTATTAACCAAACATTATGATAATACTACAGGTCGGTATTGTGTTAGGACACTATGACACTAAGTCTTGGTGCATAAGTTGAATATTTGATGGTCCCAAGTAGTCATTATGCTTAATAGGCTAATGTAAAGAAAAAAAGATCATAGAATATCTCAACAAAGCATTAGAAAAACTTAAATGAGTTTTATTGTCCATATATAATATCCATCCATTCATTTATTTACTTACAAACGTTGTACATTTAGTACCTCTTCTCTAATGTTTAAGTAAACTGCATTCTCTAATATTATGCTTAAAACATCACAGCGAAGTAAACTTTTCATTTAACGGCATTTTGTAATGAAAAATCAATTAGAATATGTAACGTATTCGAGTATACACACTGCAACTGAATTTTTTATCCAATGCAATTATATATAAATTTTCATATCATTAAAACGTATATCACATTCTGAAGACAATGACTTAATAATTTTGAAAATCTGTTCTATCCATATGGTGTTATAAAGCAGCAAATCTTTTGTTGTCACACACTTGTTATTGTAAAATAATAATAATAATAATAATAATAATAATAATAATAATAATAATAATAATAATCCGGTCTGTTAAAACAATGATCTTATAACTTTAAAAATGTAACAGAAGTTAAAAACACTTTCTGAAATTCATATGTTAAGTACTTAGAGTTGTCATCAACCGGTAATCTGTGGACTACTAGTTGTCCGTGACAAAAGTGTCGCTATCTGCAGAAAAACCTTATTTGTATTTTCATTGCTTATTAAAAATTACACTCATGTTAATTATAACTCCAGAAATTTCTGAGTTACTCCCAAATCTTGACTTGAAAATTTTCTAAATTAGAGAAAATATTAAGGTAATAATATTTTATCACAAATTTTTTTTTTTTTGTAAGTATCAGATATATATATATATATATATATATATCAATTTGAATGTCTCATCTGCATTAGATAATTAACAATTCTTCAAAGATTTAAAATTACGCAAAAGAAAAAATAATAATTACCGTAATTTCGCGTATATAGCCCGCAGCATAAAAAATGATTTTAAAATATTTATAACCGAAAGGTACCCCGCAAAATCACATGGTCGGCAATCGCTATTTATAATATCAATACTAATTGCTATTATTTTAATAATAAGTAGGAAAAGATGCAAATAATAAAGAAATATACAACTAAGTATAAATAATAAACAAATATACAACTAAGTATAAATAATAAACAAATATACAAATAAATATAAATAATAAAGAAATAAATTTACGTACCTATAATGAAAAGCAAATAATCATAACATAGCATTAATCTTCCTCTATATATAAATTACTCTGAAATAGAGTAAATTCAAATGATTAACACCTTTATTCAATTTATATGAAAATTATAGATAAATAATAAATTTATTTGCAAAATTCATTCAAATCCATCGAAATCGGATTATTCCGTATTAGAATTAAAATGTTGCAATATTGTTTGGAACAGTCCGTCTTCATAATGCGTATTATCCTCCTCATCAAATTCCTTTTCACTGTCCTCAGTTTCATCGTTATTGTACGTTAATAATCGATACTTTCGAAACAAAAATGAGACTGGTGTTGATTTTCTCGTTGTTCGCGATAGATACCCCGCACCAGATGATAGCCCGCAGGACATACAAAGTCAGTTTTTTTTTATAGATTAGCCGCGGGTTATTTACAAGAAATTACGGTATATATATATATATATATATATATTTCCACTGGATTTTAATAATTTAACAATATTATATTCACAAACTAAATTAATAAATACATTTTTATATATGAAAATAGCAATTTATTGTTCTAGTTCAGCCTTTAGTCTGAAATTCGTATAATATGGGAGCAATGAAAATAAGTTCACGCTCTATCTTCTGTGTTGATGATTTTTCATAAAGTTTAAACTAGGTTTCGATACAGAACAGGAGATGGCCTTCATTGGGTCTGTTTCAGAAATAATATATTTCTTATTTAAGGATTATTTCAACATTGTAGTAGATGATATACAGCATCTAGCGTGACAATATTCTCACAGTTTCTTCACGTCTCAGTGAGGGGGCACTACTACATAAATTACGTTTTTTTTTTTTTTTTTTTTTTTTTTAACCACAGCAAATAGGAAAGTGTGTCTCAGAATTAAGCCAAAATATGTGCAAAGCACTTTCTTTGCTGATACATATTCGAATGTTTTTTTTTTTTTTTTTTTTTTTTTTTTTTTTTTTTTTTTTAATATGAAACGTTAATAAACGGAAAATGAACGCTGACGAAACAAAACACGCAAGTTGTCAGTGAAATCATCGGTGCCAGACGCTATCTCATTAAATGTAATTATGTTTACCAAGCACCACCGAGACTGAGACTATATCATTAAGAGGGTATCTTGGTCGTTAACAAATTTCGATTTACTAAAGCAGGAAATGGAGTTAAATGCTTTTTAAAAGATAAACAAAATGAAATAAATTACTAACGGCAATGTTTTAATATTTTTATATAGAAATATATAAACTGAATTACGTTGTTAATTGCTTTTAAATTATAAACGAATTGAAATAAATTGCTAATGTTGAATATTTTATTATTTTCGGGGAACGGTACAAACTGAACTAAACTTATAATCCCTAATTGAGAGTTTAATTATTTAAAAAGAAGGTTATTAAATTAAACTGAATATAAATATATATATATATATATATATATATATATATATATATATTAATTAAAGAAATAATTTAAATTTAAAATTACATTTTCTAAAGGCTATTTTTATAATTAATACTTCTTTTAATTTTAAAATTACTTTAATAATTTTAAATAATATGTGTGACATTTACTCGTAACCCTAAAAGCGTTTCATTACATAAATATTTACGTTTATCTTATAATAAAATAAGCATTTTTAAACTTTATATTAAACATTTTTATTTCATATTTCTTTAAATAGGCATTATTTTATTTTAGAAGCATATTTACGTTACTAAATCAATATTATTACTGGTCCGCGGATTTTAAATTATAAAGTTAGTGGTCCATAAAATTTCAAATTGTGAATTTAGTGGTCCGCGTTTTAAAATCTTGGAAACTGCCCGTACCTTCCTACAATATATGAAATAGTATGTACTGGAAACCTGCGTGCATCACTAAATATAAACCTGCTCTTCAACATCCATCTCACAAGCATGCTGCCACGTCTGCAATCAATTACAGCTTCACTCAGCCAGTGTGAAGAACAAACGCACAAAACAACACTGATTTGTTTTTTGTTTTTTTTTTCAATAATCATATATATATATATAAATAAATTGGCACAGCATAATTAACATTTCTGGCTTAAATAGTGCTTATCTTTAACTAACTTTCATGTTTATTAACATTGTTTGATAAGCTTTCTTGTTGTTTGTTACATTTCACTTTCATGACATCATTTATCTTTAATTAAATAAATAAATAAATAAATAAATATATATATATATATATATATATATATATATATATATATGGTCCTTCCAGAGTGCTTTCACCGTCCTCAGGGAATTCACTGGAACAGACAGCTCTTTCCCAAGTGAGTTAAGTTTCCTACACATAATAAATATTGAAAATGCTCGATGGTGTCTTCTTCCTGTTTCTGTTTCTTCTTTCATTGGTTTTATTCGAACAGTTGAGAACGTTAGGCGGATATAATTCCTCATCATGGAGATCAAGGTTTATCCTAACCAAATGATATTTCATGGGTATCAGTTTTAATCATAAGTAAATATATTCTCTTTTTTTTTTTTTTTTTTTTTTTTTTTTTTCTGTCAACTTCCGCAGAATGCACCATCATCTAATTAGTTTTACCGGTACGTGTCGCTGCGATCTGCATAAACCGAAATACACACGCACATATATATACATATGTGTGTGTGTGTGAATGTGTTTGTGTGAGTATAATTTTCGTTAATAAGTAAAGTTGCGTTAATATCAAAGGCGGTTTTTCAGATTTTTTTTATAAAATTCAAAATACATTTTGTGTGTCTCGTTTTGATTGACCGATATTGATAAAATAAATCTACAAAAATTACCAACTGTAAAGTAAATTTTCTTTTCTTTTGTTTTGTCAAAATATCTGCAAAAAAAAGGCCACAGTTTATAACTATTTAAGTAAGTTTATTAATACTTGATTTACCAAACTGCATTTTGCGCAACTTTCATATATTATTGTAAATACTAAAAATATTATCTTCATGTTGATTTTAATTTCCTTTTCTTTCAAAAAAAAAAAAAAAAAAAATATATATATATATATATATATATATATATATGTATATAAATGTATAACTCTAATTTAAATTATGGTTTATGAAAATGGCAGTGAAATGCACAAACAGTAGAAACTACAAAATTTTAAAAATATTAATAAACAAGAATTTAACTTTAAAATAGGTTGTATTATTCTTTTCAGCAGGTGTGAATTCAAAGATATTATGTAATCCTAACAGGATTCAGAAGATATGTCAATTTAGCAAACTTCATAATATATACATATATGTATGCTTTTCTTTAGTTATTTTTGTTACATATTTTCAACTTTTATATGACTGAAAACATATATTATAATTTCATATATATATATATATATATATATATATATATATATATATATATATATATATATATATATATCGTATTTAGTAATAGAAGAATTAAACTTAAAATTATAATTTAATCTGTTTGACTGATGTGTTTATACATATATAACATACTGCCGACCTGGAATTAAACTGATCATCCTTGCACATGAAAAAAGCATTATGAGTATTGGTTTTATAAGGCTTTTCAAAATTAGTCTACAATGAATGCTGAAGTTTCGACAGGTGGTGAGTATTTTTTTTCTTTCCAAATAACTACATGTGGGAGTATGTTTCTGCTAGCATGACGCTTTTATATTTTATAATTTCAACTCCAAAAAATTAAATTTAAATCTCTGCGACAAGCTTCTTTCCATTTGCTTTTAGAAAGAAAAAAAAAAAAAAAAAAAAAAAAAAAGATCATTTTATTATTGAAAAATAAATCGTTTTTTTTTTCAAATTTGGAATTTCAATTTTAACTATTCTGTAAACTTAATAAATAAATTAATTAAAAAATAAATTAAAAATGAGTGACATTATGGAATATGTTATATCTTCAGAAACGTGTTAGGATTATATAAATTCTTTGAATTCCTGTATCCCTAAAAGTTGAAATTTTTCGGATTACTGAGGCAAAGTGTTTAATGAACTATGTCAGTTAAGTAATATTATTGCAGTAGAAAGGACAAAAGTTACTTTTATTAAATTCCAGAAATAACTACAGTGTTTCATAAATCATCAAGCACCAAAACATTAATTTTTAAATGGTTATTGCTTAAAGCTCTCATAAACTATGCTGTATTGTGTAACTTTTGAAATTATAGTATGCATTATTTAGTCCTTATTTATTTATTTACTTATTTAAGAATTTTATACGAATTTAATGTGTGGTAGTTAAATAATAGTTTTGAAGTGGATATGCAATAAAATTTAATTTAGAATGTCTAAATAATAAAATGTTCTAGACATTTTATTATTTAGACATCGAATTAATTAAAATATTAAGGTTCTCCGAACATCTCAGTTTTGTATATTATTTGTTGGATCATAAATTAAAAAAAAAAAAAAAAAAAAAGTAAATAAATAAATAAAAGATAATCAATTTCTTGAAAAAAAAAAAAAAAAAAATATATATATATATATATATATATATATATACACAATTTTGACATTTTAAATATAATCATTTTATTTTTTTACCCTAATGAAATAGTAAATATACTCTAAAAGTAAATGATATACCAAATATACAGCTTGTGAAGAACGGACTAGTCATGAGATCAAAATTTAAGATCAATCTGTAAAAGATACTACATTTTTACGAAGATATTATTAAATGTTTATTCCTTAAATTTTCGCAATATTACTCAAACTAAGTTAATTTAGGTAAATCCCTAAGATCTATGTGGATTTTTTATTTTTATTATTATTTATTTATAATATCGATAAATGTTATAGAATATATTAAATCACGCGGTATACTGACATTCTTTTAATATGAAAATATGCTGCAAATTTAGCAATTTGTAGCTAAATTACATGCACATTTCATCTTACTAAAAATGATAAAAATGTATTGATTCTTAGTAAGACCACATAAAGCTCTGATGTAAGTTTTTATAATATTTTGCTCGATTAAAATAAAATTACATCGTATTGCGTTCAATTCTATCTACCTGAATTAAAAAAAAAAAAAAAACTAACAGAAATAAAGATAATATTAATTTCAGCATTAATATTTTATTACAAATATAATAAAAACACTAACAGAATAACTCATAACATTCTTAAAAAGAAAAAAAAAAAAGAATAGAGCTAGAAAATATATAAAAAATTGTCTTTCGCATTAGTGTACATAAAACAGCTTTGAAGCAACTACTCGACCGTTCTTTAATATTTGGAGTTCAATATTGAAATTCTTCAGCTAAAGGGCGTTAAAATATCGATTTCAGTTACATAATTCTTCCTGACAACGTTTTACAGGAATATCGATTTTACGATAAACATCAAACATAGCTTCACTTTAAATTGAATTTTGCTGAAAAGTTAATTTTTTAGTATGAAACTACAAAAAGATACTTACGAACTCTTTACTAAATTTGAAATTTAAATATTCAATGTACATCTTTTTAGATGTGAAGCTCAAATAAAGGAGTATTTTTTAAATAAACTATTTTTAACTACTTACTTATATACATGCTTTATATCTCTATAACTAAAAAAAATACATTTAACGACAACGATGTAGTTTATCATGAAACAAATTCCAAAAGCCACAGACGATTATTTTTATTCTAGGAACTTTCACTATATTTTCAAAAATTCAGTGCGTGAAACAGAATCGGGAATTTTAAGCGTGAAGCTAAAAACGTATTTTAAATAATTTTCTAAATAAAATATTTTAAAAGTTCAATTTTCTATTTTTACTTTCTCTTACCCATAAGGTAGAGAAAGTATTGTTTTTGGCTCAAATTTTCGAACGCGAGATTTTGTTATATTTACACGTTTTGAGGTCCCCTGAATACGAAAATCATGTTTTTAGCAAATGGTCTGTGTGTCTGTGTGTGTGTGTGTCTGTGTGTATGTGTGTCTGTGTGTATGTGTGTCTGTGTGTGTGTGTGTCTGTGTGTGTGTCTGTCTGTTATCAGCATATCTCAAAAACAAATTATGGCAGAAAGTTCAAACTTGGTATTCTAAATATGTATCATATAGGGATGCTACAGTAAGCTTTTCGTTAAGATCAAGCAAATGGTTCGTGTACAGGGACAATCAAGAGAATTCTAATACATTACGTCTATGGGGGAAATTGCAGGAAAATACAGTTTAACGTCTATAGACTGCACTAAACCAAATGAAACAAATATATATTTTTTGTAATAGAGACAGTTAACAGGGAAAAATTTTTTGTGTATGTAGGAGCCTCGCCTCCGCCCCTGGGGGGGAAGTTCCCCCTCGAGTGGAGTAAATTTTCATGATGGGTATCTTTCAAAAGAGCTCGAAAATACCTTTAAAACGAATGGTTGAACCATCGATCGGCGATAATTTAAAACAAAGTTATCGATATTTTTTACTTTTAACGAAAAAAAAAAAAAACTTTGAAAAAAATCGTACTTTTTTTTTTTTTTAATATTGATAATAAAATGGACTTTTTTTGGATATTTGGTGTTAAACTACTTCTCTAATATGGAAATCGTCTGCCTTATCATAAAAGAAAATTTTTTTAAATAATAATTTTAATAAATTATTTTTTAAAAAGAGAAATATTTTTTAATAACCGAATTAAATTCTATACAAATGTAGGTGCATTAATGAAACGGGGGGTTGAGGGGGGCGGTAGCCCCCCTCACACAGAACTAATTATCATATAAAACTCTTCAGAAGCCTAATATGAAATGCTTAACATAGGTTTACATAACAGTACTCGTTATCTTACCTATTAATCTGCAACCTGTATTTATAGTATTAAATTTCAGGGTAAGAGAAAGTCGTGTGAGTGACACACCAGATTATTTTAATTTTTATTTCATAAAGCTTGAATATTTCTAACCATTTTAATTTAAATCTGAACATGAGTAATTTCAAGGCGTTATAATAATGAATACTCTGACTTTCTGTAGAAAAATAAAGTTATCATTTTAAATTTGTTATTTTGAATACGTTAAAAAATATATAAAAATTATTTTGCATATTTGGTTATAAAGTCCGCCGAAAGGTTTTTTTTTCAATTAAAAATGATAAAATTTCGAAGCAACCCCCAATAACAATAAATACCTATGCAATTACTTAAACGATATTTTGAAACGTCAATCTGCAATAACTAATCGGTAGCAGACCTTAGAGTTTCTAAAAAAAATATTGTCAATCTAGTCCTGTAATATTATATTGTTTCCAGAACATTGGCGACATTCTGAAATTTATTCCAATTCTTTTAAACTACGTTATTTAAAAATATTATACAAATAATGGTGACAAATTATTTAAAAAAAAATGTTAATTAGATCTTAAAATTTTACATTATTATATCAGATTTTTAAATGATATTCAAACGATAAAATTTTTTTTTAGCACAAAAAGGTAATCCCTTTGGGTAAATAAAGGTAAACAAATTAGGTCATCAAGATCATAAATAAAGGTAAATAAATAGAGGTCACCCAAATAAATAAATACAGAATTAAATATATTTATTATGATACAAAGTTCGTTATCGTTTTAAACATATTACAATTTTATGACGTGATATGAAGTTGGATACTTGATACGCTTCACCTTTTTGTACAGCGCCATTATAGTTTAATAACATATATTATATGTTTATAAAGATTTATTTATTTAACATAATACTATTGACAATTTATGTTATTTAGTTAAATAATTAAAAATATCTAATATCGCCCAGTGGTCAAAACTCGGGTGATTTTGAGCTGTCGATTTCAGGCAACATCCGCCCGAGAGTAGTCTTCTAGAAATTTTTTAACGACACTTTTCTTCATTTTTTTTAAGTCCTTTATTAGCAGACTATCGAAACATTTTAATTATTGTTCCATTAATAATTGCAGCCGTTCGATAAGAATTTTCAAATAGGTTTGACATATTTATTAGATAAATAAACTGAAGAAAATCATAGCCTTTTTTTTTGTTTGTTTGTTTTTTCGATTTTCCTAGAGCGCATCACTTTTACTGTATACTTTTCAGTATACAGGGTGTTCCAAAAGTCCAACGGAGTCGGAATTTTGAAAAATGGCGAAACACGTATTTAATGAATTCGAGAGGGATCTCCTTTGGTGAAAAATGTTTGGGCGCGGGATGGCTAGTGGGGACGCTATGGAGGGCAACTTTAAAATTTCAAATAAGAAGGTATGCCTTGTGAACATCCCTGGAAACGTCTTTTCAAGATAATTAATTTAATATAAATAGTTTTGTCTTGCAGTGATTATTAAATGGATACATACGCATAAAAAACACATTTCAAGACTCTAAAAACCCATGTATCACCTTTAATAATCATCGTAGACCGAAACTATTTATATCAAATTTAATGTCTTGAAGAGACGTTTCCAGGGTATGACGAAAATTTTCGTCAACGCAGTAACCCAGTTTCATGTTTAAATTTGCCTTGACGAAGTTGCTAAAAAAATCTGTTGACTTAAACAATCCTTTGCAGATCAAAGAAGAAGAAACAATTAACTAAACTGGTATTTATTGACAGGTTTGTAAAAACAATCTTCTTCAAAGATGAATTACATCTTTTCTTGAAGCACAGATGAACATACCAATCTCTTACGGAAATTGGGACGGGGAGGAGAGGAGGAACACAAAAACTTTACGTGTTACTCTGACCGAGTCTCAATCGAAAAGTTTACCTAAATCTGCCATCCCCAGAGAACTTAAATTGCAACCCCAAAAATTGGCATCCTTAATATTAAGCCAAAAGAATGACAAGCAGTTTCTTTGTCCTTCTAACATATTAATATATAATTTTGAATATAAAAAGTCGTTACAAACGTTAAATCAATTTTGACTTTGAAAACCATCGTCAATTGTCCTTGGATTCTCAACGTACATAGCCGACGCCGTGGTGTCTGTAAAGAATCCATTATAAATCTATTTTTAGAATTATAATGACCTGCTTGAAATACTTAATAGCTTTAAATGTAAATAAGAGGGTAATAAATATAACTGAAATGATTGTTTTTTATTTTATTAATAGCTATCTATACTAGGAATATGCTGATAGCAAATTTTAAATTACCCTGCCAAAAATAAATAATTATAGCTAAATTGATTTAATGTAAACACTAGAGTAATAAATATGAATTGAAATGACTGTTATTATTTTATTAATACCTACTTGTGCTAGAAGTAGGCTGATACGAATTTTTAAATTACCCTCTCAAAATAAATAATAATAGCTAAATTGATTTAATCCATTCGGGGAAATGTATAAACAAAACTACTTTTCAAAAACCCCGACATAAAAATTGCTTTATTTTATTATCAGAGTAATGCGTTTGTAACAAAAAGGACAAAGAACACAAATTTTGATTTCTAAATAAAACGGGAAATTCTATATAATTAATTAATTTAATTAGATAAATTTAAAAAGATTTGTTTTATTATTTTATCAATCCCTCCTTGTTATATATTAAATTTGGATGAATAAAGAAACTTTTAAAGGACATATGTGTGAGAACACTCACACATATATCTCCCCTTCGACTAGCAAAAAAAAAAATATAAGTCCTCCTCGCCTCCTGTATAGAAATGCATATACAAACAATAATATTCAAAAGCACTTACCAAAGACGTACAATTAAAAATGATATTACATTATAAGTAAAAATTATATGAATGCTTAAAAATGAACAAACAAAATATATGTGAAATATAATTACCAATTCAAAAACAAAAGAAAAATTTTACACATATTTCAAAAAATTAACAAAAAAAAAACAGTGGAACCAAAAAATATACATGTCATGACATACGCAAAAAAGTGGCCTCTATAAAATAGTCCAAACTGCAGTTCCATATTGTTCATATGGTCTTTTTTTTATATGCCACAAAAATTTCAGCTGAAATGTTTTTCTATGAAAGAGTCTCTTTTTGATATACTCAGCAAACAATGCCACAGTAACAGTCACTAACGTTAGATTTTTACATTCAAAAATATTAAATTTTCACACTAATATGTATAGTGAAATAGAGAAAAATATATATAAATTACACATATGCATATATATTGTTGTAATAACTAAAGGTTCCAGCATATTATTGTAATATTTATTTGTCTAACATCTTGGTTACACACATTGGTCAACGTTAAACAAAATTATGTACAAAAAAAAATAAAGAAAAATAAAGAAACAGAAATGTTTTCGTGTATACCACACAGGAAAGATTTTAAAAAGGACGCCATTGGCAGTCAAAAAAAAAAAAATCTTCCCTTAATCCTTACAAAAATGTAAGTGTAATGATGTTAACTTAAGGCTAACATCCTAGCGGGACAGGGTGTGTTGAAAGACCTGCACTGTTAGGCACAGGCCTCCGTCCTCCAGCAGAGTCCACAGACCCTTGTAGGGACACCTCACGAAACCGATTAATTAAGTGTCATAAATGTTGAAAAATTAATGTCAACAAAAATATAGATTCTCATCACATATCCAATGTTGCTCTCCCGGGAGAAAATTTTGAACGAGACAACATATATCTAGGATGGGGTACTAAATAAGTAAAAGAAAACAAATTGATAAAATTTTGAGTGATGAGGGGGAATGCCAAAATAATAAAAAAATTTAGACTGGATATTGAACAAACCAACCACATGTTGTACACCAAAAATCAATTGGAAACTTATAAAATTTAGCTGTATGTATATTGTTAACACTATTATCATTAATAATTAATTTCCTATGAACTTAATCTGTATTCCAATGAAATATCTCTATTAAATATATTTCAAATATCTTACTTTTGTTTAACCTTCACCCAATAAAAAGATATAGTAAACATTAAATAAAAATATATAACACCTTGATTACTAATTTAAAAATTCAAAATATGATCTACAAGCATTTATGTTATCATTAGAATCATTATTATTATTATTTTTTTTTTTATATAGGTGTATCTTATTTATAAATATTATATGTATTCAACAACACTGCAATGCAAGAAATAGTCTTTACATAAAAAAAAAAAAAAATAAAAAAAAAACAGTGAACCAGCCATCTAAAAATAAAAATAATAAAATAAATAAAGACAAGTTCCTGCACAGCAAACAAATACATTCCATTGGCCATTGGAAAATGCATTTGTGATGCAAAATATATTCATCAAACTTTTTTGCGAGAAAAAAAATTAATTGCGATTTCTTAAATTATAAGAATGGGTAGAATTATTGCCAATATTATGTGTTAAATTGGAGTTGGGCTCAGTAAACAAATAATTACGTCGAGGAGGAGCAATATGGAGTCTATCAATATGGACTCTGAAAGCTTTATTATCAGGTGCATGTAATCTCTTAATAGAAAAGGAAACTGGCGAGTGTTTTTGTACAATAATAAATGGCCCAGAATACTTGGGTTTAAATTTATCTATTGATTTCAAGTATACAACATCATGAACAGCAACAGGCCTCAGTTTTGCACGTTTTTGAAAATTTTGATATCTTTTGTCTTGATTTCCTTTAATGTTAGAATATGCTTTGCTATAGATGTTATCTAAGTCGTGTAATAATGTATATATGTCTACATTTTTATCTAAAAATGGTTGATTTACAAATTGGTCAAATGTATCAAATTTTAAAGACAGTTCCCTACCAAAATGAAGTAGGTTAGGTGAAAACAATGTGGATAAATGTGTTGAACCATTATAAAGTGATTTATGTATAGCTAGTGAATTTTCAAAAGAATACCCCTCAGAAATTAAAGTGTTAATTGAGTACTTTATAGATTTATTTAACCTCTCGGAAATAGAGTTGCTTTGAGGGTGAGCAACAGATGAATGTAAAATTTTTATGCCAAGTTTATCATTGAAAATATTATAAATAATTGATGTAAACTGTTTGCCTAGATCTGATAATATTACTGACGGTCTACCAAATGTTGTAATGTAATTAAATAAACATTTAACTATTTTTGATGAAGAAGTGTCTTTTAATTGAAATAATTCAATGTGTCGCGAAAAATGGTCAATCACAGTCAAAACTGAATGTCCGTCTATAAAAGGATCAACCAAGTCGACACTAATAGTATGCCCTGGATGTGTTGGAGTATAGGTGGGTTGTAGAGGAGCTGGTGGTGTGTTATGGTGTTTATTTTGTAAACATAAAGTACACGAAGCAACAAAATTTAAAGTGTCTGTGTACATACCTTTCCAATAATATCTATTTGATAAAAATTCGTATGTTTTTGTCAACCCAAAGTGAGAAAGGTGTGAAATAGTTAAAACTTTAGATTTTAAAGAATGCGGTACAACAATGAGATATGAAAAAGTATTATTATGCAAATTTTGTTTCTTGTACATTAAAACTTTAGAATCTGGATGAATAAAAAATTATCATTATTTTTTGAAAAACCTTTTCTCAAAATTTGCCTGTAAATATTTGACAACTTTGGATCATTCTTCTGCTCAGATACAAATGTATTATTTGAAATTTCCAAAAGGGGATCTTTATTTTGAGTATTACCAGAAACTAGAAAATTACTAAACTGATTTTCTTGCATCGACTGAGTAGAAGTGGAAATTTGATTAATTGAATGTGTGTCATCTTGTACAATAGGAAGAGGTTGAGAACTGAATATTAATTCTGGATTTGTTTTTAAATTTTGTTGATTATTTGAAAAGTCTGATCTTGATAAATAATCCGCTAAAACATTTGTAGGGCCAGGAATATGTTCAAATTCAAATGAGTATTCTGACAACTCTAACAGCCATTTAGTAGTTAAATCAGCAGAACTATTTGTTTTTCTATTTGTTTTTAAAGGAGCACTGTCAGACAAAATGATAAACTTTCTATTGTATAAGTAATATTTGAAAGCAATTACAGATTTATAAAGGGCCATTAATTCAAGTTTGATAGCCGGATATCTTTTATCAGTCGGTTTAAGTGATTTAGAGAAAAAGGCGACAGGTAATAATTGATTGTCATATTTCTGCATCAAAACTCCTGCAATACAAATATTTGATGCATCAGTGTTGAGAAAGAAAGTCTTGTTCCAATCCGGTAATCTCACCATAGGTGAGTTTAAAAATATATCTTGAAATTTCTTAAAAATATCCTGATGATGTTTATTCCAAACAAATTTTGTTTTCGGTTTAGTCAATTCAATAAGTGGTTGAATTAATTTAGAAAAATTATGAATAAGAGACTTATAAAAGATTACAACTCCTATAAAGCGTTTTAATTGTCTTTTTGTTGTAGGTGTAGGGAAATAGTTTATTTTAATGATGTTTGACTCAATTGGAGAAATTGAATTATTCTCTATGTGAAATCCCAAATAATTTACAGCACTCTTATGAAATGTACATTTACTAGGAGCTAAGGTTAAATTATATTTAATTAAAATCTTAAGAATTCTTTCAAGTTTAACACATGTCTCTTCAAAACTATTTGCACCAAATATTAAATCATCCTGATACGCGTAAATTCCATCTATATTAATTTCATCAATTAAAGAGTCCATAAGTGCTTGGTACTGAGAAGCCGCGTTTTTAAGACCAAAACATAGTCTTTTAAATTTGAAACTGCCAAACATTGATGTGAAAGTAACTTTATCCTGTAAATGTTCGGGTAAATCAATTTGATGATATGCTTGTTGGAAATTAAGACAAGTGAAAAATTTATACGCAGATAGATCAGCTATTATATTTTGAATTTTAGGTAATGGATAAGAAGAACCCTGAATTATGGAATTTAACATTCTTAAATCTAACGCGAGGCGAAATTTCTGTTTACCAGATCCATCTTGTTTTTTCTTTACCAATAAAATTGGGCAAGCGCATTCAGAGCACTTTCGCTCAATAATCCCAGCCTCTACCAATTGGTTAATTTGATCTCTAACTTCCTGCTGTAAAGCGTGAGGAATGGGAAAGGGCAAAGTTTAAATTGGATAGTCACTTAAAAATTTTAAATCTGGTACTACCTTGTCAGTATGCCCAAGGGTTTTCATATTTTTAGAAAATGCCGCGAAATTACTTAATAAAATTTGTTTTAACTTTGTTGCATGAGTCCCATTGAGATGTTTAATATCAAAGTCCTTGGGTGTTAAATCTTGTTTTCTCATTTTTAATACATCACTAGAAGGTTGAATATAATTAATAAATTGCGAATCCTCTGAAATTTCAACATTATCATTTTGTTTTGAACCATAGTCAATAATTTGCTCAATCTCTTTTATTGTACCAATATTTGAATGTTTGTTTACATGCATACTTCTATTAGTGTTATTCTTAACATATAACTGAAATTTTACTCTATCATATTTACTATTGCAATTTTGTTTTTGGCAATGATCAATATTAACTATTGAATCCAAAAAAATTAATTTGGAAGAACTCTTTTTACTCTGAAATAAATAATCACCCGAAGAAACTTTGGGACAATAAACAGAAATAGAAGACTCCTCTTTGGGTTGTAAAATAAGTTTTTGCCCCGTTTTTACTGATAGTTTCTTACATTGAGTATGCATATTAAGATTTTCTTCATGGTCGCTATATGTGTTTGTTATGGGAATACTCAGGTCTTTTATTTTTAACAGAGACTTCTGCATATCTAATATTACATGATATTGTTGAATAAAATCATAACCCAAAATAACCCTAAATGCAGAACCTTCAGGAATATCTAGAATCAAGATTTTTTGTGAAAAAAATTGATTTTGAATTTTAAAAGTAGTTTGTATACAAGATGAAAACTGCACAATCGAATTTACAGTCTTAATTGTGACATGGGACGATAAATGTTTATATTTCAAACTATGTTTTAATTTATTAAATGTACTTTCAGCTAACAGACTAACAGAACTACCAGTGTCAATAAGTGTGTTTACCTTTTGTTTATCTAGCAAAATTTTAATAAGAGGTAACTTTGGAGAATTTACATGGCCATTAAAAATGTTCTCCCTTTTATCGCTATTTGTTTGAGTAGATTTAGAATCAGAAATTTTCAAGATTTGTTGTGTCTGAGAAGCAGTAGAATTAACCAATCTATCACTGGATAATTTGGGTAGATTAAAGTCATAAGCAATATCCAGAGAAAAATTTTGTGCTGATGCTCTGTTCAATTCCTGAGATGTACTTGCATCAGCTAAACTACATCGCTGCGCTCGTTTAAATTACTTCCCCTTTTACTATAGTTTTTTCTGTCATAATTTTTACCCCTAGTCTTATTTCTCTGCCATCTAAAGCACTTAGTAGCAACATGTCCTTTTTTATTGCACAATTGGCAAATAGGAGAATAATATCTGTTTTTATTTTGATTAACCCTGAAATTTTGATTACCCCTGAAATTTTGATTACGGCTTTTATAATTTTGTCTTAGTTCACTTTGCCTATTGATTTTTTGTCTATCTTGCACTGGGGATTCGTGTGTATGGTTAACCACATCAGATTTACTAGCAAAGGACAGATTGTTTAACCTATCTGTCAATTCAACTAACTTTTCAGAAAGTGTGTTTAGAACGGGGTTATTTAAACTCATTTGCAATAATGACTAATTGGCATTAATGTCCTGCAATTTTTGTGCTCTGTTAACGGCCTCTTGATACTCAGAGATTCCCTCTTCTTGAATCTTAACTCTAATATTTGAGGGAATGGTTGAAATAAATTTAGTAAATTTAATGGAATTTAAAGCATTAGTATCTTTAATTTGGGAATATACTACTTCTGCCAAAATGTTTAATCTGTGGGTAAATTTCTAATACATTCTTGTGGTAAGAGTATTAAATTGTTAAATTCCACAAGAGCCTGAGTACTGCTCATTGGAGCAAAAAAAATTCTTGAATTCATCCTTGATAAATTTTAAATCTGTAGATTTATATAATAAAGGAGATTGAGTCATGAACTTTAATGCAGGGCCGGTTAATTTTCCTTTTAAAATTGCCACTGCCTCTTCTGAATTTAGTTTATTTAATTTAGCATAAGACTCAATCTGATAAAAAAAAAAAAAAAAAACTCAAGTAAGGATGGGTCACCATCAAAATTTAAAATATTAATATTAATGTTCTTTTTAGTGGCCATCTTAATTATTTATGTTGGGTCAAATTAAGTACTAATATATCTCAGAAATGTTTGAGTAAAAAAATATATTGCATTAAAATCAATGAGCACAAAATATACGCATATTTCCTTTTGATGCCTACGGAAAATGCATATGATAAAATACCTCATTAAAATATCTAATATGTAAAAAATAATTACCAAATATATATATATATATATATTTTAAAATCTTCCACAAATATAAAAATAAATCATAAGGAATTGTAAAAATTTGCAATAGTAATTGTAATAAATCACTTAAAAAAATAAATCACAATATGCAAATAAAAGTATTTATCATCATGAAAGACAAAAAAAAAAAAAAAAAAAAAAAAAAAATATATATACATAGGAAATATCCGAACGAAATACTGTGTGAAATTTACCAAAAAGTATATTTCAAAAAAAAAAAAAAAAATCTCAAAATAATAAAGAAATAAATCACATTAAGCTTTATAAGTAAAGAAAAAATACCAATTATTATGAAAAAACAAAAAAAAATATTTATATCAAATGAAATACTTTATTATGCAAAATTAAATATTTTTGTGACTTGAAAATTGTATTCATAAACACTTAATATGAAAATGAAAATAAAGTAAGGTAAAATCTCAAATGTAATAAGTAGGAAGCATTTATATCTAATATTTTCCATAAAAAATCTGTATATTATATATTTTATTCAATGAAACACAAACTTCCATTCAAATAGCAAAAATACAAGATAAACTTAACTTACCAATTCTTGGATATAACTTGGTTAAAAAAATATTCTGTAAAAAAAATTTTATCATTTAATTTTATTTATTTTTCGTCAAATTATTTTATAATTCTGCTGAAAAAATGTTTTATTTTTCTTCTATTTTCCTTCTTCTCTCTTCCGTTCCTTATGCATTCCTGCAATATTAGAAAGAAAAAAATTAAAATTCGAGCACGCGAAGTTGCCGATTACACACAGACGGATGTGTCCCACGGTAAAAGAAACTTTCTTGATTAACCTGTTCAGATCATTCTCATGCTTCCTTGGCAACATAAACGAACAAAAACACGACTGCACTTATTTTCAGGCCTCCCTCACAGCCGCTTTGTTCCTCTCTTCAGCAAAGATGACTGGCGATATCTTCAGGCCCCCCTCACGGCCGCTTATCTTCAGCTGAGGAGTTCTATATCACACACGGATATCTGAAGAGAGCCTTTTTTTTTTTTTTTTTTTTTTTTTTTTTTTTTTAATGAAACGATAGCTGCGATCATCTGACGTGAAGAAAATCCGCACATTGCACAAAATAATCAGAAGAGATGATGGAAAGAAACATTATTCTCTAAGATACACGAATTGTATCGCCGGACACATATTCCTGAAGAAGGACCGCACCGATCACGTACACATCCTTAAACAAAATATCTCTTGAAGACTAGAGCACACTTTTAAGACCTTCTCTGTCTACATTTTTCTCACAATCTAAAATCTGCAACAGCGAAGGATGCTCAATTCCACAAGGCACAGGAGGTACACAGTATCCAATTCCCATCAACATTGACAGCAATGAAGAGATTTTTTTTGTGTCCATTACACTAAAGTCTTTCTGGGAAGGAAACTTTTTCTAAAAAGTTCTATGCGTTTGTTCTTCCCTCTCCCCCCGCGTCCCCAAAGTCCGGGGAGAGCCAGGAGGCACCATAATTTTTATGACGGAGAGGAGAGGAGGAACACAAAAACTTTACGTGTTACTCTGACCGAGTCTCAATCGAAAAGCTTACCTAAATCTGCCATCCTCAGAGAACTTAAATTGCAACCCCAAAAATTGGCATCCTTAATATTCAGCCAAAAGAATGCCAAGCAGTTTCTTTGTCCTTCTAACATATTAATATATAATTTTGAATATAAAATGTCGTTACAAACGTTAAATCAATTTTGACATTGAAAATCATCGCCAATTGTCCTTGGATTCTCAACGTACATAGCCGACGCCGTGGTGTTTGTAAAGAATCCATTATAAATCTATTTTTAGAATTATAATGACCTGCTTGAAATACTTAATAGCTTTAAATGTAAATAAGAGGGTAATAAATATAACTGAAATGATTGTTTTTTTTTTTATTTTATTAATAGCTATCTATACTAGGAATATGCTGATAACAAATTTTAAATTACCCTGCCAAAAATAAATAATTATAGCTAAATTGATTTAATGTAAACACTAGAGTATTAAATATGAATTGAAATGACTGTTATTATTTTATTAATAGCTACTTGTGCTAGAAGTAGGCTGATACGAATATTTATATTACCCTCTCAAAATAAATAATAATAGCTAAATTGATTTAATCCATTCGGGGAAATGTATAAACAAAACTACTTTTCAAAAACCCCGACATAAAAATTGCTTTATTTTATTATGAGAGTAATGCGTTTGTAACAAAAAGGACAAAGAACACAAATTTTGATTTCTAAATAAAACGGAAAATTCTATATAATAAATTAATTGAATTAGATAAATTTAAAAAGATTTGTTTTATTATTTTATTAATTCCTTCTTGTTATATATTAAATTTGGATAAATAAATAAACTTTTAAAGGACATATGTGTGAGAACACTCACACACAGGGAAGTATCACAAACTTACCTTCCCAATTGAAATTTTAAAGTTGCCCTCCCTAGCGGCCCTCTTAACCCCTACGTCCTCCGGGCCCAAACATTTTCACTAAAAGAGGTCCTTCTCGAATTCATTAAATAGGAGTTTTGCCATTAAAAAAAAAAAAAAAAAAAAAAAAAAAAAAATCGACTCATTTTCGAGTTAGGAGGGGGGTGGGACTTTTGAAAAGCCCTGCATATATTCCGAATTCATATATATATATGTGTGTGTGTGTGTGTGTGTGTGTGTGTGTACTACATTGAGTTCGAAGAAGATATTTGGACATTTAAAAAGTGCGAGAATGTGTTTCCTTTTTATGTTCCTTTTAATTTCTTTTCTGTTTTATTTTTTTTTTCAGATTGATGTAAGATTCTTGAGATAATATAGGAATTAATTATAACTCACTGGAAGTTCGTGAAAAATTTAATTCTAGTATTCACGACTCAGTTTATTAATCATGCCTCCTACCATAGTTATTATATGGTGGGTTCTCCCACCATAGTTATGTATGGTATGAGATTTATGAAGGATGTTAAACAGATAGTCAAGCGTAATAAGTTTTTTTTTTTTTTTTTTACTCCGGAAGATAATGGCTCTATATGTTTTTTTTTGTCCTCTCTTATTTTGAATATTGTAACATTTCAAGCGTCTGTAATAGCTTCTATTTTTTTTTTCTTCTTCACCTCTTTAGATTATTCCACACCATTTATTTGAACTGTATAGCTAAATAAAAGTTTTTATCTTCCTTGTTATATACAGAGTCATACAAAATCTCATAAATGTTTTTCCATCAGACATAAAAAAAAACGGCAAATATATTAAAAGAAAAAAAAAAGTATATTACAGATAGAATTGCTAATGACTGCCTAAACTTTCTGGAAGTTAAACTGCAACTGGCGTGAACAAGTAAGAATGACGAGAAAAGTTTCACTCATAGATAATTGAGTGAACCATTTCTCATTTCGAGCTTTTGTCAAACATAGCCTGTTAATCCTAGCTTTCACTTAAATGCAAAGGGTGAGAATTTTAGGCAGAACTCATACTCGTATTAATAAAACAAAGTTTCCTTCTTCTTAAACCAACGATTCAAGATGTAAAAAAAAAAAAAAAAAAAAAAAAAAGTCTGTGTTCTCTGCTAAATCCACATTCCTGTATAAATGGTTTGGTAAAATAACAAAATGAAGGCGATTATATGTCTATTTTGAACTTATATAAACACACTTTGTTAAATGATAATTTTTACCAGATTTCGGGATTTTTATGTAAATACACACACATATATATGTGTGTGATAAAATGATAGATAGATAGAAAAAAAATCATATTAATTTTTGGTATATAGGGTAAGATGAAAAAAATCGGTGGCGGTGTTGGACAGAAGTAAATTAGAAAAAAAAAGTTTAACTTATTTATGATTTATTAAATAAATTTTAATAATGTCAAAATACCGCTTGTATATTTCTTAGTAATAAAAAAAAAAAATATGTTTGCGTCCAAATATCTATTACGTACAAAAATAAAATAAAATAAAATAAAATAAAAATGAAAATTTTGAATCGTTAATTTTTATTTTTTTATTTTTATTAGTATTATTATTTTTTTTATTATTGCGAACGTTAAAGTCTATTCGATTTTATAAAACGAAACATGTTGTAGACAACACAGGTATTGAAAAAAAAAAATGGTGAAATATGTTATCACAATAAAATGGTTATCGAATGTTATAAATATTTACATACAATTATTATTATTATTATTATTATTATTATTATTTTTTTTTTTTTTTTTTTTTACGTTAAAGGGTACATGGAAAGTGGAGGCTAAAAAATGTACCTCCAAATTACCCCATGTGGGAAAATTGGAGGATATTTTTTTCGGCTTATTTTTATTTAGAATTATTTTAAAATGTTATAAATAAATGGATTAAGACATTTTCTTTCATTCCTTAGCTTCGTTTGGACATTTGTCAAGTCAGTTCTAGGAACATCGATCTTACTAAAGCAGACTATAGTAAAGTAAACTCATTGTTGTATGACAAACGTGAACATTGACAGTTAGTATTTTTCTTTTAGAGCTTATACATGTTTAAAACATGGACTCTCATTGCATTTTTAAGTTATTCTTTTCTTATAAGTACATTTCCTAGTTTTAAAGTACACTCCTTCTCAACAGTTTAGCAAGATTAGCAAACGATCAGTTTTTTCCTTTTTTTTTTATCATAATTTAAAAGCTTATCTCTCAATTACGGGTTTTCAAACACTGGATATTTAAAGAATTTGGTCTTCCTAACGTTTTTCAGTGAAAATTGGTTTAAGACAACAGTTAGGGGTCTGTAACAAATTGAGCAAAATCAATAATGTTTTACCCTGTATCGTTAAATGAACGAAATGAACTGTTATTTTAGGATATGTTAATATAGACCCAGTTCAATTTGTGGATGAATTTATGTGACGATAGCTTATTAAATAATTAAGATATAAGAATTCATTTTAAAACTGAAAAAAAAGTAATCATGTATTTTATTTAGAATATTCAGAAATTTTAACGGAAAATATTCCCACTTTCAGATTAGTTGGATTTTATTATTTTTTTATTATTTTTATGTATATACTGCAATCAGCATACAAATATCCTAAATAGTTCATGAAATATGAGCATTTTTATATAAAACGTTTTCACTGCGCATGTGCGAAGCAAACACACACACACAGAAAAAAAAAATACTTAAGTTCAATTGGGCAACTTTTGTCAAAGTTGCATTTGAAAAGAGTAAAAATTAAGCAAATTGTCCGAAAAAGAACGATTTTAGATATTTTACAAGAGTTGAAATTTCTTAAGGAGTTTTCCACATGCCGTATAATTTATTTGAAGATCCAACTATTTAAACCATGCTCCAAATGTATATTTTTGTGAAAAACCCCTTATGTGCTTGTGACTGTACCATATTTTTGTTTATTTACTAAGATGTGTGAGATGCTAAGGGGTTTTTCCTAAAAAAGAATTTTTGTGCTAAGTGATTAAAATAATTGGATCTTTAAATTAATTACTCGGCATCTGAAAAAACCTTTAAGAAATTTCAACTCTTGGAAAATATCTAAAATCTAGCTCGTTTTTTTTCGGATAATTTGCTTAGTTTTTACTCTATTCAAATGCACTTTTGACAAAAGTTGCCCAATATATTAGTCCGGTCAAATTAGACCAAAAAATACGAGTGAAGATACGTAAAGTTACAACAAGCTGATAATCAGTAAAATTGTTCAAAATATAATTATAAATAAAATTTTGAAATTCCCCACCATTCCGGTGTATGGAAAAAATTTTACTCAAGGTCAAACGTAAAAAAAAAATGAATTTTTCGCGATTTTCAGCAAAACGGTAAGTTTTATCATAAATATACCTCAGACAAAAATTGTAGATCATAAAATTATCTACAAAAAATGTATCAATACTTTTTTTCCCTACGAGCCACCGTTTCTGAGATATTACAATCCAAAAAGTTGTAATGGTCATAATAGGCATGAGTACGCCACGTATATACATCTCTACAATTTTAATATATGTTAAACTATTTTTCTATCGGTCATTGTAACTTACACTTAAAATATAAAATATAAATAAGTTATAACTATAAGAATATCAGGTAAAATGAAACCCAGTACCTTCATTTATACACCAGTGTAACCTCGAGACAACATCTGTCCCCTGTTCAATTGTGTGCATGGCTACTGCTTAGCCAAGGATTAAAGACCGGTCCAACCATGACAGTTCCAACCAGTCAACAGAACTTTCTTATAAATACTCACAACATGTCTCGGTTCAGTTCAATGTTGAAAGAAAAGCTTACTGCTGAAAATATATTGGTAAAACAAGCTAATAATGATGCTGATGTACTGATCATTGAAACCGCAATAGAGCAATTCAATGTGACAAATATTTGTTGTTGGTGAAGATGTAGACTTACTCGTATTACTCATTGCAAAAACTATTTTCTTCTTAAAACCAGGAAAAGCTCAACATCAATCGGAAATATATTCTTCAAAAAGTTTATCTACTTTTGCAAAGAGTCAAAATCATGTACTATTTTTACACTCAATAACTGGCTGTGATACGACATCTGCATTTTACAGGAGAGGTAAACCAAGTTTTCAAAATGTTTGAAAAAGAAGATTTAGTTCAATGTGCTCAAGTTTTTAAAAACAGTAATTCAACTCAACAAGAAGTCATCACCAACGGCATTCGCTTTCTTCTTTGTATGTACGGAGCTCCTAAAAAAACTACCTGCTTAGATAAGTATCGATATGCATGTTTCGTTAAAAATACTAAAAATAAAAATGTTCAATTAGCTTGTCTTCCTCCAACCGCAGATGCTGCTCATCATCTTTTTCGGGTATATTATCAAGTTCAAGTGTGGCTCCGTTATCAGCTAGACCCTACAAAGTGGGGTTGGAAGTTGGTCAACAATACATTAGAACCAGTTCAAACTTTACTCCCACCTGCGCCGGAAAAACTGCTGAACACAATTTTTTGCAAATGCAAAAAGGGATGCAGCGCTAAATGTGGTTGCAAAAAAGTTGGACTGTTTTGTTCTCTGGCATGTACAAATTGTCAAGGCCGGGCGTGTTCTAATGTTGAATCATCAACAGTGGAGGATTCGTTTGATTCTAACGAGATGACATGCGATACATCGCTATTAACGCAATTTACTTGCTCTCAAAATGAAGATGAAGAAGAGTAGGAAGAAGAAGAACAAGAACCAAAAGAAGATCAAGAAGAAGAAGAAGAATTTGAATCGGACGAATAAGATTCATTACTTTTTTTTAATTGGCATCGCTTTTATTTATTACAATTTTTGCTAATTTTCGTTATTTTGCAATAGTTACAAATTAAACAGGATCATAATTGACTCGTGGAATAGGCCTTCTGGGGAAACCACGTTAAAAAAAAAAAAAAAAAAAAACGCGTTAAGTACACTACCTCATAGGTGGCGTTGAAACATGTGCATATTATGACGATTACAACTTTTTGGATCGTAATATCTCAGAAACAGTGGCTCGTAGGAAAATAAGTATTGATACATTTTTTGTAGATAATTTTATGATCTACAATTTTTGTCTGAGGTATTTTTATGATGACTTACCGTTTTGCTGAAAATCACGAAAAACTCATTTTTTTTTTACTTTGACCTTGAGTAAATTTTTTTCCATACACCGGAATGGTGGGGAATTTCAAAATTTTATTTATAGTTATATTTTCAATATGTTTACTGATTATCAGCTTGTTGTAACTTTACGTATCACCGAATGTCTAGATTGACCGGATTATATCTAGCTTTAAACCTATGTATTTTTTTTTCTTTTTTTATGTATCGCATATGCGCAGTGCGAACGTTTTTTTATAAAAATGTTCATATTTCATGTGATATTTGGCATATTTGTATTCCGATTGCAGTATATTGTTTTAAAAATGCTTTTTTCAACTTATCTGAAAGTGAAAATAATTTTCGTTAAAAACTCTGTTTATACTAAATAAAAAACAGGCTGACTTTTTTGGAGTTTTCAAATAAATGGTTATATCTCTGTTATTTCATACACTATCGTCAAACATTTTCATCCACAAATTAAACTGGGTCTGTATTAACATATCCTAAAGTTACAGTTCATTTCGTCCACATCACGATACACGGTGACCACAAATTGTTATTGATTTTGTTCAATTCTTTACCTTCTCCCAAAACGTTTTCTTAAACCAATATTCACTGAAAAACATGAGGAAAAACCAGTTCTTTAAATACACAATGTTTGAGACTATTTCATTGCGAGAAAAGTTTTTGAATAATAAAAAAAAAAAAAAAAAAAAAAAAATGCAGATCTTGCTAAACTTTTGAGCAGGAGTGTAATAAATTTACTTTTTTTTCAGGTCAAGAAACATCGATATCGCTAAATTTTATATATTTCTAATAAAAGTTCTGTAAAAGATTTTTTTTCTTATTTATTTATTTTATTTATTTTTTTTTAATAGGGGTTTGTTTTTCTTAATTCAATTTTACTAGTTAGCAACTTATAGCAATATGAAATATGTTTTATTATTATTATTCGAATATATTTTTCTTTATATATTATGAGATGAGAAAAGTGCTGAGAGTATGAATAAAAAAAAAAATAAATAAAAAAAAGAAAAAAAAAAAAAATTTTCCACCTATTCGCACTGTATAAATTTATTTGAGCATTCATACAAAACTTTCATTTTAAAATACTATAAAATTATGACCATCACATACTTCATTTTACATTTACGTATATTCATTATTTAAAAATATATTCATTACCCGAATAGTTTTACGTTTAAATGTAAAACTTTTTTCTAGAATAATACGTGACTTTTTCTTTCTTTTATTGCAACAATATGCACGGTCTTTAGAAACATTCACTTTGAGAAAAATATATGCAAGGGGAAATAGGACTTAGTCACAGCGATTATTCAATTAAGGTGAAAGAATCTGCGTCATCTTAAAAATTCCATGAGGTAAGTGGGAATGCCAAGTTTAATAGAGCAAGATGAAACGGGAGCTTGCAGATTAATGGGGAAAGTTAAATAATAGGCGTGGATTCTTGACTAGAGTATTTGTTAAAATAATAGGCAAACATATTTTTATCATACTAAGTGTTTATATTTATAGCAATTTAAAATATAACCCATACATTTTCTTATATTTTCATCTATGTATATATATATATATATATATATATATATATATATATATATATATATTAAGGACATAGCTTTTCATCATTTAATATACAAAATTAATAACTTGGTTTTGTTAGAAAAAAGCAATGTAAAATAAAACCCATTTTGGAATCTGATGACAAGTCTCATATTCTAAAATATAATTAAAACCTCTAAAATATTTTAGTGAATATTCAAATAATATTTTGACAGTTAGCACTTTTGATATATTTGAAAATATTTGCAAATGTTTTCGCCGGTTACTAATGTATAAAGACATTTTTAAATAGTCTTTTAAAAATTCATATTTTGAAAATGTCATGCGCAAGCGTACGGATTATTTTTTACGTGTTAGTGGAATTTACATGGAATTTAGTTAATCTTGTGTGTTTGCAAACCTTTTTCTCTAAGCTTATGAAAGAAAATAATAATAATAATAATAATAATAATAATAGCATTAACTTTCCAGTTACATAGATGATGTCAGTGTCATTAATTGTGAAGTATTCGAAAATTATGAGAGTGAACCATACTCCTATGATTTTATTTTAAACCGTAAGGATTATAATTATAATGCTTCTCAGCTGAACATAAAGGCTTTGAAAAATTTTAAGAAAAAATGGTTAATTAAAATATACAAAAGGCGCGATTTTGGTTTCACGGTTTGTATTTTAACAATCTGGTTTTCTTGTGTTAATTTTAATGTGCTAAAGAAATTAAAAATAAAGTTGAAAATATTTCAAATTTTTGAAAAATTATTGTTTAATTTGTTTTCAAAATTATAAATTTTTCTTTTTTTTTTTCTTATATATATATCTATATATTTATACATATTTATATATGACATCCTTAAATAAATTTAGGCAATTAGAATAATTTTATTTTTTATTCAACAAGAGTACTAAAATAATAAAAAAGTCTAACAACATTATATATATGTATATATCGTATTTAAAAGGAATTGTTTCAAGATATAATATAAAAATGATTTATGCCATTTTTCCGTATCACTTGAAATGCTGTTTCGAAGGTCAAAACATGAACTGTATACAAATTAATAATTTAAACACGCTTTTTACGTGGTGTATTTAATTTATATAGTCGTATTTTGTTCAAAAACACTATAACTTGTGTCAAATAGGCCTTTTAACGTAGTCTAAAAGTACAGATATAATCAATAATCGTCTATCGGGGGTCAAACGGGGCGGCGCATTAACACCATGTCATATACATGTATATGTGTTCATGGAACTCGGTTTAGCGTAAATTAAAATTTATACACAACTCAATTTAGAAACATTATACGTTCTCTAATTGTTCACAAATTACTGTATAGTCTAAAATCTTAGAAAAAATTGTCAACATCTTAAAAAAATCAAAATTTCTAAATCTTAGGAACGCGATGCATTCCATAAGCATTTATTTGGAAAGAGCGAAAAAAATCATATAAGATGGCGTCTTTCTCGAAAAATAAATTGTGGGCACGAAAGGAAGACTGAGCAGGAACTTCGCCTACTACTTGATAGAAATGTACTACTTGACCATACAGATATGATTTGCCCCAGTATCTCTTTTAAAACGATGGTACCATGTTTATGATATTCTAGTAAAAAAGTAATTTCACTCGTAGGCGGCACTCATACCCTAATAAAATTTTAAGTACTCCTGGTATATTTCCCGCATACATGTCCATTCACTTCAAATTTCATGGTTGATTTCGACAGCTTTCACTCGTCAAATGTTTTCTACGGTGCTTGTATACTATCATGAGAACATAGCATGAGATCACAACCATTTAGCATGGACCTTTCTGCAATGAGAAGGATAAAGAGGCCACTTACATACATGGACAATTTGTGTCATCCAAGGTCCAAAGTCTTTGGATGTATTGCTGTTCTAAGTATACATATGTAAACTATTTACGAAATTGAATTTAATATTGACGTTAAATGGTGTATGGTGTATGGTGATTAAAAAAAAAAATGTTGGTGTATGGTGGTATAATTATTGTTTACAGTGATAAATAAAAGCATTTGCGTCGTCACTATTCGTTCAGACAATTTATTGCTGTAGGATTTACTGTCGTCTACGTAACCTATACCTACTTTGCATTCAATGTGATGAAATGACATGTATATTTCGTACTTTATGAATAGTTTTGTTGTTAAATGAATTTTGACATTTTGAATGTTACCAACTTAATATTGATGGAAAATGTTATATAAAACTAATACGCTTATTACTCTCATTAATTTCTTTTTAAAAAAGAAATCTCGGCAAAGATATATATGGTGCAAAAAGTTTTTTTTTTTTTTTTTTTTTTTTTTTTTTACGTTTCAAAATTTAATAGCGACCAAAAATTCTCTTTTACATTGAATATGAAAAATACCGAGATCTAACAATTTTGAAATATAACTTAAGGAACTTTTGCTCCAAAAAGAAAAAAAAAAAAATAAATAAAAAAAAAAAAAATCCAAAAATTTAATTATTTTTATTTTTTTATAATTCCTGTATAAATATATCACCTTATATATAGAAGCAAAATAAATTTATATAAATGTTATATAAGGGCTATGTAAAGTTGAATATCATCTAACAGTATCTTGAGTACCAACTTTACACTAAATGTGTCATCAAATTTGAAAGACTGAGTAATTTATATTAATTTAACGCGTAATTAAATAAAATTGTTAATACTAAATAAGGAAATAAAATGAAACTACATGTTTATAGATGCAAATTTATTGCGAATTGTTCGCAACCATTTTTACTATTTTTTTTAATAGTTTTTTTTATATTTATCTACAATTAAATAAGACCAAAATTATTGTGTTTTGTAAATTGCGCTGTGAAATCATTTTAGAAATAGTGATAACTTGACACCGATAAATGTTATGTATGAATTTTGCAAAATCTTAATGCAATCAGAAATTACCTTGAGTTTCCAATTCGGCAAACAGGTAAGCGTAAAATAAAAGAATAAATCTCATGATAATGAAACTCAAAAGACCAAAATCATAACATATGACGTGTTTATTTATCAAGAAAAGAAATGTTTACTTTGGATCGTGCCAGAAATCGTTTTTGGCAGGTGAATCACGTTTTTATATGTTTAGATTTTAGACTCCTTTTCGCTCAGAGTGAACTTATTCAGGAGTTAACAGAAGACATTCTATTCGCTTTAATTTTACATTTCACCTTGTGTTTTAGTATGAAGCCAGAAGTGACGTTGAAGGTCCAATTTTCTAAAAACGAAAGGAATTATGTGATAATATATTACTGACATATAAAGAAATTGTGCATTTTAATTTGTTCATAAAAACAAAAATATTTAAAACCGATAAGAATTCAATAGAACCCATTGGTAGAAAAATTCTTCAACACGTTTATTACATTAAATCGTGCACAGAAAATGTAATTTTTACTATACCAGGATTTGTATATAAATCACCCAATTTATTTTACCGTACATATATTATAATCTATAAATGTATTTAATTTTAAAATAACAATTTTGGAAAATAAAATACAAATGCCATGTATAAGAATACATATGCATAAAGGAAAAAAAAAAAAAAAAACACCGGCATGAACGTAATTCAAACATATAAAATATTTCTATAAATTTAACTAAAATAATGAAAAACAATTCATATGTAAACAAAGCATAAAATTATGAAAAATTAAAATAAATATTTTGAATAAAAACAATTCGATAATATATTTTATTTTTAAATATTACATTCAAATATGTTTAAATTTAATCTCTACGTATTTAATAACCTTCATGCATCTCAAGGATTATTCAAATAAGAAATTCACAAAACACGTAAATCTTCTTAAACTAAGTGCAAATACCCAAAGTCATAAGAATCTAAAAATGCGCGTTTCTTGTGTAATATGAAAATACATTTCGCAAGAGGATTAAATGCAAAAACTAAATTAATTCTTTATTTCTCGTGAAATTTATTTAAAAAATAAAATGTACCACGTAGCTCTGCCTTTATAATATTGATTTAGTAGAACTATTTTTATTTTAGTATTCGTAAAGGGATAGGAGTCCTTTGATATTAAGTTCACTTATTTCTTCTTCTTTTTTTATTACTTTTTTTATATAAATGTTTAATATTTTCTATTTCATGGCGATAATTTAATACGAATTTTTAAAATTATATTTTTGAAAATATCTCAGAGAAAAAATGTGTGGCACGGATAACTTTTTTTCCTGTTCAATATATAATCGATAAAGATTATCTAAATTTAAATATACAAATAAATTAATTAATTAATTAATTTTCATGACTTTTATTGGTTAATTTTAATGTTTCTGCATTTAATTTTAATTACATTATATATATATATGATGATTTGAATTTTTATTATAATAAATTATGAATTATTAAAATTATTCAGCAGAATCATTAAAACTAATTAACAGGAGTACATATTATTGTCCAAAATAAATAAATAAATAAATAAATAAAGAGTGCTTTATTAAAGCAATTACAGATTTGTATTACTTTAAATTAAAAAGAAGAAAAGCTGTGTGTTGCAGTACAAAGCAACAGCATCTCAAATCATAGCTGAATCCCTTAGAACAAGTCTTCATAAAGCACCTGAAAGAAGAAAAAAGATCATTGACATATTGCACCGTGCATTGACACTCTCCTGCCAGTTCTACGGGATTTGAGGAAGGTGGGTGGATAAGTTAGATGGGATTTTTTAAATAAAAAATATAATTTTTTTTAAATAAAAAAATAACTTAAAAAAAAAAAAAAAATTAAACGGTTCTATTCATTTTTTACATTTTCAAACTACATTTTCAATCTATTTTGCAAAGGATGAAGTAAGGATTATACGTGGACTCTAATTCGTATTAAGCTGATGATAGATTATAATGTCTTATCGTTTCAGAAAGTTTCTTTTCAGGAAATTTCTTTACTGATAAGTTTTTTTTTTTTTTTTTTTTTTTTTTTTTACAGAAAAGTTTAAGCTCTTCTCGAGAAACCTAAAACATTCATCAAAATCGCTGTATTGACTTCTGAGTAATCTCAATTTATCCCATATTTACACCGGCGGATAAAGGATTGTCATCGAATGCGAGTTTTCTTGACGATGACGATATGTTTAATGCCTTTCTGTCCAAATAAAATATATATGTATATATCGAAATCCTTATATTCATTTGCCTGTAAACTTAAACTCTGATATATTTTACAAACAGGGGTTAAAAGCTTAATAGCCGAATTTTATAAAAATGAGAATAAGTCGAACTAAATGTTTGTTCCCCAAAAGCCCTTAAAGCCAAGCATTCATCCAAATCATTAGAGCTGTATCGAGAATCCCAAGAGATATGTATATATATATGTTTGTGTGTTATATGAACTAATTGAATATAAGCGAAGGCATAATTTGGTAATTTGATACATGTATTCATATATATATGTGGTAGCGAGCCCTTATTTCCACTAACATTGGAATCCAAAGCTGCCCAGTTTCGCTTTGCCGTAGCGTGTGACTCCAAAACAGCTGAGTTTCCCGTAGCGATATGATGAAGAGCGCAGAAGCTTACCGGAAGGATGACAACTGTGACGTAGACGGGCGCTGCTTCCGGAACGCACGTCTGCTGAGAGCGTTGGAGAGAAAAGTTCAGTCGACGGACGGATGACAAGGAATGTACATTTGACGAGTGCACCGCTTGTTTTGGACGACGTTTACCAGTGCCGGACCTTAGTACGAGACCGCGTACTTTTGTTTTGAAGTAACTGAAAAGTGAACTTATGAGTGATTTGTTTGTGCCGCGAACTGTGTTAAACGAACTGTTAAACGAACATTTGATCAGCCACTTTAATTCATATTAACGTTTTTGTATAGTTGTACATAAACCCGTAATTTTCTATTAAATTTTAAATGATTAAGTAATTAATTGAATTAGTACTTTGTGTTTTAAAAGCCCACAACGATTGGCCATCCCATATATATATATATATATATATATATATATATATATATGTATGTGTGTGTGTGTGTGTGTGTGTGTGTGTGTGTGTGTGTGTGCGTATGTGCGTGTGAGAGAGAGAATATATATATATATATATATATAGAATTACTAAAATATAATCAGATAGAAAAAAGTGAAATATAGATGAGAACAAATAATTTAATTAGAGTTTACAAGTTTCGTATAATCATTTGGGGCGTGTTAGGAATTGTTTATATATATATATTAACTTATGAGCATAATGATAATGAATTCTTTACGTTAAATGATCGAACCATGAACACAAAAGTTAGATGATGTAAAAATATGAAAATAAAACAAAAACAAGCAACAACAACAACAAAAAAAAATCCATCAAAATTTATGGAACATGTAAATAAAAATTAACATTATAATAATTAACATTATAATATATAATGTTGCTTTACAATTAATATGGAAACAAAAAAGCACTAAACAATATTAACGTGAAGTAATGTCAATAAAACCATGTTTTTTAATGTAAATTTATTAGATTCAATTAAATTTATTGTAATAAATATGGTATCATTTTAATAACAGATTATGCATTTATTATTAATTATTATTATAATTTTTTTTCTGTTACAAAATATAAATGTAAAGCTTTCCGGAATAAAACATAGACATTTGTGACCCATAGACACATACCCATATACTCCCTTACACACACACACGCACACACAAATGTACATTCGTCTGAATATAGAATTCATCTGAATATAGAATACATTCAGCTGGACGTTTAATTTTACAACGAAAAGTAAAATTGTTATGGTGGCCAAGAATAAAATGTTTCATTGTTTGACTTCACGTAAATTACTCTTATTTCAGGATGGAAATGTAACTTTATACCTGAGTCAGGAAACGTGAAGGAAAGGTTCTTTAAGTAGAAGAAATGTAAAATTTAGAAATGTAATTCGATTCCTTTACTAGAACTGCCTTTTGGCAAATCAATTTTGGCAAAGATGTCTACGCATAAACTAAGGAACTGAAAGTTTCTATTAAAGCAGAAAGGTTTTTTTATGCGTAAGAAAAATAATTAAGATAATTCTGAGTAATATTTTCAGAACATTTGATTATAAATATTTATTTTTTACAGAGAAAACATCTATAAATATAATTCTCTTTCCGAAATAGAGAAACTAAAATTAAAAATAATATGCACGAGTTTAGCTTGGAATAGTGAAAAAAAAAAGGAAGAAAAAAAATTCAACGATTTTAATATGGTGTTTATATTTAGACTAATTTATATACATACATTTATTTAAAAATTAAGTATTCCATTAATATACATTAACGTTAAATTAATTGCGGAATACACAAGAGCTACAATTTAGACTGAACGGCAATGGTACAAAATTTAATGGAATTTAATTTAAATTCTATAAGGTATGTATATATTTTTATGTGACCAAAAATTTGAATTTTCATCGCCAGGTACATATGCTTGCTCACATATCCCGTCTTCATTGTAAGATAAAAATATTTACGTGAGTAAAAATATATCGAGCAATAACTCTTGTTGCGAGAATTTTGATATATGCATATATGCACAGAAAGTTAAATAATGCCATTTAAATAAATAATAAATGCATTTCTTCAAAACATCTTTTTTTTTTCAGATGTACTTCTAATAACTAAAATAAATAAATAAGTAAAGTAAGTAAATGAAACGTGCTAAAGTATATTTTAAAATAAGGTACAACAATTCATCTCATTATTCAATGAATAACTTCAATGAAAAATGTACATTTCCAAAAAATGCGATTTAATGGGAAATCTAAATTGTGCGTGTGTTTGTAAACTTTGTTTCGGTGTCATTTAAAATCCACCACAATCACTCTGGAAATTGCAAAATATATTATCAGAGAATTTTATACTGACAGCAGAACGAAAACATAAACACAGAAAATTGGATGTTTTGTTTCTATCAGGCTACCTTGAGTACCGTGAAAGTATACAATACTTTTACTCACAAATGAATTTCCAATTTTTGTTTTTGTTTTTGATAATTGTGTATATATATATATATATATATATATATAAATTTAATTTAAATAAAATGCTGTTTTTTGCTTTGAATTAGATATCCTTGAATTTTCTTTTTTATGCAATCATGAAAAAAATTCTGGAGTGACTCCACTCGACTTTCCGAACATTGAGTAATTAACAGTTTTGTAGATAAAGTAAAGAAAGAGGAGTTGTTAAAAAACAAATAGATAAAACCATAATAAAATGTTTGGGTATTTTCTCCATAGAGTACACGATGTTTTATTTAACGCTACTGAACTTTGAGCCCATAGATCATAATGATAAATAAGATTTCGCTGTGTCCCTGTAAAAAACCTATAAATGCCAGATTCACCAAAATGTTTATAGTTAGTGCAACAGTGATTTATAATATTCATATAAATTTTCAGCTCAATTGAATAAGTCGCTTAGATGCTATCGCACTTTTAACTAGTATGTTGTGGCCACCACATGACTTTCTTCTATATTTTCTTATACAAATTCACTCTGTAAAAATAATTTATTAAAATTATTATTTTAAAAAATTATCTTCCATGAGAATGCAGATGATTTCCATATTAGAGAAGTAGTATAACACTAAGTATCCAAAAAAAGTCAATTTAATTGTCAATATTACACAAATATATATATATATATATATATATATATATATATCGATAACTTCATTTAAAATTATCGCAGATCTATGGTTCAACCATTCGTTTTAAAGATACTGGCGAGCTCTTTTGAAAGATACCCATCATGAAAATTTACTCCCCTCGAGGGGAGGGGGGCGAGGCTCCTACACATACAAAAAAAATTCCCAGTTGTCTATCTCTATTATAAATAATTATGGTAAATTTCATAATGATTATTAAAAAATAATTTTCTTTATGCACATTTATAAAAAAATTTGTAGTATACCACCATGTTAAAAATTTAGAAAAAGCGGGATGGCAACGCAACCTGTAAGACATTTTTTTACCAAAAGTTGATAGGCACTAATTTATGTCAAGGTGCAACTACATACCAATTTGTATGAAATTTTGTGAAGTAGGATAAATCTTTGAATGCCTCAATCTGATAAATTCTAGTGCTTTACTTAAGTGTCATCGAACATATTTTCGGTGAAATTTAATGGGAATTACAAAAAATGTTATTTCTTCCGCGTTATATTTATAAACATTTTTGTTAATAAGTGCTTTGCATATTTTTATATACATTATTTTTTAACACTATCATTCTAAATACAGTACGTGTTGTTATTTATCATTGGTATTAATATTCGTTACTTTCTATATTCTATATTCTATAATTATGTCACCGTGTAATTCTCAATGCGTCATATATATATATATATATATATGTATTATAAAGGACATATATATATATATATCCTTTTGCAATTTAAAATTTTTAAAGCTCAAAATAAAATTTTCCCCTATATGGCAATGAAAATTTGAAATTTACCAGAAAAACTGTACAAAAATGGGAATTGAAAAAATTACTTTTATGAAATAACAGATTATTCATCAAAATTTTTTAATTTTCCTTTTTTTTTTTTTTAGTCAGGTAAAAAATTTGATTGCTAAGATGATGAGAAAAATTCAAATGTTCTCAATAGTCTTTACAGATAAAGCTTCACCATTATTTTTAATTAATCAAAAATTCTAATACAAATTTTCTTTTTATCTCAATTTTGGGAAACGCTTGGCAACATTTGCAGGCACAACCTACACTAATTCGCAGAATTTACATCAGATGTGTATTATCTATATTATTTTCTTTGTAGTTTGAATAGTTTTAAAATGCCATTTATGCTATTTGAATTAACAGTATTGAATTGGATATCAACTTTCTACGTCAAAACCTAAGTACGTACTCATAGTTCATTTTTTAAAACATGGAAAAATAGAACATTTCGCCAAATTAAACTGTATGAGATCATTGAGGTTATAAATAAATGCCATAAAAATTTTAAAACAAGCTGAAAAAAAAAAAAGTAAAAAGTTATCGATCTGTATATTGTGTTACAGAATCAGGGTTAACTGAAGGAACACACTTGGTGCTTCATCACCTAATTTGTCAATGATACCCTTATATTACAGAAAACGAAGAAATTGCACGCACAGACTCTTACACGTATATATTTTCTTCTGTAAACTAACTTTATTTTTATTTTTATTTTTTATCTAATCAAGCAATGGTTAAAATATTGAATTTTAAATAATTAAATATCATTTAAATCCCATTATCATTTGTATATAACGGCACTTCGCACCAGTGTTAATTTTGCAATAATAGTCGCCAAGATAAAACATAAAAACTAAATTTCCTAATAGGCTTTATATTTAAATAGTGGATCTCCAGCCTTATCTTCTTATTTGCATCACATATTAATCAACAGATCATTTTTATTAATTTATTTTTTATATGTATTGACTCGATAGACTCGCTACACAAACAGAGACAAATTTGAGGGAGGGCGGAAGCTGTCTGTGGGTTCTTATATATATATATATATATATACAGAGAGAGAGGGGGGAGGGGAGAGAGAGAGAGAGAGAGAGAGAGAGAGAGATAGACTGTACTATGTATATATTCTTAGTAACTGGTAGTCTTTTCTAAATTCTTTATAACTTATGAGTACTTGTACCAAATTTCATACAAAATTATTGCATAACATACTGGAATTACTTTGTGTAACCCTTGTAAACTAATAACCAATTCTACGCCCACAATTTTCACAGAAATACTTGATTTTAAACATTCTAATAATATTTCATTATTCTTAATAGAGTGTAAGGTATATATGGTTGTATAATAATCTAAGAAACATATTTATTTTAATCAACATTTTTTAATCCTTAATTAGCAATGTTATCAATTAAAAATATCGTGATAATAAAAGTAATATGTTTGCCTGCCTGCAAATAGTGTCTTCAAATATTTCTTACTTCAGTCTATGATGCAGCAGTAACATAGGAAAGTAAAATGTTATCAGTCGTGTAAAAAAATAAGAAAATCAATAAAAAAGAGTGGAGAGAAGCCCAGTGGCAGAAACGCCGCGACACGGCGACGTAGTCGCGGACACAAAAAAGCGGCTTGCAGACAGTTTTTGCCTGCACTAATAAAAGAAATGGTCCCTAAATTTCAGACACTTTTTGTCTGTACTGCTAAAAAAAATTGCCCACAACTTTTAGACAGTTTTTGTCTGCAGTCATGAAAAATTGTCTGCAATTTAGACAATTTTTTCCGCGACAATGCGCTACCGATGTATGACGTCTTAGACGCTCTCTGGTAGGAACTCTAGAGCCCCCTATTGGTGCCTTGGTAGGAACTCACAAAACAGTGCTTAACAAGGGCGACCTGGAAGCCTAGATCTCCCTTGATAGGCCGCGTTATACGTGTATTCTTTTCTCCTGTTACCTGTTACTAAGATTCTACGGGAATGTAGAAAAGTCCTAATTTCATTTAAAACTGCTCCAAAACTTCTCCTCCACTTCAAAATTCACTTATAAAAATTTCTGTATCAAAACTAAAACTAATACTTTTATTATTTATAATTATTTATATTGTGTTGCGTCAAACATTGCTATAAAATATTTAATTGAATGAGTTAAATTTATTATTTTATAATTGCTTACACTATATTTTTCTGTAGTAAAATTGTATTGTGTATTGTTGCACGAGATCACCACTGTTGTTTACAAACCCCTCCCCCCAGATTGGATTTGGATTCTTTCAGTACGCCTTACTCCATCTCAACAAAAACTCTCAACTTATGACCGATAATTTTTAGCAGCGTATTCTTCCATCAAATATTTCCGTTATTTATTAAAAGGTCGTGAGTTTACATTATTTACAGATCATAAACATCTGCCGTTCGCATTTCAAAAAAAAATTAGAAAAAGCTTCTTCCCGCCAGCAAATACAACTCGAATATATCACTGTGGATATCCTGCACATTTCTCGAAAAGATAGTATAATGGCCGATGCCTTGTCACGGATAGATGAACTACATAGTCTTAGTAAAATTGATTACGAAGTTTTGCCAAACCTCAAGAGACGAATATGGAATTAAAAGAAATTCTCTCTTCTCCAAATTCCTCCTTGATTCATTCATCATTCTTTATGATCCAATGGTACTTATAAGTACCAGTCAATAAAATATGTAATAGAGATTATTGTACTACAAGTACATATAAATGCATTTCAGTTAAAATGTTATCTTTAATAAAGTATTGTCCATAGATAAGTAATATATTTGTGACTTGTCTTCTAATGACTATAATGTATACAATTTCAAATGCAGATGATGGGTCAAAGGAATGGCGTTTAGTAATAGAGATAAGACGCTGAAAGTTTCCCCCTTCAACCATAATAACTTCATTGATCCACTTCCAGTGAAGATAAGTAGGACTATTTAGATTTGATACGTATAAGTGCTCGGTGCATACCAATGAAACGATATATTTTATTCAATTTTCAACCTAATAATACTTTAAAATACCGTCAGTAGATAATGGGTTAAAGTACAAAGGTCATATATAATAGTCATAAGGTCCAATATATTAGGTCCAGAGTATTGTAAAATCGCACAGGGAAAACAACATTACTATGACATCCTTTCAAAGGCGTTCAAGTAGTTTAAAATGTTACTAATCTTGTCGGAATTATTTAACAATATGAGATTACATTACTACACAAAATAAATATAAAATAATAAACCACCCATATTGAACTATCGAAAAAATACTGATATTTTTGTTTAAAAAAAAAAAAAAAAAATCACATATATTTATTCTATTTGAAATTTTCATATGATTTTAGTTAAGTATTTCTTCACAGAAATATGCTTCAGTGATTACTAAAGTACAACATTTTACTAGTTGGTTGATTGGTTTTTAATTCGCACTAGTGCTGCGCAAATGGGCAATTGGCGACGGTCTGGAACTCATCCCTAGGGGTAGTCCGGATACATTTCGTCACAATTTTCATCCTTCTCGGAAGGGAATGCTCCCCCGCTTCAGTAGCCACCAGAGCTATAATTTTGATGGGAACATGGAGGAAATTGCTTCCACGACAGATTTTATGTAAACCAGCAACCATTAGTGCACAGTCGGTAACAAAAGTGTCCGAACACTAGCAAAAATTCCTATGTAAAAAAGGTACACTTCATTCTGTTTTATTAAATAAATCCTTCTTGAATCCTGTTCTTAGTCAGTGTAAGAACATGATTCGATAAGGATTTATTTTACAAAGCCGTATGAAGTGTACTTTTTTTACATAGGAATTTTTGCTAGTGTTCGGACACTTTTGTTACCGACTGTACATGACGGTCTTCACCGGTTCGAGTACCCAACCCGCAATCTTTCAATTACGAACCCGGCGCTCTACCGACTGGGATATCGCGGCGACAGTATTTTACTACGATTGTAAGTTTTTTTTTTTTTTTTTTTTTTTTATTTAACGAAATTGCATTAGAGGAAATTAGAGAAATAAAAATACTTACGGACCTCTAAAACGATGCTGTGTAAATATTTTATTTAAACAAGATTACATAATTTATTACAGTATAAATAAATCTGATAAATTTATTGACTCCAGCGAATAAAATTATTTCTTATTCCAAATAACAAATAAATTCATTAAAGTAAATATTTCACTATTCTTCTGCGGATTAAGATTCGAGACTGAATTTTCTAATTTAAAATGCATCATATTTAAACCTGTTGACTGAACAAACAAAACAATCATTTAATTTAGAAATATAGAGATAACAAATATTTGTTTAAATGAAAATATCGCCGTACATTTAAATTAATGAAAAAAGCAGGAATTTGTTGTTAAAAGAGAGCATTTTAATTATATAATTTTTAAGAAAAAATATTTTTAGATAATGGTTAGTAATTTAAATTTTAAAATGTTAAAACTTGATTTTTTATTTACAAATGGGTGCTATTATTAAGACGTTTTATAAATAATAATAATAATAATAATAATTTTTAATGATAAACAAAACCCATTAACAAATGTATATTCATATTACTGTGTCTCCGACGAACGGGCTTAACCAGCTCCACACGTCTTAAAGCAGAGTGGCCTCAGCTCTTCCTTCTGGTTAGGGTAAGGTGGGGTAAGTGGGACCCCTTTTCGGCATAAATCGACTTTAGCTCAACATAGCACCGGATGTAATAGGCCTAACAACTTAATTTTTTTTTTGTGGTTCATTCTCTCATATGTTGTTACTGTACCCATGGCAACCTCTAACCAAATTGGCAAATGATGAATTTAAAAAAAATATATTTTGGGTTGTCATCGGGGTGGCCCACTTGCCCCACAAGGTGGGGTAAGTGGGACCCCCTGAATATATTTTTACACATAAGTGGTAGAGATTTGGTGGGGCAAGTGGGACAATCTACATGGTTTTCTGAATCTTTGAAAAAAAAAAATCACTGAAGTATCTCCATTAGTTCACCCATAGCAACTTTTTCTGCACACAAGCCTGCTAAAAGAAAAAAATGTCAAATTTTCAACTTTTTACTTTACAAAGTTTAAACTAGCCTATGGCAGTATTACATGCTAGTGAACATTATATCTTGATAAATCGTTGGTAAACATGTATTTTGAAAGTCTCTTGGAAAGTGTTGGTTCATTTAGTTTCAGCACAACATCTTCTAGGAATACATCATGAATATCATTAGCTTCAGGGGGGGGGAAGTTATTACGCATAGTTGTGTCTTTGTGCATGTATTACATGACAACTGTATCTTCATTGTTTTGACTATCATTTAATACCAAGCAAACATACTATTTCTTTTTTTTTGGCCTTCAAACTGGAAAAAGGCATAATCCCCATTTTTAAGTACTGTGGTACTGGGTGATAACTGATAGTTCATCTTCGGAACTTGAATCACTACTGGTGGAGTCATCCAGAGGTAAACCCTATATATCAGTGCATATGACTATTTTTAACTATATTAAAGAGTTGGGGGGGGCCACTTACCCCGCCATTGTGGTGGCCCACTAACCCCAAACACGGGGCAAGTGGGCCCCCCAATTTTTTTTTCAACCTTATTAACATCATGAGTACACGATACTACAAAAAGATTCTGTGTTTTATACACTTTCAAAATATATAAAGTTTTGGTTTGTATCATGAACGGTTTGAAAGAAAAAAAATAATTAGTACGATGGCGCGAATTACGACCGGACTGCAAATTTAAAAATCGTCACAAAAAGGCTTGTAACTTATCACACACATAAATGAAAACGGTGCCATAATGTTTTCTACATCTATTGGGGTAGGTACATAAAATTATTATAACAGATTTTTTTTGAGTCAATAACTGAGGAAATGCCAGGGGGGGTGGCCCACTTACCCCAATGGCCCACTTACCCCACCTTACCCTATAGATTCTTTTTTTTTTTTTTTTAGATTGTATTTTTATTAAATGTTGGCTTCAGCTAAAAAAATTAAGCATTAAAATTATTCATACGGCTAGAAGCCACCAGATTTAGACTATAAAGGATAGTTTTTTCATTATAATTCGAGCAAAGCTAGAATCTATCGACACTACTTTTAGAGCAATGAACGCCACCTCTCCCCTGTAAATAATACCGTTCGAATAAATTTCAGTCAATTTAGATAAAAGATACAAATAGTTAAACTCATTAACAAATTAATGGTTATTTACCCATGTTTCCATGAAGAAGACCTATGGAACAGATTAAAGGCACACGCAAAGAAAAACACCGTCACTCTAAATCATTTTAAGTATTTAATTTTATGTAGAACATACGGAGAATTTCAAAGTAAAATTGTATGCAGTTGACTATGTAAATTAAAACAATCTATTAACTTCTGGAATATAGACGTTCAATTTCATACCCAGAATAAAGAATAGATTATTATACATTATATCTTACGATTCTGATTGCATGGCTTTTAAAGTTCTTACAGATGAAAAACTTCGAAAGAATATTATACACACTAAAACTGAAACATACAGTTCTGCGCATACCTGAAAGTTCGTTGAAGATCTAGAGAAAAGGAATCGTGTTCAAAATGTTTACTGCAGCCATTTCTTGCCAACTTTTGTAGTTGGAAACTGCATTATAAATTACTTACACAAAATTTTAAGTATTTTACAGTGCTGTAAAAAAGAATTTAAATACATTACTGTCCATTGGACAATTATTCGTATTTCAAAAGATATAGTTAAATGTCTGATATTGATTTTCATGTATTATTATTTAAGATCAGTTTCGCAGATTCAAATTGTTTTACAAGCCTGATAACTGCACTATTAAAAATAATGGTTCACAGAATGGTGCTAAATAGGCGTTTTTATCCGCAATCAACCTTCTCGTCGTAAATTTCTCCATTTCATTGGTGCTTACTACGGAAATTACACCACTAAAATTATGAAACAATCCACCAATATAATGTTTGCAGCTAATTAGAAACATTTTTCTAGTGAAATGTAGGGTTTTAATTTTGACAGTGTACTAAATAATCAAAACATCGCACGATGCCACTTTTGATTATTTATAAATTTATGTTGTTTGTTTTTAATTAAACATTTCTTAATTAATGTTTATATTTATTTTCTCTCATCCATACATATGATTGATTGAGTATTGTTTTTGAGTCAAATTTTCCAAATTGAGTTTATATATTTTAGTATTCTGCTCTAGAAATAACCTTACTTTAAATTGCTTGCATATAAATTTAAATACTTCACAGGGACGTACAAAAGAAATTGAATACATTACCGTGAATATATTCGAATTTCAGAAGAAATATTCAAATGTTTTACAGTGATTTTCAAATTTCATTATTTACTGACAATTTCGATGATTCAAATTGTTTTACACGCCTGGTAACTGTACAGTTTGAAATAATTATTCATAGAATGTTGCTAAAAGGGCGTTTATAGCTGCAACCAATATTTTTGTCTTTTCCCCATTTCAGTGGTGTTTACTACGAAAATGACACCAATAAAATGGCAAAACATTGCACCAATAAATTAGTTGCAGTAAATTAGAATCATTTTTCTAGTGAAATGTAGGATTTTATTTTAGGCAGTGTACTAAATAGTCAAAACATCACGTGGGGCCCCTTCAGATTATTTATTTATTTATTTTTATTGATTGTTTTAAATTAAATATATATTAATTACAGATTGTTCCTTTTTTATGCTCATTTACAGTTAAAATATAAATTTTCATTCTTTAAATAAATTGCGTATACGAATTTAAAATTTTGTACAAATATTATAATAAGACTACATAGTTAAGCTTTATCCATTGAAATAAAGTAAATTATACTTTCACATATTAACAATTTTATACTGATTAATGTAATATTCTATAGGAATTAAAAAAAAAAAAAAAAAAAAAAAAAAAAAAAAATCAACCTAACGAAGTTTCTAATCGTAAACATTTTATGAATGATATAAACATTGATTAATTTAAGATACAGAGAAAAAAAAATGGTTTATTTAATGATTTACGATAAACTAGTTACAATACTAGTTAAATTTAAAGTATTATGATACGTTTAAAATATTACTATACGTTACTTTACATTTCTTTAAAAAAATTACAAAAGTTGCGCATAAGAAATCGATATAGGTTTATAATCGTGACTATCTGACAAGTTAAGCTTCTTTTATAATTACATATTATTACTTTGCACAGAATAAAATTGTAGAAGACATTTAAGTATATATATATATATATATATTTCATTTACGTCAGGAATAATTTACAGTCAAAAAAAGTTTAAATTAAAGTGAATGTGTCCAAAAAAGTTTAAACAAAGGTTATTTTATTTCTAGTTAATAAATCAAGGTAATTTTCAACTTTAAATTATTTCTGTTTGAAATGGAATAGCACATAAACTAGAAAAGCTGTTTCAGCTCTCTAATACTATAAAACTCAATTCATACGAACTAATAAATCAGTAGATTCTTCGATAATCGTAACCTACATTGTACGTAATTACCATAGAATTTGGTTTCAGATATTATCTCAATCACATTTAAAGGGAGTGTAATAAATCAATCCATTAAATGAATATAATCAGGCGAATTTTGTAAAGTTCAAATGTAAAGGATTTTCAAAGTCAATTTGTATTATTTGCATTATTTGTATTATTTGCCCTTTCAATAATCATTGCTACAAAATATATTTCTTTGAGGACACATTGTGATATTTTATCCATTAATGTAATAATTTATTTATTAATGAATTTTATTAAATTTTTTACTGTATAGCTTCTAGTTGTTTTTGACTTTTACACGTTTATTTTATTACTTATCAAGATTAATTACAAAATAATTATATATATAATATATTTTTCTATAATATCACTTCCTTGGTACATTAAATGTACGGATAAATTTCTAATGTATGTGGTATGACATATAAATAGCAAGAAACCACTCTTTTGTGTAATAATAATAATAATAATAATAATAATAATAATAAAATCCAAACAAGCATCATTTGAAAGAGCGTGTATGAACATGTTTTATTTTCCGCATAAAACAAATCACTTTGTCAGGTCGTTTTCGGTTCGCAAATTATCGTTGCAACCACTCCGGAACCGATAAAACCACCCCTTATTGAAATAATAAATAAAATCTAAAGCAAGCAGAAATCGAAACAACATAGCCAAATGTGTTGCTTAATGCATAAATCAGTTTCCCGTTTCTGTATTGAGATGTACTATACTATCGAGATATAATGTCTAAAAAAGCGCAAATATAGAATCTAACAACTGACAAAAGTCTTCAATTTGACAGATTTTAGTGGGACTCATTCCACTACTTTCACGGTAATATATTTTTACTCAAAATCAAATATATGTTTTTCGAGAACGGACTCACGAGGGTAAACAGTTTACGCGTCATAAATTACGTAATATTACGCGAATATATATCTTGAATGGATATTATTTAATATAATTTTATTATCACATTATTGGGATGGTTCCTGGTTAGAATTACAATACAAAGAGGATTATATAACTCTAGAAGGAAACTATAAAAAATAATAAACGAAATCTTTTGATATTATTTTCACACTTCTCATAATTATAAAATTTCATAATGTATTTATTTTTATGTACAGTATTTAAATAGATTTTACATTCTTTAAAGTATAATTAACAAATAATATATATATATATATACATATTATTTAAATTATTTACATAGAAAAGTTATATTCCAATAGTAATTCTTTTTCAAATATATATATAATCGTGGAATTTTTGTTGATATTTGAGCTGAATGATTATTCTTAGTTCCTGTGTCAATGAATGATATATATATATATATGGAAATTAGATTTTGAATAACGTAATTTTTGTATATTTTCCAGTTGTTAATGTTTATTTATGTAAGGAATTAAAACAGCAATCATTTCAAAATCTTGTTTAAAATAATCAACAGCCTGTCTGAACTTTTTATATACAGTGTACAACAAAAATTTTTCAAACACCTTAACTAAGAATACATTGAATATGTGTACGCATATTTCTACAGTAAACGCAGGTATGAATATTTTTGTTATTATTCTATTTCAATAACAATAGCAACAACAGAAAAAAAAAAACTAGTTTTCTATTTTTTTTTAAAGCAAAATATATCATACAGCATGTGTTCACATGTATGTGATTTGCATGTCATAAAATTTCGCCTAATAATTACAATTATATAGAAATATTAAAAATATTATAAAAAGGATATAGATGGAAATATCGATAAATATACATATATATCAAGCGATATTAAATACAAGAATTATATATATATATACATAATATTAACTATTATATTTATCAAAAATAGGTAAAATACCATGATGAATATCACATTAAACAATAAATTATATAAAGTTTAGAAGATTACAAAAATATAAGAAAAACTTTCAAAAGGTATTCACTTCTATTTTTATTTTTAAATTGAATTCCCTTTTGAAATAAAAAATATGATGTTTAAAATAATAAAATTAACATTTTTATTATATATATATATATATATATATATTAATGAATATATATAATGAATACAATGAATATATATATATATATATATATATATATATATATATATATATATATATATATATATATATATATAATGAATTATTAAACGTAGCCACGCAACAGATATAAGATCACTGAAACCACATAGAATAAAACAGGCGAAATTCAAGTTTTAGTTTCGTAGCTGATAAAGAATAATGGAACTATACAGAAACATGGATGTTTATTGAATGATTATCTTGTGCGAAAGAATATGATTACTAAATTTAAGCATAGTTGACAACTCAACTATGAAGAAATTCAACATTTAAAGGAAAAAGAAAGAATGCATATTAATACAAGGTAAATGCAACAAGCCCTATGCTTCTTTTTTTTTTTCTTTATGTATATAATTTCCCATTCCCACATCCTTTATACTGTGTTTTATTCTTTTATAATAATTTTGGTTAAGATACACAAAAATGCACTTCTTTCTTTCTGTTTATATTTATATATATATATATATATATATATATATATATATATATATATAAAATAATAATAATAATAAATGCAATGGCAGAGATGTGCTGACTTATATATATATATATATATATATATATATATATGTGTGTGTGTGTGTGTGTGTGTGTATGTGAGTGTGTGTGTGTGAGAGAGAGAGAGAGAGAGAATATGTGTACATATATATGTATATATATATATATATATATATATATATATATATATATATATATATGAATATATGAGTGTTGCTGTTCGATTTAAAATTATAAAAGACATAAAATATGCGAAGTTTTTTTAACAATTGCGTGATGTTAGATACGTTTGACGTTCTTCACTAGAAACTTTTTATGAGATGAAAAAATTAAAGGTTAAAAGCTTTTTCTTTTTAACGAAATATCATGTTCAGAAATCAAATGCAGCAAAAATGCTTCAAATGACTTCTTCGAGTAACGTTAGACTTTATGGAAATTTCGTGTGAACCTATTACCTTGAATCCTCTTGCGGCTGTAAGTTACGGTTTAGAAACAAATATGCTTTGCTGTATACAATAAATTGTACCATACATGTGACAAATAATTTTTTGTAGAGCTAAATTCTAAAGAATAGGATGAATGCAAAATATTCTTCAAAACATTTTTCTGTATATACTATTTTTAAAATTATTTCTATTGCAAAAAATTATATTATAATGATTTTTCTTTAAATAATTACAAATGTTAATTATATATATATATATATATATATATAGATAGATAGATAGATAGATAGATAGATAGACAGATAGACCGATACAGAGATAAATGACAAATACAGAGTTGTTAATAACATGTACATTCCTGCTCGATCATTTCTGTTTTCTCTCTGTAACTGATAGATTGCAAAAACACCATTACATCCATGTCGCAATAATTTTGGTAAACACATCACTGAACTATGATTGGTTATACTCACGTGCACCAAAAATTTCTATATAATGTGGGGATAAATAACTCTTGGAGTAACCGAATAAGTTACAGTCAGCAACAAAATTATTGAAGCGCTAAAATAATTCGTATTTAAAAAGATGTGCAGCTAAAACTGTTTTGTTAAGTAAATAATTGCTGAATCATGATCTTACTGTTTATGTTGTTTATAAAAAACTAAATTCACGATAAATATTAGAAATAAAACTGATGTATATATATATACAGTCGTTAACAAAAGGCTCCGAACACTAAAAAAAATTCCTATATAAAAAAAAAGTACACTTAATACAGTTTTGTTAAACAAATCCTTGTCGAATTAAGTTTTTAGACTGACTGAGAACAGACTTTTGTTACCGACTGTATAAACATGAAGAATGTGGATGTGTGCTTCAAAAATTTTCTGCCGACTGAAGCAATTACCTTCATGTAAGATCGGAATTGTGAAAGCATTTCACCGTACCATGTAAGGGTGAGTCTTAAACCGTCGCTATTTTGTATTAATATATTCAAGCAATTCACATGGAAAACCATATAGATATATAATCTATGCTTCTGCCCGTGGATATAAATATTATTTACTATTAAACAAGTAACATTTACTTAATTTCTGAATTTACTATATTTCATTCTAATTAACTTACTTTCTTAGAATAAACATTATCTATAGTCGCGTTGAAAGTTAAACACCATACTCAAATTGACCTACATTAAATGCCGAAATGTCACTGAAGGCCTCCCTGTTGAGACTCAAATAGATTTTAAGTTCCGTCTATGTGTCTGTCATTCTGTCTGTCTGTCGCGATAGCGGCGATATAGCGCGCGATAGCGGGGGCAAAATTTACGCTATTGACTTGAAATTTAGTACACATGTTCATGAGCCACACGTAATAAGCTGTATAGTTTTGGGTTTGTATTCCATTTGCAGTTCATGTACAGGGACAGGCAAGAATTTTTCTTATCAGTACGGCCTATGGGAAGAATTTGTATGTACCGCGACAACGGCTGCAAAAATCACACTATTGGCTTGCAATTTGGTGCACATATTTATGAGCCAACGGAATTAGCTGTATAGTTTTAGGTGTGTATTACATTTGTATTTCGTGTACAGGGACACGCCAAGACTTTTCTTATCATTACGGCCTATATGGGCAGAATTTTTATGAGCTGCAAAATCGATCGCAAAAATCCTCCGATTGACTTGCAAATTGGCTCACACGTTCAGGCTCTGTATAAAAATAGCTTTAAATATTTTTTGTCTATATATTTTTATGGATTGTGTAGTCAAAATTATTTTTATTACGGCATATGAGATGAATTTCGATTAATCGCATTTTGATATCATCACTTCGCAATAAACAAAATGAAATTAGCGTACATTACTGAGATGCTTAAACTTATGTTTTCTGCAGAAAATATGTGCTCTTAGGCTGCCTAATACAGGACCGTACAAGAGTGTTCTGAAAAAGTAACGTCCCACGTAACACATAACGTTGTTATAGCGTTGCAAATAAGTCTGAACAGTGAAAAATTGGTTACGTTATCTTATGTCCGTTGAAAAGCAGTTTTTATTTCGCAATATTCTCACTGAACAATTCTAATACTTATTCAGTAATAAAGAAAACCTATAATAAACGTTGTTTTATGGTTGTACTTTTTCTGTTATTTTTTCGACGTTTTAAAATAGGTATTTTATTAGTTTTTGTTTTCCTTTTTGATTCTAATAAAAAATATGTTTTTTTCAACGAATTAATAGGTGCTTTTTATAAGCCCTTATTTCCGTCAAATGACGTTGAATCGCTTCAACTTGATATCGATACACGATTGTGAATTAGCGGGATGTGCGTGTTATAATTTTCTTTAGAGTTTTAGAAGATATGGTGTGCTGCGAAAGAACTTCTAACATAATAAGAAGGGAAGCTTTCGGCAAATTATATTAACAAGTATAGTAGAAAGTTCTTTGGCTTTCGGAAACCGTAACTAACAAAGGTGTTCATGTTGCACGCTTTCTCCCGTTCTACATGCGAAATCGCCAAGTATATTGTGGCAAACCTTAAAAGCTTCTTACGATACGATACGATGCGTGCCATTTTGAAAGTGAATGTGATGTGAAAGAAGATGAAGTTATCTCTTTCCTGTTAAATTGGTACGAAAGTTTTCTGAAATTTTACGTAATTTCCAAACAACTTGCTAGCTAGTAAATTCCCTTAAAAGCTCAAATTTATAATATTCTTTGGTTTTGGGTGTGCTTACCTGCTAGCATAATATTAAAAACAAGAAAGAAAAATCATGCAGTACGATTGATTAGTAACACTTTCCAACTGTACGTAATTGTTGTATCGAATAACTTTTATTATTCTCTGCCTACGTTATCACACAACAGACAGAAGGACTGAAAAATATAAAGATAGACTAATTGATTTTAAAATTGCTCTTAGGCATTTTGGAAAGGGTTAAAAAGGCTTAACGCAAAAAAAAAAAAAAAAAAAAAAAAAAAAAAAAATGCAGCCATTAGATTATAATTACAGCTTTTGATCTCTCTGAATATTTTAGTGTAGCCCTGTAAATCAGAAAGTTAATCATATCATATTCTATACAAAAGATTATTTTAGAGTATTAAAAATAAATTTCAATATTTTTATGATTTTTACAGTAGAAAGACTTTTAAATATAATTTTCAAAAAATTCTGTCCTAAAACGTAACGCATTGGCATTTTTTTTTTTTTTTTTTTTTTTTTTTTTTTTTTGTCCCTAAAAACAAACTAGTTGTACAGGACCTATTAATGTCATTCTAAATGGAGAAAATTCTATAGGGATAATGTTTATAAAAACAACACTCATAGAACACAATGCTTTTGAATGCTTTTGGGTGTCCCTGTACACAAACCAGAAGAGATATTCACTCCATTTTCAATATGGAACATCCTATAGTGAACTTCAATAAAATATATCAGTTTCGAGAAATTCCATAGATAATTAATGGAGTTGGAGCGCGGGCTTACAGACAGACAGACAGATGGACAGATACACAAACTGAAATCATATTCACACTTAAAAATGTTAGAAAGTGTTAAAAACATTCAATGTAAACGAAAGTAATATTTTAGGAATTTTTTATTAATAGCTCTTAATATAAATGGATATTATTCTGTCACCCTGTAAATCTAATGCTAATTATGCTATATTCTATGCAAAGCATTTTTTTTGTGCAGATAAATAACATAATTCAATTTCCTAAAGCTTCGTGGAAAGTAATTAAAATTTGATTTATAGAAATATCTCTCATAGAACGCAATGCTTTGGAATACTTTTGAGTGTCCCTGTATATAAATCGGTGGTGATATTTTCTCCATTTTATACAGGAAACATCCAGTAGAGAATTGGAATAATATATTTCAATTTCATTAAGATATGTCTACAGTAAAGGTATGAAAATATGGTTTATAGAAATAGCTCTCATAGAACACAATGCTTTTTAATGCTTTTGGGTGTCCTGTGCACAAACCAGTAGAGGTATAAACTCCATTTTCAATAGGGAACGCCCGATAGTGATCTTGAATAACATATATCAGTTTTAAGAAATTCCATAAACATTTACGGGAGTTAGAGATCGGACAGACAGACAGGCAGACGGACGGACGGACGGACAGGCAGATACACAAAACTGAAATCATATTCACACTTAAAAAATGCTAGAAAGTGTTAAAAACGCTTAACGTAAACGAAAGTACAATTCTAGCAATTTTTTATTAATACCTCTTAATATAACTGGATATTTTTGTGCCACCCTGTAAATCTAATGCTAATCATGCTACATTCTATGCAAAGAATTCTTTTGTGCGTGTAAATAACATATTTCAATTTCTTAAAACTTCGTGGATAGTAAAGTTATTAAAGTTTGATTTATAGAAATATCTCTCCTACAACGCAATGCTTTAGAATACTTTTGAGTGTCTCTGTACATGAACCGATGGTGGTATTTCCTCCATTTGATAGAGGAAACATCCAATAGTGAACTTGAATAACATATTTTAATTTCATTAAGATATGTCTAGAGTAAAGGTATGAAAATATGGTTTATAGAAATACCTCTCATAGAACACAATGCTTTGGAATACTTTCGGGTGTCCCTGTACACAAAACAGTAGAGGTATAGACTCCATTTTCAATAGGGAACGTCCGATAGTGAACTTGAATAACATATTTCAATTTCATTAAGATATGTCTAGAGTAAAGGTATGAAAATATGATTTATAGAAATACCTCTCATAGAACACAATGCTTTGAAATACTTTCGGGTGTCCCTGTACACAAACCAGTAAAGGTATAAACTCCATTTCCTATAGGGAACGTCCGACAGTGAACTTGAATAACATATTTCAATTTCATTAAGATATATCTACAATAAAGATATGAAAATATGGTTTATAGAAATACCTCTCATAGAACACAATGCTTTGAAATACTTTCGAGTGTCCCTGTACACAAACCAGTAGAGGTATAGATTCCATTTTCAATAGGGAACGTCCGATAGTGAACTTGAATAACATATTTTAATTTCATTAAGGTATGTCTACTGTAAAGGTATGAAATTATGGTTTATAGAAATACCTCTCATAGAACACAATGCTTTGAAATACTTTCGGGTGTCCCTGTATACAAAACAGTAGAGTTATAGATTCCATTTTCAATAGGGACCGTCCGATACTAAACTTGAGTAACATATATCAGTTTCAAGAAATTCCATAAATATTTACGGGAGTTAGAGCGCGGACAGACAGACAGACAGACAGACAGACAGACGGACGGACAGACGGACAGACAGACAGACAGACAGACAAACCGAAGTCATAAACACTTTTCAACCTTGTTGGAAAGTGTTAATTACAGAGTTCTCGTCTAATTGTGGACGCTGTATTTATTTAAACAAGATTTTTCAAGTAATGAAGTGAGTGTTTCTTATTCCCTTGTTTAATTTTATGTTTGAATTCTTGCCTTAAATTTTCAGGGGTCGATCTACCTTTAAATATTTAATACTCTTTTCTAAAACTGTACTTTTGTAAAATTTTACTTTTTTCATATTTACTGAAAAAAATATATCTATATATAATGTAACACTACTATTGTTTCATTGAACGTAGTATATGCAGTAAATTTATATTATTAAAAACAGGTCTTATGTATACAAAAGTTATACTTTTGAAAAGATTGTTTTCTACGAATTTAAATTTTGTGAAGGGAGCAAAACTGACATTCACAATTTCGGCTTAGATTTATTTTATTTTCTTATTATTAATAAAATTATTACATTTTTGATTTTCTTTTAATCGCAAATTTTAATTTTTGTTTACATTAATTAACATTCCAAATTTCCGCTTTCATTTGTTTATTTTATTTTATTATTAATAAAATTATTACCTTTTTAATTGTCGTTTTATTGCAAACTGTACTTTTTGTTTGCATTAATTAACGTTCCCATTTTCTGCTTTGATTTTATTTATTCTATTATTATTAATAAAATTATTACATTTTTTTTTTTTTTTGTCTTTAAACTGCAAATTTTAATTTTTGTTTACATTAATTAACACTGCCAATTTCCGCTTAGATTTATTTATTTTATTATTTTAATCACTAATTATTATCATTTTGATTATCCTTTAATTTCAAATAAATACTCCTAGCTAATAAATAGACAATCACAGGGATCTAAATGTTGGTTTCGGGAAATTTTAAATATTCGATTTTTTTATCTTTATTATTATTAAATTGTATGAATTAAAACTAACTAAAATTTACATAAATAAAATATTTTAATACAATTTTAAAACATATATAATTAGTATAGTGTTTTTTTTTTTTTTTTTTTTTTTTTTTTTATTATTGAAATCTATGAATGTTATCTATGAACTGTTTTCCACATGGATACATCTCAGCATCTGTTGATTATAATTACACCAATCTCCCTAAACAATTGATTAAGAAAAATAGTATGTTCTATCTAAAAGCGCCACTTGCAGTTATTTAACATGCACTAAAGTTTTATACAGCTTCTCAGAATAAAGGTTTTATATACAGAATTTGCAGCAATTTTAATTTACAGATGTTGAGATGTCATGTAAAAATCTCTGAAAGTGAGTAATGAGAGCATCTTCTGTCGGCTGATACACACTCTTAACTAATTGAGCATTCGTTTTTATATTGGTTGTCTCACATATTATATTTTGTGCAGTTCTATGTGCTATGAAATTTAGCTTTCCTCGAAAAACGGAAGTTGAAAATTTTTACGAATCTAATATTTTCGTATATTGAGTATTAAATAAGTAATAAAATTAGTAATAAAAAAAGTCTAAAAATTAAGTAAAAAAAAAGTTCCTTTTTTTTTACTTAAGCCAAGGGAATTTTTTCTTTTTTAAATTATTAGCAATATTTTAGAAACAAAAATTCAATGGATATATGGATATAGCTATTTTTATTGAATTTCAACGTTTATAAGACATAAGAGAAGCCGCTGAAAACTGATATAAAAAGCACGACTGTATTGCGTTTTCGTACAACCCTTTTACAACGGTTTTTTTTACGTTGTAAAATGTATTAAAACAACCGTTGAAAGATGAGGAAATCAACGAGACATATTTTCAGATTATTAACGTTACGGAAAAACGATAATTCAACGGAATGCATTGCCGTTTGTTCAACGTTGAAAATACCATACTGTGCTACATGGGGTAATAAGCTAAATTATATCAAATTTCGAACAATTATTCAGGAATGTTATTGAATAAGCTGATTAGTTTTTACTGGTGTAAAAAATGTTTATGGTTCGTTTACGGAGTCACGCTAAAGAATTTCGTGACATTAGAGACTATGTACATTTTTTTTTTATTATTATTATTTCACCGCACTTTAATGCGTTTATGCTGCATTCAACATAATGAAAATAACATACGTTATAAGGATGCTTAAAAGCATGATTACTCTAGAAAAAGGATATGTATAGACTAAATAATTCATTTATGGGACCCCACAAAATAATTCCGATGACGTACTATAACTTTTCAAACGATGTCTAATTAGATTGAAATAACTCTTTAATTAATTAGGTGTATTCTTTTTAGTGTATATATTTACTGTGCCAACTTTTCTGGGATACATAAAAGAATTTCGTACTATTATGGTCTATAGTCGGTATTACTTAAAAGTGTATTTTTATATAGTTACACCTTGTTAAATATACTGAAATTTTATTATAATTTTAAAAGTATGTTTTTCAGCGGAAAAGTGTGGGTATAGAAATGGCAATTCAATTACATGTTTACACAAATTAATTCCTATAAGTTATGTAATCATTTTGCATGAAATTTGGTACAAGTATTTATGAATTACAGGGATTTAATACAAGACAATCAGTTATTAGGAGTATATATATATACACAGATAATTATAGCAAGAGAAATACAGCGGGGGGTTGAGGGAGGCGGCAGCCACCTTCAAAAAATTCCTGTTTATGTAGCAAATGAATTGAATCTATATATATATATATATATAATATAATAAGGGATAAATAAAAATAAGCTGTTGAATAATATGTGATGCAAATAGGACATTAAGGCTCCTGATCTACAGATCCACTAGTATGCAATTTATTATTTGGAGAAATTTTCCAAGATTAATAAAAAATATTTTTGTTAAAATTATTCAAAATTTAATACTTGCTATTACTCCACGACTTTCTAACGAATATACATATATACTCAGATTGATAAATAGACAGATAGATTGCAGAGTGTGACAAACAAATATGTTTTATTTTTATTCTTTTAGATAATACTAAACATAAAGTAAAATTATACACTTATATATAAAAGACTTTTTTGATTAAGAAAAAATTAAAAGAAAAAAAAAAAAAAATAGACGAACTAACTAAGACTGGCTTTCTGTTAAAATATTGTATATTATACTTTTCGTACTGGATATAATTTGTTTATATATAGCATGTTTTTCGCATTATTCAGAAACAAACTCATACAATATAGTACTATTTTAATTGTGTCGACTTTTTCAAAATAATAAATGTATCGTTTCGTATCTCAAAAAAAAAAAAAAAAAAATATATATATATATATATATATATATATATATAAGAAAAGAAAATTCCATTTATTTTATAACAATAACCTTTGCATTTCCTTAAAGTAATTATACCATAAAAAATATTTACTCATAAATTTATTTTGTTAAGAGCAGATGATATTCCGTTAATTTACTCTAACATTTATCTTTCCTGTCTACTAATTCTCTGGAAACTGTAAATCGTTTTTATTTTTTAAAAAGAGATAAATGCGTTTAATATTTTAGATTAAAAAATAAATGTATACATATATATATTCCGTAATTATTTTTTTCACACTTTTTATGGTTATTTCCTCCTTATACATAAACAAAGCATTATCTTAATTAAAAATTCACATTAAATGGACAATATTATTTAAATCTTTTTTTTTTTTTTTTTTTTGATTAATAAAGACTAGTTTTATTTATTTTTTTATTTGCATTTGTTTAGAAATAAAAGTTTTTTTTTTTTTTTTTTTTTTTTTTTTCATGAGAATAGATTGTTTTTTAATTTTGTGTTTCATTTTCTTTAAAAATCTAAAATTAATATAAGCCACACTGCAGTTAATGTAAGGATGAAATATATTTAACAATTTTGTTAAATGTTACGAACTATAAATAAAATGAAGATGTTATTTCCTTCTACTTAAAAATTCAAATAGCAACCTTTTCAACATTTGATTTTTAATATTTAAAAATGAACAATTTATTTAAAATAAATACTTACATCAGACAGCTTTATGTATTTAAATACAATCTACTTTTATTTTAATTCAAAAATATTTAAAATTATTCATAAAAATAGGAGATGTATTTATAATTTCAAAAATACATTTCTTTGTTGTATGAATAGCTATTAAATGTACCATTTTTTTTAATTATTATTATTATAAATTACTTATTATTTCTGTTGCTTGTAAATGTATTTTTAAAATGAAATTTGCGATTGTGTATTTATTTTTAACCGACTTCAAAAAAGGAGGAAGGTTCTCAATTCAAACTGTTTTTTTTTTTTTTTTTTCTTTGTTGGCTCATAACTTCTGAACGGATGCTCCGATTTTGATACTTTTTATTTTGTTGAAAAGGTGTTGGTCTGAAATAGGTCCCATTGTAATACCTTTACAATCTAAAGAAAATACAGTGTACCCGAAAAATTCACTACCAGCTCTTTTAACTGCTAAACGGCTGCAGCTATAGTGATAAAAATGGTATGTAAGTATAGCAAAGTGGCCATGCAGTACAAGATTAAACCATTTGCAGCGCCACCTGGTGGAAAATAGCGGAGTTAGTGTTCCTATCTCGAAAACGGTTCTAGAGATAAAAGTAAATTACAAAGTTGAAGATTAGCATCGATTTAGTACAAAAAGATAGTTTAGACATTCATGCTAGCCTTCCTATCTCGGAAACGGTTCAAGACAGGGGGAAAAATTGAATTATAAAATTGCCGAGCATCATCGATTTAGTAAGGAAAGATAATTTAGACATTGATGCTAAAAATGCAATGCTAAAAACGTGCATTTGTTTGTTCGCAATTTCTTACACTATGCACACTTGAGCTACACTGCACACGTTGTAGCGTAGCTGGTGAGACATACGCTATATAGTTCAAAATAAGGTCACTTGATACTTTTTGTTTTGTTGTAAAGATCTTGGTCTGAAGTAGGTCTCATTGTAATATCTTTACAATCTGTAGAAAATATAGCGCAATCTTATGAAAAACAGCTGAATTAGCGCTCCTATCCTAAAAACGGTTCAAGATGAGAGAAAAGTTAATTACGGAGTTGTAGAGCATTATCGATTTACACCGAAAAGTCAGTTTTTAGACAATATTGCTAAAAATAGAACGCTTAAAACGTGCAGTTGTTTGTTCGCAATTTCCTAGACTGTGCACACTCGAACTACGCTGCACACTTTGCAGCGTAGCGTATGACACGGATAATCTGTGGTTCAAATTACTGTTACTGTAAGCGGTCACATCGATTAGTGCAAAGTCGTTTTCAACCAACTTCAGAAATGAGGGTGCTCTTAATTTGAGCTATGTGTTGTTGTTAGTGTTTGTAAGTTTATAACTTCGTGAGAGATGCTCTAATTAACCGACTTAAAAAAGGAGGAAGATCTCAATATAAAGCGTATGTTTTTTTGTTTTTGTTTTTGTTTGTTAGCTCATAACTTCTGAACGGATGATCCGATTTTGATACTTTTAGTTTTATTGAAAAGGCCTTGGTCTGAAATTGGTCGCATTATAATATATTTACAATCGAAAGAAAATACAATGTGCGCAAAAATGTCAGTCCCGAATCTTTTAACTGCTGAACAGCTGTAGCTATTGCCATAAAAGTTGTATGTAGGTATAGTAAAGTGGACATGTGCTACGTGATTCAACCACCTACAACGCCACCTGGTGGAAAACAATGGAGTTAGCATTCATATCTCGGAAACGGTTCAAGACAGCGGAAAAAGTGAATTATAAAATTGCAGAGCATCATCGATTTCGTACGAAAAGATGGTTTAGATATTAACTAAAAACCCAACTCTTAAAACGTACATTTGTCTGTTCACAATTTCCTATTTTGTGCACACTTGATCGACATTGCATATGTTGTAGCGTATCGGGTGACATTTATGTTATGTGAAGTTCAAAGTATGGTTATTGTAAGCGGTCACATCGATTAACGCATAGACGTTTTAAACCGACTTCATAAAGGAAGAGGTTCTCAATACAAACCATGTTTCTCATTGTTGTTGTTGTTGTTGTTGAAATTTGTTAGCTTATAACTTCGTAAGAGATGATTTAATTAATACTTTTTTTGTTGTCGTAATGATCTTGGCCTGAAATAGGTTTCATTATGATTTAATTAAGATATAAACAAATTACAGGATACTCACAGAAGTCTGTTCTCACTCTAACTGCTGAAAGCATGCAGCTACACTGGTAAAAGCAGTATGCAATTATCGATGTTGAAACTTCTGTCCATCAGCTGCAATGTATATTTTGCTCTTTGTTTGAACTTTACGCTTCGCAATTTTCAGCGCAGCGGGTGACACGTATTCACTGTAAAGTTCAATATATACGCTTAACGGAATTTTTGGTTACGAATACAGCGTTCTTTGCATTTCTAACGACTTTTTAATTTAGCGTATTCTCATTCAATAGATAGATTTTTGCTCATATCCGATAAAGTCAAGGAAAGTGACACAACTGAAAAATGCTGCATTTGAGAAAAATCAACTAAAAAATAACATGACTAGAATAAAACTGGCACAATTGTCTCTCGTGTGGATGACTTTCTAGATGGAGATGCATCATTTTTGTTCACATTGGGTGCATTTCATGTATTTTTTAGTGACATAAACCATTTTTTGAGTTACGTCACTTGTCTTGGAATTTGTGATTTGCGAATCTGCCGTCGAACGCCTACTGATGTTCTGCGATATGAATAAGTTTTCACTGAAAAGAGAAAAATTAAATCTTTTTGAAAAAAAAAAGAACCGACTCCAAAGTGCAACTACGGATCAAAAAACTAAAAAAAAAAAAAAAAAAAGGAAGGTGTGAAATGAAATTGTAAATTGCGCCTTAAAGTATAAAATAATTTCCTTAACCCCCCCCCCTTTTTTTTTTTTTTTTTTAGTTTTTTTTAACAGTAGTTGCTTTTTGGAGTCGGTTCTATTTTTTTACAAAAAGATTTTATCTCTTAGAATCTCTATAATGTATTACATGCAAAGAAAAATTCGGAAAATTCCAGTTTTAAGGACAGTTAAAATAATTCTCGTATTAACAATAATAATTTATTTTCTTTAATATATATATATATATATATATATATATATACTAGCTGACCCGACAAACTTTGTTTTGTCACATAAATTATTTCTAGAGAACATTTTGCTAGAAAAAAATAACTAATTTATTGTAAGTGTGTAAGGATGTGGTACATAAGTGAAAGAGGTATGGAGCGCTGTAAACGGTGACTGTGAATTCCGATTATAACGTAAAACACATAATTAACAATTAAATAAACAATTTAAATTGGACTGAATTGTAAATCTAAACCATTCTCGAATCCACCTGAAGACGCACAAAAAATTTCATTAAAATCGGTCCAGCCGTTTAGAAGGAGTTCAGTGACATGCACACGCACAAAAGTATGGGGCCCCTTTGGTGACTTTAAATACTTTAAGCCATTTTTGTGATGAATTGAAATGGCTATCTCAATTGTGGAACTAAAGATCTTGGCGAGAAGCGTCCGAGATACTTCGGTGCCAAATTTCAAATTTTGCCAAAGGGATCCGATACTAAAGGTGTTCTATACAATAAATAAATAAATAAAATATCAGTGACATACACACGCACAAAAGTATGGGACCCCATTGGAGACTTTAAATATTTTAAGCCATTTTTACGATGAATTGAAATGGCTATCTCAATTGTGGAACTAAAGATCTTGGCGAGAAGCGTCCGAGCTACCTCGGTGCCAAATTTTCCATACAAAAAATAAATAAATAAAATATCAGTGACATACACACGCACAAAAGTATGGGACCCCATTGGTGACTTTAAATATTTTAAGCCATTTTTGCGATGAATTGGAATGGCTATCTCAATTGTGGAACTAAAGATCTTGGCAAGAAGCGTTCGAGCTACTTCGGTGTCAAATTTCAAATTTTGCCAAAGGGATCCGATACTAAAGGTGTTCCATTCAAAAAATAAATAAATAAAATATAATAAATTAGCTACACAAATAAATTTGTAGGTTAGGGTGGTTGTTAATCAACGCGCGTGCAAATTTGATAGAAAATTATATAAAATACTCACTCCAGTTCCGCACTAAATTTGCAAAATGTATATTTTTTTATGCACACTTCAAAACTCTTCAAACACTAATTACATCTTGATGTAATATTTCAATTAGGACACAATTTTTTGTATAACAATAATAATACGAAGTTACAAAATATTTTCCTGAATTTGATCGCAGCACCAACTGTCGGGACAAACTGGAATTACAATAGAATATACGCAAGCGAGGTGATCATCAGTGACCATCAGTGGATACAAGAAAAAGATTTCCTATGTTAATATTGAATTTTTTATAAAAAATTATTAAAAATCGAGGAAAATTATTTCTCGATTTTAATCCCCGCATTTGGGTATAGATATGTATTAGTTATCGTATGCATGTGTTAGATTGAGTTATTTTGCTCTCAAATTGACAAAATTTTAATTTTAAATTTCAAAACTCTGTCTTCCTTGGCGTTTTTTGTATTTGGCGATCAAAAACGTAATACGAAAATATACAAGCCAGATGTATATTTTCGTATATGTATTGTACGAAATTGTTTCATATTATTCATTACTCTCTTAATATAAGTTGTTGAAATAACCATTATTTTTGAAAGAAATTAAATATGTTCGCCAGATGATATGGCGATATTTTTTTATCCGCAAGGATGATGGAGTTTAGAAAATAAAAATTCAAATTTTATCAATTTTACAGCAAAAACAACTCAATCTAACGCATGCACATGATAACTAATACCCAAATATGGGGATTAAAATCGAGAAATAATTTTCCTCGATATTTAGTATTTTTTTACAAGGAATCCAATGGGCGATTAACATAGGAATTATTTTTCTTGCATCCACGGACGGCCAGTGACGTCATCACTTCGCTTGCGTATTATTGAATATTCGATACTACGATCGAAGCGCAGTCTGCCGGATCCAATGTGAAACATTCCAAAATCAACAACAATTTATAAGTGATAAATTAATTAAATAACCAATTTAAATTGGACTGAATTGTAAATCTAAACCATTCTCGAATCCACCTTAAGACACACAAAAAATTTCATTAAACTCGGTCCAGCCGTTTAGGAGGAGTTCAGTGACATACACACGCACAAAAGAAATATATACATAAAGATATATATATTATGTATTTCATTAATATATTTTTTATGTGCGTAAAATTAAATACATATAAATAGTTTTAATTAAATACATATAAATAGTTTTTTTTTTTTTTTTTTTTTTTTTTTTTGCATATTATTGAAAATATTTCAGTATTTTCATAGAACACATTTCATTAAATACTATAAAAAAAAAAAAAAAAAAAAAAAAAAAAAAACTATTTTTAAATATATTTTGTAAGTAAATATAAAAAGAAATAATAAAATAAATGGAAATATATGAATGGATATAACATAAACATTCAGTAAAAGAAATGTCACTGAAATTACAGTTTTAAAGAATGACATTTATATATATATATGTGTGTGTGTGTGTTTGTGTGTGTGTGTGTGTGTGTGTGTGTGTGTGTGTGTGTAACCATTTAATCATCTTGTAAAGAAATTATTAAGGGACACAGTTTTTTTTTCTTTTTTATGCAAAACACAAAACCATTTCTTCTGATGTTTGAAACTGATTTGTAATTATGTATTTCTAAAGCCATTTTTCAAAATTACTTTTTTTCTGTTTTATTTTATTGATTTATTGATTTTTTTTTTTTTTTTGTGCATAATCGTACACATATATATTGTTGTGTTACGCTAAATATTTATTTCCAAATGCGTTAATATCACAAGATATATTGCAAAAATGATAACTCAGAAAAATAATCATGAATATTTATACCAGGTTTTCCTTTAAACTTAGGAATATAAAATAACATTCTTCATAAATATTTGCTATACTTTTAATTTAAAATGAACTTACAATTTCGTTTTATTATATTATATATCTCAAGCCACACTGATAAAAATAAAAAAAAAAAATAGAGATCTTAATTCCAGATCATACCATCGCCTATCTCTTCGTTCGTTAGGTGATCTTTCGCGAAAGATCGTGCGGATATTTCGAGTAACATGACGAGTTTGACGAGGAAAGCACTTGAAATAACAGAACATTCTCTCGGGAAAGATAACTTTACAGATGAGTGGTTGTTGGTATGGACTTAAATCAGCACAGGTGAACGCACGAACCTTCATATAGGTCAGAATAGCAGTTTGACGGCCCAAGCTATGCAGAAGAGATACTGAGATTATATGTCATTCCTTAGATTATATGTCGTTAAGCTGCAGCCTTTGGTGATTCTTTTCTTTTAATATATGATAATGCCAGACTTCATACAGCTCGTCTTGTGAAGAAGTTGAAGCAATATAGAGTCTCTAATGTCCAACAGGCTCGCGTGACTTAAATCCGATCGAATATGTTTGGCCCACTCTCGGAAGAGCATTGCAGCCAAACCAATGCCTTCTTTTAGATTTCGAATCTTGTATATTGAAACTCTTAAAAAGTGGAACAGTATTCCCCAAATACTTATCGATAACCTTACCACATTTACGGAAAGCCCATATGAAACACGCTTAGCTGTTTAGCTGTTTGAAGGAACAAAACGCCATGTTAATCATCTTGCATCATTTTTAAACAATATACATTATATATATATATATATATATATATATATATATATATATATATGTATGTGTGTGTGTGTGTGTGTGTATAAATGTGGAAATTATTATTGCATTATCTCTCTGCTTTCTGCAGTTGACGATTTGCGAAGACAACCTCACTACTGCGTTTTTCCTCAAGTAATTTCAAGTGTGTCATCTCAGTGTCAGTTCGAGACGTGAAATGACTGAGTGAAGACGTGGGATTCGTTCCTTCAAGATGAACTATAAACTGTTTTATTATTATTATTATTATTATTATTATTATTATTATTATTACGACGTAGCCTTAATTTTAAAGTCAATGGATCTGAATTAGTTATATTATGTTACTAAAAAAAAAAAAAAAAAAAAAAAAAAACTAAATAATTGTTACTAAATAATAGAAACTTTTATATTCATTTTTTTTCATCGAACTTTAGTACATAAAAGATTTGTAATTAGACGTATGCGTTTAAACTTCCCCTTCCAAGGAATTACTATCGCGATGTGTTCTTACAAATTTTCGTTTCAACAAGCGGGATACTGAGATGGTATAAATTTAAAAACTGTGATGTGATATTATATTTTTTTATTCGACGAAAACAAAACTACTTCCTAATTATGTGAGCGATGAACCAGATGAGACAGAACATTCTTATTTTCGACGAGAGTGTAGTCCTTTGTGCATCTAGTATATTAAGCTAGGTGCGATAGCTGCTCAACTTTCAAGTTGGATATCATTTTTCTCAGAGTCCTCTGTGCATGTAGTATATGAAGCTAGGTGTGACAGCTGTTCAACTTTCAAGTTGGATAAAACTTTTCATAGGTGTGATTCTACATTTAATTGTTTAAAATGAAACTGGTTGACTTTCAAGAACTGGAAGTTGCTCTCAAAAAAGAAGTAACGCATAAGATACAATCATTACATAAATTACTATTCGGCGACATTGGCGATCGCTCATATGGAAAGAGGATCCGCGAATTTACGGGATTCTCATTTGATCCCAATAGCCCAGATCTCATGATTAAAATTATTGTAACAAAAAGGGATTATAAGTTACATGAATTAATTAGCATAGATGATGTTTCAAATATTAGCACCCGGGGAAATTTAGACGAATTGGCTACCCGAGTCGTTACTTTATTAAATGATTTAAATCATTTTAAAAATAACGCATTTAATGACGATACTGAGGTATCAGACGATGATACTGAAAGTGAAAATGGTATAATAAATTAAGTTTAAACAATATTGAAAATGCAATTTATTCAAGTAATGATTCTGGTACGATGAAAACACAACAGCAAATTCCAGTTCAAGTTCATGATATGCTAAGAAATGCAATCCAATTTAGTCATCTAGAATGTCTGGTACAACAATTCGAGGGCAAGGATTTCGAAAATATTGAAAACTGGGTGGAAAGTTTTGAAGAAATCTGTAATTTATTTAAACTCCCTCATTTATCCAAAATAATCTGTGGGAAAAGATTGTTAGAAAGAAAAGCTCAGTTATTAGTTCAGGTTGAGAAAAAAATTTTGTCTTGGTATAAGTTGAAAATTTTTTTGTTATCAGAATTTAGTACACGCTGCTCCGCCGCTGATTTCCATGAAATGACCACGCAGCGCAAGATAAAAGAACGAGAAACATTAGATGAATATTTTTTAGAGATTAAAAGGAATGTTCATGTGATAACATTGATTATAAGCGTTTGGTAAAATATGTTATTCAGGGAATTGGACACTTCATCTATAAAAAATCGATCCTATGTGGGTCTAAAACAATCCCAGTACTTTGCGAGAAATTGCGAATATATGAGGAAATGACTAGAGAGGCTAATAAAGCCAAATCAGTAAAACATAAGCCTAAGATTGATAAACCGAATATGAAACTACACTGGTCAAAAAAATTAGGGATCAGCCCGTTTTCTCTTTCTCTTCTTTTGCACATAATTTTTTAAACAAATAAACATATGAACATAAAATTTGGATGGCCTGTTCATTATCATATTATTAACTGAATCCTATGTAATTTTAGCATAAGAATAATTTTTAAGCTAATAAATATTCATTTTTCTCGCAAAAGTAAGCTTTGGAAAAAATGAAAAATTTCAACAAATTTAGGAAAGAACACATAATGAAAAGTGGTGTTAAGGATGCATTAGAGATAGGTAAAGACGCTCATACCTTGAAATGTTAAACTAAATCTCGATTTTTCTTTTTGTATTAACTTTTCTTTTACTTTTATAATGAACTTTTTAAAAATATATAATTACTAATTTGTAAACTATACTCAGCACTAGAATAATAATGATGTCGAAAAATAATTGTATAATGAACATCTTATCCAATTTTCCTGTTTGTATGCATATTTTTTAAAAAGTTATTCACATGCGAAAAGAAGAAGAAAAAAGAAGAAACAGAAAATGAATGCAGGTAGAAAGATTTGGTTGTAATCTAACATAGGAACGCGTGTGCGTCTTTACCTATCTGTAAGGCATCCTTATGACCATTTTTCATTAAGTGTTCTTTCCTAAAATTATTGAAATTTTTCATTATTTTTAATGCTTACTTTTGAGAGAAAACTGAATATTTATTAGTTTAAAAATTATTCTTATGCTAAAATTACATAAGATTCGGTTCATAATATGATAATGAACAGGCCATCCAAATTTTATGTTCATATGTTTATTTGTTTAAAAATTATGTGCAAAAGAAGAGAAAGAGAAAACGGGCTGATCCTTCAATTTTTTTGACCAGTGTAACTTAAGGCCAAATAAAAATGAACTACGCTGTTTTAATTGTGGATTAAAAATTCATAAAAGCGCTGATTGTCGTAACCAAGTTCGTTGTTTCAAATGAATAATTATAGGAACAAACCAAATTCTTGAAAAATTACTAGTACTAATTCTCAACTTGAGCAGATTACTGAGACCGCACAAATTTCATTCATTTCTGACAATTCTGGAATGAATAAATTAGTGACAATATACTCTTTACCCATGAGATGTTTGATTGATAGAGGTAGTGAAAAAACTATCTTGAAACAGAGGGTATATTAAAAGCTTTTAAATACCCTTGACCTTCAACCTTCTAGCATTACTTTTTTTGGTTTCGGAAATACTTCTTTAACACCTATTGCGTTTTCTCCAACTAGTATTACTATTGATGATTCTGAGAATCAGACATTTATTTGTGTTGTTTCAGAAGAATATTTAAGTCATGATTTAATTTTGGGGAATGATGTACTGAAGCAATGTATTTTAATGATTTCTAATACTAATATTTTGTTGCAGAGAAATGCTCATTCTGAAAATAACGAACAAAATTTCCAAAATAATTTTTCTCATTCTATCAATAAACCCAACACAAACAAATTATCTTCTAGTGAAATGGAAAGAAATGAAAAAAAAAAAAAATAATAATAATAATAAATAAATAAATAAACAAAATTCTTGTACATTAATTCATCGCAATATAAACGGTAGGATCTCTGTTCTCAAAAAGGAATTGTGCAATGAAAAAAGCTTCTATAATGTTCTTAATGATTCTCTGAAATTGTGTAGACAAGACTTGAAATTAAGTAATGGCGAAAACATTAAATTAAAAGTAGAGATAAATCAGGCTAATTTTCAAATAAATGAATTACAAATTTGCAACACTGAACAAAAAACTTCTGTTATTCAGTTTATAGTACAGTCAAATAAGGAAAAAATAGGGAAAATTTATAAAGTTTTCAAAATTTGGGATAATACTTATAAGAGGTGTAATAATTCAAAACAAAAATTCCCCATTGTAGGGGGGGGAGCTTCACCCCCTACCCGCCAAAATCGTATAATTCATTGAACTGAAGAAAAAATAGGAAATTAATTTACAAGATTTTTGAATGTTCGTATAAAATTTTGAGAGTTCCAATAATGCAAAACAAAAAATGTCCTCATTATCCCCCCCCCCCCTCAAAAAAAAAAAATCCTATAAATCACTGAAATGAAGAAAAAAAATATGGAATTAGACTGGTGGATCTGCAGATCAGGAGCCTCAACGTCTTATTTGCATCAGACATTATTCAATAGGTCATTTTTATTTATTCCTTATTATATAGTAGTATATATTGATTCGATCGACTTATTACCATAATCAGATACATTCCTGAGGGGGGCTGCAGCCCCCCTCAACCCCCTGCTGTATCTCTCTTTGTATACCTATTTGTATATCATATAAAGTGTTACGGAATTGTAAATAATTGCATTTATTTTTGTATAAAGTCTTTCAAAGAGGCTTAGTAAGTCGAAAAAATGCTAATTTTGTGCATTTCTAGTCGTTTTAGCGTTAAAATAGCCTAATTTTCCTTTAAAACCGCATTAAAAAGCTCCAATAAGAGAAGAAATTGATTTGGCGCCAAATTTGGCGACAGTTTTCCTCTTTGGCGATTTTTTTGGCGACCTTGGCGAGAAAATCCTTATTAGGGACATACCAAATATGGAAGCTCTAATCTCATTGGCTGATGAGATACGAGAATTTTCCAGAACAGTCTGTGTGACAGAGTAGTATAAAGGAGCATTTTTTTTAGCCAAGGCGGCCAATCTCAGATCTGTGTCAGTTTCGTCAAATGCTTGCTTTGCTTTGAGCCTCTTTGAATGAGACTTGCTTTATGTGGTATGGATAAACAGTTTGTACTGTTGTTTTGCTGTTAACGGCTGTTGTTTAAGCTGTGTTTACTGGTTGAATTGAAGCTGATACTTGGTTTATAGACCTGTATTTTTCTGGAACTTTCTGTGAATAAATCATTGAATTTTTGCAAGTTTCGCCTTTCATTCTCGGACAACTTGCGAACCCCCAAGTACGCAACAATATGTATTCTTAATAAACTACGGTCTTGTATTATTTCCCTGAAATCCATAAATACCAAATTTCACAACTATCAAATTTCATACCAAAAAAATTACATAGCATATCGGAAATATTTTGCGTAACCTTTAAACTAATTATCAATTCTATGCCCACAATTTTCAACAGGAAAACATGCTTTTAAAATTCTAATAAAATTTCATTATATTTGATGGGTTGTAACAATGTTAAAATACACTTTTAAGAAATACAGACTATAGACCGTAATAGTACGAAATTCCTTTATGTATCCCGGAAAAGTAGTCACACACATTATAAACGCCAATTATAAGAATAAGCCTAATTAATTACAACTTATTAATTTTTCAAACTAATTTGACATCATTTGGATGATTACAGTACATACGCGGAATTATTTTGTGTGATCCCATAAATTATTTTGTCTATACATAACCTTTTTTAAGAGTAAACATGATTTTAAGCATCTTTATAATGTATGTTAACTTTATTAAGTTCAATGCAGCATAAACGCATTAAATTGCGCGCTTAAAATAAAAATTTGTCCATAGGCTCTAATGTTACGAAATTCTTTCGTGTTTCTTTGTAAACGAACCATAAACATTGTAATACACCAGTAAAAACTAATCCGCTTATTTTGCGTTTAAAATTAATAATTGTTCGGAACAACTATAGTATTTCCCCTCAGCTAGATTTGACGATTTTTCGTTGGCGATTATGGCTAAATCATAAATCTAAAAATCATATAGCATATAGCATAAATGATAAAATCGTAAGCTAAATTATAAATCATAAATCATAAAATCATAAATCCAAAATAAATAGCATGCAGGCTGCCATATTATATCGCAAACAATCCAGAAAGACATCGTTATCGTTCAAATCGGCGCCAAAGAAAAATCGCCAAATTCAGCTGAGGGGTAATACTATAGTTGTACCAATTGTTCCAAATTTAACATCGTTTGGATGACTACGTGACATTGTCAGAACACTTTTGTAAGGTTCTGTACATTAATTAAAAAGCATAGGAGCACATATTTTCTTCAAACAACATAAGTTTAAGCATCTTACTCACGTACGCTAGTTTAATTTTCTTCATTGCAAAGTAATGATATTAAAATGCGTTTAAACGAAATTCACCCCATACGCCGTAATGTTAAGAATTTTGGCGTGTCCCTCTACACAGTTTATAAAAAATATAACAATAAAAATTATATAGCTACTTATATGCAAATCTGGAACGTGTGCGCCAATTTGCAAGTCAATCGAAGGATTTTTGCGGCCGCTATTATGGTACATAAAAATTCTTCCCATAGGCCGTAAAGATAAGAAAAACTTTGGCGTGTCCCTGTACACGAACGATAAATGGAATACACACCTAACACTATACAGCTAATTCCGTTGGGCTCATGAATATGTGTACCAAATTGCAAGTCAATAGCGTTATTTTGGGGGCCGCTATCGCGGTACATACAAATTCTTCCCATAGGCCGTAATGATAAGAAAAACTTTGGCGTGTCCCTGTACACGAATTACAAATGGAATACACACCTCAAACTATACAGCTGATTTCGTGGGGCACATGAAAACGTGTACCAAATTGCAAGTCAATAGCGTTATTTTTGTGGCCGTTATCTCGATACATACAAATTCCTCCCATAGGCCGTAATGATAAGAAAAACTTTGGCGTGTCCCTGTACACGAACTACAAATGGAATACACACCAAAAACTATACAGCTGATTTCGGAGGGCTCATGAACACGTGTACCAAACTGCAAGTCAATAGCGCTATTTTTGCGGCCGCTATCGCGCGACAGACAGACAGACAGACAGAAAGACACACAGACACAGCCCAAAACCGTTTTGAGTCTCAACAGAGGGCCTCCACTGACGTTTCGGCAATTATAAAATTTTCAAAATTTGGTATAATGTTCCTGAGAGGTCTGGCAATGGAAAATTAAGATTTTCACACTGGGTGGAGACTTAACCCCCCTCCCCCTGAAAATCATTTAATTTATTGAAATTTAAAAAGTGGAGGAATAATTTATTGAGTTTTGAAATTTTTATATAACGTTATTGACGGGTTTGATAATGGGAGAAAAAAGAATTCCACCACGGAATGTTAGTTCCCTCTCTTTCCACACCACAAAGAAAAAAAAAAATAGTTCATTTTATTGAAATACATATATATATGAAAATATTTTATACTTTCTAAATTTTACGTAAATGCTCTTGAGGTGTCTAATAATGGAAAACAAAAAAGTTCCCCAACCTGGAGTGAGAGTTTTCTCCCTTCCCCCTAAAAAAAAAAAAAAAACATATAATTCGTGTGAAATCAAGAAAAAATGGTAAATATTTTATAGAGTTTTGGAACTCAGGGTCAAATGTTTGAGGAGTCTAAAAATAGGAAACGAAAAGTTCATCTTTTTCTGGTATCGGAGCTCCCCCCCCCCCCCTTCTTTTACACCGTAATCGTAGAATTCGTTGAAAGCAAAACTATTAGTAAAAATAATTTATATAATTTTAAAATTTTTAGGATACTACTCTTGGAAGATCTTAATGGTAGAAAGCCTTCATTATTCCCCCCTAAACCAAATAATTCCTTCAGAATAGAAAAAAAAAAGTAATTAAAATCAAATACACATATTTGAAGCTTTGAGAAAACACTCATATGTGGTATCTTAATGGAAAACAGAAGCATCTCTTTGGGAGGAGTTTACAACCCTCCCCCCATAAAAACACTTTCGAAATTTTTCGTGAGTGTTCATTTCCTAGTTTATACAAAGTTATTTGCTTTTCAATGACACCTACTATTAAAATAGAATAAAATAAAATAAAATATTTTTCGAAAGATTCGGAAAAAAAAAAAAAAAAAAAAAAAAAAAAAAAGTAGGAACTACGTATAACTGCACTATGTATAAACGAACAATTATTTTACCTATTATTTTAAGTTAAAAAAAAATTCAAATTGAAAAATTCAAATGATAATAATGAACTTATGTAATAACTGGGTAAAAAAAAATAGAAAAATAAAGGAGTAAAATGTAGGTAATACAATTTTATTGTATGTCAATAAGCTTATTACTTACAAATAACCGTCTGAACATAGAATAAAAATTAATCAAGTTCATCATAAATGTCATCTTCAAACTTTTCCGCTATCATGTCAATGGGTTCCCTGATGCACGTAACAGTGTTTACACATTACTGTGCACAATAAGTCTACTTTAACTCATTTGTATTTTCTTCCATAACGTTGCATGCAGCCACATGAAACCAAATTTAGTATCTTTTCTGGAGCAACGGCTTATCTTAGATATACAGGAGGAAAGTAAGAATTCGATACTTTCCACCCCCGGGACTTTGGATCCAAGCGATATCCTAACTACATCTGTACTTGCTGGTAAACAGTATGTGAACAGAGGAATGCAGCATCAGTGGTAGTTGGCAAGTGAGAAAGGATGATTGCATTGCTTGTCTGACCTACTAGATTATTAAAATATTGAAAAATTAGGTAGTTCAAATTTTTCATTTCAGAAGTTGTGCATCTAATTTTAATAAACGTTACTCTATATTGCAATTATAAATTTTTCACCAGATTTTTTAGTTGAGTAACGAGCCGATCTTGGATCGTTGAACACTTTGGGTACATCATAGAGATGGTGAGATCGGTTAAATTATTGAGCCACTTGCACTTTCCCTTTTCCAAACGTGGACGAAGTGGTGTCACAACCACTCCTTGCATGAAGATATAGGATTCAATCCCAGCAATTTTTGGTAGCAGAGGGACTTTGCAAGTCCTTGGAACTATAAATATTTGTTTAGGATTCCCTACCCTTCTTTCACGAATAGAATGTCCATCTTTTCTGGGATGAAAGCTAATTAATAAAACGGGAAGATCAACATCTTATCCCACAACAACTTGCTTGTTTAAGTGAGAGACATCAATTGTTTTTCTAACATTCAAAACATCTGCGTCATCTTTTACTACCCTTGCTTCGATACCAGCACACCCTGGTATAATCGCTGAGCAAGCTGCGAAGTAAATCTTTCTTTGTTATTCAAATTGCTAAGAAATGTGGACTAAATTTCAACAAGGCTTGTGTCATCAGTAAATAAAATATCGCGTGATTTCTCTTCATTAGTTGTCTTTGAAGTTTTTTTTTTTTTTTTTCTGTAGTTTTGAAGCACTTTCAGAGTAGCCATAAAAAATTGCAGCGACATTAAACTTGTAGAGCTGTCGAATGAATGAGATGTATGTTTCATAAACTTTACCAAATGTTCCTTTATTCGGCCTCATGAGACGTTTGATGAAGTACCCTCCACCTATCACACACACACACACACACACACACGAAGAAAACAAAACTCACTTTTTTATATTAATAAACTTACGAACTCGATTAGTCCCCCCCTCTTTTTTAATCTGAATGAGCTATACAATTTTGGGGGAAAGCGAAGCAGGAGAGGGCCTTCTGAGTGAGGAGGATTTTCTTTTTTTTCCATTTCTAGACTATTCATAAATATTATCCTGAAATTTAAAACTTTTATTAAATAATTTTCTGATTTTTCTTAGTCTGACCTACTAGATTATTAAAATATTGAAAACTTAGATCGTTCAAATTTTTCAACGACGTCGTAGTGCCGTCGGCTATAAGGTTTCGAGGGAAAATAGGTGGGAAGCTTCGAGAGGAAAAAATTGCCCAGGACTTTGCCCAGGCTTTATTGTATTACATTACTAGTGACCTCAAGAATGTTATTTCAAATTTTCAAAACTTTACAAATATTTCTCCTATATTATGTTCCTTTATAGTCCTTGAATATTCGTAATCTGAAGGAGCTATACAATTCCGGGGGGGGGGGGGTGTCTCCTCAGGGAGAGAGGATTTTCTTTTCTCATTTATAGACTATTCATGAATGTTATCCTAAAATTACAAACATTTAAGAATTATTTCCTCTGTTTTTCAAATCTGAAAAAGCTGTATTGTTTCGGGGTGGGGGAGGGTGGAAGAGGAAACTTGCACCAGGAAGAGGATACTGATTTATTTTACATTACTAGAGCCCTCAAGAGTATTATTCCAAATTTTCAAACCTTTACAAATATTTACTCCTATATTATGTTTATCTATAGTTCCTCAATTTTCGTAATCTGAAGGAACTATACAATTGTGTGTGTGGGGGGGGGGGGGGGGGGGAGAGATGAGGAGAGTGTCTCCTGAGGGAGAGTGGATTTTTTTTTCTTCCATTTCTAGGCTATTCATGAATGCTATCCTAAAATTGCATGCATTCATAAATTATTTTCTCTGTTTTTCTTAATCTGAAATAGCCTAATGGTTTGGACTGAAAATAGGGGGATGGGGAGCGACCGCCCAGGGAGGGGGAACTTTTTGTTTTACATTACTAGAGCCCTCAAGAGTATTATTTCAAAATTTCGAAGCAATATACATATTTAGTCCTATAATAAATTCCTTTATAATCCCTCTTTTTTTCTTTTTTTTTTTTGTAATCTGAAGTAGCTATTCAGTTTTGGGGGAAAGAGGGAGAGTGTCTCCCCAGGAAGGTGGATTTTTTTTTTCTCCATTAACAGACTATTCATGAATCTTATCACAAAAATCCAAGCTTTTATAGATTATTATCTCTTTTTTTCTTAATCTGAAACAGCTGTATGGTCTAGAGGGGAAAGGGGGGAACGGGGGAAGATCCCTCCAAGAAGGCAGAACTTTTTGTTTTACGTTACTAGAGCCCCCAGAAATGTTACTCCAAAGTTTAAAATCTTTATATATATATATATATATATATAAGAAGTTTTTAAACTTTGAAACTTTGATATATATATATCTTTTTTAAACTTTGATATATATATATATATATATTTCCCTTATTTGGTGTTTTTTGGTCTAACTTGACTGTAGTATTAAGAAATCTGTACGGAATACTGGAATTAATTGTGAAAATTTAAATCAAGGACTGGTTAACATAAAATATTACCTAGATTTCATAAAATTTAATATCCCCAAGACTAATGACAATGCAGATTGTACACTATACAAACGAAAGCGAGTATACTCAACAACGGGTCTTCTGATGATTCGCCAGGTGTTCGAAAAAGTATGCCGTCTAAAGACAATTTAAACGTTGTAGAAGTACAGAACATTAACTTAATTAGCATATCACACATAAATTCTGATTGTGACGTTGATGAAAGTGTTATTTCGAGACACGATCTACAGGACCCACGATATAAAATTGATAAGAAACTTTTAAAATATATTTTTTTAATTCATCCAGAGACTTTTACAACTCCCCATGACACATTTCAAAGCATCTATAACCAAGTTTCTGGTGTTGTTAAAATTACTTAGCTAAAAAGAAACCAAAGAAAAAGAGGAAAAATACCCGGACTGGTTATCAACCGAGTCCAACCGAAGAGTTTGTGGAAAAATTCCATTCAACTGACGGGACCATACACAATAACACTTGTGCTGAGTATCTCAACCCTTGGTCCTATATAACTTAAGTGTACAGTGTATGTGATTTAATGTGTACATAAAAATAAAAAATAAAAACTTTTCTTTAAGTTCGTGGTTATACTTTATAATTATATTTCGTGAATATATATTTTTATATTTAGTTTTTATATTCATTATTACCTTAAGTTTTGGGGAAATTCTACTATTTTATTTCATGAAAAAAAAAAAAAAAAATCAAGTGTTTAATCATGTTAATTGTCGTTGAATTCGTTCTGTACATCTGAGAAAAGAGAAGAAGAAATTATAATTTTTTAAAAAGAGAGTTAATGTGCGAATGCTGATCAATGGCACTAAAGAAGAAAAGAAACTAAAAAAAAACTGCTTCTGGACTCTTTCAACGACGAATGAATATTTCAGGAAGACGTGAATTAAGGGTCCAGTAGAAGAGAGTATGGCGATAGTTATTTGTTATGTGTTAATTGTTCCATGCGAGCCACTTACTGCTGTTTTTCTTTCCTCCTCTTTTCAGATGTACTAGCTGTGATCCATTAAAGACAATGACCAAATGAGGCCATCTGGAATGGTCGGAGATAGCCAAAGTATGAGAATTATGATTGCAACATCTCTCTGCTTCCTGCTGTTGCCGCTCTGACAAGACAACCTCCCTACTGCGTTTTTTTTTCAATGCATTTCCAGCAGTGGCTTTTTTCCCTATCTGAGTGCCATTGGAAAGGTGACATGAAGCAGTGAAGACGTGGGACTCGTTCCTATAAGATGAACATTTTTTTTTTTTTTTTTTTTTTTTTTTTTTACGACGTGGTCTTAATTTTAAAGTCAATGGGCCTGAACAAGAGAAATTATGCTAAATGTACACTCATAAATATTATAAACATTTATATTAATTTTTTTTTTTTCATCAGACTTTAGTACATTAAAGTTTTGTATTCAGAAGTATGGGTTTAAACTTCTACTTCCAAGTAATTATGATTGCGAAGTGTTCTTATATATACATACATACATATACATATATATATATATATATGTGTGTGTGTGTGTGTGTGTGTGTGTGTGTGTGTGTGTGTGTGTGTATTATTTCAATCTAAACTTGTTGTCCCGAAGTGTATTTTAATGCTCGATCCATAATTTAAAGGAAATAAAGTCCCAGTATATTTTTGATTCATTTTTTCTTCATTGCGTTTTCATACACGTGAGAATATCATTTTATTTCAATTTGTACTACTATATAGTTTTGTTTATTTCCAAATAAAATACAATGATTCATACTATTTTCAAGTTTTTTTTTTTTTTTTTTTTTTTTTTTTTTATCAGGATGCTGTTTTATCCTTTAGAAAAGTTCATATTTAATTTTCGTTTATTCCTAAATACATATTTTAAAAAATGCTATTTTTTGGCATTAAATATACATTAATTCTCTTTCCATCTATATATAAATCCAACTAATTGTATTTATCATTAAAATTGAATATTAAAACTTAAAATAACATATATTTTTTATTGAATACTATTTTCGAATGCATTTAAGTTAAACGGATTTATATAATAATGCAATAAATAAACTAAAAAATACGAAAATGTATTATAATATAATCCTGCAGTTTTATTAGATTATCCATAAATATGCTCTTTTTTCCTAAGGCTCACAAAATTTGAAAGGAAAAAATAATAGCATTTATGAAAAAATAATCTGGGTTTTTAGCGAATATTATTTTCTTTTTAGATGAACATAAACGGTTCATTAATAGGATTATGACTACCGAAAAAAATCAATCGCTGTTGTTTATTCTTTAGGAAAAAAGTAAATGGCTTTCCTTAAATAATAATCTTTTTTTTTTTTTAAATTTATCCCAGAAATCTTATAAAAGTAGGTTAATGTACGTTACTTTTAATGTAGATAAAGATACATAATTTTGAACCTTGTGAATGTTTGATGGTAGAATTTGAAATATTATTTTTATTGTGGAAAAAAAAAAATGGTGTGTAACAGCCACACGACTTCAATTACCCAGTACTACACACATTATAAGCCCTCGGGAGACCTGAAATTGAGCTATTTATACAGGACGCCTATCAATTTTCCTGAACTAACCAACTATATCATTCGAAAGGACATCTAATAGAGTGTTTATATAGCAAATTTGAAGAAAATCGTTAGAGCCGGTTTTGAGATACGGACTTACGGTCCCACTTCCGGTTTCCGATGTCCCATTTCCGGTTAAACTGAATTATTGACAGGAAAACAATAATTACATACAAAAGCATATTTAAAAGTGAGTTAAAATGGCGAGTTTGAAAAAAATCCGTACAACCGTTTTTAAAGTAACGCCCTTGGGAGGCCTGAAATTGAGCTATTTATACAGGACGCCTATAATTTTTCTGAACTAACCAACTACATCATTCGAAAGGACATCTAATAGAGTGTTTATATAGCAAGTTTGAAGAAAATCGTTAGAGCCGTTTTTGAGATACGGACTTACGGTCCCACTTCCGGTTTCCGATGTCCCACTTCCGGTTTGCAATTTTCACCAAAATTTGGAAATTTCATCTGTACACCAGACGTATTTCAATTCTAAAGTTTCGTAGCTCTATCTTTATTAGTTTCTGAGCTATAATAGCCAGAAGATTCTCCACATACATACATACACACACACACACACACATACATACACACTGACCAATTGCCAAAAACCACTTTTTTGGACTCAGGGGACCTTAAAACGTGTAAATCAGGTGAAAACCCGATATCGAATTTTCAGACCGAATACAATACTTCCATTACCTACAGTAGTAAGGTAATGGAAGTAAAAAAAGTCCATTGCAATTTCTAAATAATTCTAAATTTTTGTTTTCTTTTTTTGGATCATTTTAAGAAATCGACTTTTTGTTGATAGATGGTTCTTCACCATAAAAATACTAAACTACATAAATCAAATGATTTAAATTTTCATCTAAATGTTTTTTTTTCATTACTAAAATTTTATTGAAAAATAGGGATTTCTAATTTACCTAAATTATAAATTTAAAAGATATAAAATAAGTGTTATTATATGTTTCTTTGTCTTAAGGTTTAAGAATATTTAAATAATTAATGATTATTATACACAAAGAAAAATAAACATTATTTATAATAAGTCATTAAAAAAAAATAAAGAAGTATGATAAAAAAATAAATAAAATAAAGGTGATTTTATAATTAATTCGGAAACAGATAATTAACTTCTTATCCAACTTTTGATCTTAAATGCATGTAATGTCATTTCGAATCAAATAAAAACCAGTTTGACTAGTAGGACTCTGCTTATTTCCCCATCACATATACGGTCTCAAATATTTCTAGCACAGAACATGCTATATTCATGTTAAGAGAAATTAATTTGATCGATTGCTTGACATGAAGACAGACCAAAATACCCACCTAATAGGCTACACACCGGTTCTTTTGTTACATTTACCTTATCCTAAATTGCTTCATTTTTATAGGGATCAGTTTCGTAGTTTAGAAATCAGTCCACTCCATACTATTTTCAATGCAATAATCCCTATAAAGAAAATATCTATGAAATATTGCTCTATTCTGCTATGCTGAGAAATTTTTTAATTTCGAATACCTTAAGATATCTTAAAACTGGTCTGACATCCTTACAGCAGAAATATTCCTTTTAATGCAAGTTTAAGTGAAACTTACTTCTATACTCCAATGTTAAGAAAATCATAAATTTCGAATAACTTACGAAGTGTTTAAATTAGAATAATGCAAATCAATAGGGTTCTCTCTAGTGTGATGAAAAATATTTTAAAACTCTGGCTTTACATCTCTATGATTCGAAGGTTATTTAAAAACCGCGTACACATACTCACAAACTAACATACTTACAAATGAACAAACTAACAAACATGTACCCTGTAGACAGACACAATATCATTTTTGCAAATTTCGGACGGCTTCGATTGCTCAGACCACAAAACGCGTAAAGGAGTCATAAATTTGGAGTCGAAAACTTTCACGACTACCTGTATATCTATATATATAAAGCTGATTGTGTGTTTGTTCAGATTTTTAGTTCGCTATACAAACCTATACCGTTCAACCAACAGCAACGAAAAGTGCCACACGTATTAAAAAAAAAAAAAAAAAAAAAAAAAAAAAAATCAAGCTAATGCCTGATTTTTTAGCTTATTTGGATAATTGGATAAAAATATATTAAATATAAACCCCATGTTCACTTTAAAATGAATTAAAAAGAAAGAAATATTTGATTCCAAAAAAATGAAAAAAATAAAAAAATAAATAAACAAATAAAATGCACATTAATTTATTATCCCCCCCCCCGAAAATAAGATAAAATCTATATAATAATAGACAAGAATGGAATTTATGGTATACTTTTTACATATTAGTTATGAGAGTATAGCGTTAAAAGTGGTATCATTTCAAAGGTATGATTAATCAAATTTGCAGAATACAAATACGATTTTTTTTTTTTTTTTATTTTTTTTTTTTTACGATGTCAAGAAGGTTATTAAAAAACACTTTTATCTTTTATACACTTTCATTTACTTATGCCCGTAAACTTTTGTATTTAAAATTTCTTTTGTTTCAATCGTCTGCGTTCCGATAGCGAAGGTTCGAAATTTTATTCTATTGAACATAGACGCAAATTAAAAAAAAAAAAAGGTTTAATTTATGAAAGTTCTTACATATATATATATATATATATATATATATATATAATTTACGTCAGCTTAAATTTAAAGAGATATAAACTGTACGATAAATTACATGTTTGTGCATTAATATGTAAATATAATATCAGCTCGTGATTCATCCTATTTTTGTGGTTTTTATTTTACCATATCTATTTTTTATTTGTCTAGCAACATAACAGAAGTGAGTATAATTTCCTTTATTTTCAAACTCATGTAGACATGTTGTTTCGATGTTAAAAGTGTTCTTTGCTGTTGAAATACCCAGAGGCGAAAAAATCTAATCATTCTGTTTGAGACAAATTGTGTTAAATAGATAGAGAAGTTCATACGGATATGAATCATCATGTAAGTAGAAGCTTTTTTTTTTTTTTTTTTTTTTTTTTTTTTTTAATGGTAGATTTAAATACTTTAAATGCTGTGAGTATTCCTTATATTGGGTTGTTCGGAAAGTCATTTCGTTTTTCTCAGCAGAGGACTTAATTGTATTTTTTTCACACCTTCTTCACATTTAAATTGCATTGCCATTACATATTGTGACAGCTGATATAGCAAGGCTTGCTTGAGAAAAAGGTCGTTTTATTCTGCTCAAAAGTTTTTGATTGGTGCCCTATCAAATAAAGAAAATCAGGAGCGACATTTTCGCCATATTTTGTTTTTGCTATCAAAAATGCGAAAATACTATTCAAACAAGGAAAAAAAGTATACGATGTGTGCACAGAAAATTTATTTAAAGAACGCTATTGTCAAAACTGGTTTACCAAATTTTGTTCTGGCAATTTTGAGTTGAAGATACATAACGTTCTAGAAAACCAGTTTGTGCTAATGAAGACAAAATAAAGTATTGATTTATGAAAAACTGCCAAATAACAACTCGTGAGATCGCTAAGAAACCGATCAAAGTGGAGACTATATAATTCATTAAAATATTTATACAATATAAGAAAATCGTCTTTCATTTTCGAAGGAAAAAACGAAATTACTTTCCGAACAACCCAATAATTAAATGTTGATTTTATGTATTTATTATTCAAATTCTTACTTAGAAAAAAATGGTCGAATTTCAACCACTGGCGATATTAGCATTTTTAATTTCGCTTGCATGTGGTCAAATATTTTCTTAGAGATATTTGTCATTAGCTTAAAAGTTTTATTTAATTAATTAGTACTTTTATTTTCTACAGTGAAACAATGTTTTTAAGTTTTATTGATACTTTTCAAAAGAAGGGGACTCATGCTTCCCCATGATAATGCATCTTCCCATACGATAAGATTGACAGTCGAATTTTTTGTATAAAACTATATCAAAATGGTTTTATACAAAAACTGTATCTGGAGCTGTATCTGGATATCAGTCTAAAGAAATTTTATAGCATACACATTTTCATTAGGAAGATGTGATTGATGAGGCACTAAAAACAAATATTTCATCGATTACAAAAAATGATTTAGCGTTTAATCTTTCTGAAACTTCCTTAGAAAACGTCATTGGTGGTTGAGATGACTGCTTTTAACACTCCTAAGATTTGATAAGTTTATCATGTACTACATAGTCGTAAATAAAAATTTTGGCGTTACCCACTTATATATATATATATATATATATTAAATAATCTGTTCAATTTAAGCGTAACAAAATGCTTTTTCACAAAAATGTGAATAATGTGAATCATCAATATTATTTAGATTATTTAAAAATCTGCTGTTCTGCACAATTTCTTTGCCTTTAAGTTTTATTTTACAATAAAATAAAATAAAATAAAATAAAATTTGTAAACAGAAATATATAAGAAGAAAAAACATCAAAGCATAAAATATTGATAAAAATAACCTTTTAAAACACAAAATACATTAAAAAGTATTGTTTTCTTTCATTCACTCGTAGTAGAATATTGTAAATTTTCTCCTTAAAAGAAGAATAATTAACAGTTTTATTAATTAATGCAAATTATAAAACTATTTAAAAAAAATTCTTTATATATACCGGGTTGTTGAAAAAGACATGCCGCATTTGGTTTATCTTTTACAACTTATTTTTATTTTTTTTTTTTTTTTTTGATGATCAAATGGTACATCTAAGATAATAATAATAATAATAATGTATTACTAAACCGTCTCAGTAACCTTACGCGGTCTTTCAACAAGGTACAGAATATTTCGTTGTTATACAGAACAATTATCCGTGAAAAACTAAAAAAAATGATAATGTACAACCTAAATGGAATCAAATTTCATATCGAGCAAGGATTATTTCAGAACGCGAAACAAGTTTATGTCTGAGGGCGCATAGTTAGGGGAGTATTTAGTGTGTTACGACAGATTCCGTCCAAAATTAAAAAAAATTTCACGGAGCACCAAATTTATAGGTTCATTTGCATTGTCAGAATGGATTACTGCCACTTCACAATTAAAGAGTTTTGGCGGTTTCTGGAGACCGTTATTGGCAGAAAATTTTTTTTATTGAGAATGACTCAATTTATTTTCATAGAAACTTGTAAATAAGAAATTTCCGAGATGATAAGTCCATCTGATGTATATTATCTTCATGAAATTTATCGTTAAATTTAACCCTTACTCCGTACGTTGAAAAATATAGTAGAAACTTGACTTTCTCGGACATGGATCAAATGATTTAGATGAAAACTTGTAGTTAAGAATCTTGAAAATGAAAAAAATATATATTTATCTCCATATTTAGAAAAATTAGTCTTTACGGCTTTGTTAAACACGCACTCCGCCGGAGGAAAATATGTCAGAAACTCGTTTTTCTTTGAAACTGCTCGAACGTTTTTAATAAGTATTTATGCTTTTTTACTTCACAATCTGAATCAGTGGAAGACATACAATTTTTGAGGCCCTGGACGAAAGTGTTTGGGGCCCTCTAATTGAAGACCTTCCTATATTTGGGTGCGCCTTACACTTCTTCACTTAAGTTTATTCCTATAAAAGGGTATTTAAGTAAGTTTTAATATTGATTTGAAATCTAACCCAATCAGAGGGTCATATTTCCGCTTGTCCTGCCTCAGTCAAGCTTTAAAAAAATGAGTTTTCATTTCTTTTCTTTTTTATTTCTTCTTTTCTTTTCTTTTCTTTCTTTCTTTCTTTCTTTATTTTTCTTTCTTTCTTTCTTTCTTTATTTTTTTGGAGTTGTTACTCTGCGGTCACATTTTGTACATTAAAGTTTTATTTTCAGTGAAAGCTTCGGCTTAAAGTGGGGTTGCAAGAAATGGTTAAGGTTCAAATAATAGCACGACAACTTCACAAGATACATATACTTAAAGATAAAGTTTCTTCGAAGGCCCCCTCGTGACCAGAAGCCCACGGCGACCTTCACTCTTCGCCTCACACTTAGTACACCACTGGTCTGTATTGGTCTTCTCCTCACAAGAATTACCGTTCACCAGTAACCAACGCTTGAAGAATTGTTAGAAACGTCATTTTCCTCAAATCTATTTAAATAATTGAAGTTAAAAAAAGTGTTTTTGAGATGGAATTTCTATATTAAATATTGGTAACTTACAATCTCTATTAACTTACACTCCACTTGGGAATGATACGGAGAAAATTTTGTTAACTTCAAAATTGCTGAAACAGTTTTGATGAAAAAAATAAAAGTATATTTGTGATTAATAGCCAATTTGAGTTACAATTTTGTTTAAGAAAATTAGCAGTACCTGGTAACCAGTGTTTGACAGGAACAAAATATAGCACAAACTTGGTTTTATTTGAAACCACTTGTACATATTTCTTAAAAGTTATAATTAAGAGTTTGAGATGATCATTTGATTTCAGTTTTCCTTATGTCAAGAAAACTTATATTTCACTAATAACATGCGTACACCCGTGGCAAACAAATAAGAAACATTTTTTCTTAAATATATTGCGTTTTATACACTACGAAAGGTTTAAAAGTGAAACCGAGTGAACATAAATATTCAGATATTGTTATATATATATATATATATATATATGTGTGTATATATATATAAAGAGCATTAAAAATGCATAACACTTCTCATGAAATCATTTATTGAAAGCCTCTAAATCCATACGAATGTGGTTAAAGATATCGTAATCCGCACCATTTTTTTTCGGGGGGGGGGGGGAGATGGGGGACAAATTCTGGGATGAGAACCTTTCGCAGTTTTGCTTTTAAACGGAATTAAGAAATTTAAACTAATATCAATATTTCTTGCTAAATTTCTTTCTTTAGTAACTTTCTCTCTCTCGCTCTTTTTTTTTTTTCTTCCATCAATCTTCAATTTATCTGACTTATCGCATCAGCTCAACCAATATTCATCTCAGATTATATGTCGTGTCGCTATTGTAAAATATAGCACCAATATTCATCTCAGATCATATGTCATGCCGCTATTGTAAAATATAGAGCAGAAAATTATTGCGACAGATAAATACCATTTTTATCTAACAAGGAGACGGCAAGGGTGTGGGGTCCTCAAATCGAACGGAGGTTCCGCATGTAGTTAGCCCTCAGTGAGTGTATTCATATACTCAAACCATAGAGCGCACTACTTAGCCTTCGCCGAGAAAAAAAATCCCTGAAGTTTGAAAAAAAAAATAATTTGTATTAAAATTTAATAAATCGTTATAAACAATTTCTTTTCAAATTTATACATTGTTAAATCGCGAATTTAATGATTTCTAACTTTTTAACATTAAACATGTGGAAATTTATTATTCGCATGTGGTTGGAATTAAATAAAATTTAATATATCAAAAATAATATGAAGAATTTACAAATTACAAATTCATCTGTTCGTAACGCTCCATTCCATTATGGGAATTTGTGTTTTTCTTGATTTTATGATAAATATCATCCAGGTTTGTGTATTCGTAAAGATGAATGATTGAAAGAATTGCTAATGGTATAAACGTATAATCATAAATATTTATTGTATTTAATAATATGTTATTTTATAAAAAATAAATGGTAATGTTTAAAAGAACTTTGGCTTTTGTATTTATTCTATCTACAATTCTAAGTTCTAATCGTTAAAAAGTTAGAAATCATTAAATTCGCGATTTAACAATGTATAAAAGTTAAAAAGAAATTGTTTATAACGGTTAATTAAATTTTAATAAAAAAAAAAAAAAAAAAAAAAAAAAAAATCAAACTTCAGGAATTTTTTTCTCGGCGATGGCTAAGTAGTGCGCTCTAGGGTTTGAGTATATGAATGCACTCACTGAGTGCTAACTACACGCGGAATCACCGTTCGATTTGAGGACCCCACACCCTTGCCGTCTCCTTGTAAATAAATAAATAAATAAATTAACAAATAATTATAATATAAATAATAGATTCAGATTTTTAATAAATTTTGTTTATAACCGTATTTATTAAATGAAAGTTTTAATTAAAGAGATTGAAAAAAAAAAAAAAAATACAAATTTGAACTCAATCTGTCTCCTTGAGAGATATTATGCCCCTTACATGCAGATACACAGATAGACAACGAATGTTCTCAGACTTAAAAAGCACTTCTAGTATTAAAAGAAAAGTTTAAGAATTAATAAAACGAAAGGGATTTCAGACCACATTTATGATAAAAACACACTAATCACAAGGAATATATATATATATATATATATATATATATATATATATAGTGTGTGTGTGTGTTCTTTGAAGAAACATTCATGTTCTTTTAAATTTTTAATATCTACGCATATTTTCAATAATATCATTAAACTAGTTGGCATAGGTGGACTCTGCTAAGTTCCCCATCATATTTATGTTCTCATAAATTTCTAGTGCGATACATATTATAATCATGTTAAAAGAAATGAATTTGACCAAAGCTGGATACATTGACAGAATGAAATCCCCGCCTCATAGGCTATCCCACCGTTCACTTCGATATATTTATCATCTATAATCTATTAATTTATTTTATCAGGGTCATTTCTGTTGTTTAGTTTTCACGCTACTATTTCCAATGCAATAATCCTCAAAATTCATATTTATATGAAAAATTTACAATTTCGTTATGTTGATAAAATCGTAAATTACGAATAATTTACGAAATTTTCCTATTAGAATATTTGTGTTCAATCATGTTCAAACAAATATCATAAATGTAAATTTGAAGTTGTCTAATGTATTTATGATCCTCAAAATGGAAGTGTATGCTCAATTTTGCCTTTTTCTGACACGATAAGTAAATCGTAAATTCCAAATACTTTACGATTTTTTTTTCAATTGGGAAAATCATGATATTCATGCCAGTATCCAAAATAATATTTAAAAAGTGGTGTGACATCGTTACGATGAAAATATCTCTCAAGATTGACGTTTATGTGAATTATCCTCTATTCTGCCATGTTAAGAAATTCGTAATTTTCGAATAACTTACGAAATTTTTATATTGGAAAATTCATAGTCTATAATAATAATGCCAGTGTTCTAAAAAATATTTCGGAAGTAGTCTGACATCTTTACGATGAAAATATCTCTCAAAATTGACGTTTATGTAAAATTTTGCCCTATACTGCCATGTTAAGAAATTCGTAAATTTCTAATAACTTGCGAAAATTTCAAAGTAGCATATTTATAGTTAATGATGTTCATTCCGGCATCAAAATTGCTATTTTAAAACTGGTCTGACATTTTTACAGTAAACAGTTTCCATTTAATGCTGGTTTAAGTGAATTTTTGTCATATTCTCCCATGTTAAGAAAATCGTAAATTTCTCATAACTTAAGTTTTTAATTCGAATGTTGCAAATGAATAGGGTTCTTGCCAGTATCGAAAGTAATATTTTAAAATTGATCTGACCTCTCTGCGATCATTTGTTCGTGAGATATCGTGTTAACAGACTAACAAACTAACGGACTAACACACTAACAGACACTCTACAGACAGACACCATACAAATTTTGTCATTTTCGGATTCCTCACACCTGAAAACGTATAAAAAAGTCAAAAAACCTAGGTCGAAATTTTTCACGATTACCTAAGTTCCCCATACCTATAGTGTGATGGGGAACTAAAAAATTGGATTAATCCTTTTCACTTCTCAAGAAGTCTATTTATTATTATTATTATTATTATTATTATTATTATTATTATTATTATTATTATAGTATTATTATTATTATTATTCCAAATTAAGCAGAAATAAATCAAAAAATAAATATTTTATAGAAGTAAAATTGAAAAAAAAAAAAAAAAAAAAAACATATTTAACGGTTACGGTTAAATCATTAATAACCAAGCATTAATAACCAAGCATTTCAGAGGCACAAAATTAAGAATAATTGATCGTTTTCTTCAAAATAAAAATAAAATGAAATAAAATGAAAGTAATGAGTGAACAAATAAGTACAGAAAAATATTTTGATAGTCTTATGACAGCCGAAAACAACTTAATGGATTTAACAATTTGGAAAGGGAAAAATGAATATATGTAAAAGGGTAATGTTAAATTAGTTTTCACTTAATCTTTTTTCTTTCTTTTTTTTTTTTTTTTTTTTTTGACATTTTAGAAAACTAATGTTTTTGACTTATTTTAAACATCTGCAAAACAAAATAAATTTATGCGCTTGAATGGACTAGAAGATAAAATTGTGCTTCTTAGAAATGTCTGTTTTTGTAAGCATTGTGATCACAAACGATTTTTCCCTTTCACTAAATGAATATGTATTGATTTTGCTTTTTTTTTTTTTTTTTTTCCCTATCATTGAATGCTATCAAGTATTATGCAATTTTAGTTCACTTTAAATCTATTATTTATTGTAATGTTTTAAATGCATTTCAAATGAATTTAATTCTTCGTATAAACTACTATCGAAAGTATATAATATATATATATATATATATATATATATTGGTACGTTTAAATATTTCACAAACTCCATAATAATAATAATAATAATAATAATAATAATAATAATAATGAAAGTCAATATTGTTATTGAACATATTCCAAACTTTCAAACAACTATCATTTTTTTTAACATTAATATATATAAATATATAGTTATATAGTTATACAGTTATATAGTTATTAACATGTAAGGATAGTTAATATATATATATATATATATATATATATATGTATGAAAGTATTTTAATATTTCGGTTTCTTGTATGAGGGAAAATGCATGAATTAAAAAGTACTGTTTTTTAAATATGCTAATTAAATTCTTTATAAATTCTAATGCATTTCAATTATCCCTCAAATAAGGTATACAAAATAAAATAGCTATTCTCTGTTTTTTAACATCATTTCTCCCTTAAAAATTTTAAGGTGACCGGAGAGAAAAACTATATCCAATGCATGTAAATGAGTAAATCTATTTCCTTTAAAAACATTTTTTTATAAAATAACAGCATGTTTTTAATAAAAATTTAAAATTTTATTTACAAATAGTATGCATTACATAATATATTTATATATATATATATAAGAAATTATATGTTTTCAGTCATAAAAGTTGAAAATAAGTAACAAAATAACCAAAGAAAAACTTACGAGAAACTTAATTAATGTGAAACAATTCATAAGTAAAACTTACTGCAAAAACATAAAATAAATGTTTTAAACAGTTAAAAATGTCCCATATGACTTGAGACATATGTGTGGGGTTAAGACACACACACACACACACACACATATATATATATATATATATATGTATGTATGTATACAACGTTTTAGGACTTTTTCTTTGTCGCAACTGATAATTTAGAATTTTCTTATATTGGTTACATATTTAATATATATATATATATATATATATATATATATATATATATATATATATATATATATTAAATTGTTGTATACACCTCTAGAGAAGACATATTTATTTGCATTGCGGTAAATGTTTACTAGAATATATCTCGAATTATTCTTCGACCTTAAAATGGAAATAATAATAATCATATATATATATATATATATATATATATATATATATATATATATATATATATGGGATGGCCAACTTGTGTGGGCTTTAAACAGAAAACTAATAATTCACTTAATTATTAATCACTTAAAATTTAATAAAAGATTTATAGTTTAAATTAGCATTGAACGGCCGACTAGATGAGTCATATTTAAACAGTCAAAGTTCTCAGATTTTGTCAAAAGAGGATTACACATAACTTCTGATTTGATCACTTAAAAACACGCAGCCCAGTACAGAACGTCATTTCAGCAAACTTTCGTCGTCCACAGATCAAAATCTATGCGTCCACACGTCTCAAAATTCAACCGTCTACTCTCTTCTCTCCGGCAAGAGCTCTACGCTCCCATCGATGAAAATCGTGTGTTTCGGAAGTGGCGTCCGTCTCACGTCACAGCTACGTCCTCCCTCTAAGATTCTGCGTTCGCCGTCAGCAATGCTAGTTCATCCGCTTCGAAGATACAGGCTACGGCAAAGTAAGCTGGGCAGTTTTGGAATCAACGGTTGTAGGAAGCAAGGGCCCGATACTATACTCGGCCATCCTACGTCGACTGGTCCTCCAGGAGGCCACACTGAAAAATACAAAAAGAAAAAACAAAACACAAAAGCAACATAAAATAATAACTAAGTTATTTACAGTTCATATACAAATTTGATATTCTTTTTTTTTTTTTTTTTAAATTTAAGTTATCCCTCGTTTGATGAATTTGGCATCAGTGGATGTGCCACAGGGGTCTTCATGGCATCCATCTTTAATCACATCACAATTATTTTCATTTTTTATTTTCGCAGTCTTACAACGACAAAAGTACTTTAGTTTTCGTTTTATGGCAACTTCGTCGCCTATTTCACCAGTTTTTGGTGGTTGTCTACGCAATTTATATTTTGCTATATTTTTCTCTTTAACTTTGACAACTTGTTCTTTGTCATGTTTACACAATTCTTTACTCTGGGACTCTAAGTCAATTTGGAACTCGAACTCGAGAACCTCTAATTGGTCATTTCTAGTTTTAGTGTCCCCTGCAGCACCTTGTTCGGTCATAAAGTCTATAGCAGCAATTTTATGAGCAGGGAAAACTTCTAACTGTATTTGCACAGCTTTGGGAAATAATGCAGCTATTTCAGTAGTTGTAGTCTTCAATGGAAGTGATGAAATAAACAATTTCCTCAAATTTATTCCGGCAGTCTCTTCTTTTGAGATATTCTGTCTTTTACAATCAATGGAATATATCGTCCTAAGACTTTTTTCTCAATTTCTTTCTTTTAAGGGGTTTGGTATTTTCTTCAACTTTTTCCACCAACTCTTTCAGCTCTTCTGCTAACTGCGAAATCTTTTCAAGTAGGATCCGTTTCTCGTCTTTCTTTGAAGAAGTGTTTTCTTGATTTTGCAATTTTATTTGGGAAATATTCATCTGACTTTGTTTCTTTCGTCGAGGCTCCTCCTCCTCCTCCTCACTGTCATCATCTACACTATTATCGTCCTTTAAAAGCATCTTCTTATCGTCATCAATTTCGTCATTCTCGTCGTCGTTATCATTTTCACTTACGGCTTTTTTGGAAGATTCTAATGATTTTTTTTTGACAATATAAAAGGTTGAGGGGTTTTATTTTTACAATTTCCAACACTTATTAATGTTTCATTTATTTCTGGGGATTTCTGAGAAATTTTATTTTTACAGGTAATGGGAGCATCAATAACAATATTCGTCTTAATTTCATTTTTATATGCATTTACTGGAAGAACTGTTACTAAGTTTACTTCAAGAGAACTAGGTTAATTTTTTTATAAAAATACCCTTTTCATTTATTGTCGTTTCACCAAACATCAGTACATTCAACCCGATGATTACGTCATGTGGTATTACTTTGTTTACAACATAAATATTAGTTTCACATTCAAAATTATCAACTTTCAATTTAGCACCAAATGAGCCGAACGGCTTTATGGAACTTTTCCCGATCCCCTTCAAAGTAGTACTCATAGGATTTAATCTATTAACATTGAGTTTGTTAAAAGCATTATTTCGCAACAGTGTTGCTTCACTCCCCGTATCAATAATACCTGTAAAATTTACATCATTTATTTGTATAGTTTTATTCATGTTTTGATTTACGCCAATGCACAATGCCTCAACTTCGGGTTTTGAACCCGGACATTCCGAGCTTTTATGCCCAAAACGTTTGCATGAAAAACACTTAAAATCTTTTTCTCTATGAGGGCAGTCTCTAGGCAAATGGTTTTTATCACCACAATTATAACAAAGTTTGTTTACTTCACTTTTAGGATTAAATTTTTCATGTACATTATATCTTATGGGTTTCAGTTTTGCATTATCTACTTTATCAAATCTAAATTTATTTTTCTCACTATCTCTCTTAAATTTCTCATACATTTTTAATTTTTGTTTAAAATCATGCAAGTTTCTAGCACCATATAAAATAACTTTGTTCTCAGATTTATCATTAATTCCTTGGATCACATAGTGCATGATTGCGGCATCATCAATGTGCCCATTTTTACTTAATTAACGCATTTTAAAGAAATATTCTATAACAGACTCATGGCCTCTTATTTTCCTTTTACTTAATATATCATGCACTGAGGCGGAATTAATTTCAATTTTGAATTCTTCAATGAACGCTTTTTTAAATTTTTTATACGTTAATAGCGCTTTCTCAGATTTAATGAATAACAGAGCGTTTCCGCTCAAAGATCGTTTACAAAAAATTATTTTTTGCAATTCATTCAAATTAAGCATTTCAGAAATTTCTTCAAATTCAGTAAACCACTCGATTATATTTTCATGCGGCTCACCGCTAAATTTTGAGACATTATTTTCGAAATCATTAAATGATATAACTGCACCATGTGCTCCAGAATTCTTAATACTACCACAATTAATGTTACATTTTTTACCTTTATTATAATTATCATCATTATCATTATCATTATCATTATCATTATGGCATTGCACTAAAGAGTCAATTTTCGTGACGTCACTATCACTGCTCGATTCATTGTCAGAGTTATCATCATCCGAATCATTTTCGGAGATTTCCTCTTTGAGTGATTCAATATCACTTAATTTTAATAATAACCTGTCTCTCAACACTTCTTTAGCGCCGTCGAATGAAACATTTAATAAATTACTAATTATGATCAACTCGTTCAATGAAAAATTATCATCAATAAATTTTTGTTTTTTAATATAATTGTCATCTTTGATGGCAAACTCAAATCCGGAGAATTTTTTTATTATGCATCTGTTTTTTCGATCACCCTCGTTTTCAAAAATAATCCGATGCAGAATTTTTATCTTATTATATTTATTCGTCCCTAGTGCAACACCTGTTTGAGGAATGTCCCCTAATGATACCATCATGCAATATAAATAAAACTGTCGTACCTTTGCAGAATAGGAACAACAGCAGATACTCGATTATTTTAATACGCCATAAGTCTGACCTGTCACATATCCAGCTTGTAATTTCGGTTTAATCGACATAGTTGTCGAATGGCATACCATAATGAATTCGGCACTCATTTGTAGATTCACAGTTCAAAAAAGTTTTAAAATAAATAAAGAGTTCACAGTCTATAAAAAGTTATATTTTAAAAAGTTTGACGAATTAAAAAAAAAATTGTTTTCAAAAATTGTTTTTTCAACGTTCCATCAAAATTTACGTTAGATCAAAATTCGCGTTCCATCCCACTTCTGACTTGTGGGATGGCCAACCTGTGTGGGCTTTAAACAGAAAACTAATCATTCACTTAATTATTAATCATTTAAAATTTAATAAAAGATTAAAGTACTTTATACAAATATTTACAATGATTATAGTTTAAATTAGTAATGAACGGCTGACTAGATCATTCATATTCAAACAGTCAAAGTTCTCAGTTTTTGTCAAAAGAGGATTACACATAACTTCTGATTTGATCACTTAAAAACACGCAGCCCAGTACAGAACGTCATTTCAGCGAACTTTCGTCGTTCACAGATCAAAATCTGTGTGTCCACAGGTCTCAAAAGTCAACCGTCTACTCTCTTCTTTCTGGCAAGTGCTCTCCGCTCCCATCGATGAAAAACGTGTGTTCCAGAAGTGGCGTCCGTCTCACGTCACAGCTACGGCCTTCCTCTGAGATTCTGCGCTCGCCTTCAGCAATGCTAGTTCATCCCGCTTCGTAGATACAGGCTACGGCAAAGGAAGCCGGGCAGTTTTGGAATCAACGGTTGTAGGAAGCAAGGGCCCGATATTATATATATATATATATATATATATGTATATATTGAAAGTAATTCTATATTTCTAGACTGTAAATAATTAATTACTTTACTTAAAAAATAATTACTTTGCTTACTAATTACTTTACTGATATTTTCTGCTTATAATTTTACAAAATGTATTTAAAATATTGAAAAATTCGAATCTTCAACGAAATGTCTATGTAATGTTGTTTTGGTTACAGTTCACACCTTCGTTAATGAAATGTCTGACAGCGTTATGCTTGTTTGTACTTGACACTGATTTTTTTTATCAAAAAAATCATATAATTAAATAGATAATTTGATTATTATGCAATTCTTTTTAAAATCAATCGCATTCTTTTTAGCATTATACATTTTATTGCTAGAAGTTTCTTCGTTTCTTGCTCCATACCTCTGGTTATCACCATTCACAGACATCCTTCCTCCTGACACCAGAAATGTTGCGTTCTTGGAGGTTCGTGAGTTGCCCGAGAAAGAAAAACGAATTTTGCAAAAGCTCAGTAGTTTATTTACAGAAAATTCTAGAAGAATACAGGTCTATAAGTCAAGTATCAACTTCATTTCCACCAGCAAACACAGCTTAAATAACTGCTGTCAACAGGAAATCCACAGTACAAACAGTATAGCATTAATACATATAGCAATTGTTTATAATTCAAAAAGTCTCAGGGCTCATTCAGAAGCAATGGAGCACTGGCGAAAGCTAATCTGAGACTGTTTGTGATCTGGCGCAATGGGCCTACTTTTATACCTGTCTATCTAACCCAAATTGCCTTGGAAATTGCTAGTATCTCGTGATGGTTATTTTATTTTTATTTTTTATCATTTTAAGCATTTCTCAAAACAGTTTTAAGTACAACTTTCGATGTATCTCCTGTTAAAATAAATTAAACTACGGTCTTCTACTTTAGCAAGACCGTACACAATTTTTTTCTCCTGCGGAAACAAAAATCCCTATAACCACGCGGTTTGGGACCCCCAGTGTAACCAATGCTAGTATCTCGTTAACCAATTATCTCACAGCTTCCATGTTTGGTATATCGATGATAAGGATTTTCTCGACAAATGTCGCCAAGAAAGTCGCCAAGTGGAAAAGTCGCCAAATTTGGCGCCGAATCCATTAACTGTCCTATTAGAGCTTTTTAATGCGTTTCTAAGGGAAAGTTAACCCATTTTAACGTGAAAAAGAGATTGGGATGCAGAAAATTGGCATTACCGTATAACAATTGTCTTCCTACATAGCTCCCTAGGAAATCCTGAACCTCACGGATTCTTCCCGGAGGAAGGACGGAGATATTTGAAAAATCTGAGGGAAAATCTAATTTGATTTTTTTTAGTGGAATGATTTGACACAGGTAGTTCTCTGGAACTTCGACTGTGCTGCGCGATGACGATGCTCCTTACGGAGGTCGCTGCGGCAGACATCTTGCATTCCTACGGAATATGGTGGGAGGAATATGGGAAATCTTGGACTTACCCTGGGAGCTCCTACGGAAGAATATTTGCTATATTTGACGTATCAACTTACTAAGCCTCTTTGAAAGGATTTATACAAAAATAAATACATTAATTTACAAATTCGCAACAATCAGTATATATATATTTATTTACGTGCAAATTATTTTACTGAAATTTACTTAATAATATTACTAGGTTTTTGTTTTACGATTTTAAAGACTATAATTCTTGAACATGTGCCTTATACGATACTTTCATGCCACTGTATCATTAGTTATGCATCATTATCTTTGTTAAATAATAGCCTTCCTGTGAAAACAGTTATTTCATATATTTAGCCCGAGAGTAGTCGCGTAATGTTTTATAACGATAGTAGTCGCGTGTCGGTCTTTTTGCCGCCGCTGTTTAGTGTTGGGGGAAAGCCGAAAGAAAGCTAGTAGAGAAAGACTTTAATTCACGCGAAGTTTTTCCCTCTAACCTGTCTGAAAACTCGGAAATGGGGAGAAATATGAATCAACGTTAGTGGTCGCCTCGCGGTCAAATAGACCGATTTGAGAAGTAACATGTTTTTAACTGCTCAAAAAATAGCAGGAATGACTTGAAAGCATACTATGTTAGAGGACATCCAACCAAGATCAGGAACACGGAGTTTCCCCACGTTATTTTAAAGAGGAGATTTGCAGGAGGAATTTAAAAGCGATGGGCGGCAAAAAGACCGATATACGACTACTAACGGGTTAGCTGTAGTATAATATGTTATAAGAATAAATTTTATCAATGTGTTTCGCTTTTTGTAAAATGTAAACTGTTGTGAAATAAAGTTTACATTTATAAACAGATTGTGTTACTATGAAAATAAAAGTATGTCTAAACCACTTTTTTTCTTATTTATTTATATATTCCTGTTTTCAATTTACTTTTTCTTGTCATATAAACTTTCAGTAAAGGCACAGATGAAATATAATTTTAATTTATGACAACTTTTTTTCAATACTTGTTTTCATTTAAATATTTTACACAATATGCGTCACACTTGAGAGCATTTTTCAATTATGAATGTTTTTGAAAATATTTCAACAGGAAATCTAACTGAGGTCAAAAATATTTACGTATGCAAGAGAGAAAATCTGAAGAATGTCACAAGAGACTGTATTTTTCTTTGAACTTGTCATTCATTGTCAAAATTGTTTTCTAAAATTTCATGTTGAAGCTATTGGAAATACAATAACAGAAGAAAAATATATTTTCTATGCAGGTTCCTTTTCAGTCTTCATTCATATATTAGTATCTGAAAACTTCTATGGAAATATTTTTAAAAAATATTAAATATCTATTTTAAATATTACGTTTAATGTGTAAATATAGTTAATATGTTTAATGTGTAATATGTAAATATAGTAATTTAATCTATACCTGCGAATATTTTATTAATGCTATTTACATTTCATGCGTCTAACAGTCACAATTTTTAATGTTACATGAAATAACTGTATATATTTATTTAAATAAATGCTTTAATAAAAAGTTTAAACTTTCCCTTATGAATTCAGAAAACAAAATGGCTGACTTTTTTTTTTTTTTTTTTTTTTTTTTTTTTTTAATTATTTATAAAAAATGAATGTTACATAAGACGGTTTCGAATGAAAATTTAAAAAATCTAATTTGCGAAAGGAAAACCCATAAAAACAGCAAGCTGTAGAAAATAGAGTTTTGTGTATTTGGAGATTTTGAAAACAACGTGATTATTGTACTTACCAGAAAATAGAGAGAGATAAGTAATTTTTTATAGATAAATATACATATTCTAAAGAACAACTAATATTTTTAAAATGCATAACCATGTGATTTTCTTTTGCTGTCTTAAACATTATATTATATAAACGATTTGCTTGCTCAATATAATTTTTTTTAATATTATGTTTTACATTATTTCAACCTTTAAATATTGTTAATTAAATTGTAATTAAATAATCATTATAATTTTGTTGTCTGTAAACAACTAATTGTAATTGTAGTTATCGATAAACAATTAATATGTTTAATCAAATATAATTAAAAATAGAAAAATAAAACGTATTTTAGCATTAGTTTGATACTTTTTTACCAAGTAAGATATATTTTTTTCTATTTTTTCCCATAAATAGCGTATATGGAGTAAAATATTTTAAACTTTCTTTATAGAATCTATGTCGCTACAAAAATATTATTTTACGATTCCAAATTTTCTTAATATTGTTAAATATTTTATTGTGTTACGATTATAAATGTTGTTTTACGATTATAAACGTTTATAAATTTTAAATAATTCAATAATTCTGATAATTATTTTGCAATTGTTCGAAAACTACACTTTATTGCAAATGTATGTATCAATATTGAGGGGAAATTCTAATATCGCAAAGTCCTGATATTGTATCTTCCATATTTTGTTTGAATATTTGATTGATTTAAAATAAACGATAATGATCATAAAGTTATTATTATTATTATTATTATTATTATTATTATTAAAAAGAAATATGCCGTCATGACCCTTTTAAAAACGTTTTATGTTCAAAATAAAAATAAATAAATAAATAACTCTAAAGCTTCACAGTCTAACCAGTAGAAAAAAAAAAAAGTAATTTATTATATAAACGATGTTAAACGTAATCGATTTTTCATTTATGTTCCGTGAATATTAGGAAACCCGACATATATGTATACGGAATCTTTGGAACAATGAATATAAATTGAGAGGTTCAAAAATCATGGAAATAAGGATGTTAATGAAGGAATATACCCGAAAACGTTTTACACAGGAATACAAATTTTTAACCCTTTCGAAAAAGTATGCTTCTCGTGCGTTGACGCTTTGACTGCAGCACTCGTTCCTACTTTGTTCTCCTGAAGAAAGGTCGTGTGCTCTTTTGACCTGAAACAATTGTTGCGAATTTATTGCATTTTAAGGTGTTTATTCAAAGTTTTGTAATTTTTACTTTAAAACGCCTGTTCTGTGATGCTTTCTTATTACTATGCTAATACTAATCAATTCTTTCCTCTGTAATATATTCATAGTGAAATAAATTTATAAAAAGAAAAATTAGTTTCTCATTAAAAAAAAAAAAAAAAAAAGAAAAAAGAAAAAAAATGTATACGGTAATACAATAATATAAGTAATTATATAAGTAATCTTTCAGTTAATTTAATTTAAATATATGTTATTTTTAACGTTTAACGTAAAATAAAAATTTTTGTAACATATTTTTGCAAAGAACTCACAAACTAATATCGATTACAAATCGACTACAATTTATCAAATTACAAATTAAAACATTTTATTTTTAAAAAAATAAATAAAGAGACGTCTTAAAAAAATTAAGTAAAATAGATCGAATTCGGAAAAATTAACTGCTGTGAAATTCAAAGTCGGTGAGATAGTTTTTTTGCAAATATCTATATATGCATAAATATACTTATTATTATAAATAAATATATAACATTAACCACATATTTTGCATTCTGAAGTTCGAACTCAATCAGATCTTTTTTTTTTTAATCTTTATACGTATAAATATACTTATTATTCATATACATAAATATATAATATTAACCATATATTTTGCAATTATTGGGTTTGATTATAGGTTTTGATTAACGATGCATTTGCCTTAATTTAAATGCATACATTCATGAGTTAAAAATATCTAATTTTACTTAAAAATAACCGAAAATATATTATTTTCAATGCCTTTTGCATTGATTTTCTTAATACATTTATATAAAATAAAAATATTTCTTAACTTCTAACTTTTCCATTTAAAGAACTAGTATACTGTGGCCACCACAATACTATCTTCTATATTTTCCTATGCAAATTCACTCAGTAGAAATAATTTATTAAAACTATTATTTTAATATATATATATATCTTCCATGATAACGCATACGATTTCCATATTAGAGAAGTAGTATAACACTAAATATCCAAAAAAAGTCATTTTTATTCTCAATATTACATTTAAAAAACAAAAGTTAAAAAAGAAAAAAATCGATAACTTTACTATAAATTATCGCAGATCGACGTTTCAACCATTCGTTTTAAAGGTATTTGCGAGATATTTTGAAAGATACCCATCATGAAAATTTACTCACCTCGTGGGTGTACTTCCCCCCAGAGGGGGGGGAGGGGGAAGCAATGCTCCTACATATTCAAAAAGTTTTTACTAGTTGATTATCTCTATTATAAATAATTCTTGTAAATTTCATAATGAGCATTAGAAAGTAATTATATTTATGCACATTTATACAAAATTGTGTTCTATACCACCATGTTAAAAATTTAGAAAAAAGCGAGATGGCAACGCAACCTGTTAGGCAATTTTTGCCAAACGTTGACAGACACTAATTTATGTTAATGTGTAACTACATACCAATTTGTATGAAATTCTTTGCAGTAGTTCCTGAGATACAGTTGCCACAAAATTTTGTCATACACACACAGGCAGACAGACAGACATTTTTTTTTTTTTTTTAAGTGGTCAAATCGTGTTCTACAGCTCTCAAAACGTGTAAATTCTTAAAAATCCAGAGGTCGAAAAATTTTACGAATCCAATACTTTCTTCTATTGAATATAGAAGAAAGTATACGGATGTATATATAATGTATAGTGATTATTTATTTTTTTATTTACTTGTGCATGTATATTACAATTATTTTATTACTAGTTTCAATCTAAAGAAAAGACTTTCAGTTGAGTCAATTCAAACAGATGTTATGTTTATGTTTGATGTTTATCGTAAAATCGATATTACTGTAACCTACTGTTGAAAAGAATTTTGGAACTGAAATCGATAGGTTAATGTTCAGAAAGTCAGAAATTTCAATATTGATCTTCAAAAATCGCATTCTAGAACTGTTCCGCTAAATAGTGCATATGCTCTTTTATTCATTCTGATGCGGTAGACAATTTTTCAGATATTTTAGAATCGGAATTTAATTTTGTTTTACACCGCATGTCAAAAGTTAATATATTATTTTATTCTTATGTTTTGCTCAAAACATTTAAGCGATTTTGGTCAATACGGAGTATAACTATTTTAATTTAGTGATGTTTAATTCTTTAACTTTATACAGTTTTACACGGAAACCAATCATTTAGCATTTTATAAAGCAAAAACTATCAAATATTTTATTTTTTAAATTTTTAAACATTCATTTTTATATTATTTAGAAAGAAAAGAATATTTTGAGATATCCGTCTTCTTTCTAAAACACACTCTACGACGGTGCATTTTGTTTACATAGTTTTCTGAACTAATTTCTAAAACTGTACTACCGGACGGTTTCAAGATATTTCCAAGTGAAATTGTCCAATGTTGGCAAACAAACTCTACATGTTTACACAAACTTTACATCAAACATACATATTTTACACAAACTTTACATCAACTATAATTACGGGGAGATATTTGTTTGGTGTATTTGCGTTTCTGTGATCATTTACTTTCCAAGAGTACAACTTTCCTCCTTAATGAAGTTGTGATTGAGGAAGTTTTACTATTACATCGAACTAGACCTACACCTACAAAAAAAATCAATTGACGACGGTCTGGGATTCATCTCTCTGCTTTCAATGAAATATTTCCTAAAAAGTTTGGTAATTTTTTTTTTAAGTGAAATGTTCAGTTTTTTTTTTTTTTTTTTTTTTTTCGTTTGATAGTTTTGATCCTTGAGCCGGCCGATGACCATCGTGTACATATACTTCGTCGTGGCCGCAATGTCCTCCATGTTACCATCCAAAATAATACATCAGGGCTAAAATGGGTGTTCAATTTTAAGATGCTAAAAAGTGTCTTATTTATTTCAGACACTTGAAGTATCTTAAAAGGCACATCGTTTCACACTCGAAGTGTCTGAAATTCCGACATCTTTGATCCTGTCTACAGTGAATATTTTTCATAAATAAATAAACAAAAAGATGCGTTTTATACTGTTTACCTGTGAAAAATAGATTTTAGAATCTCCTAGAGCATTAAAAAAAAAAAAAAAAAAAAAAAAAAACTTTACTAATTTTCACAAAAAGTATTCCCCGTTGCCCGCGCCGGGAATCGAACTGACAATCAATGGATTCAAAGTAGAGCGTCATCCTAATCAAGCCATCGGTACTCACGCTGTATGTTTCTTGTATAATGAAATATATTCTAGTATCCGTAAAACAAATCGAAGTTTTATGTCTTTGCAATAAAACTGTTCATAAGAAGTAAAGCTTAATATATATAATATTAAGTTTCATGTGTAAAGTTTTTTTTTTTTTTTTTTTTTTTTAAAGCTGATATTTGCAAAAAAAAAAAAAAAAAAAAAAAAAAAAACTATGTACATAAAACCAAAAACATTGCTCCTTGATATTTTGAGGTGTAAAGAAACATAAAATAATTTTTAAAACGCGGAAAAAATCAATTATGCACAAATTGTTTCAGATTGTTTAGTTACGAATTCGCTTTCTTAGCTACAAGTTACATGCTTCGTTTATCTTAATATATATTTTTTGTTGTTGTTGTTGTTTTATTACACGTGAGAACTTTAAATAAAAATTAACTTTGTTTTTTAATTTTAACAGAATAAGTTCCGCGTCTAAGTATTTTAAATAAGTTAACTACTTAGATTATATTAAATAATAGCAAATTTATTTGTTAAAAAAAATGTTAAAACAGGATATGCATGCTGCTTAAAGTATTAGGTTGAGTCAAAATTTTTGTCCGTTTTTTATTTGCGTATCAATAAATATGTTACATTAAAGTTGTAATGTGAATGTCATATATATTTTGAAAGCTCATTTTCTGCTGATCGAAATGATGTATTTAATTGTTATGTTATTTTAATTTTCACAGACTTTGAAAATGATCAAGTATGTCAAAAAATCGTGAACAAATCCGCAGCCTAATTTTCCACGAGTTCAAACAAGGCCACAATGCAACTGAAGCAAATTGTAACATCTGTGCAACATTTGGTATGAAGTCTGTAAACGAAAGAACATGCATACGTTGATATGCAAAGTTCTGATCCAGGGATAAGAACCGCGGCGATAAGAAACACTCTAGGCAACCATCGACAACCGATGAAAGAGCTTTACTTTGTGCGATTGAAGCCGATCCTACTCAAACCACCCGAAAATTAAGGCAAGGTTTTGGCACTTCTCAGTCAACTGTCAATCGACACCTTCACAAAATTGGCATGAAGATTAGGCGGCGTCAAATGGTACTGCATGAGCTAAACAAAATGCAAAAGAATCGTTGAAAATCAGTCTGTCAATTGCTGCTGCGAGAGTTTAGCCGAGATGGATGGCGTGGAATTCTTACCTGTAAAGAGAAGTGGGTACTATACGACAACAAAAAAACATGATGTCAATGGCTAAACCCACATCAGCTTGGCGTTAAGACGGCTACACCTGGTATGCATTCAAAAAACGCACTTTTGAGCGCTTTTTGGATGTCGACAGGAGTTGTGCATTGGAATCTTCTTCTTCAAGTACAAACAATGAACTCAGATGTCTATTGCACTCAAGGGAACCACGTTCAACAGAAACTCGTGAAAAAAGCTTTATTCCAGCTCGAGTTTTCTTCCAACATGACAACGCAAGACCACACGTTTCAAACCAGACGAGTGAGAAGCTGAATGAGTTGGGCTGGGAACTTCTCGCTCACCCGCCATATAACCCTGACATTGCCCCTACACATTACCATTTGTTCATGTCGCTAGAGCACTTTATGCGTGGACAGCGCATCAGCAACGAATACGATCTCCGACAAGGCATTGTCGACTTCTTCGCTCAAAAACCAGCGGCTTTTTACAACCGTGCAATTTTAATGTTGCATTCACGTTGGAAAATGGTTGTTGAAAGTAATGGTGAATATGTTAATTAAAATATGTTATAATAATTATAATTTTTTTACTTTTGATAAATGATTAGAAACCGGACAAAACTTTTGACTCAAACTAATAGCTTTCATATGGAAAATTTGTTAAGTAATACAAATGTTTGAATTTCAAAGTGCCTGAAATTTGTAATGTCTGAAGTTTTAAGTGCTTAAATTGTAAAATGTCTGAAATTTTATGTGTCTAAACTGTAATATGTCTCAATTTCATACATATCAATCTTATGCAGACACTTATCTCAGCTCATTTATAAAAAATACACTTATGTGTCTTAATTTAAGACAGCATATGCGTCTGAAACTTTGCATGCGTGTTTCAGGCATTTATGCATCTGAATTGGCATTTCAGACACATTTCTGTCTGAATTTAAGACGCTTCTATTTACTGTTTGGAGGATAAAATTTGTGATTTTATGTACTGGACCACCATTACGGGTGTGTCGCGACAGTCGCCGATTGGTAGGGCAATTTAAAATATGTCCTTGAAATTTGAAAACAGCTTATTATACTTATTACCGATTTTCTCTTCATTTATTTAGAATAAAAAAATACCTCCTTAAATGGGCAATTGTAATACTTTAAAACGTTGTATTATTATAAAAAATACTCTAATACGGTGAATCAGCTGTTTGCCCATAGAGATTAACTAATGCGAAATAATGCTGTCTTAACGGAACGTTAAATATTTTTTATTTTGCAATGCAGTAAATAATATCCTTAGACTGTTGGTGAGTATAACAAAATTGTCAAACATAAACAAGCAATTCAGAAACTCTGTTTTCAGATTTCTTCGTATTTTGAATTATGTATGAGCTACCGGTGGCACAGACCGGCATGAACGTGTTAACAGCTTTTTAAAACTGTTTTTTTCTTTTACAGTTGGCAGCAAAATTATTCGAGAGCAATCACTAATTCCTATGCAAAACAAAGTACACTTAATATTGCTTTATTAAAGAAATCCCTGTCGAGTCATGTTGTTAGACAGGCAATGCACATGATTCGACAAGGATTTATTTAAAAAAAAACGGTATTAAGTGTACTTTTTTTAACAGTAATTTTATACTAGCCCTCGAATAATTTTGCTGTCGACTATAGGTAACAGCGCTACAATGATTTTAACGAATAATGTTTCAGTGTAAGCCACATTCGAAACCAATTTAAACTGTTTAAATTAGACCGATTTAAAAAATATAAAAATAATTTTTATTTTGAAAAATACAATAGGGATTTACCCCAACCTTTGAAATTATAAATTTCCTTTTTATTTATTTATTTGTTTATTTAATAAAAATAAACAGTAAAAGTAAAATCTTTCGTTTCTTGGAAAGCTAATTTCCGGAAATGGTCGAATTCTACAACTCAAAAATGCTGAAATTCTAGTTTCAGAGGTACTAAAAATATTTTCTTTTATAGTGTTTATAGTTTTTATTTAAAATATTACATTTATAATAAGAAGGTAAATTATTTATATTTTTTATTTCAAAGTGTCTTCGTTCTTTCTCATTTCTAAAAAAAAAAACTAGTATGATATGGCCGCCGAAAGTCTTTCTTCTATATAATTTCACACAACATTTATTCAATACAAATTGTTTATTAAATTATCAAATTATTTTCCATTATAAATGCAGACGATTTTTATCTGACACAATTATATCACTAAATGCCGAAAGAAAGTCATTTTTTTTGCAATTATCGGAAGAAATGCGATTGTTTTTTCAAAGTTTTTTTTTTTTTTTTCGTCAAAAGAAAAAAAAAAAAAAAAAAAAAAATCTATAACATTGTTTTAAATTATCCCAGATCTATAGTTCAACCATTTGATCGAAAGGAAATGACGAGATCTTTCGAAAGATACCCATATTAAAAATTTAATCCCACTCCGGGGAGTACTTCCTCCGCAAGCGGGAAAGCGATGCCCTCACAAGCACACAATGTTTTTTCCTAGTTGACTACTACTATTATAAATAATTCATATTTATTTTACAATCACACGATTAAAATTAATCTCATCATGTACAATTATACGAAATTGTGTGCTATACTGCCATCTTAAAAATTTAGAAAACATGCGATCACAGCGCCACCTTTTTATTGAATGATCCCCAAATCTAATCAGCACTATTTCATGTCAGGGTCCAACTAAATACCAAGTTTGGTTAAATTTCATTCATTGGTTCGTGAGATACAGCGTCCTCAAAACATTGTGATACAGACACACATTTTCTATAAACAGTTAAATCGTGTTCAGGACTTCCCAAAACATGTAAATCTATCAAAAACTAGAATTCGAAAATTTTCACGAATCCAATTTGTTAGTATTTTTGTTTGTTAGTTTATGTACACGATATCCGAGGTAAACTAGTATGTTGTGGCCACCGCATGACTTTATTCTATATTTTCCTATACCAATTCACTCAGTAAAAATAATTTATTAAAATTATTATTTTAAAAAAGTTATATTCCATAATAATGAAGACGACTTCCGTATTAGAGAAGTAGTATAACACCAAATATCCAAAAACAGTCCATTTTATTCTCAATATTAAACACAAAAATATTAAGTTTTTTTTTTTCCCGCTAAAAGTAAAAAAAAAAAAAAAAAAAATCGTTGACTTTGTTTTAAATTATCCCAGATCTATAGTTCAACCATTTGATTTAAAGGAATTGACGAGAACTTTCGAAAGATAACAATATTGAAAATTTACTCCTCCCCGGGGAGTACTTCCCGCCCCCAAAGGGGAAACGATGCTCCCCCCCCATGCACACAATTGTTTTCCTAGTTGACTATTACTATTATAAATAATTCATATTTATTTTGCAATCACACGATTAAAATAACTCTTATCATGTACATTTATACGAAATTGTGTCCTATACTACCATGTTAAAAATTTAGAAAAAATACGATCACAGCGCCACCTTTTGATCGAATGATCCCCAAATCTAATCAGCACTATTTTATGTCAGGGTCCAAATAAATACCAAGTTTGGTTAAATTTCATTCATTGGTTCGTGAGATACAGCGTCCTCAAAACATTGTGATACAGACACACATTTTCTATAAACAGTTAAATCGGGTTCAGGACTTCCCAAAACGTGTAAATCTATCAAAAACTAGAATTCGAAAATTTTCACGAATCCAATACTTTCTCTCTACATATACATATAGTAGAAAGTAATAAATAATTTACATTTAATGAATATTTTGAAATTTTTTGATTTGACTATATAATTTCCTTATTACATTTGTATTAATTTATATATATAGATTTATGAGTAAAAATATGTTAAGTTATATATATTATACTTTCCCCAACAAATCGTTGGTACCGGTTTGCTTAAAAAAGCAAAACAGGTCGTTATCAATCATGTTAATGTTTACTTTCTCATCATAATATAGGTATTGTGATTTAGATATTCGAAAAAAAAAAATGACCCCGATTTGTTTACATTTTTACGAGTTTTGAGGTGTTAGAATACTTAAATCATACAATATTATATCTGATATGGTATTCATATGTTGGGCGTAGGCTAATATGTTAATTTGTTAGTATTTTTGTTTGTTAGTTTATGTACACGATATCCGAGGTAAACTAGTATGTTGTGGCCACCGCATGACTTTATTCTATATTTTCCTATACCAATTCACTCAGTAAAAATAATTTATTAAAATTATTATTTTTAAAAAGTTATATTCCATAATAATGAAGACGACTTCCGTATTAGAGAAGTAGTATAACACCAAATATATAGCCAAAAACAGTCCATTTTATTCTCAATATTAAACACAAAAATATTAAGTTTTTTTTTTTCGCTAAAAGTAAAAAAAAAAAAAAAAAAAATTGTTGACTTTGTTTTAAATTATCCCAGATCTATAGTTGAACCATTTGATTTAAAGGAATTGACGAGAACTTTCGAAAGATAACCATATTGAAAATTTACTCTTCCCCGGGGAGTACTTCCCGCCCCTAAAGGGGAAACGATGCCCCCCCCCCCCATGCACACAATTGTTTTCCTAGTTGACAATTACTATTATAAATAATTCATATTTATTTTGCAATCACACGATTAAAATAACTCTTATCATGTACATTTATACGAAATTGTGTCCTATACTACCATGTTAAAAATTTAGAAAAAATACGATCACAGCGCCACCTTTTGATCGAATGATCCCCAAATCTAATCAGCACTATATTGTGTCAGGGTCCAACTAAATACCAAGTTTGGTTAAATTTCATTCATTGGTTTGTGAGATACAGCGTCCACAAAATTTGTGATACAGACACACACACATTTTCTATAAACAGTCAAATCGTGTTCAGGACTTCCCAAAACGTGTAAATCTATAAAAAACTAGAATTCGAAAACTTTCACGAATCCAATACTTGCTCTCAACATATACATATAGTAAAAAGTAATAAATAATTTACATTTAATGAATATTTTGAATTTTTTTGATTTGATTATATAATTTCCTTATTACATTTGTATTAATTTATATATATAGATTTATGTTTAAAAATATATTCAGTTACATGTATTATATTTTCCCCAACAAATGTTTGATACCGGTTTGCATAAAAAAGCATAACAGGTCGTTATTAATCATGTTAATGTTTACTTTCTCATTATAATATAGGTGTGGTGATTTAGATGTTCGAAAAAAAATTGATCTCGATTTTTTTTTTTTTTTTTTTTTTTTTTTTTTTTTTTAACTTTTTTACGCGTTTTGAGGTGTCCATTTGTTGGGTGTTGGTTAATATGTTAGTTTATTAGTATTTATGTTTGTTAGTTTATGTACAAGATATCAGAGGGGAAAAAATGATTGCAGAGATTTTGGACCGATTAATAACATTCGAAAGAACTCCATTGTATTGCAACATTTCAACTTAAAAATTTATAAGTTAACTGAAGTTTATTATTTTCATTACCTTAGAGAATAGAGTAAATTTTCGCTTTAACGGACATTAAAAGGAATATTTTTACAGTAAAAATGTCAGACCATCTTAAAAATATCATTTATGATACAGGTATGCACGTATTTACCTTTGAAAATTCAACTTTGAAAACTTTGTATTATAAATAAGCATTATAAATTTACAAATGCCTAAACATGGCAGAATAGAACAAAATTTCGCAAAAGAGTGCAATTTGAGAGATATTTTCGACGTAAAAATGTCGGACCAATTTTAAAATATCATTTAGTATACTAGCGTGAGCATCACTAACTATGAATTTTCTAATTTAAAAATTTCTTAAATAAATCGATTTTTTTTTCCAACACGACGAGAGACAATTATCCTGAACTAAACAACTAATTCATACGAAATGATATCTAAAATGGTGTTTATATAGCAACTTTGAATAAATTCGTAAGAGCCGTTTCCGAGATACGGATTTACTGTGCTATTTCCGGTTTTGAATGTCTCATTTTCGGTTTTCTAAGTTTCACCATAAATTGAAAGTTGTGTGTTGTGGCCACCACATGACTTTTTACTTTCTTCTATATGTAATATAGAGAAAGTATTGGATTCGCGAAATATTTCAACCTCCGTTTTTTGACGGATCTACACGTTTTGGGATGTTCTGAACACGAATTGATAGTTTTTAAAAAATGTCTGTCTGTCTGTGTGTCTGTGTGTCTGTATCTCTGTGGTTTCGTGTTTTCATCGTATCTCACGAACCAATGAATGAAATTCAACCAAACTTGGTATATAGTTGGACCCTGGCGGTGCATTGTGCTGATTAGATTTGGGGATGAATAGCCCAGCAGGTAGCGCTGTGATCGCATTTTATGTAAATTTTTAACATGGCAGTATAGGACAAATTTTCGTATTTTTCACCGTATCTCACGAACCAATGAATGAAATTAAACCAAACTTGGTATACGGTTAGAACCTGACGGGGCATGGTGCTAATTAGATTTGAGGATCAATCGCCCAGCAGGTGGCGCTGTGATCGCAAAATTTCGTATTTTTCGCCGTATCTTACGAACCAATGAATGAAATTGAACCAAACTTGGTATATATTTGGACCCTGACATGGAATGGTGCTGATTAGATTTGGGGATCAACCGCCCAGCAGATGGCGCTGCATTTTATGTAAACTTATAACATCCCAGGTAGCACAGTATGGTATTTTCAACGTTGAACAAACGGCAATGCATTCCGTTGAATTATCGTTTTTCCGTAACGTTAATAATCTGAAAATATGTCTCCTAGATTTCCTCGTCTTTCAACGGTTGTTTTAATACATTTTACAACGTAAAAAAAACCGTTGTAAAATGGTTGTTCAAAATCGCAATACTCTCGTGTTTTTTATATCAGTTTTCAACGGTTTTTCTTATGTCTTATAAACGTTGAAATCCAAGGAAAATAGTTAGCTCTATATATCCATTGAATTTTCGTTTATGAAATATTGCTAATAATTTAAAAAAGAAAAAATTCCGATGTTAAAAAAGTTTTGGAACATTCTTTTTTTACTTAATTTTTAGACTTTTTTTTATGCTTAATTTTATTACTTTTTTAGTACTAAATATGCGAAAATATTAGATATGTAAAAATTTTTAACTTCTGTTTTTCGAGGAAAGCTAAATTTTATAGCACATACAACTGCACTAAATATGATATGTGAGACAACCAATATAAAAACGAATGCTGAATTAGTTAAGAGTGTGTATCAGCCGACAGGCGATGCTCTCATTACTCACTTTCAGAGATTTTTTACATGACTACATCTCAACATTTGTTAATTAAAATTGCTGCAAATTCTGTATATAAAACCTTTATTCTGAGAAGCTATATAAAACTTTAGTGCATGTTAAATAACTGCAAGTGGCGCTTTTAGATAGAACATACTAATTTTCTTAATCAATTGTTTATGAAATTTGGTGTAATTTTAATCAACAGATGCTGAGATGTATCTATGTGGAAAACAGTTCATAGATAAAATTCATAGATTTCAATATAAAATACTATACTAATTATATATATTGTTTTAAAATTATTTTATTTGTGTAAACTCTAGTTAGTTTTAATTCACACAATTTAATAATAATAAAGCTAAAAAATCGAATATTTAAAATTTCCATAAACCAACATTTAGATCCCTGTGATTGTCTATTTATTAGCTAAGAGTATTTATTTGAAATTAAAGGATAATCAAAATGATAATAATTTGTGATTATAATAATAAAATAAATAAATCTAAGCGGAAATTGGGAATGTTAATTAATGTAAACAAAAATTAAAATTTACAGTTAAAAGACAATCAAAAAGATAATAATTTTATCAATAATCATAGAATAAATAAAATCAAAGCAGAAAATGGGAATGTTAATTAATGTAAACAAAAATTACAGTTTGCAATTAAACGAAAATCAAAAAGGTTATAATTTTATTAATAATAAAATAAAATAAATAAATCAAAGCGGAAATTGGGAATATTAATCAATGTAAACAAAAATTAAAATCTTCAATTAAAAGAAAATCAAAAATGTAATAATTTTATTAATAATAATAAAATAAAATAAATTTAAGCCGAAATTGTGAATGCCAGTTTTGCTCCCTGCCCAAAATTTAAATTCGTATAAAACAAGCTTTTCAAAAAGTATAATTTTTGTGTACATAAGACCTGTTTTTAATAATATAAAATTACTGCATATACTTCGTTCAATAAAACAATAGTAGCGTTGCATTATATATAGATATATTTTTTCAGTAAGTATGAAAAAAGTAAAATTTTACAAAAGTACTGTTTTAAAAAAGAGTATTAAATATTTAAAGTTAGACCGATCCCTGAATATTTAAGACAAGAATTCAAACATAAAATTAAAGAAGGAAAAAAGAAACACTTACTTCATTACTTGAAAAATCTTGTTTAAATAAATATGCACCACCATCAATTAGACGAGAATTTTTAATATTATGCTAGGAGGTTAAACAAACCCAAAGCCAAAGAATATTATAACTTTGAGCTTTTAAGGAGCTAACCAGCTAGCAAGTTTTGTTACCTTTCACTACTCTTTCGATGAAAGAGTTTGAAATTGCGTTTAATTAATTATTCTTTCATAGAAAACTTTCATACCAATTTAACAGAAAAGCGATAACTTCATTCACATCACATTCACTTTCAAAATGGCACGCGTTGTAAAATTTAAGGTTTGCCACATTATACTTGGCGATTTTGCATGTAGAACGGAAGAAAGCGTACAATATGGTACGCTTCGTTAGTTACGGTTTCCCAAAGCCAAAGAACATCTACTTCCTACAAGTTAATTACTTTGCCGAAAGCTTCCCTTCTTATCATGTTAGAAGTTTTCTTCGCAGCACACCATCTTCTAAAATTCTAAAGAAAATTATAATACGCACATCCCGTCAATTCACAATCGTGTATCGATATCAAGCTGAAGAGATTCAACGTTATTCGACGGAAATAATGACTTATAAAAAGTATCTATTAATTCGTTGAAAAAACATATTTTTCATTGGAATCAAAAAGGAAAACAAAAACTAATAAAATACATATTTTAAAACGTCGAAAACATAACAGAAAACGTACAACCATTAAACAACGTTTGTTATAGGTTTTCTTTATTACTGAATAAATATTCGAAATTGTTCAGTGATAATATTTCGAAATAAAAACTATTTTTCAACGGACATAAAATAACGTAACCAATTTTTCACTGTTCAGACTTATTTGCAACGATATAACAACGTTATGTGTTACCTGTGATGGCAGTATGGGACAAAATTTCGTATAAATGTACATAATAAGCGTTATATTTAATTTGTGATTGTACAATTAATATGAATTATTGATAATAGTAGTAGTTCACTAGGGAAAAAAAATTGTGCATGTGGGGGCACCGGTTCCCCCCCTGGGTAATTTTCAAGATGGGTATCTTTCGAAAGATCTCGTCAATACCTTTAAAACGAATGGTTGAACTATAAATCTGTGATAATTTAAAACAAAGTTATCGATTTTTTTTTTTTTTTTTTTTTTTTTTTTTAATTATTATTATTATTATTGTTACTGATTGAATAGGTATCACTTTTAACAAAAAAAGAACTTAGAAAAAAATCGTATTTTTTTTTATTTTTTTATTTTTTTGTTTAATATCGTTTCTGATTGAATATGTATATAGAAAAATATAGAAGAAAGTCTTGTGGTGGCCACAACATACTAGTTTCTGTATAATTTTACACAAAATATATTCAATGCAAATTGTTTAATAAATTATCAAATAATTTCGATTAGGAATGCAGACGATTTTTATCTGACAGAATGATATCACAAGATGCCGAAAGAAAGTCATTTTTTGCAATTATCATAAGAAATGCTTTTTTTTTGTAAAAAAATAAATAAATAAATAAAATAAATAAATAAATAAATAAAAATTTTAAAAAAATGTCTTAAATAATCACAGATTTATAGTTCAACCATACGTTTTAAAGAAATTGACGAAATCTTTCGAAATATACCCATATTGAAAACATACGACCCATTCCTACCCAGGGAGGAAGCAATGCTCTCACAAGCACACAATTTTTTTTTCCTAGTTAACTTCTACTATTATCAATAATTCATATTAAATTTACAATCACACGATTAAAATAACTCTCATTATGTGCATTTATAAGAAATTTTGTCCTATACTGTCATGTTAAAAATTAAAAAAAATGCGATCACAGTACCACTTATTGATCGAATTATCCACAAATCTAATGAGAACCAGTTTATGTCAGGGTCCAACTAAGTACCAAGTTTCGTTAAATTTCATTCATTGATTCGTGAGATACAGCGTCCACAAAATTTGTGATACAGTCACACAGACTGACATTTTCTAGAAACAGACGAATCGTGTTCAGGACATCCCAAAACATGCAAATCCATCGAAAACTGGAGTTAGAAAATTTTCACGAATCCAAATCTTTCTCTATATATACATATAAAATAAAATAATAAAAAATTTACATTTAATAAATATTTTGAAATTTCTTGATTTGGTTATATAATTTCATCATTACATTTGTATTAATTTATATGTTTAGATTTATGAGTAAAAATATATTCAGTTATATATTCCCCAGTACCGGTTTTCTTAAAAGAGCAAAACAGTTCGTTATCAATCATGTTAATGTTTACTTTCACATCATAATATAGGTATGGTGATTTAGATATTCGAAAAAAAAATTGACCTCGATTTGTTTACATTTTTACGCATTTTGGAGTGTTAGAATACTTAAAACATCATACAATATTATATCTGATATGGTATCCATCTGTTGGGTGTATGCTAATATGTTAATTTGTTAGTATTTTTGTTTGTTAGTTTATGTACAAGATATCCGAGGAACACTAGTATATGTGGCCACCGCATGACTTTCTTCTATATTTTCCTATACAAATGCACTCAGTAAAAAAAAATATTAAAATTATTATGTAAAAAAAGTTATATTCCATAATAATGAAGACGATTTCCATATTAGAGAAGTAGTATAACACCAAATATCCAAAAACAGTCCGTTTTATTCTCAATATTAAAAAAAAAAAAAAAAAAAAAAAAAAAAAAAAATCGTTGACTTTCTTTTAAATTATCACAGATCTATAGTTCAACCATTCGTTTCAGAGCTATTGACGAGGCATTTCGAAATATACCCATTTTGAAAATTTACCCCCAGGGGGGGAACCGATGCCCCCACATGCACATTTTTTTCTTAGTTAACTACTTCTATTATAAATAATTCATATTAATTTTACAATCACAAGTTTAAAATAACTCGCATTATGCACATTTATACGAAATTTTGTCCTATAATGTCATGTTAGAAGCTTAGAAGAAATGCGATCACAGCACCACCTGTTGAACAATTGATCCCCAAATCTAATCATCCCCAGTTTATGTCCGGGTCCAACTAAATACCAAGTTTGGTTAAATTTCGTTCCTTGGTTCGTGAGATACAGCTTCCACAATATTCATGATACACACAGACACAGATACAGACAGGCAGACATTTTCTAAAAACTCTCAAATCGTGTTCAGGACATCCCAAAACGTGTAAATCCATCGAAAAATGGAGTTCGAAAATTTTCACAAATCCAATACTTTCTCTATATTACATACAGAAGAAAGTAAAAATAATCAGTTTACCAGACAGAACTGTTTCATTTCTGAATTTTCGTCGTTCTATCTTTCTTAATTTCGGATATATTGCCGTCAGAAAATTTCCAGCACAAATGAATACGTAGACATACACACACACACACACTGACCAACTACCGTAAACCACGTTTTTGCACTCAGAGGACCTGGAAATATATCAGGTGAAAACTCTACATCGAATATTTGACCGAATAGAATACTCTCATTACCTTCGGTAGACTAGTAGTAGTAATAATGTAATACATTTTTTCCCACGACGTATATCAGTTCCAGTGCATTTACTATATAAATTAGTTTATTTTTAATACACACTTTATACTACTTGGTAGAAAATGAATGAAATTGTGTTTTCTTTCTTTCTTTCTTTTTCCTTTCTTTTTTTTCTTTTTTTTTTCTTTTTAAATACACATATGCTTATGTGTATATTTGCTAAAATAAACTATCTAAACAGGAATTATAACTAACACTATATCACAGTTTAAAATAGCTTTACTTCTAAGAAAATTATTAATATATATATATATCATTATGATAATAATAATAATAATAATAATAAATCTGATGTCTGTTAAGGTGTATCGCAGTTTAAAATAGCTTTACTTCTAAAATTTTTTTTAATATATATATATATATATATATTAATTATTAAAATAATAATAATAATAATAATAAATCTGATGTCTGTTAAGGTGTCACATTTTGTTATTTCCCCTTAACCTGTATTGATGTAGACGAAATATTACAAATTAGGGTTGAGACAAGTTAGGGTTAAGATCAGTATTTAAGGATTTAGAAAGCATTTAATGTAACATTTAAAATTTATTTGAGATTCAGTTTCATAGATAAGAAAAAAAAATCTAATTAATTAAGTAATAAAAAAAAAAAAAAAAAAAAAAAAAAAAAAACTAGCTGGTGTGGTACGACGTTTAAACCCCCTTTTGTGTATTATATATATATCTCGAATCATTCAGAGATTTGCCACTTACGATGTCACGTTAAATATTACCCATTAATTTTGACCTAGACCGAATACTATCTGCAAATTATGTTTTCCACTATGTACACCTAAATGTATCACAGAAAAGTAAATCACGAATCCAAATAAATATAGTTCGAGTCGCTTCCAAACATACCACTAATATAATTATATTATTTTTGTTGTAATGTATAAGATTGTTAAATACTTTTCATGTAAAACTCTACGTGATATACACTACCATTCACAGAAAAAACAAATCTAACTGAAAGTCTTAAAAAATTCTATCTCTTTTCTTCACGGCATTCTAAAAATGTCAAACTGCACACATATGAAATTTCACGCATATTGTACTTTATCATGTTTGTATGTCCATGTAGATGAATCAATTTTCCCATCTCAAAATAATAATAATAATAATAATAATATGGTGTGTCACTCACACGACTTTCTTTTACCCTGAAATTTAATACTATAAATACAGGTTGCAGATTAAGAGGTAAAATAGCGAGTATTGTTATGTAAACATGTGTTAAGCAAGTCAAATTAGGCTTCGAAAGAGTTTTATAAGATAATTAGTTAGTTCTGTGTGAGGGGGCTACCGCCCCCCTCAAACCCCGTTTCATTAATGCACTTACATTTATATATAATTTAATTCGGTTATTAAAAAATAATTTATTACATTTTTTATTTAAAAAAATTATCTTTTATAATAATGCAGATGATTTCCATGTTAGAGAAGTAGTATAACACTAAATATATAAAAAAAGTTGAATTAATTCTCAATATTACATTTTTTTTTTTTTTTTTTTATGTTAAAAATGAAAAAAGAAAATCCATAACTTTATTTTAAATTATCGCAGATCGATGGTTCAACCATTCGTTTTAAAGGTATTGGCGAGCTCTTTTGAAAGGTACCCATCATGAAAATTTACTCTCCTGGGGGAGGCGAAGCTCCTACATACATAATTTTTTTTTGCCTAGTTGACTATCTCTATTACAATATATATATATATATATATATATATATATATATATATATATATATATTCGTTTCATTTGGCTTAGTACATTGTATAGATGTTAAACTCTACTTACCTGCAATTTCCCCCATAGAAGTAATGTATTTGAATATTTTTGAGTGTTCCTGTACACGAACCATTTGCTTCATCTCAACGAAAAGCTTACTGTAGCATCCCTATATGATACACATTTAGAATACCGAGTTTGGAATTTCTGCTACTATATGTTCTTGAGATATGCCGATCAAACACACAGACACACAGACAGACACACAGACCATTCGATAAAAACATGATTTTCGTATTCAGGGGACCTCAGAACATGTCAATATAACAAAAACTCATGTTTGAAAATTGCACCCTAAAACAATACTTTCTCGACCCTATGAATAAGAGAATGTAAAAAGTAGTTTTGTATAAAATATATTTAGATCATGAAGTTTGATCTCTTGTCAATTTTATTAGATTCAATTATCCTGGTTATCTTTTTAAACACATGTACAAGGCCACAGACTCACAGGCACATAGATCAAACGCTAAAAATATTTTTTACTTATGAAGATACGATAAAATTAATTAATGTGAAACAATTCATAAGTAAAACTTACTGCAAAAACATAAAATAAATGATTTAAACTGTCGAAAATACCCCGTATGATTTGAGACATACGTGTGGGGTTAAAGCATGCTTTTAATTGATCAAACTCTCCCCCTAGGCAGACAGTTTAATAAAAAAGCACATATATGGCTAAATTCAATATGGATAAAATAATATGGAACAGAAAAAAACTTATATGTTTTAGGCAGAAAATTTATCAAACATTTACATAAACAGCAGCATGTATTTCATAAAAACACCAGTGAGACAACTAACCAGAATACGAAACAAACGAAAATATATTACAACGCCATCTATACTAAATTACAGAAATTAAAACAATAAATAAAGTTATTATAGTTAAATTAGTCGAAAAATAAGGACTATTAGAAAAGGACAACTAAAAGTCATTTATATTTCAAATGTATGTATATATATATATATATATATCTATATATATATGTGTGTGTGTGTGTATATAATGTGTGTATGCATTTATATGTTTATATTCATAATCAAAATTTTATAAGAAGAAAGTAAACTTTTATAGAAAAAAGAAAAACCCGAAAATAAGATGATTGATTGTGTAACGCAATGTAAGTTACTCTCATTTCATAAAAAAAAAAAAAAAAAAAGTACCATTACACTTTTTTAAGGAAACGTGAAGGAAATGTTTTTTTAAGCCAAAGTAAAGATGGATTTGGAAATCTAATTCAGCTCATACACTGGGAATATTTTTTGACAAATCAATTTTGGCAATGTTTTGTACGCCAGAAAGCTTATGATTGAAAGCTTCTATTAAAGTAGAAAACAATTTTATCTGTAAGAAAAATTCATTCTAGATACTGTTATTATTATTTTTAAATACACCCCAGAAAACTTTACAGATGTATTTTTTAAATCAGTTAAGAATTATATTTTTGAAAAAAAAAAAAAAAAAAAAAAAAAAAAAAACATGACAGTGAAGCATGTGATAGAATGTGAAATTTTACTTGTGATATCAAATTTAATATTGAAGAAAATGTATGATTCAATTGTAATATGTTATATTTTAAAATTCATGCTCACATATGTGCATATAAGTTATGTTTTTAAATAATACATATATAACGTTAAACTTACTATATTTAAGAGTGAAATGCGTAGACAGAAATGCATTTTTTTTAATTGAATATTTTGTAATAAAATTTAATTTATGTAAAGGACATAATTAATAAGTACAAAATTTTGATTAAACACCATGCAGTGCAAGAACTCGCAACAATTGTTTTGGATCAAAAGAACACACGACCCTTTTTCTGATAGAAAAAGTAGGCACAAGTGCCGCAAAATAAAAGGCAGCGCAACTTGAAATAATCGTTGCGAGTTCTTGCATATTATTGTGCATTTCTTAAAGTTTTGTACTTATTACTTTAAACGCTATTTTATTTATTTATTTATTTATTTATTCATTATTATTATTTTTTTGGAGCTTTTATGTAATAAGAATTATTTATTTATTTATTTTATAATAATTTTTTTAACTTTCTGTTTTCATTATACTACAATAATTTTAAGGTCATTGTTATGAACTGCATAGTAATTTTTTTTTCAACTTTCCAGTTATTTATCAATGGTTATGTTAGTAGCAGTAAGAAAAATAATTTGTGATCTTTCGACAGCTGTAACAGCACAAAATTTTCCAGAAACGTAACAATCATATAGCATTGAAACATTATAAACATTTCAGAAACGTTTAAAAACGTTCAGATTGCTTTCCCATTAGTTTCAAAAACGTAGAAATGTCCGCGATCGTAACAAAAAACCAGATACGTAACAAAAACGTTACAATCACTTAACAGATTAAAATTAAAAAGGACGAATGTTTCAGAAAGGTATCAGAGAGCATACTTAAATGCATTACGTTTTTGAAAAATTGTAAGCTTTTTGCAACATAACTGAAACATTCTGTGCTGTATGGGAGGTTCAAAATTAAATGTCAGAAAGTACCTGCATTCTCTCTTACCCAGTAACACGCAGAAAAAATTCAGTTGGAATGATAAGTGATTCTTACTGTATTGTAGAATAATGTTGCACAAAAAACTACAAAATTGATATTTTATATTACGTTATTGCGTTCTTAAGGGTATATTTTTTATATAAAATCTTCTAAGTATATCCAAAATATAAATAATTTCTAAGTATATCCTAAACAAGAATCTTATTTAAAATATGCAATCCATTTTTAAAGAATTTTAAGTAAAATCTATTAAAAATCAATTAATACTCATACTATTCTTATTTGTAAATTTAATTTGTAAATTTTTATACCGTTGAATATTTTCTGTTAAAAAGTTTTCAGCAGTGCAAAGAATAAAATTCGAAATGTCAGTTTTCTATTACTTTAATACTATAATAAGTAATTATAAAACCAATTAAAAGTGTATAAACAATTTGTTTTATTGTGTTTTAAGGTATATTTGATAAATATCTCAATTATTTTCTCCATACAAAACAATCGCCTAATGTTCAAAATATACAGTAATATATTGGAACATACCGATAAATATTTTAGTAGGCTCAATCCAATAAGTTCCTGTACATCGTTTACAAAACATATGAAAAGATGTTAAGTAAAATTTGAAGATCTTATTGTCAATATTTTTTTTTCTAATTAAATACTATAAATTTACTTATTGGTAAGTATTTGTAGATTTTTATAAAGCAACTTTCTACACTAGCTATAATTTAATGGAGATTTGTTCTACTCAGTGTTCAAACAAATAAATTTTATTTATCACACTAGGGGGCTCTGCCCTCTGCTCGCACCGCTCGCCAATCCCTGACTCACTTAACTTATTAACCCTTGCAGAACTCTGACCGCCTATTCGCTGCTTTGTTTTTCTTTGAATAGGAATATTTATAGTACATAACACAAGACAAAAGCAGAAACATATTATAAAAATCCCCATACTTAATATCATATTGAAATACATAACATTTAACACCACATTATTTAGTTTTATTTAATTTTATGAAAATTATTCTCAAAATCAGTAATTGTTTTTTGGAATAGAAACAAGTTTGTAATATCTAGATCATTTTGTATTACAGCTTTTGTATTTTATCTTTTTTATTTCTTTTCCAGAAATGGATCAAGGCCGCGGTCCCCCAGTCTGTAAAGCGACGAGTTCGTAATTGGAAGATTGTCGGTTCGATATTGAGCCAGCCAAAGACCTTCGTGTACACTAATAACAGCTAGTGCACATAAAATCCGTCGTGTCTGCAATGTTCTCCATGTTCCAATCAAAACTGTACCTCTGTTGATAACCAAGGGAAGTCATCCTCTTTGTGAAGGATCAAAATTGTGATGGTATGTCTCCGAAACATCCCTAGTGGTGCATCCCAGACAGTCACCTACCAATAGCGCGGTACTGGTGCCACGTTAAACCCATTCTACCTACCTACCTACAACAATGGATCATGTTTTAATTTTCTCGTGTAAAATGTCTTCATGACAGAAGAAAAACGTCACTGGGAGACACTTTTTCAATGTGGCAAATAGACTACATTCATAAACCCATCGTTTTTAGTTAATAACTTCTTTAATTAAAAAGATAGAAATTTATAATCAGTTTAAATATGTCCCTTGGAGCATTCAGAAAACATTGATACCTCTCATGACGCGGAGGACTCTGCCCTCCGAGCGACGATGTGGTCGCAGACAGAAAAAAAATCGAAGCCAGTGACAGTAACTTTTTGTTTTAATACATAGAGATTACAACAAAGTTCAAATGTGCTTATGACTTCGGTTTGAAACTTTACAATCGGATGTTCCCTATAGAAAATGGAGTAAATACCACCTACAGACAACCGAAATGTTTCTGAATCATTGCAGTCTACAAGTGATTATTAAAATAATGGAATCACCTGCGAATTAAATTAACATTTATGAATGTGATTCTTTAGCATTAAAATATATTTCTAGCTGCTAGATGTTTTTAATACAAAAAGAATATATCATTGAACGTATGAGGTAGCTTTAGTGAAGCTGAATATGTCTTGGATTTTGGAATACTTTTTGAAATATTTTATTAGTTATGTAAAATGTTGAAATTAACAATTTTCCATATTCTATGAGCATGAACACAATGATTATATCAAATGCTCACTTCTTAAATAAAAAGCGGAAATTCAGAATAATTTTAGTTATTATGTATACAAAATATCGCTTTCACCTACTACTAAAGCATGAAATGTTGCTATTTTAAATGTAAATTGTTTAATCTTATCAGCATTATTTTAAGATTCCAGTAATTATTTATGAGGTATACAAACAAGCTAAAGCAAACAATTAAATAAAAAAAATAAAATAAAATAAATAAATTAAAATAAAAAACATTGTAAATATCAGTGAAGTTAAAAAAAGTCTGATATGTTTATTAACTTCATCAAATACATTTATCTTTTATTACAAATAACATAGAGATTTAGTTAAATAAATATTTCACTCATTTGCAGCAAAGCATGTTTGTTGATTGAATTTTCTAGAATAAAATGCATGATGCTAGAAACTGTTCCCTGAATAAACAAAACACTCATCTAATGTAGAAATATAGAGATTGTAAATATTTGCTAAAAAAGAAAATCCTTATTTACATATACACATATCGATAAATCTGTAGTCTGTACTCGATAGAGCTATTTTATTTTAAATTATCTTTTCGTAAAAAAAAAAAAAAAAGATATTTTTCAAATTTTTCGACTTTTTTTTAGACGTTGATTTGAATTAAAAGAAAAAAAGAGAGAGAGAGAGAGAGAGAGAGAGAGAAAGCAGGTAGTGAAAAAGAAATAATAATAAAATAAAATAAACAAAGTTCCATAAAATTGTTCAACAAATATTCTACCAATGTAGAAATATTTTAATGTTGTTTATTTCTTTCTTTCTTTCTTTTTTTTTTGTGAAATTAGATATTTAAAAATTTATATCAATAGGTAAAATTTTAGTTTATGGTAAATATAGTGAATTCGAACAGCCCATCTGTTAACAATATATATATATATATATATATATATATATATAATTGTAGTGGGGAACTAAAGTGGGCGTTAATAATTAATTAATGTACAATTACTATTAACTATTTAATATTTAAATAAAAATAACTATATTACATTTATGTACAAGATAGTATAAAAAATCAATATTTAAGCAGCTGAGCCACACTCGTAACTAATCGTAGTCAAAACAGTCACCACAATTTATAGATATAGAAGCTTTGAACATTCCGTCTATTGTGAGTATTCGTCTAACAGTTTTTAAGAACATCCCGTTTCCGTCTATTGTGAGTATTCGTCTAACAGTTCTTAAGAACATCCCGTTATTACAACCGTCTGTTGTGAATAACATAGCGAGACTTGGTTCTGTCACCGTTAAAAACTAACAGCCGTCTCATCGAGGTCCCAACGTTAACTGAACTGTTTCTCGAAAGTGCTCCGAGACTCCGTCTATGGGGATGGGTGCGCAGCGGATGAAAATTGCGATCTTCTGACATCACAGCTACGTCATTCCGTCATGATTCTACACTCGTGGCTGCAGTGAGATAAATTGATCTGTGCAAAGCTGGTTTCAGAATCAAATGTTAGGAAAAGCAAGGTGCTTCTTCCCCAGTTTCGGCCATCCTTCCACGACTGGTCCTCCAGGCGGTCACACTGAAAAATACAAAAAGAAAAAAAACACAAAAGCAACATAAAATAATAACAAACTTCTGTACAACATATATACGTATTTTGATATTTTCTCTCTTCTTTTTTTTTTTTTTAAGTTATCCATTGTTTGAGAAATTCAGCCTGAGTGGATGTGCAAAGGGGATCTTCATGGCATCCCTCCTTAACTATATCATAGGAGTTTCCACTTTTCATTTTTATAATTTTATAGGGGCCAAAGTACTTCAATTTCAATTTCAAGTTAGGACCGAATTGCGTTCGTTTGATGGCAACTAGGTCGCCTACTTTGTAAGTTTTGGGTTGTTTTCTTCGGAAGTTATAATTTTTTTTCCTGAACTTTGAAAATTTGTCCTTTTGCATGTTTGCGCAGATCTTCTCTCTGGGACTCAAAATTAGCTTGGAATTCGAACTCGAGAAACTCTATTTTGTCATTTCTAGTTTTAGTCTTTTTTAAAGCCTCTGCAGCATCTTCTTCGGTCATAAAATTTACAGTAGCACTCGTATGTATAGGGAAAATTTCTAACTGTATTTGCACAGCTTTGGGAAATAATGCAGCCATTTCATTAATTGTAGTCTCTATTGGAAGTGATGAAATAAACATTTTTTTTTTTTAATTTATACCGGCAGTCTCTTCTTTTGGGAAATTCTGTCTTTTACAATCAACGGAATCTATCGTGAAAGGCTGTCTTCTCAATTTTTTTCTTTTAAGAAGTTTGGAATTTTCTTCAACTTTTTTCTTCAACTCTTTTAGCTCTTCTGCTAACTGTAAAACATTTTCATGTAGGATTTGTTTTTAGCTTTTCTTTGAAGGAGTGTTTTCTTGTTTTTGCGATTTTATTTGGAAAATTTTCATCTGACTTTGTTTCTTTCGTGGAGGCTCCTCCTCTTCCCCACTGTCATCATCTTCGCTATTATCGTCCTTTAAAAGCATTTTCTTATCGTCATCACTTTCGTCATTATTTTCGTCATCGTCATTATTTTCAATTGCAGCTTTTTTGGTCAAAATAACAGGTTGAGGGATTTTATTTTTACTCTTTTCAACACTATTTAAGGTTTCATTTATTTCTGGGGACTTCGCAGAAATTTTACTTTCAAAGTTAATGGGAGCGTCAATGCAATATTTGTCTTAACTTCATTTTGATATGCATTTATTGGAAGAACTGTTACTAAATTTACTTCGAGTGTGCTAGATTTGTTTTTTACAAAAATTCGATTTTCATTTATCGTCGTCTCGTCTAGCATTAAGAAGTTCATGCCGATGATTACGTCATAGGGCATAAAATCATTATTTACAACATAAACATAGGTTTTAGATTCAAAATCATCAACTTTCAAATTTGCGTCAAATCAGCCTAACGGCTTTACGAAACTTTTACCGGTCCCCTTCAAAGTAGTACTCATATGATTTAATCTATTAACATTCAATTTATTAAAGGCACTTTTACGCAGCAGTGTTGCCTCACTCCCTCTCTCAATAATACCAGTAAAATTCACATGGTTTATCTGAATGTTTTTGTTCAAGTTTTGATTTACCTTGATGCAAATTGCGTCTACTTCGGGTTTCGAACCCGGTCATTCCGAGCTCTTGTGCCCAAAATGTTTACAAGAAAAACATCTAAAACCCTTTGCTCTATGGGGGCAGTCTCTAGATAAGTGGTTTTTATCCCCACAATTATAACACATTTTGTTTTCAATTTTAGGACTAAATTTTTCGACTACATTATGTCTTATGGGTTTCAATTTTGCATTATGCTCTACTTTATCAAATCTAAATATACATTTTTCACTATCTCTCTTAAATGTTTCATACATTTTATTTTCTCTTTAAATTCGCGAAAGTTTTTCGCACCATATAAAATGACTTTATTTTCATATTTGTCATTAATTCCTTGGATCACATAGTGCATAATAGCAGCATCATCAATATGCCCATTTTTACTTAATGTCCTAATTTTAAAAAAGTATTCTGTAGCTATTTCATCGCTTTTCATTTTTTTTACTCAATATCTCATGTAAAGAAGCTAAATTTATTTCTATTTTAAATTCTTTAATGAGTGCTTTTTTTTTTTTTTTTTTTTTATGTAAGCATCGCTTTTTCAGATTTAATAAACAATAAAGCGTTTCCGCTCAAAGATCGTTCACAAAAAATAATTTTTTGTAGTTCGTTTAAATTAAACATTTCAGAAATTTCTTCAAATTCTGTAAACCATAAGTTAATGTTTTCATGCGGCTCACCGCTAAATTAAAAAAGATTATTCTCAAAGTCAATGAATGAAATTGCTGCACCATGTGTTCGAGAATTCTTAATATTATTGCAATAACCAGAGCATTTTTCATTATGTCATTTATCATCATTATTATTATGGCATTGCACTGAGGAATCAATTTTCGTGACGTCACTATCGCCACTTGACACATTTTCGGATTCAATGTCAAATTAATTTCCAGAATTTTCATCTATTAGGGATTCAATATCACATAATTTTGACAATAATCTGTCACGTAAGTCTTCTTTAGTACCGTCAAAAGATACATTTAATAAATTACGATAAATAATCTCTAAGAAAAAATGAGAGTTAATTTCGAGATACATTTAATAAATTACTGATTGTTATCAACTCATTTAAAGAAAAATTATCACTTATAAACTTTTGTTTTAAAACGTAATTTTCGTCGCCAACGGCGAAAGTGAATCCGGTAAACTTTTTTATTTGCATCTATTTTTCCGATCACCATCATTGTCGAAAAGAAACCGATGCAGGATTTTAATTTTATTATACTTCTCTTTCCTGAGTGCAATACTTATTTGAGGAATATCCTCTAAAAACATCATCATACAATAAAAATAAAAGTTGAAGTACCTTTACAGAACAGAAACAGCAGGTGCCTTGTAATTTTAATTTAATTTGGTTTCATAGGTGCTCTGACGTACCTTTGCAGAACAGAAACAGCAGATCATACTTTAAACATCCATTCATCCAACAAGAATTTCAAATCAGGCAAAATATTCTGTATTAAAACCACTGTTCATAGCATGGTTAAGCATGCGAAGAAATTTTAGCACAGTTTTTTTTAAGTCAATTGAAAGTTCATTTCAGTCAATAAAGTTTATGTTTAATTACAGTTTATGTTTCATAACAGTTTATGTTTCATCAAAGTTCAGCGAATTATCAAAATAGTTCTTCTTCAATCAAGGCCCATCATCCCACTTCTGATAATTGTAGTGGGGAACTAAAGTGGGCGTTAATAATTAATTAATGTACAATTACTATTAACTATTTAATATTTAAATAAAAATAACTATATTTCCTTTATGTACAAGATATTATATAGAATCAATATTTAAGCAGCTGAGCCACACTCGTAACTTATCGTAGTCAAAACAGTCACCACAATTTATAGATATAGAAGCTTTGAACATTCCGTCTATTGTGAGTATTCGTCTAACAGTTTTTAAGAACATCCCGTTATTACAACCGTCTGTTCTGAATAACAAAACGAGACTTGGTTCTGTCACCGTCAAAAACTAACAGCCGTCTCATCGAGGTCCCAACGTTAACTGAACTGTTTCTCGAAAGTGATCCAATACTCCGTCTATGGGGATGCGTGCGCAGCGGATGGAAATTGCGACATTCTGACATCACAGCTACGTCATTCCGTCAAAATTCTACACTCGTGGCTGCAGTGATATAAATAGATCTGTGCAAAGCTGGTTTCAGAATCAAATGTTAGGAAAAGCAAAGTGTTTCCTACACACACACACACACACACACACACACACACACATATATATAGAGAGATAGATAGATAGATAGATAGATATTAGATCGCAGTCCAGCACCTACAATTATAAATGAGGAAAAAAAAAAGAAAAAAAATTCTTTAAAGAAAGGAATTAAAAGAATTAAAATAAAGACTATGTTTGATAAATGTGTTAAAGTAAGTTAAATATAAACGGATAAATATCAGCACATGAAATTTTTTATACAAAGGCGGATAGATAAGCAGATAGAGCCTATGTATATTTATAGATTTAAGGGTTATTGTATGTTTGAATGTTGGAAATGATCAGTAAGAAATGATCATGATTCTTTTTATAATAACTTGCATAATAATTACCTTTAATCGTGTAAATTTTAATATGTGTTAAGCCAGTAAATTTTAACATGTGTAAATTTTAACATGTGTATTGCCTTTCTATTGCAGCTGTTGATATACTTATATATACAGGGTGATTATAAAAAATCTATCCCGATAAATGAGATCATAGCTACCATACTGTTCACAGAAACTTAATAACATTTTGGTGGAAGATATTTTGAAGTATGCGCTCAAGAATCATATAAAGAACAGCGGTTAAACTCTAACAGTTACGGTTTCAGTGACAAATTTCAAATGTCAACACCTACTTTTTTATTGGAATGAGCTCTTCATAGCAAAAAAGCATTAATAGCGTTGGAACAGTACCTGTAGCACGAAAATCACCAGCGCTAGGCAAACTAAGAAGAAAAGAGAAAACAACTGTGATATGCACACCAGAGCACAACTTTCATTTTTTAATGACGTCACATTTCACGCTCAGTCTTTGGCTCTAATGTCTACTGATTCTGCTTCGAAACGAGAAGAGGATATAGTATTCTTAATTTCGTGTAAGGCTACTGAAAAAGAGCGCTGTAATTTCGTGGTTAGTCGTAAGACACCGTCATGACTGACGTTATCTGATTGGGTGAAAAGCAAGGTTTTGTGAAATACGTGACGTGTATCTTGCTTTCTCGCTCTGTGGATAATGCTTTCAGGAAAACAACGTGGGGAAATCGTAAAGATATATTACCTGAACGGACAAAATGCCACAGAGACATTGTGCCTTTGTTGCGTCTGACACCATGGATAACGCTGATACTCATGTACTGTAAAAGCTGTGCACGAGTTGATATGTAAATTTCAAGAAATTGGTTGCACATCTGATCGATCTCGGCCTGAATTTCCTTCCGTTCTGATCGAGACTGTTACAGAGGTCAATCAGACGATAAGCGATATTCCCCGTGCAAGTGCACTCAATTGTTAACACTTTCTGCAGCTACCAAATTCTACGATACGCAAGATTCTGCGCTATGTGCTCCAAATGTGTCCGTATTGGTTGCAACGTGTCTAAAAGTTACAAGCGTGTAATAACAAACTACGGACAGATTTTGTGAACGAATTCCTTATCCGGTAAGACGAAAATAACAGTTGGCCTTTACGCATTCTGTGGATGGACGACGCTCACTTTTGTTAACTGGAAACGTGAATTCGAAATTAAGTATACCTTAGTCTCTTCTTCTTGCTTCGAAGCAGAATCAGTAGGTTAAAGTCAGCGTCGAAGACTCCACGTGAAATGTGACGTCATTAAAAAATAATAGTCGTGCTCTGGTAGATAAATCAGAGTTTTTTTCTTTTCTTCTTAGTCTACCTGGCGCTGGTGATTTTCGTGCTACAGGTACACCGTTCCAACGCTATTTATGCTTTTTTGCTATGAAGACCTCATTCCAATAATAAAAAAAAGTATGTGTTGTCGTTTTAATTTTTTGAAATGTTGTTACTGTAAGCGTAACTGTTAGAGTTTAATTGTTGTTTGTAATATTATTTTTGAGCGCATACCTCAAAATAATTTTACCAAATTTTTATTCGTTTTTTGTGAACGGTATGGTAGCTATGGTTTCATATCTCAGGATAGATTTTTTTTTAATTACTCTGTATATAATATCCTTTGCTTTTCTTGAAAATATCTAATCCATTCTTCGTTTTTTTTTTTTTTTTTTTTTTTTTTTCTTTTTTTCTTTTTTCTTTTTGTCTATATGTGCTTTCTGCACAGTGTTACATGCAATTTATACATTACTTGCACCTAAAAAATATGCACATGTAAAAATACCCAGTAATTAAAATGACGAATAATATATATATATATATATATATATATATATATATATTTTTTTTTTTTTTTTCTAGAAAGCTTCATTCTTGTGACATATATATAGTTATTTTTAAAAATCACAAATTTGCGCATAATCATGCCTACAATTACGAAAAAATTTTATATTAAAAAGCTAATTGTTTGGCATTTTATATATTTATATGTTATGTAAAAGCTGTTAAACTTTCATTAAATACTGGAAAACCATCAAGGAGATTTTGCGCGCAAGACCATACATCGATAAAGAATTAATCATAAAAAAAAAAAAAAAGAATAAAAAAGTAGTATTATATTAATGGCTGTAATAAAGAAATAAAACTTACCTTAACCTCAGTAAAAATTGACAAACTTTAAAAATAAATATTTATTTGATATATTGTAATTAAAGTTTGCACCATTTTGTATGATATTACCTCTTTTCAAACGTACCTGACACTTTAAGTGAGCATGAGTATGTACGTTTTTGTTGAATTCGTATTTGGAAATACAAATTATGTTATTTGTGGCTTTTTCTGTTTTTCTATGTCTCTCAGGTTTTATTTTAAAATAATTACTTTAAACAGAATATTCTTCACGATGTGTGTGTGTGTGTGTATGTGTGTGTGTGTGTGTGTGTGTTTTCTTTTCCTTAAAGAACATTTATTTCTATAGCAATTTATCCAATATTATTTATTTTAAATATCAATCGAAAACTATTATTTTCGAAATTAAACCACAATTCTTCAATTTATGCTTTTTTGCTTTTTTTCCCCCTTTCGATGAACTCAGTTGTTGATATCTTTTTTATTATATCATATTTAACAAGGAAATGTTCTGTTTTTTCTCAAATTCACTTAATATATATATATATCTTTTTTTTTTGTTACCGAAATATATATGAGATTAACATTCTATTAAAATGTATATTCTCATATATTATATCTGAATTGTGCATCAAGCGATAGCAAATATGTTAACATAAACAATTTTTTTGTATAATTATTTTTTTAATATTTATGAAAATTGGACATTAATATTATTTGTTCGTAATTTTTTGCACGCTAATTAATAAATTACTTATGTTGTCCTATCACAAAAAAAGGCCTTTGGAAATGAAATACAAAATTTTTTATCAGCGTTTTTAACTAATTAACAAAATACTAACGCACTAAAGTAATATTTTAAGAAATTTGAAATTTTATTGTCTTCAAATAATTCAATAAAACTGCTTTATTGAATTATTTAGAAAACTGTGTTTATTCTTTTCTAATTTTTGATTTGCATTATTATAATATATATATATTTAAATAAAAAAGTGCGAATATTTTTTTTATGTAATATATATATATATATATACATATATATGAATTCATATTGCTTTCCAATAGACCCTCTTTCATAATCAAATACAAAGTTTGAAAGCTTTTTTCTGTTCAACAAAATGTCATGTTCAAAGTACATATGAAGGAAAAATACTTGACACAAGCATTTCGATTTATGTTAGATTATATGGAAATTTCTTGTGATCCTATTATTCTTAATTCTCTTAGGGACTATAATTTATGGTTTAGAGGCAAAAAGTTTTTCGAAATGTTTGTAGCTAGAAATATACAATTCATTGATTTCATTGCCGAACTAGATATACATATACATTAAAAAAAGAAAAAAAAAGAAAAAGTGTGATAGTGAAAGTGAGTGCCAGAAAACTAGATACATAGATTTATTGATAGATAGGGAGAAAGAGAGATAATTCTGTTTATGTATAAATTAAAACAGAAATTGATTTATTTCAAGTGAAATGTAAATAAATTTTATCATTTATTTCAGCGACAACGTGATATTATAATTAGTTATTGGATTAAGCAAAGTACATGTCATATTTTATTTCCCCTTTCAAAAATGGTATTATGATTTAGATTCGTTATAGAGAAATATCAAGACATTTTAATTTATTTATTTATTTTATTTTTATTTATTTATATATTTATTATTTATTTATTTATTTATTTATTTTTTTACTTTAATCTAAAAAAATTTCGTACTTTTTAAAAATTTTTCGTCAGATTATAAAGTTTGTATTATCATCTACGTTTCAATATTTCTTTATAACATTCAGAAAAATTTTGCGATTGAGAACTAGAAATTGAATTGTATCTCTAGGGAAAATAGCTTTATGTAATCTTTATAAATTCAATTCCCCTTTGCTAGCAATTTCTGAAAAAAAAACATTAGAATTCTAGAGCATTTTCGTATATTTTCGTGGTCAATTTCATTTAAATATCTCTTAATATAAATGAGAATATAAGAGGAGTGTTTTATTAAAGATAATTTTATGTTATTATCCAAAATTATAAAATCAAGCGAGATTTTATCGCAATGCAAATAATTCATAATATTCACAATATTTATTTTCCATAAAAGTATAGGCTACAAGTTCTCGATCATTACGTCTATCCAGGTTATTTGTTTACTTTATATGTATGACGCAGAAATTTATATTTCTAGTTTAGGAATCCAGAAAATGACTACATATTCGTTCTAGATGAAGGCGGTATATTTTTATCTCAGTGAATTTTTAATGCAAATAACCCATATTTAATCAAAATTTTATATGGGAATTACTTATTAGTTTATTTTGATTATTATGATATCCTTGCAACTGTAAAAGAAGACAGAGTTTCTTTTATTCTAAACGATTGCACAAGTTTAATTTCTTAAAATTAAGATATTAAATGTCATTTAACTGTAAAAAGTTAAAATTATATGAAATCAAATGTTAAAATATGGATAAAAGTTTGAAAAATGTTTCTAATATAATATTAAAAATAATAATATATTGAAAACTAACACAAAAATAATATGATAATAACGACTTCATTAATTTTATGAATTCATTTAATTTTAAAGATTGCAATTGTTATAAAATTGACATTTTATGAAACCAAATTGTAAGTTTTTAATTAATCATAAATAAATATTAAAAAATCATAATATTTTTAACAAATTTCTTCTGAGTATTCAGCTTATTTTTATTTTTATTTTATTTTATTTCAATTAATTAATTAATTAAATAATTTTTATTTTATTTTACTTATTTATTTGTTTACTTATTTATTTATTTATTTTTATTTATTTTTGTTAGATTTCAATTGTTATGCATTTGATGTTTGACACTGAAGAAGTTTTTTTATTGTGTCTCATGTTTTTTAAAAAAAGAGTGCTTTTGTAATCTATTTAATTTTCATTCTTTAGAAGATGTTCCAAGAGACATATTTATTAAAATAATAATAATCGTCTAATAAATTTGTTATTAGAATACAACAGAAAATACAGTTTTTTGATTTTACAACAATTGAAGATTGAAAAACATTTCTTCATAATTTATTAACCCATCATTCTTCTGAAAAATTTTATTTTATCTTTGAGAATCTTATTTTATCTTTTATCCCCGTTATAATGTGATACTTTCACTAGTTATATGGAAAAGCAATACAATTTAGATAATGTTTCATTTTTTAAGAAAACTACTTCAACAGTGCTATTATAATTAAAATTTAGTATCTAAAAATGAAAATATTTACACATTTTACAATTTTTAACTTTATAGTAAAAGTATTTCTTGATTTTTAAAATTGTGCATCTGCTTATAAAGTTTCTATTATCATCTGCGTTTCAATATTTTTTTATTTTTTTAAATGCATATATCGGATTTTCAAACAATAGTTTCTATGTGAATTATCACGTAATTTATTTTGATTATTACGACAACATTGTAACTGTAAAAGAATTTCGAGTTTCTGTAATTTCAAACGTTTTTTCAATTTTCATTGCTTAAAATCAAGAGTATGAGTTGTAATTAACTTTAAAATGTTGAAAATATATGAAAACAAATACTGAAATATAAATCTCACGTTTAAAAATATTTCTGAAAATAATATTTAGAAAATAATATATTGAGAACTAACACAAAAATAATATGATAATAACGTCTTCATTAATTTTCCTGATTTATTTCATTTTAAAGATTGAATTTGTTGTAAAATTGACTTATACAAATTAAAAAAAGAGATTCTATAATAGAAAACATTTTTTTTTTCATTGCTTAAAATTCAGAGTTCAAATGGTAATAAACTTTAAAATGTTAAAAATATATAAAACCAATTATTTAAATATGGATCACAGGTTTTAAAATGTTTCTTAGAATAATATTTAGAAAATGATTCATTAAGAATTAACACAATAGCAATATGATAATAATGTCTTCAATATATATATATATATATATATATATATATATATATATATTATTCATTTAACTTTAAAGACTGCATTTGCTGTAAATTTGATTTATAAAGATCATACAAAATTGGTTTATATTCATATTTATTATTAAAATATTTCTAACGCTGTGTGGGGCAAGTTTTCTTCGATGATTGTTTAAACTCTTAAATTTTAAGCTTTTAATTTTTATATAATGAATATATTTATTTCACGTAATGTCAGAAGGTTTTAAAGTTATACGACAGAAAAAAGTAAGATTAAAGAACAAGTTGCAATAATAAAAAAATAAATAAATAAATAAACTCCTTTCTATCGAATTAATTAGTGAAATTTTGACGTCCTTTTTATTTTACTCTTCTCAAAAAAATATATTTTCAAACGCACATACATCAGATGGAAAAAATAGGAATAAAATAAATGATATTTTGCTCCTGTTATTCTATATCCAATATACTCAACTTTAAATTGTTGAAACAATTTTGACATTGAGTGACAAGTTCAAAACGAAATTCAGTCCCTTGTGACGTTCGTCAAAATTTCCGTCTTGCGTAAGTAAATATTTTGATGCTCTCCCTCATTTCATATTGCAATGTTTTCAAAACACTGTTAATTAAAAAAAAAAAAAAAAAAAAAAAAAAAAAAAAAATTCAGGAGTATGATATATTGACCAAGGCGCTTTTTTCAAACCAGATAAAAGTTTTGATAGAATAATATTACATTTTACACGTGTGCTTGATTTAAATTTAAGTAGATAATAAATAAATTCAATTGATATTTGGAAAAAAAAAAAAAACTTGTTTAAACATATATATATATATATATATATATTTATTTATTTATTTTTTTTAATCTTTTGCCATAAGAAAAATAGAAAAAAATGTGTTTAAAAATATGCATTACCTCTCTTCTAAAATCTGAATATTGCAAAATGAAAAATAGATTGATAAAACTTATTTTTATAATATTTATTGTATTTTAAAGCAATGAAAGATTAAAAATATTACGTTTCATGTAAAATATTTATGTTTGACTGTAAGTGATATTTTTAACTCTTTTAAAAAAGTAACAATATAATGAATGCATGTAGTACATTATGGGCTTTTTTACCAATTATTTCATATTATAAAGTTAAAACACATATGTTACATAAAATTAGAATGTTACATAAAAATTTTTGACACAAAAATGATTTAAAACCTAGAAATAATGAAGCTTAACAAAATATTCGAAATTCGATTTTAAAATATGTAAAATAATAACAATAATAATAATAATAATCTATATATTAATTTGAAACGTGTTCTGTCTGTCTCCACCAGATTGAGTGAACGGTAAGTATAAAAATTTGGTTGAGGTGTCTAATAAAAGGTCTTGGTCTGTAGATGTGTCATCAAAAGAGAAAAATAAAAAAAAGTCGAACGGTTCCTCCTCTGGGGGGGGGGGGGTGGCAGGGGTTTAACAAACGTTTGCAAGCATAACTCAGCTCCAAATTACTTCACGGTGAAGAAATTTACCACGGGGGGAACTAGATTCGAATACTAAAAAATCACTTTCTGCGAATTTGGAATTTTTGATTTTAAAGGAGGGGGGATAGATTTGGGGAGGCTAAAGGGGGGGAATTAGTTTGAGGGGGAAATCCGTTCTAGATCCACACATGTAGCACCTCATTTTAAAGATCTTGAAATTTCATGTCGATTGGTACTGTTCGTATATAATGTAGTGTGTCCCCTGTTGATGAAAAATGGAACTAGGTTATTTTGTTGTAGACCCTATCATGTTACACCTTATTTTAAAGGTATTGGTATTTCCTGACCGTTGGTGATGTTCGTACAGAACATACCGCGGCCCCTGGCGGTGGAAAGTGCAACTAAAGGATTTTGCAGTTGACACAATCATGTGACACCTTATTTGAAAGTTCTTTGAATGTATAATAAAGGTAATAATCTTACCTTTACATACCATTATTACCCGGGTTACATGGGTTATCTCCCTATCATGTTACACATTTTTTTAAAGGTATTGGTATTTCCTGACCATTGGTGATGTTCGTACAAGAACACTCTGCGTCCCGTGGTGGTGGAAAGTGCAACTAAAGGATTTTGCAGTTGACACCACCATGTGACACCTTATTTGAAAGGTCTTGGAACATATAATAAAGATAATAAACTTACCTTTACATAACATTATTACATGGGTTACATGAGCATACCCTATCATATTACACCTTCTTTTAAGGGTCTTGGTATTTCCTTACCGTTGGCGATGATCGTACAGAACACATTGTGCCCCTGGCGGTGGAAAGCGCAACTAAATGATTTTGCAGTTGACACCACAATGTGACACCTTATTTGAAATGTCTTGGAACATATAATAAAGATAATAAACTTACCTTTGCATACCATTATTACCCGGGTTACATGAGCATACCCTATCATATTACACCTTCTTTTAAAGGTCTTGGTATTTCCTGACCGTTGGTGATGTTCGTGCAGAACACACTGCACCCCCTGGCATTGGAAAATGCAACTAAAGTATTTTGCAGTTGACACCACCATGTGACAATTTATTTAAAAGGTCTTGGAACGTATAATAAAGATAATAAACTTACCTTTACATACCATTATTACCAGGGTTACATGAGCTATGACCCTATCATGTTACACCTTCTATTAAAGGTTTTGGTATTTCCTGACCGTTGGTGATGTTCGTACAAAAACACTCTGCGCCTCCTGGCGGTAGAAAGTGCAACTAAAGGATTTTTATTACCGTATAATAAATATAGGTAATTTTTTTTTTTAAAGATTTCAATCATTTCACCACCATCTAGCGTAGAGTTGCTAAAGTAAGCTAAATAGGCGCGATTTTTTTTTTTTTTTTTTTTGGTTTGCTTTCTGTCACAAGTCATCTCACGTCCGCGTCGCTCTTCGATTGTTCCTGTCCGTTTTCTCCAAGACCTTGGGGATATTTAAATATGCGGATTTAAAAAAATGGACAGGAACAATCAAAGAGCGACGATTTTTGAAACATTACGGTCAATAAAGTGACCGTCGAATTATACGGGTTCCAGCTTTGGGTGCCTTGGCAGTCAAGATCACTCTCGAGGTCTCACCAGGACGTCCCGTCGCCGATGGCTGGATCCAAAATATCGTCTTCAATGAAATACTCAATCAGAATTTGTAACTGTATTCGTGCTCATCCGTCATTTCATTTGTACTCTTCTTTTTTTTTTTACTTAATAAAGATAGTTAAAAACAAATTTTAAAGATTTCAATCATTTCACCGCCATCAAGCGTAGAGTTATTAAAGTAAGATGAATTGACGCGAAATTTTTTGTTTACTTGCTGTCACAAGCCATCTCACGTCCGCATAGCTCTTCGATTGTTCCTGTCCGTTTTCTCCAAGACCTTAGTGACATTTAAATATGCGGATTTAAAAAATGGACAGGAACAATCGAAGAGTGAGGATTTTTGAAACATTACGGTCAATAAAGTCAAAAATCTTCCTGAAAAGAACAAAAGAGAAATCTTAAAGACTGTGCAGAGAAATTATGCAATCTTCAAATGCAATTACTGTTCAAAAGTAGGGCATAAAGCCTCAGAATGCCGAAAGAAGATCTCAGACAGAAAATTCACTTCATCGAATAAATACAAAGAATGATCTTTTATGGTTCAAGACAGTACGGAATTTACTATGGCAGGCAGTAACTCTTTCCAAGAACATTCCGAGTGGTGTCTCGACAGCGGTTCGACATCACACATGGCTCATGATAAAAAAAAAAAAATTACAGATTTCGAATCTAGAATTGGATCATTTATAAAATTAGCTGTAGATGAAACAGCGGAGATCACAGGTGTTGGAACAGTCAAATTAAAAGTTCCCGGTAATCACGGTGTAACCAATTTAAAGTTAACAAATGTTTTGTGCATTCCAAAATTAATATGCAATTTAATGTCAATGTCAAAAGCTACAGCAAACAACTTCCGAGTTGTATTTACCGAAAAAGAAGCGAAAATTTTAGAGCAGGACGGCTCTCTGATTATAAGTGCTACGAGAAAAGGTGATATATATTTTTTTCAGCCGCAGGTGGATATAGCTGCATCAACTCAGGTAAGCAACTTTCATAAATGGCATTTAAAGTTAGGACATTTAAATGAAAAATGATTTAAAATTATTAAAATCTGAAAATATGTTAAGAGATTTAAATTTTAATAAAAAAGATTCTTTAAAAGATTGTAAAGTATGCATCCAGTCTAAACAAACTGTGAAACCATTTTGTAAAGAAAACAAATTTCATCGTAATGAATTATTAGAAGTAGTTTATCCTGATTTATGTGGCCCTATAAATGTTAAATCCCATGGCGGATCACGTTACTTTATTACTTTTTTGGATGATAAATCTTGTTACATTGAAGTAAATTTTCTAAAAACAAAAGATGAAGCTAAGTACGCGTTCCGGAGATATAAAATCGATTAGGAAAAAAAAAATTAAAATACTGCATAGTGATAATGGTTTGGAATATTTTGGCGAAAAATTCAATAAATATATTAAAGAATGCGGTATCAAACGCGAATATTCATCTCCGATGACGCCTCAGCAAAATTCTAGAATTGAAAGACAAAATCGTACATTATGCGAAATGGCGAGGTGTTTATTAATGGAATCAAACCTTCCAAATACATTTTGGGCTGAAGCAGTAAATTGCGCTGCATATATTAGAAACAGGTGTCCCACTAAAGGAATTAAAGAAAATAAAACCCCTTTTGTATTGTTTTTCGGTTATAAACCAACTGTTAATTATTTTAAAATTTTCGGACAGAAATGTTTTGTTCTAAATAAAAAATCAAAAGGGAAGTTTGAAGCTAGGTCACACGAACATATATTCGTTGGCTATTCAAATGAATCACGCGCTTACAGATTATGGAATAAGGATACCAGAAAAATTGTCATAAGTCGTGATGTTCGATTTATAGACGAGTTTGAAACAAATGATTCAGCCACTACTGATCAATTAGAATTAATTTTTCCGTCTGAGAATAAATGCAATGATTGTAATATTAAAAATGAAACTCTTTTCCCTACTGAAAGCGAAAACATCCACAGGGGGGGGAACAGCGGATCGATTTCCCATCCCCCTGAATTCAACGGAGAAATTTTCTCTTTTTCGAAAGGGGGGAAGCGAGCGATTCTCTTTCTGAAGGGGGGAACGTGGAAAATGTGAGTGAAGGGGAGGAGAGTGCTGACGGTAAATGTAAACAAGAGGAAGGGATTGACAAAAACAATCCTATTTTTAAACGTGGTCCCGGCAGACCTAAAAAAATTAAAAGTTGGAACTTTCAAAAGTCTCGTAAGGAATATATTACAGATACAAAAAATAAAGATGAAACTTCTCAATTAGCTTATAACTCATTTACTGAAATTTATCCCGGCGTAATCGACGCGCTAAATGGAGATTATGCTAAAAATTGGGAGAACGCGATGAAATTAGGATATGATTCTTTAGTTAAGCAAAACGCTTGGGAAATTGTAGATAGACCAATAGATAAAAAGGTAATTGGGTGTAAATGGGTTTTAAAAACAAAATTCAAACCAGATGGTCAAATTGAAAAATTTAAGGCCAGATTGGTTGCCAAAGGGTGTTCACAGAAACAAGGTATAGATTTTGAGGAAAATTTTTCACCAGTAGCCAGATTAAGTTCTATAAGAACTGCAATCGCGTATGATATTCAAAATGGTTTCACAGCATACCAGTTAGATTTCATTATGGCATATGTTAACGGTGATAAACATGAAGGAATTTTTATGGAGCTTCCTGAATTTTTTGAAAATGATATACATGAAAATAAAGTGTGTTTATTAAAAAATCCTGTTCATCACAATCGCACTAAACATATTGACATTCGACATCATTTTGTGCGAGAAGTTTACAATAATAAACTAATAGACATTAAATATATTTCATCAGATGAACAACCTGCAGATATTTTAACAAAAAGTATACAAAATATTTTAACAAAACTTTTGCATAAAAATAAATTTCTGTAATTTTTAATATGCTATTATAATGCATAAATATGTTTTATTTTCGAAACATTTATTGAAAAAGGGGGAAATGTAGAATTTCAATGCATGTTTCCTCGTATCATTTGCTAACGAGCGCACACCTGTCATGACGTCAGATGTGACGTAACTGTATTACGTAATCAACATCTTCGCTTCTCAGAGAGAGAGGTTTATATGAGTCTGTACGAGAAAGCTGTGCTAAACGGCCAGCATTATGTTATTCTTCTTTTCTATATTATTAAATGTTATGATTGTTTAAAATACTCTGCTTTTCACTCTGTGGACCCATTTAAACCAACAATCTATATACTAGAAGATTTCAGACATTCTAGAGCACCTCCAACGTATCCTGACCGGAGGCTGTTTTAAAGTGCTGAATACTCCCTAGTAAGTTCGAGAAGGATTCTACTGGTGCAAAGCAAGAGAGGACGTGGTGGAATGTTACACATTTTTTATGCTTTTGTGTGAAGTCCAAGTTTACATAAATTTTCTTTGCATTGAGTTCTGTGGGTTATAATAAAACAGTGTCTTTTTTTGCAAATTTTTGAAAAAGAAAAGTTTATATTTCTATTAATATATCGGCAGCCTCATGCAAATAAATATAGAAAATGTAACGAAATTTCAGAATTACATACTACAGTCGGAACTTAATTTAAGCATTGATATTCATAGGGTGATGACAAAAAATCTGTTTTTATTTATGTTACTGGATTTTTTTTTTTCTTTCTTGGCAGCTTTACTTAAGTATATAAGGTAAAAAATTCTTCACAAGCCTGAGTATTCTAGAGATAATCATCAAGTACTTCTTTATGCCTTTCACAATTATGACCCAATGACTGAAGTGTCTGGTCATTTCTGGAAATGTAGTGTATCTAACTGTAAGTCCACTCCATTATTATCAGGAAATTTATTTATCCATGACGAAAAAACACGTTACAACTATGTATGTTATTCGAAAAATATTGGACGAAATTGTCTTCAAATTTCTCTAAATAATGGACATTTTAATGTAAATATAAAATTTAAAAAAATATAAATATTTTAAGGAGACTTAAATCGAAATAACAACGTTAAAAAATAATCTACATTCTAAAAAATAAACCTACTCTTCGGTTTATAAAAATTTTATATTTCATCCATGACACAAGGACACAGGGCAACAACGTCTTCTACTAAATTATATACTCAAAAATTTAATGAAGACATAGTTCATATCACGTAAAATATAAAAATTTTCCGATTTTTTTTTTTTTTTTTTTTTTTTTTTTTTGTAGATAGATCCATTTTAAAGTTTTAATAACAAGCAGAATGGAAACAAAATACATCCTGACAGGCATTTTATTAAAATGGTCAGATTATGTTTACATTGTCTCAATACCTGAAACTCAATTGAAACTGTAACGAATATATTTTTTTATACATATTTAGATGGAAGTAATAATATTTTCGTGTAGTATCTTTGTGTTAGTTTGAACATAAAGGAAAAAGTATTCTTGAGTTGACCCCCTCCTCTCTCTTCAACGTTTAGAAAAGCTAACCTCTAAACATTTAATATTTCAAAAAGTATAAACAATCAAAAAACGGAAATTAATATTTAGGGTATTTTGAGTTTCTAGAAGGATTTTCTGCGTTGAAATTTAAGATTATGATGAAAAGTTTTAAAATTTGTTAATTTGGACTTTCTTCCATATAAATAAGAAGAAAATTTTAGATCCGTGAAGGTTTTCTACTTCCGGTTTTCGATGTATTTAGAAGAATTTGTATGGTTTTGTCACGATTTATTTTATTTTATTTTATTTTATTTTATTTATTTATTTATTTATTTATTTTTTCTTTTTAGAAAATTTATGTTTGCGTCTTTGTCAGTGTAATGGTGTTAAAAGAAATAAAAAAAAAAAAAAAAAAAAAAGCCTTAGCATTCAAATGAAAGTTTAGAAATCTACGAAAGTTTTTATTTATTGGGAGTATGGAATTAAAAGAGTACTTATTATATACTATAATGTTTTTCCTTGCAGGTTCTGCTGTTATTCTGCAGTATCCACTTCTACAAGAAATAGTTTTGCGACAAAGTAGTATATTAGAATCATATAAAACAATATTTTTCGATAGCCACGGAAACCTATGTTAATAAAAAGGCTGTGCCCGTAAGCTTATTTTAATTATAAACAATTATAATAAATATAAATTGTGGAAAAAATGGGCCTGTTGCATATTTGTGCAATAATTTTGTAATTAGATTGGTAAAGCACTATTAATGTTTTGGTAGACTGCTAAATTATTCTCAAAATGTCTCATATAAGATCAGTAGTCTTATAATATTAATGGTTTATTGTTAAATGTTGTATTTTTACGGCGATGATTATGTGTATTATGGTGACGATTTTTGAGCTAAATACAGCAGAAGTAGATTTTATTTTATTTTATTTTATTAATTATTATTATTATTATTTTAATTGTTATTATTATTATTATTATTTTTTTTTTTTTGTGGTTGATATTTATGTAACAAAGTGTAAATAAAATATACGACCTTTTTACATATAACAAATTATACGCAACATTCCGTTTTATTTTTGTCAAACTTACAAAAAATTTTATTTAGCACTTAAGGGATTAAATATTTTTAAACAATAAAATTGATTATCTGTTAGAATCACTATAAATAAAATAAACATAACGATGTTACCAATGTTTTTCAGATAATAGGATGAGTTTATTTAGAATTGATTATTATCTGATTAGTTAACATATTTTATTTTAGCACAAGGACGTAACTAAATGAAAATATCTAAACATTTTATATTGCATAAAAAGGAGAAAAAAATATTATTACCGTTTTTATTTTATTTATTTATTTGTTTATTTATTTTTTTAACATATAAAGATCTAATTTGTTACAAAAAGTATAAACATTATAATAAATCTTTTAATGCATTTTTACAACTAAATTTTTGCACAACGCTATTCTATATTCTGATGATCATTGAAGTGATTCTATATTGTAATTTCACGTCATTTCATAAGAATACTTTTTTTTTTACTATCCTTCAGAATATAATTTAGCGCACAAATTTACATTAAAAAAAGAGAGAAAAGGAAACGTTAACATTTACAGCATAACGTAAAATACACTTTCTTTACAAATGCTTCTACTATAAATTATTATGTTGACAGTAGAGTTTGCTGGTACACTTAATTATCTTCCCAGTCTGCTGTTAAATAAATAATATTTTACTGCGTAGGAATAAACTTCTTTGCATACATTGATCATAAATTACATAAGCTTCTTTAGATGCAGTTGAAATATATTATTTCATTCAAACAGACAGTTTTCGGTGGTTGCTACATTATTGAATATTTTTTTTTTTTTTTTTAAATATATCCAACTAGGAGAATTCGTTTCTTTGAGCTCTATATAATGTTCTTTAGAGATTTTCTAGCACAAATTATCTCCACGTTCTTTTGCTATATTTGATCCTATTTTAAAACCTTTTACCCATATATCGTTAAAAAAGGTCTGTCTTAAAGTCGTTTTGTTTTAAAAATTGAATTATTTTTAATGTAATAACACGATTTAAGTTGTCTTAATCCAAAAATCATGTTTTTCACCGATTGTTTTATCTGTGTATTAGACTGCCGTGTGTATGTCTGTGGGTGAGTGACTTTTACTAGCAAAATTATATATATACTAGAAGGTCCACCTGGAGTTGTCCAGGTTAAATCAACGAAAGAAGTGAATAAAAGTGTAAAACTAAATGAAAAACGCATGAAATATTTCCCAAAGTCTTTAACAGAGAATATTATAAATAAATAAATAAGTGAATACAAAAAGTAGAGCATATGTAGGGAAAGCCTTTGCCCACTTTAAATATTTTTTTTTTTTTTGATGAATTGAAATGACTAACTAAATATCTTGGCGAGAAACGTCCGGCCTACTTTGATGCCAACTTTCAAAATTTGCCAAAGGAATCTAATACTAAAGCTGTTCCATAAAAGAAAAAAAAAAAAAAAAAGGCTATTTACAATTAAGGTGAGAGCAGAAAAGAACCTCATAAATTAGATACAGTAAGACCCCGCTTAACGCTGTTTCATTTAGCGCTGTTTCGGTTTAGCTCTCTTTTATTTCCCCTGCGGATTCCCCGAAATTGCTCGCAGCAGTATGGGGATTCCCTGAAATTGTGCGCGCGCTGTATCGCATTACGCTCTACTTTGATGGAACGTATCCCCAGCATTAAGCGGGGTCTTACTGTATATAGTATCAATAAAAATGTAATCATTGTTTCACTGTAGAAAAGAAGAGTACTCCTTACTGAAAAAAAAATAATAATAAGCTGATGCGAAATATGTCTATGAAAATATTTAACCACAAGCGAATTACTAATTAAAAAAAAAAAAAAAAAAAAAAAAGTCTTTCGTATCGTAATTATTTCTTTTTCTAATTATTATTATTATTCACGCGAAATTAAAAATACTAGTATCGTCCAGTGGTAGAAACTCAACCAGTTTTTTAAAATAAGTATTTGAATAATAAATACAGAAATTCAAATTTTTCTTGCGAAAGAATATTCGCAGCAATTAAATCTACACTTAAAAATAATGATGAATAAACAATAATTGCCAGCATTTACATGATGATTCATATCCGTATTAACTTCCCTACCTATTTAACACAATTTGCCTCAATCTGACTAAATATACGGTAAAGTAAAGCCACAAAAATAGGTTGAATCACGAGATGATATATTGTTTACATATTAATGCACAAACAAAGAATTTATAGTAAGGCTAATATCTCTTTAAATTTGAACTGATGTAAATCACTAAACAAAAAAAAAAAAAAAAAGAAAGAAAGAAAGAAATTAGATCATAAAAAATAGAACTTTCATAAATCAAATTCTTTTTTAATTTGCGTATATGTTAGGTAGTACAAAATATCGAGCCGATCCTGTAGTAACGCAGACGATCGCAATGGAAGGAATTTTAAATGCGAAAAATTACGGATATAAATAAATGAAAGTGAATACCTTCTTTAGATCGTAAGAATACACACACACACACACACACACATATATATATATATATATATATATATATATATGTGTGTGTGTGTGTGTGTGTGTGTGTGTATTGTAATCTGCAAATCTGGCAAATCATACCTTTCGAATGATACCACTTTCAATACTCAACTTCCATAATTAATGTTTTAAAAGAAACCACAAATTTCATTCTTGCCCTATTAATATATAGATTTTACTTTATTTCTGGAAAATAAAATAATCATGTATTTTATTTCCTTATTTTGGAATCAAATATTCCCAGCAAAACCTCAGATGACGGCCAGCATGAGGCCAAGTGCTGGTTGCCAGCAGAAGCTGCAGCTGGCCCGTCGGTGGCAAAAGTTAACGGTGCCGTAGGGAATATGTTACGCCGGCCGTCAGTAGGTCATATTCAATCGATCCACTGTTGGCAGCCTGCAGTAAGTTAAAAATAAGTTAGTGGGCCAGTGAATGGATCGCTGCTGGCAGCTAGCAGTATGCTGAAAATAGGTAATGGGCCACTGTTGGTAACCGACATTAGGTTGGAAATTGTTAGTGAGCCAGTGTTGTGCTACCTGGTGGTAAACATAAAAAAATATATTACTTTCGGCAGCCTTCATTGGTCCTTTATATTTTCCCATTAAAGGCCCGCTTCACTCACCGTCGCCGGAAGCCGAAGCCAATGTTATTCTATGGGAAATTTTCTTTACAAATAACTTATTAACTAATAAATATTTTTAAATTCTGTTTTCATATTCTGAAAATTCCCAACTGTTAAATTGACGGACCTTTCTTTAAAAAGTATTTTTTTATTTATTTTTATTTTTTTTGAAGCTGCAAAAAACGAATTTTCAATATGTGAAATTTTTCATTTTGCAAATTCAAAATAAATTATTATAAAAAAAAAAAAAAAAAAAAAAAAAAAAAAATACATTTTTAAAAAAGGTCCGTCAATTTAACAGTTGGGAATTTTCTGAATGTGAAAGCAGAATTTAAAAATATGTATTAGTTAATAAGTTATTTGTAAAGAAAATTTCCCATAGAATAACATTGCGTCGGACTTCCATAGACGGTAAGTGAAGAGGGCCGTTAACAGGGCAGCAGCGATTTAGTTATAGCTAATATATTTATTTTATTGGTGATACCTTTAATTTTATTAGTGCTTTTTTCTTTTTCTTTCTTTCTTTCTTTTTTTTTCCCTCTCTCTTTTTTCTGATGAAGTAGCATCCAGTTTTTTCTATGCATCCAATATTTAATTTGATTTTGTACCTATTCATTTTTAAATACTATTTACAAGTATTTGATTAATACACTATGGTTGTAAATTCAGGATTTCTAGTGTAGCATATAGGAAATATTCAGTTCATCCATTTTCCTTATGATAAAAGTTTAATTTTTTGTTTTCAGTGCAAATATTTCTCTATATTACATTTTTTGGAATAAAGGAGATTATTATTTTGTTTTAAGTGTTCAAATTTCAATATGTTTAACTTTGTTATACTATTTGATATAAATAAATGTAACTTTACATGTGAAAATTATAAAATATTGAAACAAAAATTGTTATAAAGAGAGCATTGTAAAAAACACCATGAACTAAAAAATAAATAAATAAATAAATAATAAAAATAAAATAAAATAAAATAAATCGTGACAAAAACATACAAATTCTTCTAAATACAAACACCATGTAAAAAACACCATGAACTAATAAATAAATAAATAATAAAAATAAAATAAAATAAAATAAATCGTGACAAAAACATACAAATTCTTCTAAATACACAAATTCTTCTAAATAGTGATGCTCAAAAATATTCTTATACCTTACGGGAAAATGAGATCTGTGAATACTTCTCCCTCAGGGGTGAAGGAAGCGATGCTTTTACATAAAAAAAAAAAAAAAAAAAAAAAAAAAAAACGCGGAAGAAGTAAACTTTTTAGACTACTATCACTTTCATAAAATTTTAAGACACAAAGAGACAGACAGATAATTTTCAAATTATGTTCATCAGAAAAACCCAAAACGTGTAAAATCTATCGAAAACCGGATTTCGAAAATTTTCCCGAATGTAATGCTTTCTTCTTAACTACACTGAAGGAAGAAAAAATAAATAAAACATACACTATAAATACTTATAATTGGTCTAATAACTTTCTACCGTCCAAATTAAGATCCATAATTTTTATTTTATTAAATCAATTAAAATAATAATAACAATAATAAAATACTAGAAAGTTAGCGACTATCATAATTTACTCAAACGGATCAACTGGATATTTGTTATATATTTCTAGAAATCCTTTTGTTATAACAATGGCTTTAGAGTCAAACATTTAAAAAAATAGTATTTAAAAAATAATACAAAAACAAATTAATAATTGAATTACTTACTCATATATTCTTTTTGCGAGATTTTCAATGTCGCACCCGCAGACTACAATGATATGAAATGGCGGACAGCGAGGGAATTTCAAATCAACAGAAAAAGAATCACAGCGTCCTCTATGCATACAAATTGGTTATGGCCTAATAATTTGTGGCCACAACATGTAAAAATTGATGTTGGCCGTGTAGTGATAGCCTGCATAAGGCCAACTGTGTTTATGCCACTTCTGGGCCACCGACCATTTTTCTTTAGGCTTCCATCACTGCTGTCAGCCACAAACGGCCCGCTGCTGGAGTTATATGGGGCAACTGGCAACGGATGGCAAGTGCAGGATGCCAGCAGTAGGCCATAACGAGCCCACCAGTATAAGTTTTGCTGGGTTACTTCCTTTTTTATGTATTTTAAAGTTAAAATGGGGTTTTTATTTAATATATTTTGATGCTATTTTCCGAATGAGCTATAAAATGCGACGTTAGCTAGATTTTCTCTTAGTAATAAGTGTACCATTTTTCCCAGCTGTCGGTTGAACGGTGTAGATTTGTGTTTTGTATAGCGAAATAAAAATCCGGGCAAACAACACAAAGATCACACAAAGAAAACAAAACTGAATTTTATTCACAAGAAACTTACCGTAATTTTATTTTTCTCTGCAAATCATATAGCAACACAAGTAGTTGAAAGGAAAGTGAACCAAGATTAAATTTAAAATGAAGAATTGAGGCAATATTAAAAAAAGAAAATAAATAAATAAATAAATAAGACAAGTTTATGTAGGGGATAAAGTAGAAAACTTCCAAAAACCATGGTTAATTCTCTTCAAGAAATTCTATACAGATATTTGTTTTTAAGTTATACACATAACAGATATGTACACAGGTCGAACGTTAAAAAATGGACTTTTGTAATCAGGACATCTCAAAACCTAATTTTGCGGGAAAAAAAAAAAAAAAAAATTGAAAGTTCAAAAAATACCTTCTTTACAGCATGCGTATGAAAATTTTGCTTCCTCAGCAGTGTTCGTTGAAATTATAAAATGTAACAAAGCACTTTCATAAGTTACATTCAATAGAAAGATCTTTTAGCATAATTTTGGGTAGCCCTGTTGTATATCGTCTATAATCAATATACACTATAAATAATATTGTGTACTTAAATTTAGTATTACTTGAAAAACATCTACACTAAAGAAATTACAATTGCAGCAATTTTCAAGAATAGTCACAATATATCCAAATACTTTGGGTAATACTATAAATGAATTATGAATATTTGCGTACTACAATCTTTACAAAACATCCTTTTATGCATGTTATACACACACACACACACACACACACACACACACACACATATATATATATATATATATATATATATATATATATACATATATTGTTTTTGTTTGTTTGCGTTCCGTTAGTCGGCTAGGTATATCAGCCTACAGATGTTACACTATACTAACCAGCAATTTTCCCTTAGACATAATGTATTTAAATTCGTTTGCATGTCTCTGTGCACGAACTATTTGCTTCATCTCAACGAAAAGTTTGGCGTAGCATCACCGTATGATACACATTTAGAAGACGAAATTTGGATAACATTCTATAATTTGTTTTTCTGATTTGCTGATAACAGGCAGACAAACAAACACACAAATGGACACACAGAAAGGCACACGCAGATACACACTAAGACAAACCATTAAAAACATCATTTTTAGATTCAGGAAACCTCAAAGCTTGTAAATATAACAAAAACTCAATTTCGAAAATTTCAACAAAAAACAATACGTTCTCTATTTTATGGATAAGAGAAAGTAAAAAAATGGAAACATATTGAAAATTATTAGATAACATAACCAAATGAACTATAAAATATACATACAATGTAAAAATTTCGAAACTTAAGGAAGTTAGAATAGATAAAATAAAAACTAGAAGATAAATAATAATTAATCCAAAAGACAATGAGGCCGTCATCTGAAAGAGCCACTCACATTACAGGATGGAAACAGTACGTTGTTACAAAAGAAACTAGCAAAAACATTGCTTAGCTGCTTAACTCACTACATCTTACCGATAAAAAAAAAAAAAAAAAAAAAAAGTTTTAAGCAAAAAATAATTAAATAAATGAAAAAATCTGGAGTGACTCCACTCGACTTTCCGAACATTGAGTAACTAACAGTTTTGTAGATAAAATAAAGAAAGAGGAGTTGCTAAACAAACAAAAAAGAGAAAACCATAACAGAGTGATTGAGTATTTTTCTCCATATATCACACGAGGTTTTATTTAACGCTACTGAACTTATAGCCCTTAGATCATAAGGATAAAGAATTTTTCGTTGTGTCCCTGTAAAAATCTATAAATGCTAGATTCACCAAAATGCTTATAGTTAGTGCAACAATGATTTATAATATTCATACAAATTTTCAGCTCAATTGAATAAGGCGTTTAGATGCTATCGCTGGTCTCATAGGCCATAAAGATAAAGAATTTTTCTTTGTGTCCCTGTAAAAAAACTGTAAGTGCTAGATTCACCAAAATCTATACAGTTGGTTCAAATGTGACCTATAACATGTGTACAAATTCTTTGCTGAGATTAATAAGGCGTTTAGACGCTATCACACTTTTAAAAATTTGGCAAAAAATTTTTCTTTGTGTCCCTGTAAAAAAACTATAAGTGCTAGATTCTCCAAAATCTATACAAATTGAGTATCTGTGACCTATAATATGTGTATAAAGTTTTTGCTCAATTGAATAAGGCGTTTAGATGCTATCGCACTTTTAAGATTTTGGTCCCTTGGCCATAATGATAAAGAATTTTTCTTTGTGTCCCTGTAAAAAAACTATAAGTGCTACATTCACCAAAATCTATAGGGTTCGTACTATGGTGACTTACAATATACGTACCAACTTTCTGCTTATTCGAACAAAGCGTTTAGACGCTAGCGTGTTCACTCACAGACATACACACATACATACACACATACATACACACATACATACACACATACATACACACACACATACATACATCATCGTAAAAATAGTGAAAACGGACTCGTTGGACCTCGAAACGTATAGAAACATCAAAATCTCGAATTCGGATTTTTGACATGATTACAATACTTTCCTCACTATAGTGTTCGGAAAGTAAAAATAAAAAAATCAGATACAAAAAAATAATACAAATATATAAACGATTTATAATATACAAATATATAAAAAAAAATATATTTATTTCATATCCCTTTTCCTCTACTATATCTATATTGTATCTGTTTATTTATCTATTTATCTAGATAAATAATGATTGATAAATAATGATTGATATATATATACACACATACATTGATCTAACTTAAAAGTTATCGATTTAATGTTTTAAAAATCTTTGTATTCTGATCAAACTTTTCAATTATTCTGAGAAAAGAACCATTAGTGAAATAAGTGTTATTGTCAGCTTTGATAAGTTTCATTAAGAATTCTTTTCAACCGAGCCTTTAATTATTTCCAACTGAATGACTGTATTCAGAAAGAAAAATGATTAAAATGGATTTCATTGAAAATGACGCAAACTAATTAAGGCAAAAAGCATTTTAAGTGAGTTGATTAATATTAAATTTAAATTATAAAAGAAATGATTTACAACTTTACGTAAGTGAAATAATGGTTTTTAATATAGAAAACTTCCATTTGCCCAGAATATTTCCATTAAACATTTCTATTTTAATATAGAATAATTCCATTTTTTAAATCAGTTTATAATTTATTTTTAAAAATTGCATTTAAGAGACTTATTTAGTAATAAATGAGAATGATTTTAACTGTAACTTGAAAAACATTCCTTTAAAATAACTTAAATTTAAAAGAAATAAAACTATTTTTTTATTGTTGAACACATGTATTTATAAAGTTTTCTAACGACCATTTAAACCAGAGTATTTAAAATCAAAAGAAGTCATGGGGAATTCGTCTGACACTTTAATATATTTTTATAAATATTCCACAATTAACTCCTGTGCAGAAAACTATTCTCAGGTTTACTTAATTACAGCATTAAAGAAAATAAATCTAAATTAACTTTCTGCTGGCAAAATTTTAGCGATTCATTTTGGTGGTTTGAAAAATAAATTTTTGATGCTTATTTAGGATAATAATCGACTTTAAACTTTTGACGCATTGTATATTTTATTTTATTTTTGAATTTGTAAAGATGAATATTAAAATCTTAATTTCATATAAAACTACAAAAAAAAAAAAAAAAAAAAAAACAACTCTAAAAAATAATTTAACATTAGATATATAATTGTAATTGAGTGAAAACACAATATTGCATTTAAATAAATTTTGAGGAAGACCACTGCACTAAAAAATACTTAAATTTTTCCACAATATTGTTACTAATATATTGTTTTGTAAAATAAGGAAATAAAATGGTAGAAATAAAACTTTTCCTTTTATTTATTTATTTATTTATTTTTAACATATTTTTAATTATTTAATTTAAATATTACCGGTTTGTCAAACATTGCTAGTTTTGCAACAAATAATATTTATAACATTGCTTATACCAATTTTCAAAAAAAAAAAAAAAAAAAAAAAAAAAAAAAAAAAGAAAATGACACTAGATTTTTAACTTGAATTTAAGTTTTAATTTACGTTTCCAATATATTTTGTAACAAAAGTATATCATGTTTTCGTAACTTGAAGAAATTAATTTTGGAAATAAGTATAAATTTTAGATTAGGACTTTGGCATGTTATATATATATAGTCACTGTTTTGACACGTTTATTAGAAGAAAAATATTAAATGTACCGATTTTAAAAATCCATATAATCTAAGAATAGCATCTTAGCAACTCTCAAGCAGTGAATATCTTTATAAAAAATAAATACTTGCAGTTTTAATTAAACTTTTCTTACAATAAAGATATTTAATTTTTTTTTTCCCTTTTTCTGGTTTGCCTTCTCCTAATTTTATAACAAAATTTTATTATCTTTTTATGGCAATAATTTCTTAAAACCTTTTATTTTTCCTTCAATATTATTCTTTGTGTAATTTTGATTCTGTTTCACAGCCTGTATTTATTACGCAATTTCCAGAGACAAACAAAAAAAAAGACCACCACCATAAGCCTATTGTACATCACTAGTGCGACGTAAAGCCCAGCCAACCACCAACTAACCTCGTAAAAGAAAAAAAAAATCCTGCGGTTAATCATATAAGCTTATCTCCCTCCTATATAATTCGTTTCCAAAGTTTCTTAAATTCATTCAAATGTCATTTTCAAAACGCTCGTTTTTGCAAATTCAAATTATGATTATTTTCTACGTAATTTTACAAAGTTAAAATGAAATAAACATATTTTACTCTTTTTTGATAATTAATTCTTATATGAATAAGAGATATATTATTGACATAGATGCTTAATTAGCAATTTGTACCATATTAATAACCACATTTACAGAAGTCCTTTCCATGCAAAACGTTGAAGTATTCATAAATAATTGAAGCTTAAATATCCTACGGTTAATACAGCGCATTAACTTTACAATTGCGTTAAGTGTTTTATTTATATATTTATATATATAACACCACAAAAAATAGTTTGCAACTGTTTCGAAGCTCTTAATAATATTTCTTGCATTGATTAAAATATTTCTTACAAATTTAACTCATTGAATTTCATATTTCGTTTCTAAAGGGTGGCCACTTGAAATCACGGTGCTGCTTGAAAATTTCTTATCACAATTCTTGAAATACTGAATTAGTTTGAACTAAAGTTGGATAGTGAACTTATCATACAAATATCTTGGATGAAATCGTTGTGCAAGTTGCTCCGCCATTTTGGTTCCATGTTGCAGCCAGTTAGATTGGCATTTGAAAATTTTTCATAAAAATAACTTTTTAAACACTGCACTGATTCGAACCAAAGTTGGACAGTGAACTATATGCTTCAAATATTTTGGATGAGTTTGCTGGGGATATTTCTCCGTCATTTTGTTTCCAAGTGGCGGCCACTTAAAAATTTGTTATTACGATAATTGTTGAAATACTTAATCAGTTCAATCAAAGTTGAAAAAGGTATTTATCGTTCAAATATCTATGATATCGGTGGGCAAGTTTCTCCGCAATTTTGTTTCCAAGTTGCGTCCGCTTGAACGCTTCTACTTGAGACATTGTTATCGCGATAACTTTTGAAATAGTGAATTTATATGAACCAAAGTTGTACAGAGGACTTATTTTACAAATTTCTTGAATTAGTTCACTGATCAACCAACTCCACCATATTGTTCCAAGTGGCGGCCACTTATTTTTTGAACACTAAAACTTTTGAAATTCTGAATTAATTCGAACTAAATTTGTACAGTGGGCTTATCTAAATTTTTTTTTTTTCATATATTTGTTTGCCAACATATTCTGCCATCTTGTTTCCAAGTGCTTCCTATAAAAGTGTTTTTCGGAACCGATTTGCTTAAAACTCCGTATGCACATAGCCTACAGCAATATTTTTACCAAGTCCATAATTAATTTTGTTTAATAATTTTGTATTAATAATTTTGTTTTGCCGCAATTTTGTTTCAAAATGGTAGCTAATTGACAAGAAAAACGAAATCAACCTACCCTTCCTTAAGAGCCGGAAGGACTTGTTTTTATTTACAGGATATATAAAATTTATAATGCGTGATAAGTTTTTTTTTTTTTTTTTTAATATATATATAAACTAGCAGACCCGGCCACGCGTTGCTGTGACTAAGTTATACGTTGAATTATACGGCTGTAAACTATTTAGTACAGTCAAATTATTATTTACGAACAAAGACGAAAACGTTGTAGCCGATGTAAAAACCCACAGGGTTGAGATTTGAAACTTAGGTCAAAATTTGGAAGCGATTGATAAAAATTTTCGTAGTGTTGATATTAAGCACAAATTAATTTTATTGTAGGGTCCTATAAATTTTAATGGAGAAGTGATATATATTATTTCTAATGCTACTTTGGATAAAATTGCTAAAATGACTAATATATAAATTAAATTCTATTAAAATAAAAGTATAAAAGAAACAGACGATTTTAAAATCAATTTTTATGGAGGAGTGAAATATAATATATGCTATAATGGATAATTTTACTATAAAATGACCTCATCATTTTAAATATTTTAAAGAGGGCAACAGCTGTAGTTATAAAAAGGAAAACAATAAGGCTAAACCAGAAAAAAAAGTAAATTTGATAAATATTTTAAAACTTTAAAATTGGAAATCTTATGAAATATTGGACATTTAAAGTAAATACATGTATCATTTTAAATAGAAAAAGATTTTGGAAAAGTTTAGTGTATTTTAACGAAGTGATGAGAAGTTTTTGAGTATGTTAAAATTTTAATAGTAAATTCAAGTTAATAAAGATGGGAAACATTGAGGATTAAGATAAGAATAATTATAAGATTAAAAAAAAAAAAAAAAAAAAAAAAAAAAAACTTTTTATATACCATGCTTTTAAATTTTAATATACTAATAATATACTAATTAAAAGGAAAATGATAAATATTCTATCATAGTTTGAAGTCAAATTTGTTTTCAAATGTCTAAATAAAATATCTGATGTAAGATACTAATATTTTGCAGCGGAATAGATTTCATTTCTGTCATCCTTGGCGAAAAAAAAAGAATATCGCCAAATTATCTGGCGAAAATATTTAATTCCTTTCAAAAATCATGGTTATTTTAACAACTTATATTAAAAGAGTAATGAATAATATGAAACAATATTTCGTACAATACATATTACATGTCATACATACGTACAATGAATAATACATATTACATTTCGTACAATGCATACATCTGGCATGTATATTTTCGTGTTACGCTTTTGATCGCCAAATAATAATAATAATAATAATAAAAGCCAAGGGCGACAGAGTTTTGAAATTTAAAATTAAAATTTTGTCAATTTGACAGCAAAATAATTCAATCTAACACCCGCGATAACTAATACATATCTATACCCAAATATAAGGATTAAAATCGGGAAATAAATTTCCTCGATTTTTAATAATTTCTTACAAAAAATCCAGTGGGCAATTAACATAGGAAATCTTTTTCTTGGCTGCACAGACGGTCAGTGAGTCACACTTCGCTTGCGTATAGAACTCATAGATATAGTATAGCATATATAGAATAGAGTGATCATTGGGGAGAAAAAAGTTATTCCTTTTCATTTGGGAAAAGACGACGTTTTTACCAAAATATGGCCGTCTTTCCCCGAGTGAATACACACGGGAATACATACAAATATTTTAGCAAATAAAATTTATGAATAATTTATTCGCTAAAGGGGAATGGAAGACTCCAGATACAGTTTCAAATTCATATTTCTTTCTTTCTTTTCTTTTCTTTTTTTTTTTTTTTTTTTTTTTTTTCAATACCACTTAATGGCTGTTTCCAAAGCTTTTTTTTTTTTTTTTTTTTTTTTTTTTTTTCGGCATCAAAAATCTTTGTACGATAACATGGGGATGAAAGATCTATATATATTACTATATCTATGATAGAACTACATTAGCACTTTATCAATGTGTATAAAATCTTTAAATTGATTATGACGTCAATTTTCGTGAGATGCATAATTTAACTTTTTATAATTTTTTAACGTTCACGTTTGATTAAATGTATTTATTTTTATGTCGAAAGAAAATGAACTCGTATTTTTTTTTTTTTTTTTTTTTTTTTTGGCAACAATTAAATTAATGGAACTTACAGATATTTTGGAGCAACTTTAATAAAGGTCTATAATTAACAAATAATTGCAATAAAACAATATTGTGACAATAAATTGAGATAAAAACTATCCTATCTCTCAAGTTGGACCAAACTGCACACAGTGTGCAAAATTTCATTAAAATCGGTTCTTTAGTTTAGGAGTTTACCCCGGACAAACATCGTGACACGTAATTTATATATATATACAGATATATATATTTTTTTTTGACTGCATTAACAATTAATATTTGTTCATTATATCCATATAATAAGGTTACATGCAATATGAATTGTCTTTAAACACTTATATCTCTAATTTACTTTTAAGTTTTATTTCTAAATATAATAAAAAGTGTCTTTTTTTTTTTTTTTTTTTTTTTTTTTTTTTTTTTTTTGTCAAACGGATGCCAACAAAAAGAAAAAAAAAATACACGGAGGTCTGTTTTGACCAATATGTATTCAATTTTAACTTGTACCGTTTTGCTCACCATCTATCCCACATATCAAATTTAATTAATTTATATGCTATATTAGCTGAAATATGCATTTTTTAAAGTAAGGAAATCATACTTTAACAGCGCCCCTTTTTGACGATATACCCTAAAATCTAATCTGCATTAATTTAAGACAAGGGATTTACTAAATATTAAGTTTACTTAAATTCCGTCCACTGGTTGTGTGCGATACAGCGTTTATAAATTTCGTAACACACACACACACACAGACACATATGTATTTTTTAAATGGTCAAAACCTGTTCAGGAAATCTAAAAACGTGTATAAATCCATTGAAAAATGAACATCGAAAATTTTCACAAATCCAATATTTTCTTTTTTAGCGTACAGAAGAAACTAATGAAAAATATTTTAGAAATAGTTTCTGCATGACATCAAATCATCACACATTAAATTTCAACATTATGATTTTGTGATTTTAGGGCTTCACAATAAAAAGCTTCTAACTTTAAAAAATCATTTTTTACTTAAATTTTATTTTGTACTTTTTAGTTACAAAAAAGGTAAAATCTTCTTAAAAAAAACTAAATAATCGTCTTTTGAGGACCGAATCCGGAACCATCGCGTTATCAGCATGACGCTATAACCTAAAGCCTAAGAACTGTAAAAAAAAAAAAAAAAAAAAAAAAAAATGTCATAGAACATTCTAGAAAAATCTAACAAATACTTATACAAAAGGAATATTGTTCTCCAATGATTTTTAAAATATTTGGAATATTTAAAATTTTTCATGTTTTGCAAGAGTGAAATATATATATATATATATACATTTCTTTAAAATTTTCTTGTTGCTGAAACTTTTATGATTTTATAGCATGTCTCTGCAAGAATAAATTTGTATTTTAGGCTTTTTAAGGTTCTACAATAACAAAAAACTTTCAGTGTTATTTTTATTTAATTATTTTTTTTATATTTTTATTAGTTAATTAATTTACTTTTATATATAGTTTTACTGAAATTTTTATTTTGTGCGTTTAGGAACTCAAAAAAAAAAAAAAAAGTCCTTCCGGCTTATTCGGAAGGGTAGGTTGATTTCTTTTTCCTTATCAAGTAGCCGTCATTTTGTTTCAAAATGGCGGTTACAAATTATTAATGTACTTGGTAGAAATATTGATGTAGGCTATGCACATATGGATTTTTAAGCAAATCGGTTCATAAATACCTTTTTATGTGAATTTAAAATTTTCAAGTGGCCGGCGCTTGGAAACAAAATGGTGAGTGAAGTTGACAAATATATGAAATGTATTTGTGAGATAAGTCAACTGTACATTGAAAAATTAAGTGGCTGGCACTTCGATCAAAATGGCAGAGAAAGTTCCTCATCTAAAATATCGTTTCAAATTTGAAAATATTTTTTTTTTGTAGAAATTCTTTGAAGGAGGCTTAGTAAGTTGAAAAAATGTTAGTTTTCTGCATTTCTAGCTTGTTTTAGCATTAAAATAGCCTAATTTTTCCTTAAAAATGCATTAAAAAGATCCAGCAACGCAGGTAATGGATTTGGCGCCAAATTTAGCGAGTTTTCCCCTATGGCGACTTTTTTGGCGACTTTTGGCGAGAAAATACTTATTATCGATACACTAAAGAAGGACGCAATAACGTGATTGGTTCATGAGTTACGTGAATTTTCTAGATTTTTGTTGTTTGAAGGATAAATCCATTTTTCAACTTTGATTTGAATTGATTAAGTATTTTTAAAGTTACCGTAATAACAAATTTTCCAGTGGCCGCCAGTTACAATACAATGGTACAAGCAATACAGTGGAACAAGCTGCCCAGCAAACATATCCAAGATATTTGAAGCATAGGTTCAATGTCCAACTGTGGTTTAAATCTGTGCCGTGTTTCAAAAGTTAATTTTATGGCAAATTTTCAAGTGGCAGTCTAAGTGGTTGCAACTTGGAAATAAAATGACAAAACAACTTGCCCATCGAAATCATCCAGTATACTTGTATAAGTTCCTTGTCCAGTTCTAGTTCAAATTAAATCATTATTTCAAAAATTATGGTCATAAGAAATTTTCAGGTGGCACCACTTGGAAAAAAAAGCGGAGTGAGATGCCCAGCGAACTTATCTGAGATATTTGAAGGATAAATCCACTAACCAAATTTGATGCGAATTGATTCTGTATTACTTAAGTTACCATATTGACAAATTTTCAAGTGGCAGCCACCTGGACATAAAATTGCGGATCAAGTCACCAAGTGAATTTATCCTAGATATTTGAACCATAAGTTTACTATCCAACTTTTATTTGAATCAGTTTAGTATTTTAAAAGTTATCGTGGTGGCATATTTTCAAGTGGCAGTGTGATTTCAAGTGGCTGGAACTTAGACACAAGATGTCGGGACAAGTTGCCCAGTGAAAACATTCAAGATAATTATATGATAATATCACTGTCCAAATTTGGTTCGATTTGGAGTATTATTTCAGAAGTTATCGTGATTTTAAATTTTCAAGTGGGAGCCTGATTTCAAGTGTTCCCGCTTAATTTAAGATATATGCCACTTTATTAAAAATGGCGGATATAGTTTACTAATAAACTTCATTGAGATCCTTATGTGGTCTGTATTTACATCAAAATTCAAAAAATTTCGGAATACGCTTTTTACAATTTAAATTTGAAATTTTCTAGTGGTCTCCACTTCAAAACAAAATGGCGGAGCAACTTGGTTAACAAACTCATCTAAGATATTTATAAGATAAGTTAGGACACTGTCCAAATTTGGTTCCATTTGGAGTATTATTTCGGAAGTTATCATGGTTTTAAATTTTCAAGTGGTAGCCTGATTTCAAGTGGTCCCGCTTAACTTAAGATATACGCCACTTTATTAAAAATGGCGGATAAACGTCATTAATAAACTTCATTGAGACCCTTATGTGGCCTGTATTTACATCAAAATTCAAGCAGATCTTGCTTAAAATATGCTTTTTACAATGTCAGTTTGAAATTTTCAAGTGTCTGCCACTTGAACACAAAAAGTCGGAGCAACTTGGTTAACAAACTCATCCAAGATATTTATAAGATTAGTTCACTGTCCAAATTTGGTTTGATTTGGAGTATTATTACAGAAGTTATTGTGATTTTAAATTTTCAAGTGGTAGAGTGATTTCAAGTGGCCCCGCTTAACTTAAAATGTCTGCCACTTTATTAAAAATGGCGGATAAACTTCATTGAGACCCATATGTGGCCTGTATTTACATCAAAATTCAAGCAAATCTTGCTTTAAATATGCTTTTTACAATGTTGGTTTGAAATTTTCAAGTGGCTGCCACTTGAAAAAAAAACTCGGAACAACTTGGTTAACGAACTCATCCAAGATATTTATAAGATCAATTCACTGTCCAAATTTGGTTCCATTTCGAGTATTATTTCGGGCGTTATCGTGATGACAAGATTTTCATTATAGATAGACAGATAGATAGATATATAGATAAACAAAGTGATTGCAAAAGGTCGATTTCTACAGAAATCAACCTAAAATCTTCTTTAAAAAAACTATCAAAATTCCTTAGGATACTTTGTAGAAAGATTTTCTTTTATCAATCGACATCGTTTCTATTAATTATCTGCAAAAATGTAACACATTGGCTTGCGAGGATCGAACCCAAGAGTATCGCGTTATCACCATGATGCTCTAACCAAATGCGCTAACGCGCGACGAAAAAGATCGTTTAAATTTGCATTAAAGTAGAGGCGCCTTCTTTCTCAGAAGAATCACACAAAGGCACGATGATAAAAATCCAATTTCAATAAAAAGTTTCTAAAACAAATTATATATATATATATATATTTATTTAACTGTTTACTTTATGCTTTTTAGTATCTAAAAAAAAGCTTATTAAAAAAACTCTTCAAAAATTCTTTGAATACTCTGTAGACAACGAAACATTTTTTTTTTTTTTTTTTTTTTTTTTTTTTTATCAATTGACACATTTTCTATTAATTACCTACAAGATTTAACACATCAATCCTTCGCGGATGGAACTCACTATCATCATATAACAAATTACCTATTTATTTATTTTTATTTAGATTTTTATTTTATGCTTTTTAGTAACTAGATAAAAAGCTATTTAAAATAATTATAAGATAAATTTTTTTTTATAAACCATGTTTTTAAATTTTCTGTTGAAACATATAAAAGCTACTGAAGGCAGCCGGAACCCCAGCAATTCGATAAAAGTGTTAAAAAATTCCTTGCTATCATCCTTTGAGCTATTATAAATGTTTCAAATGGCTATCTAGCCGGGAAGTTAGTTAAAAGTTGATTGCAAGCTTTGTACTGGAAACGCTGCCGAAGGCAGCAGGGTCCCGAAGCAATTGGATAAATATATTTTTAAAAAGCATTTTTACCGTATTCTGGACTATTCCGAAAGTTTCAAATGTCTAGCTACTCGGGAAGTTAGTTAAATAAATTTTCCGTTTAATCATATGAACGCTGCCGAATACAGTAGGGACCTGAAACAGTTGACTAAAAGTATAAAAAAAATGTATTGCCCCCGTGTTCTGAGCTATCCTGAAAGTTTCAAATATCTAGCTAGTCGGGAAGTTAGTGAAAAATCGATTGCAAGCTTTGTATTGGTAACGCTGACGAAGGCAGCAGGAACCCGAAACAGTTGGCTAAAAGTATTAAAAAAATGCATTTTCACCGTGTTCTGAACTATTGTGAAAGTTTCAAATGTCTAGCTAGTCAGGAAGTTAGTGAAAAATCGATTGCAAGCTTTGTACTGGTAAAGCTGTCGAAGGCAGCAGGAACCCGAAGCAGTTGGTTAAAAATATTTAAAAATTGCATTTTCGCCGTGTTATGAACTATTCTGAAAGTTCCAAATGTCTAGCTAGTCGGGAAGTTAGTTAAATAAATGTTCTGTCAAATTATATAAGCGCTACCGAAGGCTGCGGGACCTGAAATAGTTGACTAAAATTATTAGAAAAATGTATTGTCACCGTGTTGTGAGCTGTCCTGAAAGTTTCAAATGTTTAGCTAGTCGGAAAGTTAGTGAAAAATCGATTCCAAGCTCTCTACTGATAACGCTGTCGAAGGCAGCAGGAACCCGAAACAGTTGGCTAAAGGTATTAAGAAAATGCATTTCCACCGTGTTCTGAACTATTCTGAAAGTTTCAAATGTCTAGCTAGTAGGGAAGTTAGTTAAATAAATTTTCTGCCGAATCATATAGGCGCTGCCGAAGGCAGCGGGACTTGAAATAAGTGACTAAAATTATCAGAAAAATGTGTTGTCACCGTGTTGTGAGTTGTCCTGAAAATTTCAAATATCTAGCTAGTCGGGAAGTTAGTTAAAAATCGATTGCAAGATTTGTCCCTGACAAACAAACCCACAAACAAACAAGAATCGAAGTTAATAAAAACATGGTAAAATCTTCAAAAATTATTAGGATACTGTGTACACAACGACATATTTTCTTTTATCAACTGACACCTTTTGTGTTAATTATTTTAAAAAATTAACATGACGCTCTAACCAACTGAGCCATTAAGCGATAGAGATACAATGAATTGCTTACTTTTTTTTTTTTTTTTTTTTTTTTTTTTTTTTAAGTGGGAGTGTCTTGTTTTTTAGCGTGACAGAAAACACAATGACAAATTCAACTTCTTATAATAATAATATATATATATATATATATATATATATATATATATATATATATATAACTTCTAAAAATATTTATTTATGTATTTTGTACTTGAAACTTTTTATTTTGAGCTTTTTTAATATCTAGAATATTTTGTGTTTTCTAATATCTAAAAGAAGAAAAACTTCTAAAAAAAATTCTTAAGATATTGAGTAGTCAACGGAAAATTTTCTTTTAGCAAGTGACACCTTTTCTATTTATTATCTTCAAAAATGAACATGCCGCACCATCCAGGGACCGAACTCTCGACCACCTCTTTTTTAACCTCACGCTCTAACCAACTGAGCAACGGAGCTACAAACGGGACGGCTTATATTTACACTCATGTCCATAAATTAAGGATAATTCAGAATCACTTGGAAATCGAACTTTAATGTAAAAATTTCCCCTGTAGAAATACCACGCACATCTTTAAGGACAATATGCAAATTATGGAAAACCATCAGTTGACGCCGATATGATGTTACAGTGACGAAAGTGTAAAAAGGGGGTAGATGAGGAATGGGAGCAAAGAAGTAAAATTGTTCACAAGTGTTCTGTATGCCGCTCAGTGCCACAACGGAAGAGTTATGACACAGAGGACGCATGCAGATAAGTTTTACGTGGTAGAAATATCGGCCGACTAGAATGTGGGCGTACTCATATAGAAGTACCGGGGGAACTTGGAATCGCCCAAAGTGGCATCTCTAGGCTTTGGCATCGATTCCAAAATGATGGAAATGCCAGATGACGTTACAGTACTGGTCGGCCACGAGTTACAATGCCGAATGACGACCGGTATTTGATACTAATTACCAAAATGAACAGATAAAGCACAGCATCAGAGCTATCTCGTCAGTTGTCTGCAGCCACGGGTACCACAGTTTCAAGGCAAACCGTGTATAGACGTTTGGGAGATATTGGTCTATATGCTGGCAGGCCTGTTAGATATGTTCCGTTCGCGGCAATGCACTGTTGCCAGCGGTTAACTTAGAGTAGACAACATGCAATTTCGAGAGCAGCGCAGTGGGCTTGTGTGATGTTTTCCGACGAGTCCAGGTTTAGATTTTAGTGTGATTCACGCCAGACATTCATGTGTAGAACGTCAGGTACCCGTTACCACCACAACATTACTGAACGACACCGTTACTGTAGGGCAGGAGTGCTCGTTTGGGGGGAGGGGGTCATATTGGACACCAGAACAGATCTGCATTTCAAATCGGAAACATGACAGGCCATATTTATCCGGACATCATTCAAGAACAACATGTACGTTTGTTTAGGGGTGCCATGAGCCCAGAATTTGTGTTTATGGATAACAATGCACGTCCTCACCGTGTAAATATTGTACACGGATGCGTACAATCTGAAGCTATCACTCGCATGGAATGCCAGCATTCTCACCTGACTAGAATCCGATAGAGCTTGTGTAGGACATGCTTTTCCGACGAGTTTCAGTCTGTCAACCACCTCCTACATGTGTACTGGAACTTCGGAGAACATTACTTACTGAGCGCAGTAATCGTCCCCAAGATCAGATCAATAATTTAATACGGAGCATTCCTAGACGTTGTAAGGACTATATTTCATCATCTGGGAGACATACAATGTATTAACCATCATACCAACAATGTAATGTTAAGTTTTTGTAAGGGAGATATTTTTTGTAATTGCTTCAGGGAGCAAAAATCGTAGTTTTTATAAGTAGTATCCTACATAAACCACCTTTTTTTATTCTTGATCTTTTGTTTAATAAATGGGCTTTATGATTAAGTCATGTTTGTTTTGTTTCTGAACCTTTATTTGCCGTAGCTATCCTTAACTTATGGACATGAGTGTACTTTAATTGTTTACTAGCGTGACACGAAGACACGATGACAAAGTCAATTTCATATAAAAAGCTCCTAATAATAGCATGTATTGGCAAATTGGTAAAACAGTGTACAGTTAAAACCACTGTAGGTCATTGCAGTGTGTATCGTACTTGTTTAAAGGCCCGCTTCACTCACCGCCGTCGGAAGCTGATGCTAATGTTATTCCATGAGAAATTTTTTTGTACAAATAACTTATTAACTAATACATATTTTTAAACTCTGTTTTCACATTCTGAAAATCCCCAGCTGTTAAATTGACGGACCTTCTTTAAAAAATTATTTTTTTAATTTTTTATATTTTATTTTGAAGCTGCAAAATACGAATTTTCAATATGTGAAATGTTTTCATTTTGCAATTTCAAAATAAAATATTAAAAAAAAAAAAAAAAAAAAAAAAAAAAAAAAAATACTCTTTTAAAAAAGGTCTGTCAATTTAACAGTTGGGAACTTTCTGAATGTGAAAACAGAATTTAAAAATATGTATTAGTTAATGTTATTTGTAAAGAAAATTCCCCCATAAAATAACACTTTCTCGGGCTTCCGGCGACGGTAAGTGAAGAGGGCCGTTAAGATTTACTCTTCTTTAAAATCGGTGAATAAATATTTTTTGCTTAAATTTTTATTAATATTAAAAATATATAACTTATTGTGACATAAATGTTTTCTATTTGAATTATTGTATTATATGCTCAGAAATTAAACCCAAACAAAATGTTGTACAATTAAAATTATCTCTATAATTTTTACTACGTAAAGTGTAGTTTTTTTTTTTTTTTTTTTTTTTGGGGGGGGGGGGTGGGGTCATAAAAATGTGATAAAATATTTTTTAACGCTCGGACAAATTTTAAGAAATAAAAATCTTCTAATAAATGTGATACAACAGTTCAGTTACATGTAATACAAATTTCAATAACTATATATATCTATATCTATCTATCTATCTATCTATCTATCTATCTATATATATATATATATATATATAGAGAGAGAGAGAGAGAGAGAAAGATTGCTTAAGACTATACATTAAACTAGACTACAGTAAACATTAGTTAAATTGTACATTTTCTAAATTTACTTAATAGTAAATCTCTTTTTTTCACGTAACATGGCGATTGTTCACGTTACATTGAATGTTAAAAAGAAACTGAAATTTAAAATGATTAACGTAAAAATTAAATAACCCTTTTAAAAATCACCTTTTAATAATTATTATTTTGAAAGATTAATAACTATTACTTAATGCATTCAGTTATTGCATTTCAGTAGCGCCTAAATCGATTAATCGTTTCTTTACCTTTAATCTTTACTCTTTACTAATGTTCGTTTGGAAACCTGTTTATTTCTGCTGTCTCCGTATCTATCGTTTAACATGTGGATTTCTTAAAAATACTTATTCCTTGTATCAATTTTGGTTTGTGTTATTCTTTAATCTAATTTCCTTTTTTTTTTATTTTGTTTTGTTGCAAGATAGAGACTTCAGATGTATATTGGCTGTAATTCGTTATACAGTTTTCCGAAATCTTGCACTCTGCTGGTAGAAATGCAAGTTTCATGATGGGTGAACATTTCTATTTTTCAGCATTTAAAATTCCAATTTTCAATTCATGATTTCTCTCTTTTTTTTTTCCCTTTAATCGGATCTCTTTTGTAATTTTATCCTTTTCTCTTTTCTATAAAATGTTGACTGTTTACTTAATGGTTTTTGCAAACTATTATCTCATCATTGGGCTTATGTGTTATGTTTGTTTCATTTCTCTTCTGCGTAAGTACTTTAACTTGTTTTTACAAATCAATGGTACTCAAATTAAATTATCACCTTTACGATAATTTTATTCTAAATAAAATCTCATTTAAAATTTAATTAAATGTTGATATTTTCACCTATCATTTGTCTGCTGAGTGTTACAAAGGTATTAAATTATTCAAATTATATATATATATATATATATATATATATATAATTCTGGTATCTATCACGTATGCATCGGTAGTTTACCGAATTTCTTATTTTCACCTCCAGCTACATATTATTGCTTCTAGAGCATAATCGAACTACCTCATCAACTTAAAGACACACTTTGAATGAAATTGACTGAATAAATGTCAAATATGACTTTACTAACTGAGACAGTTTCCAAATTTTACATTATATTTTTTATTTATGTTCATTTATACACACAATATTAAATGCGTTAAGCAAAATTTTAATAGATGCCTTCACGTAAACATATATATTAATAATTTTCATACAAAGTACTATATTTCTGTATCAAGCTATTTCCAAATCACTTTAAGAAGTGTATTAATTGATTATGTTTATTTTTTATACATGCTTTTATATACAAGATTTCTGAAATATAATATGCTATAGACACTTACATAGTGTAAAAACTGGGAAACTACAATATGTTTATTATACAAATACTTACGGGAAGGTATATTTATATATACCTTCTCATAAATATTTGGATAAAATATATCCCATTCCTATTTAATTGGTCTCAGCCTGCTTAGGTGTATTGCCAGAGGAATATATATATATATATATATTACTACACGCTTTGAGATTTATACCTAATTATGGATGATATATTCAATCAATGCTCCTGATGACGTACTGGGAATGGAATGCTTTCATTATTTGGATTCTGATTGCCGATCTTTTTAATTAAATCTTCCATTTCGTCATGTGATATTTTTCATTTCTTCTTGTAAAGAAATTAAAAATGTATTATATATATTATATGTATGTATGTATGTATGTATGTATGTACGTATGTATTTAAAATCTTAAGTTTTATATTATTAGCCAACATAATATTTAATATATACAATACATTGAAACTAATTCTAATTTATTTGTACATTTTCAGGACGCTATACCCAAAAAGTAATAAGTTTGTATTAGTGGAGAAATCGCTTTGTATTAAATCTGAACTAAACCATATATATAAAAAATAAAATAAATAAATGATATGCAAAGAGCAAATTAAATATATATATCAAGTTAAGAAAAATACAATTTTTCATAAAATCACACAATCAACTGTGGAAGAAAATCATAGTTATTGAAATTTAATTTTTCCGACTGAGTGAAAATAATGCCTGGACCGGGACTCGAACCCCGGATCTTTGACTTACAAGGTCAAGGCTCTACCAATTGAGCTATCCAGGCCGACATCCCGGTCAGCATTACTCACTCAAAAAACCTTTTAGGCAGAAACAATCTGGTCTATCATTTAGATAGCTCAACAGAAATAAGCCGCAGGAAATGGAAAACACCATTAAACAATGGGAGAAATATTTATTTCTGTTGTAGAGGTTATTTCTGTTGAGCTATCTAAATGATAGACCAGATTGTTTCTGCCTAAAAGGTTTTCTGAGTGAGTAATGCTGACCGGGATGTCGGCCTGGATAGCTCAATTGGTAGAGCCTTGACCTTGTAAGTCAAAGATCCGGGGTTCGAGTCCCGGTCCAGGCATTATTTTCACTCAGTCGGAAAAATTAAATTTCAATAAATATGATTTTCTTCCACAGTTGATTGCGCGATTTTATGAAAAATTGTATTTCTTCTCCCATTGTTTAATGGTGTTTTCCATTTCCTGCGGCTTATTTCTGTTGAGCTATCTAAATGATAGACCAGATTGTTTCTGCCTAAAAGGTTTTCTGAGTGAGTAATGCTGACCGGGATGTCGGCCTGGATAGCTCAATTGGTAGAGCCTTGACCTTGTAAGTCAAAGATCCGGGGTTCGAGTCCCGGTCCAGGCATTATTTTCACTCAGTCGGAAAAATTAAATTTCAATAAATATGATTTTCTTCCACAGTTGATTGTGTGATTTTATGAAAAATTGTATTTCTTTCTCCCATTGTTTAATGGTGTTTTCCATTTCCTGCGGCTTATTTCTGTTGAGCTATCTAAATGATAGACCAGATTGTTTCTGCCTAAAAGGTTTTCTGAGTGAGTAATGCTGACCGGGATGTCGGCCTGGATAGCTCAATTGGTAGAGCCTTGACCTTGTAAGTCAAAGATCCGGGGTTCGAGTCCCGGTCCAGGCATTATTTTCACTCAGTCGGAAAAATTAAATTTCAATAAATAAGAAAAATACGTTAATTTTTAAACTCAAAACAATAACTTTTTTTTTTTTTATTCTAGTTTCAGTCATATATGAATACTTTTATATAATTTCTGATTAAAAAAAAAATTGTAGTAAAAAAAAATAATAATAATAAATAAAAATCATGCTTAAAACAGTTATATGTACATATATTTGTGTGTGTGTGTGTCTATGTGTGTGTGTCTATGTGTGTGTGTGCGTAATATGTTTAAGTATTACGAGATGTCATTACTCAGTAAATATTGCTGGGATAAATTTATGATCTTTAAATGGAACTAAACACAAGTGAATCCTAAAATATATAGTGATCCTTGCAGTGAATTAATATCATAGTTTGCCCTGCGGCATTATTATTAAATAACACATGAACTCAGACGCATATGCAGCTTATAGATAAGTGTTAAGTTTCAAGTCCAATATAATATTACATGAACGTATGGTTATATCCATTTTGAACTCATCGTTGAGTAAAGGTTAACGTGCAATTATAAATATACCGTAAATTGTTAATCATTACATTTTAGTGTAATATTAAAATAGCTGAGAATGGCAAAAAATCAGTCTTGCTGTCAAAAATTAAGTTTAAAATCTAAATCAGATTAAGTTAAATCATGCAACATTTAAAATTTGATTTTATAAATGCTTGATATATATATATATATATATATGTAATGTTAATGCCTAAATTAGGCAAATGGAAATATATAAAATTCATATATTTTAATTAATTTGAGAAAACATAATTCATTATTTTTTTAAATTGAAATTACAATATTTTAATTTAATCATAAATTCGAGATACTTTAAAAATATATGCGTGTCCGCAGTAATCTTAATTTTAATTGTAAATATATTATTTTTTTTTTTAAAAACTCAGTAAAACCGAGTAACAGAAAATTTAAGACACCTGAAACAAAATGGACCAATAAGAATAAAAGTTCATCAAATTAAATTTACCTGTGAAGACTTTTTTGTAATTATTGAAATAATTAATTTTACTCATTGATTTCTTAATTTAATTTAATTTAATTTAATATCAAACTTATCTTAATATTATTCCTAGATATTTAGTTGCTATTTAAATAATGATGTGTTTACGATAAATCGACCTAAAACAAAAACAAAGGAAGCAAATGTACAAAGAGAGAATAGACTCAATGATTTTCCTTAACTCTAAGCCATGAATTTGCCAATGAGAGATTGTGTAATAAAACAAATTTTACAATTCATCCGAAAATTTTCAAAAGCATATTAATTGCAAGAAAGTTTGTTTCATAAGAATCGTAGTAAACACATTTTATTCAAATCAAATATTTCCTGAAATATCATATTCTTTGATACAATAATGTAAGGTTTTCTGCAGATCCCATGTGTTTTGATTCAAAATAAAAAGGCTTCATGTTTAATACTAAGAATATATGAGTTTATATTGTATAAATATTTCCTTTTCCTTTGTAAATATTTTTTTTATGCTTTTCTTCGTTAATATTTGCCAGTGATTCATTATTCTAATTGGAAATATTTAAAACAAAATAATTAAATACAATTATGAAGAAATAGAAATTAAATACATTAAGATCATTAAGATTATTTTAATTACGCTTCTTGAAGGATGTTAACAAAATCATCTAGGATTAGGATTTTAAATTTTTTTTTTTTTTTCGAAACATTTTATTTTATTTTATTTTTTATTATTTTTTTTTTTTTAAGAATACTTGCAAATATATTTACAAAAAGAAAAAGAAAATAATACAAAAGTTTATAATAACAGGAGACTTGGCGTTGGAATATTAAAACTCGAATAAAATACTACGTCAGAAACGCCAAAGAGAAATATTGGAAATGCATACAGCTGTTTCGGTAGCCTAAAGCGTACCGTCTTCAGTGCAAAAAGGATTCTGAATCAGGAGAAGTGCTCGTATATATAGGAATATATATCGTATATATAGGTATATATAGCTCGTATATCCGGCCCCTCTGCTATATATACGAGCACTTCTCCTGATTCAGAATCTTTTTGCACTGAAGACTACCGAAACAGTTGTATGCATTTCCAATATTTTTCTTTGGCGTTTCTGACGTAGTTGTTTATTCGAGTTTTAATACAAAAGTTTATTTAGATTTATATAAGAGCTTTTTAGAAATCAATATAGTTCAAAAACGTTTTCAAGTTATAAAGGACTGTTTTATTATATTAACCTGAAATAATTATAGGGAGTTATTTATATATTTTTATTTTATTTACAGTGTTCATTTAGAAAGTTATTTATTAATTAAATTAATTATCATTTGAATTTACTCAGGCTAACAATTATATGTTTCAAATCAAAATATTTCAGAGAGTAAAAATGCTATGACACATTTTTTTTTTCTTTTAACTCTTTTTCAAAATTGTTTAAATGCTTTTATGACTTCGACTTGCTTCTCTGTCTATCTCCCGTAAATTTTCATGGAACTGATTTATGTCATTTAAATTTATATGGGATTTTTCCTATTGATAATGGAGTTGATACCACCAGTGGATAGCCTTTGAGGTAATCGAAAATATTTGTAAAGTATTGCCTTCTACGAGAAATGTTTCTGTAAAACATATAGTAACATAAATCATATTAAAATTTCCATTTATTGTTTATATGCATGAAAGAAATATTTTTAGTTCCCATCATACTATAGGTACGGGGAACTTAGGTAATCGTGAAATATTTCGAAATAGGTTTCTTGACTTTTTTATACGTTTTCAGGTGTGAGGAATCTGAAAATGACAAAATTTGTATGGTGTCTATCTGTAGGGTGTCTGTTAGTGTGTTAGTCCGTTAGTGTGTCAGTCCGTTAGTGTATTAGTCCGTTAACACGATAACTCACGAACAAATGATCGCAGAGAGGTCAGATGAGTTGTAAAATGTTACTTTCGATACTGGCAAGAACCTTATTCATTTGCAACATTTGAATTAAAAAACTTCGTAAGTTATGAGAAATTTACGATTTTCTTAACATGGGAGAATAGGATAAAAATTCACTTAAACGTGCATTAAATGGAAACTTTTTACTGTAAAAATGTCAGACCAGTTTTAAAATATCAGTTTTGATGCCGTAATGAACATCAGTAACTATAAATATGCTACTTTGAAATTTTCGCAAGTTATTGGAAATTTACGAATTTCTTAACATGGCAGTATAGGGCAAAATTTCACATAAACGTCAATTTTGAGAGATATTTTCATCGTAAAGATGTCAGACTACTTTTGAAATATCATTTAGGACACTGGCATGAATATTAATGACTATGCATTTTCGAATATAAAAATTTCGTAAGTTATTGGAAATTTACGAATTTCTTAACATAGCAGAATAGAGCAAAATTTCACATAAACGTCAATCTTGAGGGATATTTTCATCGTAAAGATGTCAAACCACTTTCGAAATAGTATTTAGGATACTGGCATAAATATCAAAGACTATGATTTTTTCAATTTAAAAAATTCGTAAGTTATTTGGAATTTACACTTTACTTACCATGTCAGAATACGGCAAAATTGAGCATAAAATTACATTTTGACGATCACAAATACATTAGACAATTTCAAAATTACATTTATGATATTTGTTTGAACATGATTGAATACAAATATTCTAATAGGAAAATTTTGTAAATTATTCGTAATTTACGGTTTTATCAACATAGCGAAATTGCAAATTGTTCATATAAATATGAATTTTGAGGATTATTGCACTGGAAATAGTTGCATGAAAACTAAACAACGGAATTGACCCTGATAAAATAAATTAATAGATTAGAATAAGATAAATATATCGAAGTGAACGGTGGACAGCCTATTAGGCGGGGATTTCATTCTGTCACTGTATCAAGCTTTGGTGAAATTCATTTCTTTTAACATGATTATAATATGTCTCGCACTAGAAATTTATGAGAACATAAATATGATGGGGAACTGAGTAGAGTCCACCTATGTCAACTAGTTTATAGATACTATGATTAGCATTGAAGTTTACAGGGCCACAGAAAATATTCAACTAAAATAATGGTTATAATTGAGAATTGCTCCAAAAGCATTTTATTGAGATGAAGGAAATTTACTAAGCGTTTTTACTTGTATCAACAATATTTATGAGTGAATATGATTTGATTTTTTATATTTATCTGCTTATCTCTTTCTCTGTCAGCCCGTAAATATTTTCAAAAATTTTCAATGTGATATATGTTATTCACTATGCCATGTTGTATATTTAAGGGGGTCCGGGACACCAATTTTTTTATTATTATTATTATTTATTGATGAATTGCTGTAATTATCTTTTCTGAAATTGAAGCTTTTTAGACGATGGAATTGAGCAAGAAAGAAACTTTAAAAAAATAAAATAATAATAATTAAAAAAATTTTAAAAAGTAAAAAAAAAAATGATAAATTTAAAATTTGCTATATCTCATGAACTAATGGTTCAATTTACAAACTTTTTTCACCTTTATATACAGAAAATATTTATGTTCAATATAATGATATATTTTTTAAATATTACTTTTAATTTGAAAATACTTATTTCATGCATAACTTTTGGATTAAGAAAAAAGTTTTGCACCTAATTAAAAATCCCGAAGACAAATTGAAGATAAGTTTTTCTGTGTATAAGAATGGAATGAGTTTGCAAATTGAACCATTAGACCATGAGATATAACAAATTTTAAATTTACCAAACATTTTTAATTTTACATTTTTTAAATTTTATTTAAAATTTTATTTATTTATTTATTTATTTATTTATTTATTTTTAAGATTCTTTCTTGCTCAACTGCATCGCCAAAAAAGCTCCAATTTCAGAAAAATGTAATTACAGCAATTCATCAATAAATAATAAAAACAAAAATTTGGTGTCCCGGACCCCCTTAAATGTCATAAAGAATACAATCTTTTCGTGTACTTGGACTTTTATATTAAAGTAGTATACTCACACATGGGGTTGAAGCAGTGGACGGTTGCACCTTTATACAGTATTACTTTTTAAATAAAACTGTTTCTAAACCTACTTTGAATTCTGTTTAACGTAGGTTTATACAATAGTATTTCTCATCTTATATCTTAGTCTAAAATTTGTCTTTATAAAGTTGAAATGTAGGGTTACAGAAACCCGTATGAGTGCAACATCAGATTATGGAATTTTATTTAGATATTCTTGAAAGAAAATTTTGAGTGAACATTAAAGTGAGTGAACATGTACCTACTTTTTACACGAGTAATGTAACATAAAATGTATTTTAAACAAAATTTAAAGTATGAAAAAAAAGAGAATAAGACAAAAATATAAAATATATGCAAAAAAAAAAAAAAACTTTGTTATTGATAACACTGCACGTCAACCGATGGTCCACGAGGAAATTTTCGAGGTCCGTAAAATAATTTTGAAATTATTTGCATTTTTTAATGTTCCATTAGAAATTATAGTGATAATTTTAACTTCTGCATTTTCTTAGCAATTCATTCTCACAACCAGAGATATTTTCTTGTTGAGAGAGATAGTAAAATATTTAAAAAATGGATATTGATTATGGTACGATGAATTATTTTTTTAAACACAACTATTTGAATTTAAGTATCGTATTAATAGTAAGTAGACATAGTAATAGTCCAAGTTCTGAACTTCATTTAGCTAGGAATTGGTCTAAATTTATTAGATTATTCGAATTCTTCAAAGATTTCTATTGCACCTAAAAAAATATTTTTCTCCTTTGATTTTAATAATGTAAAAATATAATATACATATAACTAAATTTAGTAAATGTAGTTTTCCATATGGAAATAGCAATTTTCCATTGCGGTTAAATATTTTGTCCGATTTGTTTATAACATGCAAACTTTTAAAAAAGTTATTCACATTCTTTTTCTGTATAAGTGTTGTATTACAACCAACAACCATTAAGCTTCGTTCTTGTGATTATTTACTTTTTTTTCTTTTTTCTTTTTTTTTTTTTTTTAATAGTAAAATAAGCATTTGTAAAATTTTATATTAAACAGTTTCATTTCATATTCATAAAATGGGTATTCTCTGACTTCTATTCAAGATATGTATATATGTATTTTAATTAAATATTTGTGGTGCGTGGAATTTTAAATTGTGAATTTGTAGATGAATAGGACCTTAAACTGTGAATGAAGTGGACCGTGAAGTCAGAAATGATGGCGACCGCTTATTGGAAAGATATTTTCAACAATTTCTGTATCATATCAGATTCTTTACATTTTGTTATTCATTATGTGAATCCTCTGTAAAATTTATTAAATATGAAACAATGAAGTTTTCAGTTTATTTAATTTAAAAAATATTAAAACATTGAAAGTGGAATTATTATATTTTTAAGTAACAGAAATATAGTTTCAAGTCGCATTTTCTTTTTATCGTGCGTTTTCTAATTGCACAAACATTTTTTTGTTTGCAAATATTATGCTTGAAATACATGATATCTGTATTTCTTTTTAGTAACATTTCTTAGTTGCTATGTGTGGTACAGAAGGTTCGGAATCTTTGCGGAATTTTGCGGCATAAATTTAGTTCATTCTTTAAATCTGTAAATTATAAAAATTCTTAAAATTTCAAATGAGCTTGTGGAAATGTATTACATGACCTCCGTAATTGTTATCCTCTGTATCATGTAAGTCATGAAAATCATTTTCAGGTGTGGTTGTCATTACAGCGCCTGTGTTGAAGGAGACGCACCTTCTAACAATAATAGTTTTTTGAATTAAATGAAAAATATTCCCTAAACACATCGCACTGATATAGCGGGAAAAGTTATGCAAGATATACTAAATAAAACGACACACAAGATTAGGAAAAAAAAACACTTATCTTGACCTTATAAAAAAAAGCAAGCCTAAATTATTAAAGAAGAACGTTTGAAGAAATGTTTACAAACATATATATGTATGCTTATATTCACATTTTGAAGTTCTATTTTGTATTTTCTTTATTTACTTTTTATATTTTATATTTAAGGGAAAAAAAAATTAGTCTAATTATTAAGTGAAAATATTTGTTTCAAAATAAAATATATTAAATTAAATAAGGGAGACTATTTCAAAATGCATATTATATGCGTAAGTAATATTTTCTTGTGGAATTTTTCTGTATGTAAAATATTGTATTTGTTACTTACAAATTAGCTTTCTTTTCAAATATTAAATCTTAAACTGTACACAAGTTTGTTTTTATAAGTAATTTCTGTAACTAATGGCTGTAAAATGTATTTAATATCCACCACGCAAGAAGTTATTTTAAAAGAATGAAATTAGTTTTATGTTATTTTTCTGATTTAGAAAAGTGAAAAATTATGTTGTAAGAATTATCCAAACCTATAATAAATTCAAGACCAAAATTTATCAAATTAAAAGTCAGATAAATATATTTAAAAAACAAAATATATCGTAATAAACCTATATATTTTTATATACAGTTAAAACCTTCTTCTAATTTTCTTATTTAAAAACAAACATATTTAAAAAAAAAAAAAAAAAAAAAAAAAAAAATGAATAGTATTTTTGCCTTAGAAAAAAAAAAAAAAAAAAAAGTCTTTGAAATTATTAACTTTCATGAAACTTTTTTAACAGAAAAAACGATTACTTTAAACGTTTCAAAATATTATGTCAATTTACAGACGATTAAGAAAAAAAAATACTTTATGGTATGGAAGGAAAAAAAAAATCTAATAATTGTTTTCGAAATCGTTAAGATATTTGACGGGAAAAAAAAAATCATGGTTAAATCACTGATAATGATTTTCAAAAGAACAAAATTCAGAATGTTCCATCGTCTTCTTCTTGATGTGAAAATGAAATGAAAATAATGAATAAATGAATAAATATAGAAACGTGTATTGATAGGTTAATGACAGTCGAAAACAACTTAATGGTTTTAACTTGCTCGTTAAAAATGATAACGTTAATTTTGTTTTCACTTATTCTTCTGATAATATTCAAGTACAATAATGTGTTTGACTTGCTAAAACCATTTAAGTATGAGTAAATCCTTTTATGCTTTTGTCTGAAAAATTAAATGAAATAAAAAAAATTCTCAGAAAATTTTTGTTTTTATAAGAATCATTATAAAAAAAAGTTTTTTTTTTTTTTTTTTTTTTTTTTTTTTTTTTTTTCTTTTTATAGATTTTTTTTATTAAATACACACAAGTGAATTTAATGTTGTAAAATATTATACAAACATTATCTATAATAATATTTTTTACTAATGTATTAAATTGATAATAAAAAATAAATATTTCTTAACAGGTACAATGATATTATACATTATGTGGTTTCTTTAAATGTTGTCATTCATTTATTTCCTTTTTTTTTTTTTACTTAAAATTTGAAAGTTGATTCCAGTCTTATTATTATTTACCGTATGTATAAATCAGTGTTAGAGAGAAAAGCATAAATACGTTATAATTAAAAATAGTGAATCATTCATGACTACTATCATTTTGAATTTATTTTATTGTATCTTAGATTTTTTTTAGGATAAGTATATTAATTTTAATTCCTTCTTCTATTTTTGTTTTACGTTTTACAACATATATTTGCATACGAAATCAAATATATAGAACAAATATACAGGGTGCGCCAAAAGTTCGTGAAAACTTTAAAAAATCATTAAAAATTAACAAATAATGATACAAAAGTGCGGTTTACAAGAATGGCATCAGAAATAGGGCGGATTTTTTTAAAGGAAAAAAAAGACCGCTAGGTGGCGCTGATGTTGAATACGTTAAGCAAATTAATACAGATGAGTCATACATTAAAATATAATGAGAAGAAACACAATACCAATATAACTCTACATTTTCAAAGATTTATTTAAGCTGAAGTTGTTCAAAATGACCTCCACCACATTGTACACGCAACAAGTAAGGCGAGTCGCAACACGTGTGACAGCTGAGTATAGCAATTCTGGATGAATCCCAAAAGAATCCATGTGCAACTAGGTGTTTTATTGACAACCTAATTTGCATAAATGAGCATCCTATACACACCGCAGCGCCACCAGTCGGTCGTTTTTTTCTTTAAAAAATCCGCCTTCTTTCTGATGCCATTCGTGCAAACCGCATTTTTTTTATCATCATTTGTTCTTATTTAATGTTTTTTTTTTAATTTTCGCGAACTTTTGGTGCACTTGGTATGTATATTAAGATAAACATCTATGCCAAATTAAAAATGTTTGAAGCCATCGATATTGGAATTCTTTAATGCAAGGTTGAAGCAGTAAGATATCAAAATTGCTGTTAACACTTTTGGCACTTTCTTCTTTGGCAACTTCTTTTGCACTTTGCACACACACTTTCATAAAATAAAAATTTTAAGCAAAATATATATGAAAACATTTTTAACACTTTGACATTCACTTTTTTATTTATTTATTTATCATTAATATAGCTGGTCTTAAAACTCATTAAGTCGTGATATATAAAATAATAACTACGTATTTTACCTCATTTATACTTGGACTTAAAATTTTAATGCAATGTTATCTCTCTTGTTATGATACAATTACAATAACCATTTTCTTTTCGTTTTTGACTGATTTAACTAAATGGATTTTCACGATTTGACGGTTTATAAAGATAGACCAGAAAGAAAACCGACGAATCGCCAATTGGCGGTCCTCAAACAGAAATTTATCTATTCTTTTAAATTATCATTCATTTTATTTATTGATTCATTTATTGGTTTTTATTGATATATTATTATTATTATTTTTGGATGGGGAAAGGGATAAAAAAATACTGAATTAATTCCGCTCAAAAGTTGAATTCGCGTGAAAGTCTTATTCATTAAATAAATGGGATAAGTTCGCTACGAAGCTTGATCCGTATTTTGTTTCCAAGTTGCAGCCACCAGAAATCAAAGTGGCATTTGGAAATTTGTCGTCATAATAACTTTTGAAATGCTCAATTCATTCGAACCAAATTCCGACATATCTTGCAAATATCTAGAGCATGTTCTCTGAGCAAGTTGCTCCGCCATATTGTTTGCAAGTTTGGGCCACCTAATATCAGACGGCCTCTTTCAAATTTTGTCATCGCGAAAACTTTTGAAATTCTGAATTGATTCAAATCAGATTTGGGTGTAGATTTGCCTGATGATTATCTCAAATGTGTTCGCTAGGGAACTAGATTCGCCATTTTATTTCAAAGCGGCAACCACTTGAAAATTTGCAATTATGATAACTTTCAAAATGCTGAATAAATTCTAACCGAAGTTGGACAACGGATTTGTCTATCAAATATCTTTGATGCGTTCACTACGTAACTTACTCTGATATTTTATTTTTATGTGCAGAACACTTGAAAGCAGTCTACCACTTAAAAATTGACTATCGCAATAAATTAAAAAAAAAAATAATAATAAATAATTTCATAAAATCGCAAGACTTTCGCCGAGTCCCTGGCGACGAAATAATCTAACCGTCCCAACTTTTAGTGACGGTCCATAGCTCGACCTCACAGTCCCCCTCCAAGAAAAATATTTAGTCGGGAAAATCCCCAACGGGTTTTAACGAATAGATTTAAACCCTAATATAGCTCATAGGAGTGAGTGCAGCCACAACTTTATTTGAAACTTTAAAATAAGTTAGAAAAAAATTTAAAGTGTAATTTGCTGAGCAATGAACTGCTTACAGCTTCAAATACAATGGCGAATAAAAAACCCTTTAGCTTAAAACCGGACAAACCTCGAACAAAAAAAAAAAATAAATTTAAGTTTTAAATTGAATTGAGGGCCCTTTACAGCCGGAAACTACAGGGAGAAAAAAAAACGCCTCAAATAGGTTAGCTCAACTTTACAATGGGGCTTACAACCATCTTTCTGTTAATCCAGAAAGGAATAAACATAATTTTAAACTTGTAACATTGAGTAAATCACTTTATTGAACATAAAATCTTGAACTTTAATTATCCATCGAAAGACCAGCCTAGATCCAGAATCATCCTTCGAAACTTAGAAGAGGAATTTCTTCATCCATAACAGAGCCAGTCTAGGCTCAACCACATCAGCTGGTCAACGTACTTGAGAAAAAATTCATTCAGAAACGTCAGACCTCAGAATAACACATTCGACATCAGATTAGAGCATCAAAGATATTTCTAAAACAGAAACTTCTTAAAGTAAAAAATATTAAAACTACATTTTGTAGATAGATAAACGAGACAAATTGTCTCTGAATACATAAAATAGTTTATATACAATAATTTTTTCCTCCTGGGCTATAGCATGCGAAACGACAAAAAATTAATTTGTTAGTGATTTTAGTTTAAAGTTACGCGTGATTTATGCATATAGCCAAAAAAAAAAAATTTCCCCACTGATACACATAGATATATATATAGATAACTTTTAGTTGAATACAAGAGTTATAACAATAAAAAATATTCATTTTATACACTTATCAAAGTTCATTTTAGTTATATATACAAATACAATATGTATAGAAATACGAAAAAGGGGGGGGGATATTTACAAAGGTTAAAAAACAGTTTTATATTACCCATTCTGCAGGCGATGGCTACAAAATAAAAGAATTTAGTATACATGCATAAAATATATTAAGAGAGAACTAAAATGTTGACATTTGAAGCAGAAACATGATTTTCGAAATGAAAGTTCATGTACTAATTTAAATTTTACAGTTTTTCTTTTTAGAAAGTCCTGCACTTTCATACAAAAATAAGAAGTCCGAAGGGCTTCAAGGCATGTCTTACATTTTGGTACAGCTCTGATAAACAAATACTTGAGAAAAAATAAAATAAAGAACGATACGATCTCACCCGGGGTTTCCGCTGTAAGAAAATTAGCATTAAACATGAGAGTCCTGCTGGACATTGCACTGGCCGCAGAGATCACAGGGCTGGAGGCTGGCATCAAGAGGTCAGGCGTTGCGAGGGCGCATTCCTGGGCTGTGATTGAACCCGGCACGCTGTCGCTGTCCGTAGCATCAGTGGACGATTCTGCTCCATCTCTACTCATGAGTGTTGATGTCTTGGAGGGCTTACGAGCTTGGAAATAACTTATATTTTTAGTTGAAATTACTACATTTGCTTTTAAATTATCTAGCAGTTTACGAGAAGCACTGGTAGGAGAATGTAAATTATGTTGAAGACAGTTTAACCGGTCATTTTCATTGGGAGCCTTTTCATTTAAACTAGAAGATTCTGTCGGCTTGACATGTAGAAAACTTAAATGCCCTTTTTCAATACTTTCATTTAAATTAGTTAATAGCTTTTCGTTTAAAGTAGATGCGAGATATTTATAAGCACAGTGGCTTAACTTTTCGCTTTCTTTTAACACAGTGTCTGTGAAATTCGATAACTCCCCGGATTTGATCGGTCGAGCATTTGAATATGATTTAGCATTACAATTAGCCAATTTTGCCGACATGACAGTTTTAGAACGGAAATGTAGTTTATCAGGAAATGCATGAATACTAATAGATAAATCTGATGGTTGAACAGAATGAAAACAAGAGTTTGATGCCTTTAATAAAGATTTAGTACCAACATTAATTTTAACATCATTTTCTGCGAAAATTTTTCCTGTTACCTGAGATAAATTTCCGGACTCGACCGGTTTAGCATTTGTATGAGATTTATCAATAAAAATAGCAGAATCTGCCCCTGACTTAATAGTTTGAGAATTAAACTGTAATTTATTATGAGGTGCATTTAAATTACTAGAAAGGTCTCTTGACTGAACAGTTTGAAAACATAAATGTGATTTATTGATGAAAGGATTAGCCGCTACATTTATTAATTTGTCACTGTCGGTCCGTTTAACGGCTTCAGCAGCCGCAGTTATTTTAATTTCCTTTACAATCTCTGTTACCCGAGATTCAGTTACGTTTGATATGTCGGCTTGAGCCGGTTCAGCATTTAAATGCGAATGAGGGATATGCGAGGTTTGAACAGTAGAATCTAGTTGAACCTTCGTTTCACTTAAATCAAGGGATTCATTTACAGAATTTGGTTCAATCGTATTTTCCTTTTCAACCGCCGTCTCTATGCTAGATAAATTCTCGGATTTTTTATCCTGAGCCAAGGGCTGAAAAACGGACGTAGATTTGTCTGTAGTGCTAGTTAAAGGCATAGTTTGCTCGTTTTCATTAACTTTTATGCGACTTTTGTCGCTAGAAATAACGGTTTCATTGCCAGTTTTAGGTTGATCGAAATTAATTGAGCTCGCTTCCTGTGACTTAATAATTTCTTGCAGGTTTTCCACTGGTTTGATTGCCGCCTCCCACTGACGTCCGTGAGAGGGGAGGGAACGGTCATGTTCCAATCGTAATTTATCATACCGAGTGGCGAAAAGGTCGATGATCCGCCTTTTTAAATCCTCATAAGTTGGATTTGGCCCAAGTGAATGGCAGGCGATTAATCTATGCCACTGTCTTGGTTCTCCTTCTAATGAATATGCTAGCCAGCCATATTTTTTGGACCGATCAATGGTATAAAAGTTAAAAAAGTATTCAAGCGGCTCAAAAAATTGCAGCACGCTAGTGGTGCCATCAAAAAAGTTTTGCTCGGGGGGGGGGGGGGGGGTATTCGAGCAAAGTTGGGCGCCAATGTAGAGAATCTGCGTGGGCCATGATTCTCTAATGTAAATTTTACTAAAACTTAAATATAAACTTGAATACTTAATCACTTAATAAGGAGAGCTCGAGACAAGGTTTAAATACAAAATAACACAGTTTATTAATTCTCAATTTCAAGGAGGCGTTGAGCTAACTCGAGTAAATAAATGACTTCAGGAACTAACTTTAAACAAGATATAAAATAGGAAGTTGCTTTATCTCACCCACGCTGATCCTTTTGACGACTGCTCACGGCTCCTTATCACTTTCCTCTCTTTAGAGCGTCGAGCGGATTCCCGAACACGACAGCCTCTTTTATTTCTTTACTTCACAAAACTACACCTCTCTACCATCATTCACATAAAACTATCACCATCAACGTTTCTCTTAACTCCACACTAATCAGCTACCCCTTCATCACCATTCCACTACATCACATCCTATATCTCTCTCTAGCAATTCACTATCTTTCCTTTTATACTCCATTCAACAACTCCCTTTCATTTCATTTCAATCAAAACCTTTAAACATCTCTTCTACTCATCTAACACCGCGATCCTAATTATTTTACTGCTGCACAATGCTGACATAAAACAATCTCGACCAAGACTTTCGCCGAGTCCCTGGCGACGAAATAATCTAACCGTCCCAACTTTTAGTGACGGTCCATAGCTCGACCTCACAGTCCCCCTCGAAGAAAAAAATTTAGTCGGGAAAATCCCCAACGGGTTTTAACGAATAAATTTAAACCCTAATATAGCTCATAGGAGTGAGTGCAGCCACAACTTTATTTGAAACTTTAAAATAAGTTAGAAAAAAATTTAAAGTGTAATTTGCTGAGCATTGAACTGCTTACAGCTTCAAATACAATGGCGAATAAAAAACCCTTTAGCTTAAAACCGGACAAACCTCGAACAAAAAAAAATAAATTTAAGTTTTAAATTGAATTGAGGGCCCTTTACAGCCGGAAACTACAGGGAGAATAAAAAACGCCTCAAATAGGTTAGCTCAACTTTACAATGAGGCTTACAACCATCTTTCTGTTAATCCAGAAAGGAATAAACATAATTTTAAACTTGTAACATTCAGTAAATCACTTTATTGAACATAAAATCTTGAACTTTAATTATCCATCGAAAGACCAGCTTGATCCAGAATCATCCTTCGAAACTTAGAAGAGGAATTTCTTCATCCATAACAGAGCCATTCTAGGCTCAACCACATCAGCTGGTCAACGTACTTGAGAAAAAAATGATTCAGAAACGTCAGACCTCAGAATAACACATTCGACATCAGATTAGAGCATCAAAGATATTTCTAAAACAGAAACTTCTTAAAGTAAGAAATATAAAAACTACATTTTGTAGATAGATAAACGAAACAAATTGTCTCTGAATACATAAAATAGTTTATATACAATATTTTTTTCCTCCTCGGCTATAGCATGCGAAACGACAAAAAATTAATTTGTTAGTGATTTTAGTTTAAAGTTACGCGTGATTTATGCATATAGCCAAAAAAAAATTTCCCCACTGATACACATAGATATACATAGATAACTTTTAGTTGAATACAAGAGTTATAACAATAAAAAATATTCATTTTATACACTTATCAAAGTTCATTTTAGTTATATATACAAATACAATATGTATAGAAATACGAAAAAGGGGGGGGGGGATATTTACAAAGGTTAAAAAACAGTTTTATATTACCAATTCTGCAGGCGATGGCTACAAAATAAAATAATTTAGTATACATACATAAAATATATTAAGAGAGAACTAAAATGTTGACATTTGAAGCAGAAACATGATTTTCGAAATGAAAGTTCATGTACTAATTTAAATTTTACAGTTTATCTTTTTAGAAAGTCCTGCTCTTTCATACAAGAATAAGAAGTCCGAAGGGCTTCAAGGCATGTCTTACATTTTGGTACAGCTCTGATAAACAAATACTTGAGAAAAAATAAAATAAAGAACGATACGACCTCACCCCGGGTTTCCGCTGTAAGAAAATTAGCATTAAACATGAGAGTCCTGCTGGACATTGCACTGGCCGCAGAGATCACAGGGCTGGAGGCTGGCATCAAGAGGTCAGGCGTTGCGAGGGCACATTCCTGGGCTGTGATCGAACCCGGCACGCTGTCGCTGTCCGTAGCATCAGTGGACGATTCTGCTCCATCTCTACTCATGAGTGTTGATGTCTTGGAGGGCTTACGAGCTTGGAAATAACTTATATTTTTAGTTGAAATTACTACATTTGCTTTTAAATTATCTAGCAGTTTACGAGAAGCACTGGTAGGAGAATGTAAATTATGTTGAAGACAGTTTAACCGATCATTTTCATTGGGAGCCTTTTCATTTAAACTAGAAGATTCTGTCGGCTTGACATGTAGAAAACTAAAATGCCCTTTTTCATTACTTTCATTTAAATTAGTTACTAGCTTTTCATTTAAAGTAGATGCGAGATATTTATAAGCACAGTGGCTTAACTTTTCGCTTTCTTTTAACACAGTGTCTGTGAAATTAGATAACTCCCCGGATTTGATCGGTCGAGCATTTGAATATGATTTAGCATTACAAATAGCCAATTTTGCCGACTTGACAGTTTTAGAACTGAAATGTAGTTTATGAGGAAATGCATGAATACTAATAGATAAATCTGTTGGTTGAACAGAATGAAAACAAGAGTTTGATGCCTTTAATAAAGATTTAGTACCAACATTAATTTTAACATCATTTTCTGCGAAAAATTTTCCTGTTACCTGAGATAAATTTCCGGACTCGACCGGTTTAGCATTTGTATGAGATTTATCAATAAAAAAAGCAGAATCTGCCCCTGACTTGATAGTTTGAGAATTAAACTGTAATTTATTATGAGGTGCATTTAAATTACTAGAAAGGTCTCTTGACTTAACAGTTTGAAAACATAAATGTGATTTATTGATGAAAGGATTAGCCGCTACATTTATTAATTTGTCACTGTCGGTCCGTTTAACGGCTTCAGCAGCCGCAGTTATTTTAATTTCCTTTACAATCTCTGTTACCCGAGATTCAGTTACGTTTGATATGTCGGCTTGAGCCGGTTCAGCATTTAAATGCGAATGAGGGATATGCGAGGTTTGAACAGTAGAATCTAGTTGAACCTTCGTTTCATTTAAATCAAGGGATTCATTTACAGAATTTAGTTCAATCTTATTTTCTTTTTCAACCGCCGTCTCTATGCTAGATAAATTCTCGGATTTTTTATCCTGAGTCAAGGGCTGAAAAACAGACGTAGATTTGTCTGTAGTGCTAGTTAAAGGCATAGTTTGCTCGTTTTCATTAACTTTTATGCGACTTTTGTCACTAGAAATAACGGTTTCATTGCCAGTTTTAGGTTGATCGAAATTAATTGAGCTCGCTTCCTGTGACTTAATAATTTCTTGCGGGTTTTCCACTGGTTTGATTGCCGCCTCCCACTGACGTCCCTGAGGGGGGAGGGAACGGTCATGTTCCAATCGTAATTCTCATACCGAGTGGCGAAAAGGTCGATGATCCGCCTTTTTAAATCCTCATAAGTTGGATTTGGCCCAAGTGAATGGCAGGCGATTAATCTATGCCACTGTCTTGGTTCTCCTTCTAATGAATATGCTAGCCAGCCATATTTTTTGGACCGATCAATGGTATAAAAGTTAAAAAAGTATTCAAGCTGCTCAAAAAATTGCAGCATGCTAGTGGTGCCATCAAAAAAGACTTGCTCGGGGGGGTATTCGAGCAAAGTTGGGCGCCAATGTAAAGAATCTGCGTGGGCCATGATTCTCTAATGTAAATTTTACTAAAACTTAAATATAAACTTGAATACTTAATCACTTAATAAGGAGAGCTCGAGACAAGGTTTAATTACAAAATAACCCAGTTTATTAATTCTCAATTTCAAGGAGGCGTTGAGCTAACTCGAGTAAATAAATGACTTCAGGAACTAACTTTAAACAAGATATAAAATAGGAAGTTGCTTTATCTCACCCACGCTGATCCTTTTGACGACTGCTCACGGCTCCTTATCACTTTCCTCACTTTAGAGCGTCGAGCGGATTCCCGAACACGACAGCCACTTTTATTTCTTTACTTCACAAAACTACACCTCTCTACCATCATTCGCATAAAACTATCACCATCAACGTTTCTCTTAACTCCACACTAATCAGCTACCCCTTCATCACCATTCCACTACATCACATCCTATATCTCTCTCTAGCAATTCACTATCTTTCCTTTTATACTCCATTCAACAACTCCCTTTCATTTCATTTCAATCAAAACCTTTAAACATCTCTTCTACTCATCTAACACCGCGATCCTAATTATTTTACTGCTGCACAATGCTGACATAAAACAATCTCGACCAAGACTTTCGCCGAGTCCCTGGCGACGAAATAATCTAACCGTCCCAACTTTTATTGACGGTCCATAGCTCGACCTCACAATGCAATTAAACGAGATTTTTTTAACAGGATAATAACTAAATATGTTAATTAAAATAATTTTCCGCGTTATTGAAAATGTTTCTCGTTTTACATTTATACATTTATAAATGAATAATAAGTGAATGAATTTTGGTATACATGATAGATTAATCGTATTTAAGCGTTTAGATTCAATGTTTTAGAAACTTTCGCATTCTCATGCAATTCTTCAAATATTCACTGGAAAAGAAACATTAGTGAAATAAATGTTGTTATTAGCTGCGGAAAGTTTAATGGAAAACTTCCTTTCAACTGCGCATTTATTAACTTTCAATTAAATAACTGTGTTAAGAAAAGAAAGCTATTAAAATAGATTTCAATTGAAAATAACTTAAACTGATTTCGGTAGATTATATTTCATAGAAATTATTAATACGAAATTTAGAAATTAAATTCCGATATTTTCCACCGTCTTTAAATTAGATAGCAACTTTTGTTATAGAATACTTTCAAATTCAAAGTATTACATTTTCTTCCATGAATGTAAAAAAAAAAAAAAAAAAAAAAAAAAAAAGTGGGAGAGAGAATGTACAGAAAATAAAAGTGGCAAAAAATTAAATAAATAAACTATTTCTTTTATCGTTCTATGCACATTTACAAAGTTTGCAATCTATATCTTAGAAGAAAATATTTATTAAAATCAAAATAACTCATCTGAAATCCGCATGACATTTTAATATGTTTTGGTGAAATATCTGATGATTAACTTCTGTGAAGCATGATATTTCCAAGTTTATATAAAGTGTAGAGCATAAAGGAAAATAAATATAAATGAACTTTCTGGAGGCAACGTTTTAGAAAGTCACTTTGTTGAATCGAATAATAACTTTCTAATGTTTGTTGAGAATATTCATCAAAATAAGGTTTTGGGCGCATGAGTGTTCTTTTTCATAAGTCGAAGTAATAAATAAGACGCATAAATATGAATTTATAATTTTTTTTTTTCAGAAAAATCAAAGAGATGTCCTCTCCTCGAATCTTTTGCTTCTTTCGCCATTTTTTCGAAATTCCGTCGTATTTACGAGATTAGAGGGGATAGTGGGACTTTTTCCAAATTTTGAAACATGAATTTTACTTACTTATCTGGCAATATTCATTGGCTGCAACGTTACGAAGGTAGCGTAACATTTTCATGCAATTTGACCGTTTTGCCGCATTAGCGATGAACAGAATTTTAAAAACGTATTGACTTCTTCATTGAGTTAAGTATCATGTGTGTCAATTTCATCTCGAATTCGTCAAATGATGCACTTTCGTATAGACTACAAATAATAATAATAATAATAATAATAATAATAAATAAATAAATAAATAAATAAAATAAAATAAAATAAAATAAAATAAATAAAATAAAAACTTTCAAATGTATACGCAGATCTTACTGTAATATGATTCAGGTCAAGTTTTTAATAAATTTCAAATAACAGCAATATTCCAAATAAAAGTAATAGTTATATACAAATTCGAATGCAATGATTCGTTTTGTTTAATATCTTATATATATATGCATACATACACACACACACACATATATATAACTAATATTTTTAAATTTTTATGTTAACTGAACTTAGTTTATTATTATTATTTTTGTATGTAAGTGATATTTATTTTTTCTGTTAATTAGTAATTTATCTTCTAAATTTTATTTTCCTATAATTTTTTTATTAAACGTCTTGCATTCCCGTTTAATTGGTCTCATTATGTTTAGGTGCATTGTGCATTGAAATGTGTAAGATTTTGGCTATATCACGGTTGGCAAGTTTTTTATCACCCCCGGTAAATACCACGGTATATATTGTTATTTACTGTTCTAGGAAATACGGTTTTTTTTCACATGGGAAAAACTGATCATTAAAAAACATATATATGAATTCAAAACAAACTTTAAAAATGTCAAAATTTAGTTCTAAGTAAATAGCTTGAAAAGTAAAAAGAAAGAAAGAAAGAAAACGAAAACCTGACATTGGAGTGCATATAATTAAATATTTACGCACCACACAGATTCCCAAACATTTACCAGTCGTAATCATATTCATATTCTACGTCTTCCTCTTCCACATTGGATTTTAGCATGATATAATAAAATACTAATTTAGAGGATTTTTGTAAACCCAGTCTATTTCTAATCTTGTTTCGGATGAAAGAAAAGTTAGAAAAAGTACACTCCAGAGATGCTGATGATGCAAAATATCCCTGAAGATGTTCCATTATTTGAACAAATTATGCATCGATTCCAATTTTACTCAAATTCTTCCACCATAGTGCAGGTGAAATCGTGTTTATGTCTTCGGAAAAGATGCATCTTCTGACTTGAACTGTATCGTGTATTGTAAGTACTTTAGATTTAAAGGTTGCAAATATTCACGAGCAACATTCATCCTGACCTTATGATAACATTTCTGCTTAGTATTTCGGATACATCAGCTGTGACAAAATATAGACGGGAGTCATTTCCTTATCAATGCCAGATTTCACTTTGCTGAAATGTGGATTGAGTTCTTTATTTTGAAGAAGCTCTAGATAAATTTCAGGATCATCAACGTAATTGGCAATATTATCATGTTGTAACTTCGTAAGGCCTTTCCAAAAGGTTTAATGTAGTTGTGCATATTTTATAATTTTTTTTTTTTTTTTTTTTTTTTTTTTTTATACAGATGAAGATTATTTATTAAATACTAATGTCGTTAATCATTTTATCTTCGTGATTATCTACAATTTGAAGATAGTAAAGCCTGTTAGTAATAAAAGAAAAGGTTTTAAACAAGCTATTGGGCGAGTGCAAAAGCTCTACCCGTTTTATTACCCATAATTAAGAGCAAATAAACGCAAAATGAACAGTACTTATTATTGTGCATAGTCTCCATTGCTATCTAAGATCTCTTGCCATTTTTCTGGTAGGAGATGAATACCACGGTGGTAAAATTCCGGCAGTTTGAAGTCAAAAATCTTGGATGGCAGATTTCACAGCATCAAGATCTTCGAAGATTTTCTGACTGAAGGAATAATTCAACGCACGAAGTAGGTGATAGTCAGTTGGTGCCATGTCAGGAGAATAGGGAAGGTAGAGTAAAACCTCCCAAGGAAAGAGCCCAGTACCTTTTGGCGAGTGATGACAGCAGAATGTGGCCTTACGTTATCGAAATGAAGGCTATCACCGCGGCGATTGATGATGCCTTGTCATTTTGCTACAAAATGTGAATGCAGCCTGTTTAACTGTAGACAGTAGAAGGCAGCATGGGTGGTTTGGTTGAGCAGCAGGACCTCACAGTGAGTAATTTTCTGCTCATCACACCACACACTCAATAACACTTTCTTGGTATAAAGTTGAGCTTTCGAAGTCGATGCAGGCGGATCAGAAGGCCGACACACAGTCTTACGACGCTTTACATTGCGGTACATAACCAACTTATCATCTTCTGTCACAATTCATGTCACGAATGGGTCATGTTTGTAGAGCAAGGAAACACATGTGGCGATTCGGTCATCCCCTAGATTAGCTGTCAGGTTATGTGGAACCACACAATCCAACTTTCTCATAAAGCCCAACTTAACCATCCGTCTTTCCACCATTTTCCGGTGTACGCTAATTCTTGCACGGTTGGGTTCGAGTTGTTCTTTATGGCTTGGGCATTACCGTCTTATCGAACGTGTGATGGCCGTCCACTCCTAGCCTGATTTTAGCAGCTTCTGTCTCCTTCCCTAAATTTACGAAACCATCGACGACATGTGCTCTCGACTATCACATCCTCCCTTTAAACTTGACAAAAATTGCGATATGCTGCAGCTGCCGTACTCTTTTTTATCGAACTCGTATATCAAACAATGTCTTATATACTCCTTCTTGCTTTCCATTTTATACAATATGATTTTTTTTTTTTTTTGAGAGGATTAACTTTGTGAGAGACAATGCATTTATATTTGAGGCATCCGCACGTTTGACTGGCTGACGACTTGCGTCATTACAATGGCTGTGGCACCAATGCCATTGAAAATTTTCATATGCAGAAACGGGTAGAACTTTCACACTCACCCAATATTTGTGACTCCCACCTTGTTTCTCCTGGAATTTGTGGTTTACTCTTTCAATGAACTCTCAAGAATATAGTGTTTTGTAAACAAAATTCTGATTTTTTGAAAACATTAGCCGTAACAGAATCAGTAATTACATTCTTGCCAAGAATATTTAAATAATGTGATGCACATCTATATGTAACTGATATCATATCTTCCGTTTCAAAATTCTGCCGCATTGAAAGCGTTTCTTGTTTATTATCCGAAACGAAACTTTATACAATGCTTTCATATGTAGCTTCTGCTGTAATTTTTGTCTCACGAGCAAGATTTGTTCAATACTCACTCGTTTTCTTATTTTTCCCGAATCGATTGCAGAAAGAAACGCCCTTTTTCCATTACAAAATATGGAATTGGCTATAACAGTGTCATTATGTGTATTACTCCATCCATCTTCCATGACAGTAAAAGTTCTCCCAGCTATTTTTTTTTTTCTACAGCAGAATCTTGAACTTCTGCTGTTGCCTTTGCTAACAAATCATTAGCCAATTGTTTTTTAGAAGCTGCTTTGTAACCTGGTCGTAATTCGGATAACAAATCCACAAATTGTTTGTTTTCAACTATTGGAAATGATATGGAGTAAGCATAAAAAATGGGCTATTTTGACATCAATTTCTTGACTTTGAAATTATGTTGTCTGCATCACAAAATTGCTGATTAAAGCCTGATTTTTTTTTTCACTTGCAGCTATATTTGATTTCACAGTTGATGATGGTGAAGACTTATGTTCATCTGCATCTTCATCACTAGCTAATATAAACTCATTAGTAGCATTAGGATCTGTTTTTGTTCTTGGATTTGAGCTTCAACTGGTACTGGTGAATGCAGAAATGTTACTAGAGGTGTGAATATATATATATATATTTGATAATTTTAAGTAAAAGTTTGGGAAATATGCTTTACCATTCTATCAGCTTGGGCATTAAATTCTTCATTATATTTTTTGCTCTTCACAATTAAATTGCCATTATCATCATGGATCAGGTTAATATGGCTCCATACAGGATTAAATGGCCGTCCTACTACATCTGATGCTCATTTTCTTGTTTTTGTTATTATGCGTATTATTAATTATTAACAAAAACTGAACAACTTAACAAATAAACAAATAAACATAAAATGACACAATATATGCTTAAAAAGAGATATGTAATCTTGTTTCTTATTTTTTAATCAGATCCTTGTTTATATTAGAATGCTTGTTTTACATTTATAAGAGTAGATCCTTTATCTATGATTGAATATTTATTTACTAATGATTGGTTAGTTGATTGTGAACTGTCTTTGGTTGATTATTGCTGTATGTATATATAAACTGTTTTTGCACAGATCTTGATTTTTTTTTTTTTTTTTTTTTTTTTTTTTATTAAAATCTGAATCAGTCTTCAAAGAATGAATATTCAAGCATTCTCTTATAGACTAGTCAAGAATCTGACAATAAAAAAAATTAAATAAATAAATAAATAAAATAAACAAATCTAGTACTGATGATGTAAAATAACATTTTGCGTAAATATTACAGTCGGCAGCAAAATTATTGAAGCACACATTAACACCTTTCACACACACATATTGTATATAGTTTGGTCGCTAGTTTTCATCATCAACTTACTTTCTAATAAACAATATAAGTCTATGTTCACAAATATTTAGTTAACAAAACAGTTTTAGATGCCCTCCTTTTAAGTAGGAATTATAACTAGTTTGTCAACGATTTTGCTGCCGACTGTACAACAAATTAAAATTGTAAAACTTAATAATAATAATAATAATAATGTTTAATAGGTATATTTAAAAAGTAACAACTTTTTTATTTAAATTTAACACAAAATTTTTATGCCTTTACTTGATGACACTGATAATTTTAAGTTTAATGCTTTTATTTTAAATCGGCAGCAAAATTATTGAAGAACTAGCAATATTTCCTACTTAAATGATGGGCACCTAATAGAAATTTGTTAATAAATTTGTTTACGAAACTTCAGAATAGAGACAGGTCTGTCGTACAGGTAAATGATCTCAATTTCGGTGAAATTTGAAAAAAACGAAAGTGGGACATCGGAAACTGGAAAACGGACAGTAAGTTCTTATCTCAAAAACCTCTCGAACGATTTTCTTCAAAGTGTCTGTATAAACACACTAGAAGATGTCCTTTCAAAAGATATTGTCGGTTAGTCCAGGAAAACTGATAGGCGTCCTGTATAAATAGCTGAATTTCAGGTATCGCAAGTACGGATTTCTTTCAAACTCGTTATATTAACTCTCTTTTATATATCCTTTTGTATGTTATTATTGTTTTCCGGACAATAATTGAGTATGCAAAGTTTTAGTGAAAGTTGATATCTCAAAAACTGTTTAAACGATTTTCTTGAAAGTTGTTACATAAATTCATTTTAAATATCCTTTTTCATGCATTAAGTGGTTATTACAGGAAAATTAACAGTCATCCTGTTTAGGTAACTCAGTTTTGTATCTCGGAAACTGGTGTTTCAAAAAATAATTTTAACTTTTTTTTTTCTTTTTCAACTTATACGTAAACTCTGTTTTATACGTCTTTATGTTCCTCTTACCTGATGTATTATGTTTCTCTTACTATGTATTATTATGTCTTACTATGTATTATGTATGCCTATGTATGTCTTACTATGTATGTCTTACTATGTATTATGTTTCTCTTACCGGGAAATTTTTCGCTGTCTACTTCGTCAGGTCAGTTTCATGTCTTCTGATCACATTATCTCCAAAAAATGCATATAATACGTATAATAGTAGATATTGGATTTCGTGTGGTTGTTTCACACCAGATTATTTTTTTTTTCTTTTTCTGTAAAATTATTTGCATAGTGTTAAAAAAAAAAAAAAATCTCAACTGCTATTGCCTGAAACACGAAACCAAAAGTAACGAGATATGAAATTATTGTAATAGATCAAACTCAATATAAGACTACAATAATACCAACTACATTAATAGAATTGAGGAAAATTATTTCCCGATTTTAATCCCCAGATTTAAGTATAACTAAAAATTAGTCATTATGCACATTTGTTAGATTAATGTGAATACAAATGGCATTTAACATCATTTTATTCCTACTAGTATCGCCTATTGGCGAAACGCGATCACATTTTTTGCAAAGCAATGCAAAGTAATTGCCTTCTCGTAAACAGAATTAAATTTCAACACTTGCGCCAATTGTTTGCCGATATGCATCCAAAGTGAATCAGCAGAGTTTTACTTAATATATTTCTTTATGTTTTGTACACTGTAGATGCTGAGCCTTTCCTGAAATGAGAGAAAATCGCAACATGGAAGCTGTTCGGGGATATAACACAAAAGCTAATCGACACAAAGTCAAACCAAAGACCAACCAAATGTCAAGTTCAGTTAAGTTAAGTCCATTGGTTTATAAAGTACATTGTTCGAACTCAAAAAGACAAATATTTTCAAAAAATTGTCGAACTGAGTTCAGGGAATCTCAAAACGTGTAACTTCATCAAATACCGAAAATCTAAAATTTTTCTGAATCTTATACTTTCTTCTTATACATGCAGAAGATATAATAACAAATCCGCTTTTTTAAAAAATAAGTGCTCGATATCAGTTAAATCAAATGTAAGAAAATCTCAAAAAGTGTAAATTCATCGAAAACTGGAAATCCAATTTTTTTCCGTATCTTCTACTTTTTTCTCGTACATGCAGAAGCTAGTATTAAATCACGTTTTTTTTTTTTTTTTTTTTTTTTTTTTTTTAATAAGTACTCAATTTCAGTTAATTGAAATGGAAGTAAATCTCGAAATGTGTAAATTCATCGAAGACTGGAAATGAAAAGTTTATCCAAATCTTAATATTTCTTCTTATATATGTAGAGAATATACACAAGTTAAGTGTGACAACATTGAGAAATATTGGGGCCAATTAAAAATTTCCTATGTTAAACGTCTATTGGATTTTTTGTAAAAAATATTAAATATTGAGAAAAAAAAATCCCGATTTATTCCATATATTTGGGTATAATTAAAAGTTAGTCATCATGCACAGGTGTTAATAATTTTGCTATCAAATTGACAAAATTGAAAATTTAAATTTCAAAAATCTAGAAACAAAATTTTTATAGATTTTATAACTGTTCACCATCGGTGTTTTGTGTACTTGACGATCAAAAACGTAATACGAAAACATACATGCCAGATGAATATTTTCGTAATGCATACATATTCAACAGCGAAATATTGTTTCATATCATTGTTTGTTCGTAATTAAAATAAACATTTTTTTTCAAAATAAACTAATTATGTTCGCCAGATAATTTGACGATCTTTTATTATTATTTTTTTTTCTGCCTAGTACGGCAGATATCAATTCTACTGCTTTGAAGTGAATCTCATTTCACTGAAATTAAATGTTAATGATTGTATTCCAAATTGGAAGGTTGCCATTTTTATTTTTTCAGAGTTTTGAAATTTAAAATTAAAATTTTATGAATTTTACAGAAAAAATAACTCAATCTAATACACACAGACTGTACTTATGTACAAATGTACCGAAATATGGGGATTGAAATCAGTAGATAATGTTTCTTAATGTTAAAAAAAAAAAAAAAAAAAAAAAAAAAAATCCAATGGATGATTAACATAGCAATCAGCACTCGAAGTTTGGAAAGGATGGCTTGCATACAAAAGGAATGTGGAAAAAAAAAAAAAAAACTTTAAAAATACATGTTTGTTAAGAGAAAATTTTGGATGATAGTAGAAAGTGAAAAAAAAAAGTGAAGAAGAAACCGACTTCGGTTAACGGAGAGTTTCGGTTAATCGAGGTGAGTTTCGGTTAATCGAGGTTCGGATAATCGAGGTTCTACTGTATATATATTTCTAAATATGCCGTCAATTTCAGTTAATCGGGAAAGCATTATATTTGTGCTTAAAAATATGTTTTCAGATTAGCGCTGAAGTAAATAGAAAAAAATCTTAAAAAATAAATATATAAAATTAAATAATAAAAGTTACATAAACCAAACCCTTTTTTAACTTGCGTATATCTTCAACATTATTAACTTTCGATCTATAACTCATACATTCAGAATTCTACCATCTAATGGCTATTTTCTCTTCGAATAAAAAAATTTGTAGTCGAGAGTATAGTGATGCTACATTATACAAATTACTGTGTCTACTGTTTTATTTGAGTTTTTAGAAACTGCCAGATTTAACAACTTTCTACGTTAGGTATTTTCCAATATAAAAGGAACGAGATATATAAATTAGAGTGCTGATTCAATGGATAAAGGATTAGCTTTCCTTGGTTCAACATGAATCACGTGATATGAACCAACAGATTGCTATGTTTGGCCCTTTATTTCTATTTTGGCATTTAATGTTTCAGTTCGGCAAATTATCAACATTAATAGGCAACACGACTGTCCTGTAACTGAAATAAATTGTTTTAAACTAATTTTTCACACATTTTACATTATAATAAATAATCAAATACTTTTTTTTTTTCATAATTTCCTAACGAATTTTAAATGTATTTATAAAGAAAAGTTTAACTTTTTAAAGAGCAAAATTTAACAACAAATAATAATTTATCAACTATTTTAAATATTTTGTCGGTTAAATTTTGAATATACGACATACAATGAAGTAAAATGTCAGATGTACCATTTATCGCTGAACTTTGTTTATCTCGTTGTATAAAATTATATCAAAATGGAAAAATGCACAAAAAATAAAAGAATTTTTAAAAACCTTCTTGACATCGTAAGAAAATAAATTTTGAATTCTGCGCATCTCGTTAATCATAACTTTCGAATGATACCATTTTCAACCTTCTACTCCTATAATTCATATGTTAAAAGTGTACCACAAATATCGTGTTTGCCTATTAATATATAGATACTGAAAATTACTCATTTTTAAAATATCTCACACTATTAAAAAATTATTGAATTAGAAAAATATTTTAATTCTTATTTTATGTCACAAAATATTTAGTATTTTAAAATTATTTCGGATGGTATATTTCATTTGTGATTTTTATCTATTTATTAATTATTTTTTCTTAAACCATTTCGATACTTCGCTTTATTGTAGTTATCTAAACGAAAAATACGTAATAGTAATTTTTTTTTTTTAACTATAGCATAAATATTTTACATTAATTTCATTTTTTTTATAAAATGCCTAATGTCATAAAGTACCTGCGAGGCGGAAATAATTGGAAAAGAAAATTAAATTCCACTAGTTACATTCTTTCGCTAGACCTGAAGTTCACTAATTACACTTGCTAGAAATGATCTAGAAATATTTTGCAGAAATATATTGTGAAAGTTGAAGAATTTCACGAAATTGTAGAAAATTTCTTTTAAGAAACGATTTTGTAATAAAAATAAGGCTCATAATTAGATTACATGTATTCACTTTTAAGTTTGAAAATGCTTTTAAAATTATATATTATTTATTTGCAGTTTAAATTTTTTTTTTTCATGTCGGTTTAATTACACTCTGTTATTTAGTTAAATTTAAATTCTGTTGGAATATCTTTTTTTTTTTTTTTTTTTTTTTTTTTCTACATTATAAATCAAAAGATTTTGATAAAGGATGTAATATGCAAATATATATACGCATGCATTATTTAAAAATAAAGAAAAATAATATAATTGCTGAAATATTACTTACAGTAACATTTTATGCTTTGATATTCGATAAAAATGTCAATAATATAGATTTTTGTCTATCCATTTTATTTTATTTTCAAATATAGGGATAAAAAAATTTATTCATAAATATATTATCCTTTTTCCCATTTTGCGGGTCACTTTAATTAAATAATAAATATTTTATTTTATAAATAACAATAATAATAATAATAAATCTCTGAAAAAATGTCGGAATTAATCAAAGCCTCCGTTTTTGACACTTTCGTCTTTAGAAATGTCTAATTTTGAAAGAAATATCATTTAATCAGCAACTCAGTTATTCTGAAATAAATATGTAAACAAACTTTATCTCGGTCCTCCACTGTCCGGCGGTGTTTTTCCTCATACATATGGTCGTATCCAGTTACCCACTGTCTGTGACAGCGTTTTAATCAGGACCGCCCCATTTTATCGCCCGAAGAAGAAATTTCATAACATTTAAAACATAAATATACTTTAATAAATAAATTCATTTAAATCGGTAAAATGTTTTCGAAAAATAAACACATTTTCACACTTAGCTTAGTCCAGATCCATACTGCCTTTGGAACGAACGCATTTTGAACGCATCATTGGAACGCATCTTTAATGAACGCATTTGGAATACACTAACTTTTTTACACTCTTTAAAGCCAGTTCAGGTTTAGGTTTATCTAACATTTTTGTAAAAAAAAAAAAAAAAAAAAAAAAAAGTCTAAATCGTGACACCACCACCACCTGTCCAAATCTGTAATTTACTAAAATCGCTGCCTTACTCCTCCTTACATAAACGACACATGAAAACGGGCCGGACGCATAACCCATAAAGTCACAATGTGTTTCATAACTCATGAGTAATGCATGAGTTTACTCGCATTTAATGTATATATATATATAAAATCACTCAGCCATTCTGTAATACACTTTCAGTTTTACAGTAGCTATATGTTATAAAATGAGAAAACGCTTCATAAATATATTAGCAATTTAATGAAGAAGCTGGGATGGAGATATCTACAGTAGGAAGCGGCCATATACGTATAGTAGTCCAGGTTCAATAAGCTCTATGAAGAATAGGAAAAGATCTCTTTTCTTAAGAAAATCCATTATTTGTTATTTCAAGTAACCGCATTAAGAATAATATGCATAGTTCATTGTCTAAATACTTATTACGAAGGCAACAAAGATAGACATCTTTTGGAAGATTAGCAAAGTTTATTTTATTAAATGACTTGAGGATACCAACTCTGACGGAAGCCATTTCGATTTATTAGTAACTTTTTGAATCTTTCTTAAAACCACATGTTGTTGACAGCATGAAGAACAAGTTGTAATTAACTTATTTCGCCAAATCTCCTTGGCATCAAAAATCAAGTTGGCTGAACACATTTTAAATTTTATATCTGGTAAACCTAAATAATAGCTAAAGGATTGGCTAAAAATTAAATTACGTCATAGGATGTGATTAAATTTTGTCAGGCATCCAGAATTTGACTAAAAGTGCGAAATCAATTGATAAAAAATATTAGAAATTATTTTCAGCTACAATGATTCAACGGAATCTATAAACGTTTGATTGGAGACAGGAAGCTACAATAAAAAAAATCGTCTGCGGTTTTAAAGCATAAAATGAATGGGTTTCTCTTTCTTTGATATTTTATTTAATTATTACTTGATGAGATTTAAAGCAGGAAAAAGAACAATAAATTATATGAAATTACAGATTAATGAAATAGAAATAAAAATAAAATAGCATAAGCGAAATAAACAAAATTGTATTAAATTCTTTTAGGATAAGAAATATAATGTTTGCTTGTATTATAAATAAATAAATAAAATGTAATTTATATTATTATCATTATTTTATTTTAAAAAGGGATATGTGATGTTTTTCAACATCACAAGCAATGTATTCGTGCTTGCTGTAATTATTATATGGAAAAAAATAATAATCAAATAATTCTCAACATATGAAAGTTCTTCGAATATCATTTAAGAAATAAAATATTTTTTATGTTATTTTGTGGCCTTTTTATTTTTTAATTTATTTTATTAAGAACCAAAAAATTTTATAATTCATGTATAAATAGCAATAATCAATAATAGTTAAAATATCTTTTGTATTGAGATCACCTCCTATTTAAGCAAAACAATTTCATATTAAGTAAAAATAACCGACTTTGAAAGACCAATTAAAAAATTAGTATTTAAGGTAAAATACGTTAATTAAAAACTAAATCTTAAAAATGGTAAATTTAATTTAAAATTTAGTTACACATAATAAATTATCCCATACCTTTATTTAAAAAATTATAAGTCTTTGTGAAACCAAGTATCTGCTGACAATATTTTATCTGTTGGCGTTATAAGATGTTGCAATAAATCTGCGTAGAATTATGCTGTAAATGTAGCTGTGAAACATCCACGATCGTTTATCAGAACTAAGCATAAGTCAGTCCGTAACACATAGTAATCCTGCTGGGGAAACAATCCCATTGTTTGGCGCAAAGCGTTATTGTTATATAAGACGCGCATTTAAACGCATCTACAGCTTATAAATAAGTTAAGGATTTAATCTAATAAGTGTTGCATGCAGATATTAATATCTGTAACATGAAGCCTCTCTTGAGTAAATGAAAACGTGCAGTGTCAAATAAACCGCAATTTTCGAATTTTAGTTTACTGCGGTTATGGCTGAATATACCAAAATGGCAAAATTGAATTTTTATTTTCAAATGTTATTTTATAGTTAATATATCACATTTGATATTACTTTAAAGGACATGTTACAAAAGCTTGAATATTGGACAATATATATATATATATATATATATATATATATATATATATATATATACATATATACATTAGATTATACGTTAAACAAAGTGTTTGGAAATTAGTGAAGTTTTATACATAAATACCTATTAAATTAGAAAAGCAAATGGAAATAACATTCCCAAAATATAAAAAAATATATATTTTTTTAATTTATTATTGTTTTTCTTTTCGAAAAAACTTTAAAATTAAATGCAAAAACTATTATATATACGAGTTTATATATATATATATATATATAAGTTTAAGGGAAACAATATCACTTTATTATCCGAGACATATTTCCTAGATTAATAAAATTTTAAAGCACGAAAAGAAGATATTTGTATACGCTAAACCATATAGCTTTAAAAAAATTCAATATATATTTATATATATTTATTAATTTATTTATAATTATGAACTAAATGCAATAACCTACTTAAATTGTTTTACGAAATAGTATAAATTTTCTTAAATCTCATATAAAATTCACATTTATTTAAGTAATGTAATTTCTCAACAGTATTAATAGAGTAACATAAAACGTATGTTCAGTGTTTTAGAATATATAGTTCATAATTATCTACTGATAAATTCAGAATTATTATAAATTAACTAAATTTCCTTTAAAAAATTTCAATTAAACTTATCTATAAGTTTAGCAAAATTCCTATTAAATTTTGAAGAGTAACAGTTGGTTGTAACACGTACAACATTAACGCTTTTAAACTAATCCTTCATACTCTAAAAGAAACTTAGACTTTCCCTGTAAAGGTGATAATATTAAACAGATGAAAATAGCCACAAATCAGAAATAACTTTAGAATACTAACTTATATATTTCAGCATTTATTTAAACATACACTCTAAATAATACATATATATATATATATATATATATATATAATATATATATATATATATATAAGACGTACCAAGAAGGAGTTGTCGGAATGGGACGAAAAGTAGTAGATGTGATGTACATATAAAGAAAAAACAGATGATTACAGTTTCAGAAAAATTGGATGATTTAATTAAGAAAAAAGTATTTCACAAAGTAAGGAAGTCAATCACATGTTGGACCACTTCTGGCTTATACGTAAGCAGTTATTCCGCTTGGCATTGATTGACAGAGTTATCAAATGTGCTTCTGAGACACATCCTGCCAATTTCTGCCCAATTAGTGCGTTCAATTGGCAAAATACCGCCCTTTTCATAATGCTCCAAATGTCCTCATTTGAAAAGAGATCAGACTACCGTGCTGGCTAAGGGAATGTTGGACCAGCAAGAAAACAAGCAGTAGAAACCATCTTTGAGCTTGGGCGGCCAATACCATGCTGAAATATACGCTCTAGATGGTGTGATATGACGGGAAACACAATGGGAAGTAAAATTTCGTCGACGTACTGCTGGCCTTGGTCATGACTCTAAACCGAAAGGTGAGTCGCCCCCCTTGCCTGTGTCCTGTGCAGTAAAGGTCCACAGACGACAACGAAAGAGTTTCTGCTATGAAAGGAGATGGCACTCAACAGCTCCACTGCTGGATGTCGAGCAGTATGGCTGGCGACAGTCAAGTTGGGATCCCTCTTTTTCAGTGACGTCTTTGGGATCATCTTTGCTGGTCATCGGGGCTCAGATCGAAGTGGATTTCTGGCGCAACCTCCTTTCTATTAATAATCTTTAATGTCACTAAAGTACCATATTCACGTAGGATCGATGATAATGGGGAATTTGGGGATTTTGTGCCGCTTTGACGGTTTATTGGTTCTCAAGTTCTTTCCTCCCTCTAAGCTAACTGCTTCATTTTTGATGCTGTATTCGGCCATGATTCACTCATTCCTGCTAACATCGACTAATAATGACATCACACCTATCCAAATACCAAACAATTCATCGAATAGACAACCGGCTTCCTTGAGCCTACTACACTCCTCGTTCAAATGCTGACATCTGTGCATATTGTTTACACACCTATATGCGAGGCGCAGATATTGTCTATTTGAGTAGACGGAATAAAATTCTCAAAGAATTTATGACCTGGCATCTAAATGTCTCTGTTCAGTGTTCGGCCACATGTACTGCAGCGTCATATATTCATTCAAAGGCAGCCAAACTTTAAAATTTTGCATTTTTCGTCTGAACTTCTATGCATGACAATTTCTATCCAATTTGCATAACTCCTTCTTTGTGAGTTTTTTTTTTCTTTTGTCCTAGAAGGTATAATATTATAAAGCTTCTATCAATTTATAAAATCTTTAACAAATGCAAAAGAAGAAAAAAAAAATCAACTTTTCAAGTACTTTTTTTTCCACTGAATATTTAAAGCCTCTTATTTATGTTATTATACATAATAATTATACATATTATATGATAATCATGTAATTACAAAACGTCGGAACCTCACAACAGGTACGTAGCTCCAATGTTTTGGTTGATCTATATATTTTTCATTATGACAGCAAATTTCCTTACGGCAAAATTGTAATTTACCGTTATATTGGTTACATATATATTTTGTGTACTATTAATAGACTTCATTTACATTAAATTATTCTTCTAATTTTACTGAAACTATTTATTCTTAAAAATGAATCAACTAACTTTTTATATCTTTAAGTCAAAATTTTAATCTATTTTATAGGTACATTTGTTAAATGATTGATCGTAAATTACCGTATAGATTTTTTCATGCATTGGAAAAAATATTAAAGTTTTATGATTGTATATATATATATATATATATATATATATATATATATATATTCACGTATCTTTGTTAAAATTCACACACGTCTATATTTCATGTCATTAAAAATATTAATGGATGTTTTTATTATATTTATTAAATATATTTATTGGATTCTTGAAAACAATGCTGGCATTTTCTCATTTGGTGTGTTTTAACACTCTTTTGTTACAATATATAGATAGATATATGTACTAGCTGTACAATTTACTTATTTTTTCACGACTAAAAATCATCATGACTATATGAATATCTCGTCAGAAGTATGAATATAAAAGCTAACATACAAATAAATTGTAAATTAATCTGTGTTTTTTTTATTTAAGATTTAATTCTTTGTATTGCTTCGCATAATAAGTTTCAGGTATCATAGATAAAAACATTTTTGATTTAAGAAGCACAGTAACTAATTTGCCCCACTATGAATAAATGCAACGTCGGTTTTTCTAATACAATTTTGTTTATTTATACATATCATATTTTTCAATGCGAAGAAAGATAAAACAGCTAGTTTTTAATAAAATATTTACATTCTATCGTGTGACTAGAATTAAAAAAATTCATTTTGTACATAATTTATTATTATGTTAATAGCATACTTTATTAACATTATTTAAAGCTGTCAAATGTTATTCTTTTCCCATTACCAGTTCCCTGGACAATGAAACAATTGAAATAATATATAGCCACCGCCTTAGAATATTCTGATAGCATTTTTGCTTCTTTGAAAGATGAAATGTTAAAATATCACAAAAATTATTCCTTTCTGAGCATTTATTGTCAAAAGCGTTATTTTCCATGCACAGACGTTTTCCCCCGCTACCTTTAAGTCGAAACAGAATTTTAGAATATTCGATAGATATCTGTTTGATTTTAGTACAGACCTAAACGTTAGCGATGCGTCAATCAATACCGTCTAGCCGTTTTCAACCAATTCCCAGAGGAACATACAGTTGCAGACATACACACAACCACGCACCTACGCACAGTCACAAATCCACGGCCAGAAATTATTCTGAAGAGATTTCTAACTTTCCTGAAGTCTGAAAAGATGAGCTGGCGCATTTTTTTTTTTTTTTTTTTTTTTTTTTTTTTTTTTAATTGTGCAGAATGTAGAGACAAAAGTCAAATTTATATATATACATAGAGAGAGAGACATAGATAGACAGATAGATAGATAGATAACTGAGAGAGAAATTTACTTGGTAGGTTAAAAAATAACAAAATACTTTAAAAGCCTAATTTTATACATAATGTGAAATACATTGCTTAAAAAATAAATAAAGTTAAAATTAATAAAGTGAAAGATAAAAAATGGAACCAACCAAAAAAATAATCAAAAAGATCTATTTCAAACTCAAAATTTATAAAGTAGATATTAGGAGATCACTTCAAAATAGGTTAAAAATATGAGATGTGTCACGTGCTGCTAGAAAATATTTAAAAAGCATTGTAGCCCACTAAATCTTGCCAAGCGAAGGACTAATCTCTTAGAAGTTCAAAATACGAAAATATAAAAGAAACATGAAAATTATATTAAATGTAACAAAATGCATAAAATATATAAAAAGGAAAATTACAGAAATACACAATAATTACTGAATGTATATAAACTTAAGAAAAAAATCTTTTAATAAACTTTTGCATAGGTTTAAACTAAATAAAAAGCCATTCCTAAAAATAATCATTAAATTTTTCCTTATTCACACTAACAAAAACAATACAAAAATCACACTAAGAAGATTAGAAGATTTAAACAACCAATTATGTTTGTCAGTTAAGATATTAGAAGAGTAACCGCTAAATTGTGCGATTTTTAATAAATTAACGAAACCATCGCGCACAATTTAGCAATTCTAAAATCATAATGATTAACGCTTTTTTTTTCTTTTCAATTATTGGAAAAACTTATATTAAAATACAAATAATACATTCAAAAACAAAATAATTAAAATTTTCTTTACATTCAAAATTTAATCGGATTTCAGAGAAAAAATAGAAATGAAAAATAAAACAATTACTAATACAAAGTAACTTACAATATGCCATTTCTATACATTCATTTGTTAATATGTAAATATTTTGTGGTGTACACTTTTACTTTTTTGGAAATTACAAATTATTCTTTTATAAAATTTTTATTAAAATCACACAATCTACTGTGGAAGAAAATCATATTTATTTATTTATTTATTTATTTTTCTGAGTGAGTAATTCTGACCGGGGTGTCGACCTGGATAGCTCAATTGGTAGAACCTTGAGCTTGTAAGTCAAAGATCCGGGGTTCGAGTCCCGGTCCAGGCATTATTTTCACTCAGTCGGAAAAAAAAAGAAAAATAAATAAATAAATAAATATTCTTTTATACTTAATATTGCATGCAATTTATCTAAGGATACTTAATTTGTTGAAGATTTGACTAAAAAAAATAACATAAATACAAAGCAGAAGGTTATTAACAATATAAGAAATACTAAAAAAAAAAATCTTTAAAGGAAAGATAATATGTTAAAATTGAACATTTTTCATAAATTATTTGTACAATTTGTCATTAAAAATATACAAATATATAAATCATTTCCTTTAATTAAAACATATAATGAGATTATATAATTAAAATCTATGTTTTCGATTCAACATACACTACATTTAAATAACAATTAAAATATATATATATACTATGTTTGTTCTTCAATCTATTAATATTTCATTATGATATTATGAAAATACCGTTTGGAAAATTATTTTAAAAGTATATTTTGTTTTATAATTAAAACAATGAAATTATTTATTAAAAGGAGCATTATTTTATATCATTTAGTGTTATTAAGTAACAAATCAAATATTTTATATCAATTAAATTTGTTATATATTTTCTGGGATTAATTTAATCAAATGAAATATCTCTTTGAATTTTTATTCAAAAAGTCTAGTGAATATTCCGATTACAATTAAATAAGCAGTTCCTGCGATTCATTTAATCGGTGCTATTTTATTTATTTACATCAAATTAACTAGATTTTGCTTTACTTATGAACGAAAATAAAATATTTTCATATTCAAAAAAGAAAAAAAAATGCATTTTGTTATTATTTTACGTGTAGTATATTATTCGAACAGGTTTTATATTTGACTGTTAAAGTAGAAATAATTCATAAATGCTATTACAAACTTTTTAAACTTTGGGCATGGTGAATAAAAAATGCTTTCAATTTACGTAACAGTAAAAGCTTTTATGTTTATAATTACGCATGCATTTAAGAGTTTCACAATTCAATTCATAAATATAATGTGAATTGAAAAACATTTTGTACTTCAATTAACAGCATTTGCATTAAAAAAAAAAAAAAAAAAAAAAACATATAATATTTTCCTCAAATTACATATATTTTTAGATATTTATTGGACGAATTGTGAGACAGAGTTATTTAAAAAAATTTCTCGAGGTGAAATTTTTGTAGATGTAGATGTGAGAAAAGAATAAAGAATATTCATATATTAAAATCATATTTCTTTGATTAGATTTTTTAATAAAAAAGAAAATTGCTACCTACTAACTATGAATTTTTAAGTAAAATAATTGAAGTTCAAACAAAGTGGAAAGATTATATTACTTAGCTGTATTCTGGGAAAAAAGGCACTTTTGCACAAACAATAAATACCATACACTGAATTTAATCAATGACTTTCATATTCTATATTTAGTAATTCCAATTAAAATCGTACAACATTCATTTAATACTGAAGAAAAATAAGCAGTAAGTCTTACACACTCCTGGAGGAGTTTCAGACTGAAAGAAAATAATTGTTTATATATCATTCTCCTAACAAGTTTAAAGAAATATTCTCTATTAATCACGTATTATTTATGAAACAATTACGTTAAATGCCACAAATATTTAGGTAGAAGGTGGAAGCAGAGTGTTATATATATATATCACCATGAGGTCTTCCATAACGATAGCTTATTCTTCATGAAATCACAATGTGTATTATACATAGCTGGGGGTGGGGCCAAGAAGGGTTAAAGATTGTTTTTTTTTTTTTTTTTTTTTTTTTTTCTCAAATTATCCTACAATATTTCATATGGAACTTTGTGTAAATATCACTTACTGTTTAAGAAATATTATAGTGAGTGTTACACATATCTGTTGAAAACTAAAGGGGTAACTCACTCTTTATGAAAAATGCAGTTGCTGTTATATACTTAAAGGTGGAGGGTTAGGGACCGCAGATGGAGATAATATATATATATTACACTACCCTATTATAGATTTTGTTCTGAAATTGTGTGTAAACACAACTTTTTGTTAATGGAAAATTACAGTGAATGTTACATATATCTGGGTGGGAGAGGAATGAAAATTGTTGTTTTATATGATTATGCTTTCCACTTTTTTTATAAACATCACTCACAGTTTTGAAATTTTTACACTGATTTTATATATATATGTGGGTCAAGAGGCTCAGAAGACAAATGTGATTGTTTCAGTAACATCATGTTATCAATTCTAGTTAAAATTAGAATAACTGTCACCTAAATTTAATTAAAAACTACAGTGAATGTTACATATACCTAAGTGAGCGAAAGGCAAGGACAGAGCGTAAGAAAATGATTGATTTTATTTTACTAATCTTCACATTCATAGAAAACATTGTATAAATAGCACTTATTATTTACAAAACTTACAGACAAGGATATCTTATAAAAAAAGATTGATGGACAAATGGAAAGAATATAATTTCTTTTATATCACCCTGTTACCGATTTATTAAAATTTGCATAAATATTACAGATTCTTTTTAAAATTACAGTTAGGGTTACGTTTCACAGCCTCTGTCTTTTCCTCAGTTAGTATGTAAAAATGAAATGTTTGATTAAAATCTGCAAAAATTTTATTAAAAACAAAGTATCTTTGTTTAATCTGTCTCTTTATCCCTTCCCCTACTTCACGCAAAAACGAAACAATTACATGCTCGTCGATGTTTAGCATGTTATTATACTATTACGTTGATGTTTAGAATGTAATTTACATGTAAAGTTTATGAAAATAGCCCTTTTTTTTCATGATAGCGAGAAAATATATTGGGAATCAAAGGAGGACAGAAAAAAATATAGTAATATATATATTATGTTTAAAAATAAAATCCTTTAGGAATAAGAAGACCCCCTCCCCCCTTCTCTCAGTATATTTTTAGGCACACTCGTATTTTGCAAGTAGTATTTGCGAAAACTACACTTTTTGTTTCGGTTTCCAAAAATAGGGGCACTTTTCTTTATTGTAAGTTGTAAATAGCACCAATAAGTGCGTAAATATCTATTTTTATTTTTTTAGAATGGAGAAAAAGGGAGACTTTTTTTTTTTTTTTTTTTTTTTGCCATTGCAAAAGGTTTATTCAAAATTTGACGAATTATTTGTGTACTAATTTAGGGAAAAATAAAAAGTGTCATAGTGCGACCACGTTTCCTACGACTAGCAGTGAGGCCGAGTCCAAAAGTTTCGAGGGATGCAAAATTGGCCGAGAGATAGTTATTTGACAAACATCCAGTTATTCAGTGTTCCCTTATCGCTTGTTTTCTCTCAGTCACCCCTATTTTAACACTAGACTCGTTCAATCCTCACTTGTGCATAGGATTCCATGGTCGCAAGAAATGTGATTGAAGAATATATGTCGTGATCACTCTAATTTTTCGTAAACAGTTAGCTATACTTCTTCAAAGTTTAATTATAATTTAAATGCTGTTAGCTGTCTCACAACCTTCTAACACAAATTGCGTTTTCTTGTTGACTACAAACACCGACGTTCCTTTATAATCCTACCTGTCCTGTTCTTTTATTGAATTATCCTCCTTAAGTTTTATAACAGTTTTTAAGATATTGGAGGGGATGGTTATTTTAAAACAAAATATTTTTTATAAGTTAACTGAATTTATATTCACATTGTAACTTCGCTTTCTGAGAGACCGTTTACAGTAGTAATATGTCAATTTCAATCATAATAGTTAAAGACTAGAATCGGTAACAGTGGGGTTCAATATATATACATATATATTTCAATGTACACTCCTTTTTCCCCCGTATATGAAAGCGTAACTTTTTTTTAATGAGCAATAAACGATATTTATCAATAGTTGTCTTGAAATTTGAAACAGAGAGACATCATAGCAAACTTTTAATCGATCTTTCTCTCTGCCCCTTTTATCCCCTCCGCACACCCTAGCTATTTGTAACAACCATTTTAGTTTTTCATAAGAGTGTCAGTGATAATTATACAAAATTCATTAAAGTCCGTAATATGGTGATATATATATATATGTAATATATTATTAAATAATATTAAAATGATGCGTGAAGTTCCGTTGGTTTACACGGGCTGGTGCAACGATCCTCTTATCATAGTGAAATAGAAGTCCAGACATCTTATATAAGAGATTAGAGAGTCCATTTGATAACTAATATCCTTTATTACGTTCTAAAGGTAGTGACAATGTATGATGATGCAGTCATGGGCCGGTATGAAGACATCCGGAGCGGTACATCCCGGAAAAAGGTGCCGATGGCCGGCACTTCGGCGAACCCCGAAGGGCCGCGCGAGCTTAGCTAGTACGACTATTACATGATGGAATATTAGTTGACGTGAATTTACTAGACAAATGATGGTCTTAAAAAGCCACGAGCTTTCGCGTGCTACCGTTTTTATACTGCATATTTCGGCGGTAACTGAAACTATTCCTATGAATGCTTATTGGATAATTAGCTAATCTAAAATCCGCCTACCTTTTACGATTGGTTGACCCGGGCATCCAGGATTTATTATTTTGCAATGCTTTACTGTTTATTCCGACTATTGCATAATTTTGATTACGAAACTTATTCTGAAATCAGATTCCCGCGCTATGAAGCTCTGATGAGAAAACAACTTTACCTGGGCACTCAAATAGAATTCCCATAAAATTGTTCTTAAAATTAAGATTTATTCTGAGATATTAATATTAAGTTATCACTTAATATTAATTTAAAATCTTGCTTATTTTATCCTTTCATATCCCCCCCTCCAAGCCGACGCTCCCCCATATTTGCCTGCAAATTTGTGGGAAGTCCCTCAGAAGTAGAAGATACTCCAGGAGAAAGTTTAACTTAAAATGGAAAATTTGACAAGTTATAAAATTTAACTTTTTTGGAAAATTTATTTAAAAATGGAAAATTTTATTTTTCAGAAAATTTTGTCTGAAAAATTTTATTATGGAATCATTATTATTGGTATTGTCACGAGAAAAGTTCTAAAAAAAAAAATAAAAATAAAAATAAAAATTTAGCTTATAAAATCTTAATTTTGGCTGCATTAAATTTTAACCAACTCAGGATGTCTTTGGCCTGTACATGATAAATACAAAATATTAATACAGTTTCTGAAGAATACAAACATATGTTATGAAAATGACTGGACAGAAGATACACAAGACTTTCACGATTAACATAGAAAACTTTTGTACTGTTGTACCTGAAAAATTTATGTAAATATGGTATACAAAAAATATAACATCATGACACCTAAAGTACACTAAAACTTAAAACATTAAAATATGAAAATTTATACAACATAAGAAATATGACTTTTAACAGAACCTGTAGGCCACAATGTATTCAAGTCCTGGTATTTAGCAACACTGCAATATGACGACACCTAAATATTTGTTCTAGTATAATAGTGACATTATTAACATAGAAATACAATAAAAGAGACTAAATATGTAATATGAATAAAACGAATAATAGTATATGAAAGTATAAAAACACTAGACAGTTTTTTTTTTTTTGTTTGTTTGTTTGTTTGGAAAACTTAGTATATGTTAAATTGTACAATTAAAACTCAACTTGAAACCTGAAAAATATTATATTAGAAAATATCAACATATAAAATAGGAAAGAAAAAAAAATAAATAAAAAAGAATTTATATCATAGGTCTGCAGGTGAGTATCCAATTTTCAGATAGCGTCTCCAGATTTTCAAATTCTGCAGTGGCTTCAACGATTAATTCCCCCCGTGACCAGGGATCATGGTAAGTACTTTATATTTGGACAAGATTAAAGCCCGACATTAATTTTAGTGACTGAGCATCGAAAGTCTTGCTCAGTGACTTTTAAAGTCCCTAACTTAACCTTTTAAAGTTTAGAATTCCCTCTGACATCTTATAATAAATAAACAAAACATAAAAATTTACTATTAATTACTACTTCTATACACAAGGGAAGAGGAAAAAAAAAATATTTACACTAATATACATGTTAACAGTTTGGTTTAACTACAGTCATTTTATTTGAATGCTAATGAGTCAGGTGACTTTTTGTTTATTTCACAGGACGAATTTGTAAATGAGTGTGAGTTGAGAGCGCTTGGCCCGGACATATTGGGAGAAATGTAACAATGAGTATTTTATTTAATTGTGAAGTTTTCATGGCTTTTACCACAATTTTGCCTGAAACAACTCCAACAATTATTTAACACTGCAATTTTGTTGAATTTTCCCTATGTCGAATTGCGAATGATAATAATAATTAAAAAAAAAAAATGACATCTTTTCCCGGAGACTTAATTTTATGAGTATCAATTTAGTTTCTGTTTATGAGGTTTCAAAACTGTAGGATTATTTATACTCTAATCAGGATATCCAGTTGATCAGAGCAATTTAATGTATTGCGACCGGTTCTATGCCAAAAATACCTCAGAAATATTTAGTACTCATATTGTTGTCTCGGTAAAATTGATGCTTGGACTCGTGTTCAGATAAAAAATAAAATAATGTTTTCTAAATGATAAGTAATGTGTGATGAATATGATGCAACTTTAGTTAGCAATGCTCATGATGAGGCTGGATTGTACCAACGCAATATTGGTCCTGTGAATTTTGAAAACAATGACTGTAGAAACTCTGTTAAAATATTTTCATTAAAAATTATGAGCAATATCTAACATGGGTATTTCTGCATGTGTATGAAATGCGAAAATGTATAAAATATGATATCTAATGAATTTTAAAATTATATAAAGTCACTAGATATATGGAATATTCCTAATAAAAAGCCTGACACATAAAAAAAAATAAACAATATAAAATGTATACCTTAATATAAAAAATATTTTGCAAGAGCAAAAATTTTAAACATGCAAGATTTTAACTGAAAACAAAAACTCTTATAGTAAACTTATTATAAAATAGTTCATTCCCGATTATTAAGTAAGTATAAAATCTGTTACAATAAGAGCATCCAGAAATATAAGAATATTTGAATATAAAGGTAAAAGTACGAAACGTTTTATATTATAATTAAATCAGTGTCATTTTATGCAGCGACACATTCAAAAAGATTCAAATATAATACTAACCACATTCAACCAGTAATAGGCAAAAGAATTATGCAACAAAAAATTTTAAAAATCAAAGGAAAAGATAAACAGGGTATATTAAAATTATTACTCTTGAAAAATCATTGGCATTATACTATAAAACTATTTGTCATACTTGACCATTTATTTTTATTTACAACTGTTCAGGTAAAACTTAAAGGTCCCCAAATTATAAGACACCCACAAAATACTTATTTTATTTATTTAGTATTATTATAATTTCCTCAAATAATAAAATTTAAGTTAATTTTTTATCTATTGATCCTTATTAAAATTGAAATTCAACACTTCAAAGTAACCATTGATATCGTGCACTATACCAAAAGTCAAATGAAATGCAAAAATTTCATAAACAAATTAAAATGAAAACAAATAATCAAATAAATTGATTCTGAAATGTCAGTTACTATTTTTAAAATTAAATTTTCTGTAAAAATAACATGTTACAGAGATATATTGCAGCAAATAAAACTTATTACAATTTGATATTAAGTTAATATACAAAATTAATAAAATTCTGTTTTTTTTTTTTTTTTTTTTTTTTTTAATGCCAACATTTCAAGAAGTTATCATTATTAGTATTATTTTCAAATAAATTCAACATTTAATAAATACCAAAACCTTAAAATAATAATTCAGAAAATTAAAAATCAATACTAACAATTAACTTTCATTAAAATAATAAATTTTAATTTTTTTTTTTTTTTTTTTTTTTTTATTGTTAAAAAATAAATAAATAAATTGAAAGTATCATCATTATGATTATTATCATTAACATTTTTTATAACTTACTGTATTAAAAGCTTCTGCTATTGGAATTAAATCAAAAATATTCTCTTACCTCGAGCTTCATCTGTCAAAACAAATAAAACTATTCGCGAATCATTTGCTATCACCAAAAAAAAAAAACACACACACACATAAAAATGAAATTTTGTATCTACTTTTTTATCACCGTATTAACAAATAGAAGAAAGAAAAGCCTCACGACAATTTATGAATCGTTCTACTACTTTTTCTTTTTTCCTTCTCTTTTGAATCATTTTAGTTGATTAACCTTGAAAATTTGTCACTCAGTTCGTTGATCGACGGCAGTAGTTATTCTTTGGCCATCTGTTTTTTTTTTTTTTTTTCATTGTAGAAGCGAAAAAGTGGGTCACCATCACCACTTCATAGTCTACTTGTCTATGCATCACTTTGAAGCAGACGTTCGAATCTTAGTAAAGAAAACTCTTATTTCACGAGTGCGGTTTTTCAGATCAATACGGAGATTATTTTCGATTTTACGTTTGACGATAAACAGCAATAACTAACTATTTTTTTTTTTTTTCAATGATAAATAACAGAGTCCATCGCTTTTCCCTCTTGATTCTGCTGCTGTTTTTAACCGATCTAATTATTCCCTTAAGTTATAAGAAAAGAGTTTTGATTTCTCTCATGACTCTGGATCACAATCTCTATTACGGCAATTCATTCATCCTTTCAGCGCGGCGCGGAAATTCTCTCTCAATCTCTCGTGAAAAGGGAGAGGCGAGTTCTTATTTTTTTTTCTCCTTCAGCAGTATGCAGGGATTTAGTCACAGGAATTTAGTATTATCGTTACCGCAGGCACTGGGTCTTTACAGTAGTGGGAGGAAGCACATTGTTCATTGTTTATCTCGCGTATTGAAAAATCTTTGGCTTGCATCAGCAAATAATGACAGCTACGAAATATATTCTCAATATCATCTTTCTCTAGATTTAATGTTCAGAAATATAGATTTCTTGCTTGCATCGAAAAGTCTTAATATCTACGATCTCTGGATCTCATCGCTCTCCAACACATCAAAGTTTCGATTGAGTTAGCGTTCAGAAATAAGTAATAATCCATCACTAATGATTTCTTCTTTCTAGGGTTTCCACAAAGCAGGTATTGCTTTATTTTTTCTTGGGTTTCCATACACTAGGTGTACATACCTGTCGACTTCTGTAATATATTAAAAAATAATATTAAAATGATAATGAATGAAGTTCCGTTGGTTTACACGTAAATGGCGCAACGCTCCTCTTAAGTAGTAAAATAGAAGTCCCATAAAATTGTTCTTAAAATTAAGATTTATTCTGAGATATTAATATTAAGTTATCACTTAATATTAATTTAAAATCTTGCTTATTTTATCCTTTCATATATATATATTCTTTCTCTCTGTCTTAGCATTAAAATTGCAAATGTGTAATTTAGAAAGTCTTTCTTTGGATTCATGATTTGATATTTATTATTTTTGATAATTGTAAATCACAATTGTGCCTTTTATTCAAGGTACCCATTTTTCCTGGATACACCTAAGTTAATAGCAAAGCGAAGGTATGAAAACCTTTATACCGAGAACAAATATGTAACAACATTGGTTTAAACGTTTCATCATATATGGACAAAACAATATTTTCTAAAGAAAAAGCGTGTTACTTAATGATGATAAAATAAAAAAACTCTATACGACACATAAAGTAACTACTGCATATTATTAAGATAATATTGCCCTTGAAATTCAGTCATGATAAGTGTAATTTATTGGTTTGTATGGTTTCACAAATTAACAGCGTTATATATCGCTTTAAAAAAAGAAATTGGCCAATGAAAATTTTTATTTTCAAAAAGAATTTTAATTTTTAAAAAGAATTATGTTCTGCAAATGCAAAGTTTAGGTGATATGCTAGATTTCAGATTTTTTTTTTTCTTTTTAATATTCTTTTAGATGTAAAGCTATCAGAATAGTTTTATAAACTCCTTACTGCGTAGTTAAAAACAAAAAGCTATATATTTCCAGTCATGTTGCTTATAAACAATATGCACAAAATAATTCTTACCTCTGGAATAAAGTGGCTTAGATATTCCGCTCTCGACGTTGGAGGACGGGATGTGTCCGGTTAAACATAAATCGTGCTCATCAGGCTAGACGTTCACTGTTTTCCATAGTGCTATCTGAATATCGCGTTAATACACAATGTAGTTCTTTAAAAATAAATCCATGCTTTCCAATTTCGCTAGACGTAGGTTAATAGACGAAATTCATAGTTAACTGGCCTTAACCAATACACCAAAACATCAAACAACGCTAAAAAATAACTAGAACTATATTTTTACATATAAGGAAAGGACACGTGACGTCACTTGCAGTTAAGTTATGTTTCGAATGGCAAAACATTGGTATTTCTACCAATGCAGGTTGATCTTTTGCCATTCGAGAGTGTAAAAGGTTGATTCGCGGAGCGTTTGTTTATAAGCATGCCCTTTTCTTATAAGCATGGATTAAAAATGCATAAAGTGTTAAATGATGAAACAATTTATTACAGACGTAAACTGCTGCTCCTGTGGCGATCTTCACAGATGGCTCCAAGACTGAAAACGGAGTAGCAGCTGCACTCTGTGTCCTTAACAAGAATGAAACCATCTTCCAGTGGTCCTGCAGGCCCGAAAACCACAATTCAGTCTTTCAGGCGGAATTATTTGCCATCATTAAGGCTGTCGATTGGGCTGAGGAATATGCTCACTCTTACCCAAGTATTAACATCTTAAGCGACAGCCTTTCGGGCCTGCAAGCCATTGCCCGCTACAGGAGCAGGCACCCAATAATATTGAAAATAAAACTTAAACTCTATAACCTAAAATCCATCATCTTCGTAGCACACGTTTCTGCCCACAGGGGTGTCGTCGGTAACGAAATGGCAGATCATTTAGCAAAAACAGCCACAGAACATGCAACGATTGATTTTCGCTTACCCGCACCCCAGTGGCGGCTCGTGAACCGAAAATAGGTGAATAGCTCAAAAATAATATTGAAGTATTTTTAATGCTTAATTTTTATTAAGAAATGTCTTAACTAAAATTAACTAAAAATACTTATTTAAATGTAAATTTATGTTCTATAAATGAATACAGTGTAAAATACAGTGTGCCTCTTCACCTATTTTCGATGCACGAGCCGCCACTGCCGCACCCCCTTCGTATGTAAAATCTAGACTCAAGGACAAATTAAAACAAAATTGACAATCCTTATGGGATAACTCCATCAAAGGCAGATATACTTATAACCCGATCCCAAATCCCACTTCAAACACTTGGACCCTTACTCCCCCTATCACGGCCTTTTTCACGGGTTATGGCCCATTTCAAGCATATCTTTATAGGTTCCACCGACGACGCTCACTCCTGTGCTCTTGTGGTGAGGAAGGCACTGCTTCCCATTACTACTTCAACTGTCCCCTTACCTCCAGTTTTCACCTACGAAACCCATCCCTAAGACCAGTAAACTGGTTAGATAAAGTCATCCCAAGACCCTCCCTAACCAAAAAACTAAATAAAATCTATGCACTTTTAGAAGATATTACTAATTTAACAAATTAACCTCCGAGCTTCTTCCTACTGGCTCAGGTTGCAACCTACAATTCTGATCATCCCAAGCCACTCAGTTCTGCAGCACGACTCCAAAAAAGTACAGCAACGTTACCAAATTAACCACTGTTTCCCCTTGCCGCGTGGGGCGAAAGCATGGCAACAACATGCAAGTGTCAAAAAGACTTTTATCAATGTTCCTAAACCAACTCAAAGACTAAAACGAATGAACTGAATTACTTAATTATGGACTCAGTTAATGAAATCATAGATTAAAATTCTATTTGCAAAGTCTTAAAAAAGCTATTTATTCCTCCTTGTGCCCTCTGTCACGTGGGGTTTAATCCCGGCACACCTGCTATAAATAAATTATCGCCCTCTGTCGGTTGAGGCTCAATGCCTGGCGAATTTGTAAAATTCTCAATAAACGTTGTTGAATTCTCGCTTGTTGAATTCTCAATAAACGTTCGGAGCAGTTCCCTCTGTCTCGTTCACTTGTTGCCCGAGACACTGAAGCGCTCAATATCTCTCCAAGAGCGATGAGCGGGGACTGTCCCCTGTTCAGACGTAAACTGCTAAGATCATATTTCATAGGATCATTTCTATAGTATGAATAGCGAGTTCGCTCACCGAACTTTGCATAGACATAAACTGCTTATAATTTATGGAAATTGAATACCTTTTATTTTTTTTTAAATATTCATTAACGAAAAAAAATCTAAAGTAATTATGTATTATCAGGGGTGCAAGAGTTTCCGTCTCAAGATGAAAAACTGACACCAGTGTATTTTTATCAATAATTTTTATCATATTTACGCTTTAGTTTATTGCGATTGAGCATAATAGAAATCATTGATAACGAGTGGTGGTGATAGTCTTTAATTTTGAGTTTGAAATTCTTGCACCCCTGTGTATTATCATTTAGAAAAAAAAATAGTTTGTAAAAATTAGTACTGTAGAAATATTTGCATTTAATTTTACGATTATAGGGATATATATATATATTCATAAAGTTAAAATTCAGTTTAATCTTCCCTTTTAAACAGTTACATACAGCAAACTATTGTCTTTTTCTGTAATGACTGTGTTATTTTTTTTTTTTTTCGGTTATCCATTTTAAAGCTACAAAATTATTCAAATATCTTTATCCTTCTAATAATATATCTTAGTTTTTATCTTTGGTTTTAAAATAAATCAATTCATGTGTAAAAATATATGTAGAATAAATGAATATTATAAATGGAAGTATAAAAATAATCAGTTTGTATTCATTTAAAACTAAATTGGAAAGTTCATGACTAATATTCATTTTTTTTTTTTTTTTTTTTTTTTTTTTTAACTCAAAAGAAAGATTTTTTAATTATTTTCTTAACTTTTTTTTCACTATTCTTATCATGAGTATAAGGACAAAAACGTTAATGGTAATAATATTTTTAATTGTGTTCGAAAAATTTGTCATTTATTTAAAAAAAAAAAAAAAAAAAAAAAAGATTTAAAAAAAAAAAGAAAAGAACATGAAAAATGGAAAATGAAAGAAAAGAAAGTATGTGTCGAAAACATATTTTAACGAATGCAATTTCACATAATTTATTTTAATTCATCCTATTAAGAATAGCTCTTAATTAGCGTGTGGGTTTCTAATGTGTTCATATGATTCGTTGACTTCTGTATTATCAAACAATTAAATAATGTTTATATATATTTATGTGTATCTGTGTGTGTGAAAGAGATAGAGTGTGTTATGCACACACAATGTGTTTTACTACAAGTATCATGCATTAGCATAAGACTAATCAGGACAAACAGGTGAAATGTAATCACATAAAATTTATGGCTCCAAAATACATGAGCTAGCAAAGAAAAAGTGTTTATATTTATATACAGTTGGACACTGCTGAAGGTATATATATATTTATTTGTTTGTTCATTTATTTATTTATATTCTGCCCAGAAGAAGTCAGAAAAGGCTCACAGCAGTTTGGAATTCCTAGCGTTCACATAATTTATAGGCGTGCCTTGTATCTTTCTTATAGATATACACCCCGCGATAAAAAAATAGGTACAAAGGGATTTTTCTTTGATTTTTCATAAAATAACATTATCTAAATTGTGCTTATCATTTATTATTATCATAAAATAACACTATTCCTGGACTAATTTTTGTTTTAAGACTAATTCAGAAAAATTTTAAGACTAAATTTTTTTTCTAATTTAAGACTACACACCGCTACAGAAAGATAGGAACAAAGGTTTTTATTTATTTTATTTATTTATTTTTTAATTTTTAAATATGATTATTTTGAATATGAACATTTTGAATAAGATTCAAATATTTAATATGTTTTTGATATGGTAATATTTTGTTATAATAATAAATGATCAGCACAATTTAGATAATGTTATTTTATGAAAAAAAAAAAAAAAAAAAAAAAAAAAAATCCCTTTGTTCCTATCTTTTTGTCGCGGAGTGTAGTCTTAAATTAGAAAATTTTTAGTCTTAAAACTTTTCTAAATTAGTCTTAAAACAAAAATTAGTCCGGGAATAGTGTTATTTTATGATAATAATAAATGATAAGCACAATTTAGATAATGTTATTTTATAAAAAATCAAAGAAAAAACCCTTTGTACCTATCTTTTTGTCGCGGGGTGTAGACATACATTAGACTAAGGGTTACATACAAACGGAACGCTTGCAATTTCAATGACGTAAATTTTACAAGTTTTTTTTGCAAATACAGTCGGCAACAAAAGTAACAGAGCACTAGCGAAAATTCCTATGTAAAAAAAGTACACTTAATGCAGATTTGTTAAATAAATCCCTGTCGAATCCTGTTCTTAGTCAGTCTAAGAACAGGATTCGACAAAGATTTTTTTTAACAAAACAGTGTTAAGTGTGCTTTTTTCATATAGGAATTTTTCCTAGTGCTCGGATACTTTTGCTGCAGACTGCAGTCATACATTTGGAACGCCTGCAAACGGCTTTGCAACTGGAAGTGCTTCATTTGTATGTACCCCTAGGTCTTCAACTGAATCAACTTTGGTCTTATACGCTAAAGTCTTCATATGACACCAAAAGAAGTCAGGAATAGTAGGTTGATCTATCAGGCTAATTAACAAAACTGCCACCACCACTGCTCCCAAATGTAATATTTAGCTTTTGTACTACTGGTGTAAGAAAGTGAAGATGTGAAGAAATTCCACCATGAATTCGCATTGAATGAGGAAATACCTGAAAATAAATTGTGGTTGAGTATTCAAAAAGACACTAATCATTAAAAATTACTTTTCTGTGGTAACTATATGTTTAATTATGTAGTGCTTTGTTACGTTAAAACTTTATAACATCTTTTGCCGTTGATCGCTTAGATATCAAATGTTTAGTTTCCTGTTTGTATTTTATCACAATACAAGTTGTTCACTAAAGTCAGTTTCCACCCTTTTAATTACTGAATGGCTGCAATCATAAAAGTTATGTCTAGGTATAATAAAATTGCTATGTTCAGCTCGATGAGATGACTTACAGCACCACCTGATGGATATTGTTAAATTTAGCGTTCCGATCTCGGAAACGGTACGAGGTAAGGTGTAAAATGATTAGAAAAGTTGTAAAGAATCATCAAATTTCGTAAAATAAGGTACTTTATAAACATGAATGACAAAAAGAAGAACTCTTAAAACGCGCATTTGTTTGTTTACAATTTCCTACACTGTAGCATGTCAAAACGATATTAGAAATAAATAAAAACAATTAGTTGTCACAAGATACATTTTATTTTCGATGTCCAAATGTTTCTACTTCAGCTGTTTATTTTTCTAAGATCGTTTTCTCTCACAAAAAATTAAGAAATCACGAACAAACAAATGCGCTGTTTATCTTCTGGCACTAGTGCGCATGACTACAACGTAAGCTTTGGTACTAAATTTATGATACTCTACAACTTTGTAATACAACTGTTTCTCTTGCCTCATGTCGTTTACTAAAAGAAAAATGCCTCTGTCGTTATCGACCAGGTATTGTACGCGATTCCGTCTAGTAGCGCATAGATATACGTAAATTCTCTTTTTACGATTATATCTAAATACATTCGGTAATGTAATTGGGAGGGAATGAACTTTAGTGGGATACCTATGTATATTATAATCACGTTCCAGTTTGATAGGAGAAAGCGTTTTACTTTTGAATGTTACAACTTAAATTTCAATAAGTTCCAACAGATATTTACCAAGGTTCTTTTGCATGTCGAATTTAACTTAAAGTGAAAAAAAGTTATGATTACTTACATAATTATAGGTTCTCATGGGAATGGATAAGAAATTTTGAAAATTTGAAGCGCATAAACTTACCACAGACGCCATGTTTTAAGGTGCATTATCATCTTGAAATGCTGATTGCGTAAATGTTCAAAATACCTCCAAAATAGTCCGTCAGGCACAACTTTTAGAAAGACTGTGTTTTATTTCGAATTAATTATTCCCTTGAGCATAAACCTTGAGCATAAAAATCTGTTTGAAATGCTACGCACCTCCGTAATATAATGTAAGGAGAATGTTTCACTATTTTCAAAGTGCGATTTTTATCAAGTCGGTCATATTTTCGTTGTCAGATCTGCTTGTTTTCATTAGCTGGAAATATGTTAAACTTGACACATCAGAGAGAACCAGTTCAGCCCAATAATTAACTAATAATTTTTTAATTTTTTAGTCTACTGAGGTCTTCCTTTCCTAATTCTCTTCAATAAGAATGGATTTTTTTTTCAAATTTTCTGTCATTTAAACCTGCTTTGTTTAATAGTTGCTGCACTGTAGTTAAAGGAATTGTGCTGCTAAACACTTTTTCTAAATCTCCTTTATGTTCTAAATGTAATGCAAACCGATTTTATAAGCAATGGCTTTTCAACTTACGATCATCTCGCTTGGAGGAGCAACATGGCCGCCTAAAGTTAAATTTCCAGTTTAAACGACCAACAAATTTTATATCTTGCTAAAAACATTTTTACCAATATTTCAATAACATTTCATTACTTTGCTATCGCGCATATTAAAATATTTTTTGATTTTCATTCAAAAATTAATTCTTTTTGTGTCATCGTTAATTGCTTTATTATTACCATTTTTGAAATAATCTCTAAAATTACAATATTCCTGACAGTTGCATTTTGTTCTTAACACTGGACTCAATGTTAAAGTGTATGTGGAGGACAATATAATAAAATCTGTTCGAAAATTTGCTTTTTAAACCATAAAATTGGCGGTTGTAGAATGTGAAAAGGAAAATATCCAAGTGCAGGTGGAACTGATTTCATCGAAGCCGGCAGCCGCGATTACAGCGCGTTACCTCCCGATGCCGGTATTTTGACGTGATTTTACTAGGCAAGAGCACACACGGAGAGAGTCCGCATTCCCCGCGCGTTTTTTCTTAAACATCGGCATTTTTGGCGAGAATCCTCACCCCTCCTTCGACTAATCATTGGCTATTAACTTAATGATTGGCAGCTTAGCTGAGGACCAGATCACCGGGATTAAATAATATGCATTATCTAACCACAAGAAAAGGAAGATTGCACTTACTCAAGACTCAAGATTCGCTCATTTTTCTGACTTTAGCGTTATGATCGTGCATTGTTATAAAACTTACTTTACAGGGGAAACTTTAGAATTAATTTCAAGTTAAGAATTTCTAATGGGATTTTCTTTAAGTTATTACTCACTATTAATTTTAAATAATGAAATAATAATTTAAAAGCTTACCTCTCTTTATATAATTATATATATATATATATATATAAGCAAAATATTCAAAGCCAGATAAAAATGTAATCCCAAAACACATGTAGGGAAAGTAATATGAGAAGTTTCTGACGAAACGCTGGTAATTTAACCAAAAAACACGATTCTAGCCCCTAACTTCTCACAGATGGAAGCAAGACCTTACAGCAAACTAATTTTAATTACTACAAAGCTTAAAAAGCAATTAAATTCAGAAATCAAGCACAAAATATAATACATCAATATAAAATACAAGAATATATAAATACATACATGGACAAACTGGAATAGTCATTAGAAAATGGAAAACTGAAAACCACCTCCCATTATAAACACAGAACCCGTTTCAGCTAGTAGGACCACTTACCAGCACTTAAATGTCGCCCAAAATGGAACAACAATCCTTAAGTGGAATTTTAATCAAGAATACTGAAATGTTTATTGCTTAAAATAACAGGATACCGGTTAACAGTTAGTATGTTTTTGAGATTTTTCATAGCCAGATTCAGGTCTAAATTGTTATTGCAAATCATTTTTATTCTGTTTATTTGGGTGAACATAACATTTTTTAAAACTTTATGACTGATACAGGACAACCAATTTGTTAAATTACTAACTTTAAAGTTAAAATATTGCCTTTTATCATAAATCCCAATAAACCTGTTATTATCTATTTTTTTTTTTTTTTTAATCCAGGAAAGAAGCTTGGTGTTCAGAGTCAGTACGTTTTAATATCTGTTTTATATTCCAATATTTTATATTGGTGTATAATATTTTGTCCTTGGTTTCTGAATTTAATCGCTTTTTATACTTTGTACTAATTAAAATTCGTTTGCTGTATGATCTTGCTTCCATCTTTGAGAAGTTGGGTGCTAGAAACGTGTTTTTTGGTTAAATTACCAGCATTTCGTCAGACACTTCTCATATTACTTTCTCTACATGGGGGATCTCCCCTTCTTGTTATCAGTAGTTCATGCTATCAGTAACTCAGAAACTAATCTTTATTTCAACGAGAATTTTAGAAACTGTTGATGTTAAAAATAATTCCCGTTAACAAGGTTCGAGCGTATGTATACACACACACACACATATATATATATGAGTTCACCAGCTGACTTTGACGTTTTTATACAGAGACTATTTTACTACAAAATCTGAAATGGTATTAAATCTATTAGTTTTATAGGAATGTGATCAATATACATATGTATATAAACATATATACATTTCTCTATTAACAAAAAGATTGTAAGATTGTTACAATATATATATATATATATATGTTAGAAATTGCCTACAAAGGAATTAATATTTGAGATATTGTTTTAATTTAGTTTTCACTTAGAAAATAGTAAATTACTTTTCATAATTAAAATAGTAAAGAATGTTAAATATTTTATAAAAATATTGTTATGGGGAATAATCATCATTTACAAAATATTAACTTTTTAAAATGCTACATAAAACGTATTTCTTAAAAAAAATTACTGTTTTTCCTATGCTGCAGTGCTTACTTATTTATGAAAATGAATCTAAGTCTCAGATTCAATATTAAATATGGGCACAAAATTTGGTGCGGGAGATATATATTATAAATAAATATACTAATGCAATTTGGGTGTATGTAGGCCAACATAACAGACTACAGTATGTCTCAGGTGTACGTGAAAACCACATCACAGATTCTCTATTACATAAATAAACTAAGCTTTCTGTCTAACATCTACATTATAAAAAATGTGTTGTTTGAATTTGGGAATATATGGATAGATGGCACTAATATTACTTTCTGCACTTTCTTTATAGTTACATCACAGCATCTACTGGTAAATAAGACATCGGATTTGGTATATAAAAAGTTAACTGTGACAAATTCTGTTCATTAACTCGCTGAGCGCAGCGCAAATTCTTAAAATCCATTTAAGTTCCATAATGATTCCTCATCTAGTAAATAAAAATTAAGAAATTTTTTAATAAATTTTCAATCATTAAATGTAATATTTTAAGTTTTGTATCCTAATTTTATATCCGCCACCGATGTTTGACGCGGCTTCATATCATATTTGACATTGTCAGCCATCGATGGCTGACATGGCGCTCAGTGTTTTAATTTTTTATTGGTACTTCTTTTACTTTCTAGGTAAAGCTTTCACTGAAATGTTTGAAGTATAACATGTTCTGCACATTCCTAATGTTCCTAGATGATTCCTTCAGTACTTAGAGATACAGTCGGTAACAAAAGTGTCCGAACACTAGCAAAAATTCCTACATAAAAAAAGTACACTTCATACGGTTTTGTTAAATAAATCCTTATCGAATCCTGTTCTTAGTCAGTGTAAGAACATGATTCGATAAGGATTTATTTAACAAAACCGTATGAAGTGCTTTTTTTTTTACATAGGAATTTTTGCTAGTGTGCGGACACTTTTGTTACCGACTGTATATGACAAAATGCATAGAATCTGGAATGGCTGACATGGCGCTTAACGTGTTAAACTCTTGTGTATGATAACCTGGAGGTTATATAGAATGCTATAGAAGAAAATTTTGAAATAGCGACAGTATACAAATTATTTTACCATTGATATATTTGTAACCCATTTGACTATTTAATAAATCTCTTTCAAATAGTATTTGAAATTTTATGAGCATCAAAAAATAAATAAAAAATAATAGTACAACTAATGTAGAAAAATTGAATATTTTGCAAAACGATTTGTGGCATATGGTTAAATCCTAAATAAATAAATAAATAAATAAGTTTTTTTTTTCTTTCTTAAACGTTCCAATAAAAAATTTAGGCTCATTTTTCATGAAGCTGAAGATTTTATAAAAGCAAAAATGTGCTTAAACGACAGGGCATTATATGTTTATATATATTTTTTAATTCATTCCGCATATCTACTGTCAATAAAACTTTACATAACAAATATATTGTAAATTATCATAATTTTAAGTAACTTTTTTTTTCATACATGGAAAAAATAATTAAAAAATAAATATAAAATTGAACGATGTCTTTCCTTCAAAGAGAATTTATTTTTTTAATCTATTACAATTGACAATAATAGAATTTATAGCATTATTAGCATACATCAAAAAGTTAAAAAAGCTAGTATTTTTAAAATTCAGAAAGTGAATTAAAATTGAAAAAAAATCAAATAACTTATAAATGCCTAATTAAATAAAATTAATCAACTGAAAACCAATTAAACTTCTAAAAGTTTTGAAATTGTCAAATATTGTACTTTTAAATTTAGATTAACTTCGATATGTATGAATTCGTTTTTTAATTTCGAATCTCAATTTGTTCTTTAAAAGTTCTTTAATTACATTTGAGCTCAAACTGACAAAGTTAAATTTAATTAATAAAACAAAATAAGGAACATAAAAGAAACTATTTATTAGTTTATTTGAGAATTATCTATTTTCATTTTGCTATAATTAAGGTATTTTAGATTATTTTGTTGCTATAAAATAATAACCAATCAATAAATAACTAGTGTGAATCTGCAGTTATTTTTTTAATTAATAGTACGTTGTGCGTGAATATATATATATATATATATGTGTGTGTGTGTGTGTGTGTGTGTGTGTGTGTGTGTGTTTGTGTGTGTGCCCATATACAGTAGGTGTTGAAATTATTAGAATTTCTTTTATTTTTTGACATTATTTTCGATTTTCTAAACAAAATACTAAAGGAAATGACCTGGAACTTCAAAAATGCGAAGAAAATTAAAAAAGCTCATTGCTTCTCTTATCGATTTAGTCCACAGTGCAAGTAGGGGACCAACCAAAAAATGAAGAAGAGTGAAAATACTTTGGATCACTCTGTATCATAAGGAGCTACAAATGATTCATAACTTAAATAGATTACTGCGCATATTATGTAAATTTTTTTTTATGTTTTGATGCGGAAAAATCGCAATTATTTAGGAGTATATAATTTTTTTTTTTTTTAACTTAGTAGTTATTTTGACAGGTTTTTGCTTATAACTAGAACGGATTTCCACAAAATTTTACAAAACACGAAGAAAATTTGACAAAATGTTAAAGAAACATTATTCTGAGACATACAATTCACAGGTGTTGTATTCGTTGAGATATGAGCATTACCTTAACAACACTACTCACCTTAACAACACTTCTCACCTTAACAACGCTACTTATCCACATTCACATCGTTAGGATGCCTTGAGGAGGAAAATACATTCCATGGACGTCCTCGGGTTATACTATGGATAAGTGTGTTGTTAGGGCAGTTTACGTCGTGGACTTTTACAGTGAAACTGTATGTTCTTTGTTTCCCCCTGTGTCTATATCGGTCGGTATTCCTACTCCACAGAATAGGTCGCAAGAAGCTTAAAATGGCACAGAAACCCCGTGCTTTGACTCTACTAGAGAACGGGGACACGATGACAAATAAAGCTAGAGATCTGAGAAATCATTCTAGATGTAGCCAGATGTAGAAAATCTTTACGAGGTTAATAAAATGTAAAATCTTATGTCAAAATCTTAGTATTCAAGTGGTTATTGTATATATTGCATTGCAGTCAGTCTTTTGTCATCTTACATTTACATTATACTACCATCTGTAGTCATTTAGGCTTGAATCTCTGGCTATTCCAGATCGCCGCATCTGGCTACATCTAGAATGATCTTCCAGGATCTCAAGCCACATCTGTCGCAGAAGCTCCTTTCTCTAGAAGACTCAAGTCATGTTATTTCTCTTCCATTTTAGTTTCTTCTGAAATACTGTATGGAGTGGAATTATCGATATAGGTTGCCAATTTTTTAAGAAATGAACGATACTTGTCGGTGTGAGCCAAGAATACACAACCTCACTATAAAAGTCCTCGACGTGGACTGAGTATTATTAGCATAAGGAAATTTCGCCTGTGACCGACTAATACAATATGTTTTTATAGGTTTCGCAATATTTTTGTGGCAGGAACGTCAAAATACATTATTTTTTCTTTCCCACAAGTGCAAAGATATTTTGGTTGCACTATATATAAAGTAAAGCGAGAAAAGATGGCGAGGTATGAAATACTACGCGCATAGTGGATCGGAGGGAAGGTGTAAAGTGGGCACGCTTACGATGCCAGGTTGATGAGCACTAGCAACTGTGGATTGTCGACATGAAAATGTGCGATGATTGTTTCGAGTTTCTAAGATAAAAAAGTATTTGTTTATTTTCACAGATAAATGCTTGAACTTTCATAATTTATCTTAGGAATTTCTATAGAATAGCAGTAATACAAAGAATATTGTTATTAAATGATTTCTGAGAAGTTACTAAGCTGGACTAATGGTACGATCACCAACGTCTCTCTGTAAAAGCGAAAAAATATTGAATAAAAGTTTTCAGGATCTCTCCCACCAAAAAGGAAGATTTTTCGCTTTTGCTCCTTAGAATAAATTGATTCTATTAAGCTCTGTGCTAGGATATATTATACAACTTATTGTTAATGACAAAACATAGGAGATGAGTTTATTGATTATCTAAAACTGTACCAGATGAAATATTCGTCAAAACACTCTAGTTTAAGTGTGTTACTTGTTGAAGATGTTTGCAAGAAGTTTGCACCTTTGCACCAATAAGTGAACCGAATCTGAATAACGACAGATTAGGTCAATAAACAAAAAGCCCTACAAATTGAAAGGGAAAAGAACTAATTTTAACTTATATTAAAAGGATACTTTGCTTTGGATTATAAAGCAAGTAAAAACTACAACATTAGGAACGCTAAAAAGAAAACAATATTAGGAAGCAGACAGCTGTTTCGGTAGTCTTTAGCGTACAGTCTTCAGTGAAAAGAAATCAGAGAAAAGTTCTCCTATATATAGAAAGGGGACCGGATTCTGTTCAACCAATAGAAATAGGTGGAAGGTGGGGTGAGTGGCCAATAGGAATTTTGGAAACATTAGTTGTGCAAAGTGTAGAAAAATTAAGAAAGTGTGGAACAAATATAAAATTTTCAACAATCAGACAGATAGGAAGCGACGAAATCACAAGTAACAAGATTTTAAAGATTTTTATAAATACAGAAAGCCTCATTGTAGTCGAGCTCATGAAAGAAATTAGGCCTGCAAAATATTTTAGCTGAATCAAATTTAAAATTATGATTTTCATGCCAGCAATGCTTAGAAATAGCCTATTTATTGGTTTCTTGCTTGCGGACGTAATTAATATATTCTTTTAGACGAAATCTGAGACTGCGTTTAGTTTGGCAAATGTATGATAAACGACACTGGCAGGAAATTCTGGATACTCTAAGAATTATGCATACACTGAAAAAAATAGGTTCTTAAAAATAAGTATATATTGTCTCAAAATAGCCCCGAAACAATATATGCTTAAATTTGAAAACCCATGGAGTCATGTTTCAGTACATTGACATGTCAAACATGGGGATATTGGGATTCTTATTGGTCAACCCCATTTTAGAGCATATCAATATACTCAAAAATGAGTTCATATGTTTTCAAATTTTAGTATACATTGTTTCAGGGCTATTTTGAGACAATATATACTTATTTTTAAGAACCTATTTTTTACAGTGTATCTATAGGATCTTTTAGCTGAGAAAAGGTGAGTTTATTGAAAGGCGAAAAAATTATTTTTAAATCATATTGTTTGAGAGTTTTAGCTATAGTATGACTGGATTTAGGAAAATAGGGTAAAACAATGCTGATATTAGAAGAGACTGAATTATAAGGTGTGCCCAAATGAAAAGGAGACCTTAGCTGTAGTGGCATATATCAAATCCCAGTGAGTTAATGTGTTGGCCGATATATGGCATGGTTGTATTGCAACATGAACATGCAAAGTTAACGGTTTCGCATCAATATCCTCAATGTTGGAGAGTCATTTCCGCAGTTCGTTGAATGATGGATTCCTCCAGATCAAAACAAAAATGTTCGGCTGTAGATGAGTTCATACGGCAGAATCGCCGGATCACCACACGAGAAATTGCTGTTGAATTGTCGATAAACAAAGTAACTGTGCATCACATATTACTTAAAAAGCTTGGTTACGGCAAAGTTTGTGCACAATGGGTGCCCAAGCATACGTCAGAGAATCAGAAGACGGAGAGAATGGATGTTTGCCTGACCCGTGTGTTGAGCCCTCTCCACTCCCTTCTTCGCGCTGAGATCAGTGTGGCATATGGCAATTATTTATAGTTGGACTATACCACTATAATTATAATATTGTTTTTAAAATTTCTTCACATATAACTTTAGTCTCCTTTTTCATTTGAGCACACCTTTTATACTGATCTGGAGGAATCCATCATGCAACGATCTTCAGAAATGACTCTCCAGCAATGAGGATATTAATGTGAAGCTGTTAACTGCGCATGGGCATGTAGCAATACCAACATTGCCATATATCGGCCAACACATTAACTCACTGGGACGTGATATAACGCCGCTACAGCTAAGGCCTTCTTTTCATTTGGGCACACCTTATAGTAGACGAAGTACGAGGGAGTTGTAATTTTCGGATAGCTTTGTAACAATGGAAGGGTCATAACCTCTGCCAATTGCTATGGCTTTCAGATATTTGATTTCAGAGTTTAATAAATCAAGGTCCAAACAAATATTAAGAGCACTGTTAACACTAGTGGATCTGCAGATCAGGAGCCTCAACGTCCTATTTGCATCAGGCATTTTTCAATAGGTCATTTTTATTTATTCCTTATTATATAATAGTATATATTGATTCGATCAACTTATTACCATAATCAGATACATTCCTGAAGGGGGCTGCCGCCCCCCTCAACCCCCCGCTGTATCTCTCTTTGTATACCTATTTGTATATCATATAAAGTGTTACGAAATTGTAAATAATTGCATTTATTTTTGTATAAATTTTTTCAAAGAGGCTTAGTAAGTCGATAAAATGCTAATTTTGTGCATTTCTACTCGTTTTAGCGTTAAAATAACCTAATTTTCCTTTAAAAACGCATTAAAAAGCACCATATAAGGGAAGAAATGGATTTGGCGCAAAATTTGGCGACAGTTTCCCTCCTTGGCGATTTTTTTGGCGACCTTGGCGAGAAAATCCTTATTAGGGATATACCAAATATGGAAGCTCTAATCTCATTGGCTGATGAGATACGATAATTTTCCAGAACATTCTGTGTACGATAGAATAGTATAAAAGGAGCATTTTTTTAGCCAAGGCGGCCAATCTCAGATCTGTGTCAGTTTCGTCAACTGCTTGCTTTGCTTTGAGCCTCTTTGAATGAGACTTGCTTTATGTGTTATTGCTAAACAGTTTGTACCGTTGTTTTGCTGTTAACGGCTGTTTTTTAAGCTATACTTACTGGTTGAATTGAAGCTGATACTTGGTTTATGGACCTGTATTTTTCTGGAACTTTCTGTGAATAAATCACTGAATTTTTGCAAGTTTCGCCTTTCATTCTCGGACAAATTACGAACCCCCAAGTACGCAACAATATGTATTCTTAATAAACAACGGTCTTGTATTATTTCCCTGAAATTCATAAATACCAAATTTCATACAAAAAAAATTACATAGCATATCGGAAATATTTTGCGTAACCTTTAAACTAATTATCAATTCTATGCCCAATATTTTCAACAGGAAAACATGCTTTTAAAATTCTAATAAAATTTCATTATATTTGATGGTGTGTAACCATGTTAAAATACACTTTTAAGAAATGCCGACTATAGACCGTAATAGTACGAAATTCCTTTATGTATCCCGGAAAAGTAGCCACAGTCATTATAAACGCCAATAATAAGAATAAACCAAATTAATTATAACTCATTAATTTTTCAAACTAATTTGACATCATTTGGATGATTACCATACATACTCGGAATTATTTTGTGTGGTCCCATAAATTATTTAGTCTATACATAACCTTTTTTAAGAGAAAACATGATTTTAAGCATCTTTATAATGTATGTTAACTTTATTAAGTTCAATTCAGCATAAACGCATTAAAGTGCGCACTTAAATAAAAATTTGTCCATAGGCTTTAATGTTACGAAATTCTTTTGTGTGTCTCTGTAAACGAACCATAAACATTGTATACACCAGTAAAAACTATTCAGCTTATTTTGCGTTTAAAATTAATAATTGTTCCAAATGTAACATCGTATGGATGACTAAGTGACATTGTCAGAACACTTTTGTAAGGTCCTGTACATTAATTAGAAAGCTTAAGAGCACATATTTTCTTCAAACAACATAAGTTTAAGCATCTTACTCACGTACTCTAGTTTCATTTTCTTCATTCCAAAGGAATGATATTAAAATGCGTTTAAACGAAATTCACCCCATACGCCGTAATGTTAAGAATTTTGGCGTGTCCCTGTACACAGTTTATAAAAAATATAGCAATAAAAATTATACAGCTACTTATATGCAAAGCTGGAACGTGTGCGCCAATTTGCAAGTCAATCGAAGGATTTTTGCGGCCGCTCTTGCGGTACACACAAATTTTTCCCATAGGCCGTAAGGATAAGAAAAATTTTGGCGTGTCCCTGTACACGAACAACAAATGGAATACACACCTAACATTATACAGCTAATTCCGTTGGGCTCATGAATATGTGTACAAAATTGCAAGTCAATAGCGTTATTTTTGGGGCCGCTATCGCGGTACATACAAATTCTTCCCATAGGCCGTAATGATAAAAAACACTTTGGCGTGTCCCTGTACACGAACTACAAATGGAATGCACACCCAAAACTATACAGCTAATTTCGTGGGGATCATGAACATGTGTACAAAATTTCAAGTCAATAGCGTGATTTTTGCGGCCGCTATCGCACGACAGACAGACAGACGGACAGACGGAACCCAGAATCCTTTTGAGTCTCAACAGAGGGCCTCCGCTGACGTTTCGGCAAAAATTGGATGTCAATAGCTTGATTTTTGCGGTGGCTATCGCGGTACATACAGATTCTTCCCATAGGCCGTAATGATAGAAAATCTTTGGCGTGTCCCTGTGCACGAACTACAAATGGAATACACACCCAAAACTATACAGCTGATTCCGTTGGGCTCATGAACATGTGTACCAAATTGCAAGTCAATAGCGTGATTTTTGTGGCCGCTATCGCGATACATACAAATTCCTCCCATAGGCCGTAATGATAAGAAAAACTTTGGCGTGTCCCTGTATACGAACTACAAATGGAATACATACCAAAAACTATACAGCTGATTTCGTGGGGCTCATGAACATGTGTACCAAATTTCAAGTCAATAGTACTATTTTTGCGGCCGTTATCTCGATACATGCAAATTCCTCCCATAGGCCGTAATGATAAGAAAAACTTTGGCGTGTCCCTGTATACGAACTACAAATGGAATACATACCAAAAACTATACAGCTGATTTCGTGGGGCTCATGAACATGTGTACCAAATTTCAAGTCAATAGCACTATTTTTGCGGCCGCTATCGCGCGACAGACAAACAGACAGACAGACAGACAGACACAGCCCAAAACCGTTTTGAGTCTCAACAGAGGGCCTCCACTGACGTTTCGGCAAAAAGTATAGAAAGCATTTTCTGGGTATGTGGATGACCTGAAAGTGCAGGGGAGGTAGAAGGACTGCAAAACTTTTACAATAAACGGTAGTGGAAAATCCATTTACACAGCGAGAGACAAGTGTATCAAGAAATGGAAGTGAGCCATTATTTTCTATTTCATATGTAAACTGGATATTACTGTCTATGCAATTTAAAGTTTCTAAGACATGGTCAATATTGTGATGAGATGTGTGGATAAGCGTGAAGGTCTCATTAACGTAACAGGTCCAAAATGTAAATGATATTTTCGTGAAAAGTGAACTTTAAAATTAATGCATGTAAATATCTGCGAAAATTGCGGAGCGAGGGGATCCCACGGCTAAACCTTCAGACTGACGATAAAATTTTCTTTTGAAAGAAAAAGTAGTTTGTGATAAACACATGCGGGTTAGAGAAATTAATTCTTGTATTTCAAATATTGTGAAATAAAACTTTTTTCATCTCTTTTCGAGGGAAAAGGGGGCGCCACTTATTGGAACATTAGTGAAAACGGATTTAACATCAAAAGAGACCATAGTAAGATTAGTATGAGGGCAGTTTGGATATTTTTTGCATAGTTAATAGAGTTGTTTACAGCATAAATATTTGTAGAAAGAAGGGGAGCAAAAATAGTGGTTAGAAATTTAGCTAAAATATAGTAAACAGTACCGATATTAGAGACTATGGACGAAATTGATATTGGGTTTGTGGAATTTTGGTAAAGCATAAAATCTAGCACAATTAGCTATAGAAGGGATAAGATGAGATCTAGTGGAGTCCAAAAGCAAGGGGCAATACTTAATAGCAGATTTAATTTTAATTAATTCTTGAGGCGAGTGTCACGGGGCAGAGGAATATAAGGTCCATCATTAATTAGTTCGGTTACAGTATCCATATAATATTTTTTTAAATCTAAAATAACAATCTGACTGCCTTTATCTGCTTTAGTTATGATGATATTTTCATTAGATTTTAATTCATTCAAGGATTTTTTTTTCTGCATGGCTGAGATTTGACTTAAAATTTTTAGAATTGGAATTGACATTATTAAGGATTAAATGACGAAGATATTCTTTCTGTTGGTTAGTCAGCCGAGAAGTTTTGAAAGCTTTTACAACAGGAGGCATTAACTGAGGAAAAGAAGGCGGTTTAGAAACAGCAAAATTTGAATTTAGTTTAAGAACTGAATATTGAATACCGGAAATTTTGGCATTTGAAAGATTGACAATAGCATTTTTATTGACAACAGGAAAGTCATTCGAATGAATATGACTCTGTGAAATACGAAGGCGGTTGAATTTATCGTGTAATTTAACTGAATGTTTAAGAGAGAAGTTGTCGCAATGAATCCAGAAATTCATATTGATCAGCGTGGAATTAGAAAGGTCAACAGCTAACTTTAGATGGAGAAGGAACAATTATTTTTCAGTTTTAGAAATGATGGTACGAGTTTCCTTAATAACTGCCCCTAGAACATTAAAATGAGACCTGAGTCCTGCTTTGTTCGCAAAACAGGAACCAGAAATAATGCATTTAAGTTGAATAAATTTAGGGATGATACGTTGTCTCTTACACTGTAAAATAAACTTCAGACGATTGAAGGCACGAAAAGTTTTAGTACGTAATCGGTATAAACGATGAACTAATTTTCACATCATGAAATAATTCATAAAGGAAATATTACGATGACGGTACGCTAAAAATTACCTAAACAGCTGTTTGCTTCCAAATATTGTTTTCTCTTTGGCGTTCCTAACGTTGTAGTTTTTACTTGATTTATAATTTTAACCCATTCGAAAATTCGCATTATTTGGAGACCGTTCCCGGAATCAAAAACTTGATTTTGCTTCATATCATACCATTCATTTTGTCTGTATATCATTGCACAAACGGTGTGTTACGGTCTTTTTTGCTCAGATATGCATCTCACACGCGGTTTCCAATGCGTCTTGAATGGGTTAATCTAACTATCTTACCTAGCAACTTAATATTATTTTGTAATTTTATCTCATTTTGATTTTTTTTGATTTGTTTTTCTTATTTTTTAATACTTTCCTCTCTCTCTCTCTGTCTATTTTTTTTTTCCATTTTTTTTTTCCATTATTTTTTTCTGAATTTGTATTTATTATTTTGAAATAGCCTCTCCTAATACCAAATTATTTGTTTAGAAAAACCTAGTAACGATGTTATTTAAATTCACATATTATTATTAATAATATAGTCGTAGTTATTTTTGACAACAGTCTCTCCTACGCATGTGCGCAAACATACTTGCCCTGTAAGGATAGATACCACAAAATAGCTCTCTTATTTTTATAGCTGACGCTTAAAATTATAACATAAAAACAAAACAGTAACGCACATGCATAGAAAACTAATGAATTCAAGATTATTCAGCAATAATTAAACAAGAAATTATCATTTGCATTTTTTATCATTATCCTGTTGAATTGTGCGCAGATACACCTATCTTTACCTTGGCTCAAACCATAAAATGACTCCAATTTATTGAAACAAATAACGAATCAACAAGGAAGAAATATATTAACAAACTTAAAATAAACCACCTACCTTACGTAACGAAAGGAACAAAAATAAAAACAATTAATAAAAAGCCATAACTAAAATTTAAATCAATTACATAAATCGAAATCAAAACAAAGGTTTAAAAAACAAGAAATCAAATTGCAATTAAGGCTTCATTGCCTCGAATAGCAAAATTTTTTATACATATAGCAATCCGTCGTTGCAAACAGTATAGCAAAAACCCATTCAATGCCTAATTACATAACTCGTTTAAAGTTAGTTTCATAACACCTCACCTTGATTTTCCTTAAATATTTTCTATGAAGATTCTGATCATAATTTAGGGCTTTATAAGAGGAAATTTTAAAATTTTGGTCCGGTTGTACGAATTAACTGCTCATTTTAGAGAAATTTAAGTTTAAATATGACTTTATTAGTGTTAGTGAGCTAGATTTTAAATTCTGATCAATAATTAAGGAATATTTATTATTTATTCGTCTTCTTCATCAGTCAGATCAATACAAAGAAATTTTTTATCATTTAGGATGTACACCGATCATTTTTCGCCAAGAAGTTTAATTTAGCAACAGTAATTTTAATCTAGGTAGCGCATCAAATATATAAAAATTATAAAATATTTTAATTAATAACATTAAATGTAAATAATGTAATAATTGAAATGTGGCTATAAAAATGAGAAAGAAATATGAAAATGGGAGAAATAAGATAATGAATGTGAAATTAAGATAATAACTAATAAGTCGAAATAAGTATAAGTATTTAAAAAATGTCTTGTTACAAAACGAAAAAGATGAAAAAAAAAAAAAAAAAAAAAAAAAAAAAAAACATTTATTTATAAAAAAAATAATAAATGCCCTTTTCTTAATACACTAAAAAGAACAAAATAACTTTCTTACCTCAGTACCGCCGATCTGAATACTTGCATTTTACTACTATTCCCATAAAATTGCACCTCAAACGAAGAAAAGGGAGGCTCAAACCATTTTATACCAAAAATTTCCAATCTGGCGAATTTCAGCTCGCATTTTCATAAATCCATAATAATTTAAAACTAAATTAAAATTTTAAATTATTATTGGGTTAAATATTTATTGGGCTTGAGCCGCCCTTTTCTTCGTTTGAGGTGCAATTTTATTGGAATAGTAGTAAAATGCAAGTCTTCAGATCAGCGGTACTGAGCTGAAAACCTTATTTTGTTCTTTTTAGTGCATTAAGAAAAGGACATTTTATTATTTTTTAAATAAGTGTTATTTATATAATCAAATAATATATATATATATATATATATATATATATATATGTGTGTGTGTGTGTGTGTGTGTGTGTGTGTGTGAGTGATATAATTTAACATGCTTGGGTAATTTGACATTTTGCAAATTTCAAAATATCAGTGCAAAGTACCACGAAAATGGAAGTTTTGAAAAATCTCTAAATGTCATTCGAATTTAGAAATTTTTGGACTGTGAATTTATAATCGATATTTATAGCCATATTTTGACTTTCGTAAAAGTTGGTTTGAAACTTGCTATTTGAAAAATATTGTTTTACATTTCGATCCATATTAAATCAGCAAAGAAGACTTAAACGTCACACTTAAATATATTTGTTCGTTAATATATATTAATGTAATGAAACGATGTTTTCGACACTCACCTAATATAATATTTTTATAGTCAAAGTATTAAAAGAACATTCCTTTAATCTGACCAATTTGCGCTTACTGTCACTTTAACAAAATTTTATATCATTTTTGAAAAAAAAATTCTATTATTTTAATTATTTATTTAATTTCGTTCTTTAAAATTAAAAATAAACCATCTTTAATACATTGAAGGTATACTTAAAAAAAAAAAATAATATTAATAAATAAACAGTTTAGAAATTTAGAAAATAAATTTTAATGTAACAAATGCAGCATCTGTAAAAAGAAAAGAACTTTGATATTAAGTCCCCCCTCCCCCATCTTGTTCTCAAAATTCTTCACAACCGACTTTTCGAAACGTCAGTTCTGAGGAAAGTAATGGTTGCATAAGATTTTACTTCGAGGAAAACTCTTGTTATAAGTTATTTATTTTATTTTATTGTCTGGCATAGTGATTGTGTGAGTAAAATCATTTAGGATATTTTACTTATAAAATAAAGAGCTTTATCGATAGCGTCATTGATGTTCTACGAAGATTTTTGTATTTTGTTCCATTGTCTGCTATTTTTTCTAAATAAAAATTTTGAGCTTTATTATTTTTTTTTTTCTTGTATAAGCATAGACAGTACTTTATTGAAATATAAAACGGCATTAAAATCTAAATAAAAAATAAATACATAAATAAAATAAAAAATAATATTATTATTTTTAACACCGTGAATAAAGTTATTTTCTTTAGATAAGAAATAATATATCACTTAAAGAAATAATATTTACTTAATAATATACTACTAACGTTTACAAATGTATTACATAATTATGTGATATTCAAATTCCTAATAATACTACTAAAAAAAATCATGTTTCTATGTGTGTAAACGAGTATATGTGTAAATAATGATAATTATAAGTATTCATAACAGACACACACGCAAAATCGCAAACACACACACACACACATATATGCATAAATAAAGTAATTTCTACTTAATACCATAAGAGGTACAAAAAAAAGAAAAAAAAAATGGCAGCTTTAATTTAACTATGCAAAACTAGTATTGCCCTATGGTTATAATATATATATATATATATATATATATATATATATATATTTATTTATGTTCAACAAGTGTGGACGTATCATGAAATTAAATAGTTTTGAATTATAATTATAACTTAGAGTATTTAAATAATGTGATGTACTTCCCACTTTGAAATGTTAAAAGATGGACATTATCTTGAACAGAATTAAGTAATAGTAGTCGCTGACTGATAAAAAATATAAAAACAGGACCGCTATGTTATAATTGTTTATATATATACATACATATATATATATATATATATATATATATACCCAGGTAAAAAAATCAGCAAAAAACCTTTAAAAAAAACCTTCAGGAAAACTGCAGGTATTTCGGACTATAGCCTGCATCTTTTTTACAGGTAAAAAACCTGCACTTTTCCTGAAGGTAAAATACCTGCAGTTTTTCTGAAGGTAAAAAGCCTTCACTTTCCCTTTTATTTGTCCGAAATAACTGCAGTTTTCCTGAAGGTAAAAAACCTGCAGTTTTCCTGAAAGTAAAAAAGCCTTCACTTTCCCTTTTATTTGTCCGAAATAACTGCAGTTTTCCTGAAGGCAAAAAACCTGCAGTTTTCCTGAAAATAAAAAAAACCTTCATTTTCTCTTTTATTTGTCTGAAATAACTGCAGTTTTCCTGCAGGTAAAAAACCTGCAGCGTTTCTGAAAGTAAAAAAAAAACTTCATTTTTCCCCTTTAACCTGTCCTATATATCTGCAGTTTTCCTTAAATTTGTTCCCGAAATAAATTTTCTTACATATAAAAAAGATCTATGCAGTTTTTCTTTAGGTATAAAGTTTTTGTACCTAATCTGGATTTGATTTTTAGTACCCATTATAATATATGAAGAACAAAATATTTGCAAAATTTTATTTACTTTTATGTAAAAAAAAAAAAAAAAAAAAAAAAAAAAAGTTATAGAACACTTTAACCAACAATTTTATGTTTAATAATATCAATTATATTTCTTTAAATAAAGTATAGGCAGTCATATGAAATAATCATAGTACTAAAATAAATGGAAATTTTTTGTGAAAAGGTTACATAATTTTGTGTACGATAGCTAAAGCTTAATAAAAAGGTAACACCAGCATGAAATATGTACGAAACTTTGAATAAACATCATAAAGCAGAAGAATACTCACAGCAATTGCTTTGTATCGAAAGAAAACAAGACTTTTCGTCAGGGAACAAAAAGGGCACAATGGTGAGGTTCATTCTGCTTTGTTTGCAGCACTCATGTCTACTTTATTACCTTTTTTTCTTGGCTTAAAACATTTGTTGCAAGCTCTTGCATGTTATAATGTCAGGGATCGCGTTGGTGAGCTATAGCGCACCATTGATCTCAATTTTAATGAAAGAGATGCAGAATTTTTTTTTATTGTGGGTCACGAGGACCTGTATTTTTTTCCCAAAAAATATCCTTTATTCTAAAACAATAAATTTTCTTTTATTTAATTCTGAGTCATCAGTTCAAAGCAATTTATTTTCCTGGGCTATTTAGCTCTGAATTTAGAAGAATGGGAGAAAGATTCTTTTTACCTCCTTCAAAACCAAACGAATCGCTGGCTGTATCCTTCTCTGTGGACTGCATCTGCTGTCTGATCCAGTCGAAAACAATGACGTCACTTTTCTCCCATTCCTTGTGCATTCTGTCTGACGGAGCACATGCGAAATTACCCAAAACCAGCATAAGCATAAAGTGATAGACTGGAGATGAAATGCCTTTTTTTGGGGGAGGAGGGGATTTGTTTGTTTATTTAGTTAGCGGAATCAATCAGAATTTGCAAAATAAGCAAATGTTATTTCACGGGGAAAAAAGTGCTCTTTTGAATAAATTGCAATATACAATATAGTACCGTTTATCTGAAATTCCAAAATCCAGAATAATTTCAATTTTTTCTTTTTCTTTTATGATTTTAAAAACATTTAGTATTTAAAAACAAAACTTAAATAAAGAAGAATTTATTTTTCTCTAGAAATAGTTAAAAATGTTTATGGTCTGGAAAATCTTCTGCAATTGCAACCAACCACATAAAAAATTCTCCAATTTTATTTGATGGTCTATTTCAGGGTTTTTTAATTTCTTGTTAAGACAGTCTTACTTTCTAAAAGTAAAGAAAAATAAAAACTTTTCTTTTAGCGATTTGCTCTTATGATCCTGTCATCATTACATTTAGTGGTACCAATAACGCAGCAACTATGAACCACGGCGCTGACGGGAAAGCAGTGAACAACCAAGCCATGCCGGCCGAGGCCGGTTTCTGAAGCAAAATCTGCGTGAAAGCACATACAGCAACTGAAGACAATGCAAGAGAAGAGGAAAAAAGCTACAAACTTCTGAAGATGAGAGAGGGTGGAAATTTCATTTCAATATTAAGAGGGGGGGGGGGCGATTGAAGTGAAACAAACGGCCAGGGTGCGTATAGGAGGGGAGGGGGGTAAAGGAGAAGGCAGGACTGCAGAAGCAAATATTTGTTTGATAATCGCCGCTTCCAGTACTGTTCTAGGCCCAATTCGACTTATTTTTCAATACATTTTTCTTTCGTAAATAATATTTAGACAATTTTCAATTAAATGTGCATGTGTACATGTTAATATATGTGTATTATAGCAGTTTTATCTTTTTTATTTTCAGCTCTAGATTCAAAAGAAATAAAAATATTGGATTCAGGAACTTTTCAGAATTATTCAGGAACAAATACTACTACTACTAAAAAAAAAAAAAAAAAATCTTATGTATGAAAAATCATACAAATTATTCTTGCATAATTATAGTGTTAAAATGGATATTAAATAATGCATCTAAAATATTCGCATTTATTTTTTTATTATAAAAAAAAAAAAAAAAAAAAAAAAAAAAAAACAGAAAATTTAGATTTTTTGGCTAACATGTGCAAAAAGGTAAGTTATTCTTTATATACAGTAGAACCTCGATTATACGAAGTAATTGGGACCAAACCTACTTCGGATAATCGAGAATTCATCAATAATCATCTAGTTTAATATGTAGTATCGTCATTGAACTGGTATTATGACTATTTTAACTGTTAAATAAATTAAAATCATAAATGAAAATAAATTTATTTCTGAAACAAAAACTTACAATGGTTTAAATGGAAGCTTGATCTGGTGTAAATTGGCCATCCTTTGCCGTGTAGCTCTATCCGGAAGTTAAAGAGAATAGGTTCTTTGCACTTGCTTTCAATCAGAGGGTGCAATAACATTCGATTGTTCTGGAACTCGGCAGTATGACCTTCCAAATTTCGAAATGGGGTATATTTTTGTTTAGAACAAGGACGTTTGAAAGTGCGGAAGAGTACACTCATACCGAGAATTAAGCTTGCGAGAAGGAATTCTAAAAAAGGGAATTCCAAAATATTTATCTGCACTCGTAGTTTGGAAAGGACGTCTTGCATACTAAAGAACTTTAAAAATGCATGTTTGTTAAAAGAAAATTTTGGATGATAGTAGAAAGTGAAAAAAAAAAGTGACGAAGAAACCGCCTTCGGTTAACGGAGAGTAGTTTCGGTTATTTGAGGTTCGGATAATCGAGGTTCTACTGTATATACTATTGTTAGTGAGTTGTGCAAGTTCAAGAAAATTAATTATGAAAAAAAAAAAAAAAAATTCTGGAAACTTCTAAAATCCTGAATATTTCCCACAAAGGATGGGATCCTATGATTTTTTTGTTTTAAGTGTCTTTATAATAAGAGACTCATTTTTTTTTTAAGATTATTAATCTTATTCCAAATCTATTGCTGTTGTTAAAATGATCATAATTTTTACTTTAAAACTTCTTTCAATTTCATTAAATAATTTTCTTTGCACTTTTTATTAATTTCACTATTTTAACTATATGATCAAACACAAGTTTAACAGAGGTAAGTGCTGATTTCCCATGACAAAAAATAATTAAGTTAGAAAGTTATTTTCTTTTTAATGCAATGTTTCAAAATGTAAAACGGAATTGTGAAAAACTTTTCTGTGTTTGTGGGAAATATGAGCAGTTACACACCCCCGCCCCATCCCCAAAAAAATAAATCAATTTATACACATATGTTTTTCAAAAATAAATTAATAAATTGTGTATTAAGACATAAGAAATGGAGAATACTGAAATAACATAAAAATATATTCCACTAAAATATAAAAACATTTTAAAACTATGAATCTTATATATATATATGATTTATTTATTTAAATATTTGTATATATATTTTTTAAAGGGTGAAAAGTGAAAAATAAATTTTTATTTAGTTTTATTTATTTAATTTAAATTAATCCTTTTTATCATCTTTTTTCTTCCACTTCTTCATAGACTAAAATTCTCTCATTCAGAATTCCGTCATTTTATTTTTCTCATACAGTATCTGAAAAACAAAAGCAATATCTTTATTAGCAGGATTTTGCTGTTGAAAACAAACACACTGAAAATCTTTGATTATACACATAAGAGTAAGCCTGCACAAAATGATGTTTTGCTTAGTTCTTAACACTATACACTAAAAAAATTAAGTGTTTTCCCACCAAAAATTAATTGTATAAAAGACTGCCTTCTAAACCAATTTCGGGTCTTAACAAATAAAAATAAAGACATTCATTTGAAAAATATCATGAAAATTTATACTGTACATAAAGGCTTTTTTAGCTTTCAAATTTTACTGTAACATAAAAGGCAGCTTTCATAAAAAAGCAATTTTTTTTTCCTCAACAGTGTTAAATATTTACAAATAAAATTGAACTCTTATAATTTCTTAAAGAGCTTTCTATAATTTTATCAAATTTAAGTAAAACAGCATTTTTAAAATAATAATAATAATTATTATTAATTGTTAGCATAAATTATAATGTGTGTGGAAATGACTAACATGCAGAAACAAAACAAGAGAGCAAGCAGATAAAAAATGTATAAAAGACTTGCTTCTGAACCCATTTTAAGTTTCACTATTTTAAAGTAACATGTCTTTCATTCTACATGTGAGCATGATGACAATTTTTACTGTATACTATTGCAAAAGTATCTATAACACTCAAATTTACCAAAACGTAAATGAAAAGTTTCATGAAAAAACGATCTGGATTTTCTCATGAAGTGCTTATTACTTACAACTAAAGTTGAACTTTTATAGTTTTTATAAAGCTTTCAATTATTTTTTATAAAATTTAAGCAAAACAATCTTTAAACAAAGTAATTGTTTGGTGCAAGTTAAAATGGGCAAGGAATCTAATAAAATGTATATACAAAACGAGGGTGGGGGAACTTTTTTTTTTAAATACCAGCCTCTATACACAATTTTAGTTTCACCATATAAAAATAACAGGCTATTCTTTTATTATATATTTAACATGAAATATTTTATTGCATAATTATGTAATTAAACAGCAACAAAACTGAAATTTAAATGAAGCATAAATGGCAGTTTTCATGAAAATGTGTTTTGGATCTTTCTCACGAAGTCTTAAATAGTTGCAACTAAAACTGAACCCTTGTCATTGCTTAAAGATTTTTAGTATTTTTATTAAATTTGATTAAAATGGCATTTTAAAGAAAGTTATTTTTTAGTGCAAATTAAAATGTATGTGAAAATAACTAACATGCAAAAAGAAAACTAGAGAGTAGAATAAAAATTTGTGAAATAATCGATTCTGAACATATTTTAAGTTTTATTATATAAAAAATAGTGTATCATGCATTTAATATACGTGCATGATGCCATTTTTTTTTTTATAATTATATAAAAATACCTATAACACTCAAATTTTACCAAAACCAGAAATGGTACAAGCTTACAGAAAAAAAAGGCTGAACTTATCCCCCCCCCCCCCTCTCAAAAGTGGTATCAGGCAACTGACACAATATAAATTTTTCAATAATAAAAATAATGTTAAATCTGATTGCATAGATGTACACACAATAAACAAAATCGGAATAATAAATCTTATATTGGATATCATATTAATTATAATTAAAATAGTTGTAAGTACTTAAAAAACAGACAAACTTATTACATATACTTGAAAATAAATTTATTCTATAGAAGCATTGTTTGCTGGGGCAATTGATTAGCAAAAAAATGTAGTTCAAGTTCATTAGGAAAATGCAGTTGAAGTGTTATTTCTTCTTCATTTTCTCCAAGTTTGAATTTGACATTTCTTGAAGCCAATCACATAGAAATTGCTAATAATATACTGCACAAATTGAGGCTGACCCCCCCCCCCCCCTACACATGTCCAAAAAGTTTTAATGTGGATTTGCATTGATCCCAAGAATAATTATTCTCAAGCTTAAAAAGGCTGAATTCAGCTTTAAGGCTGAAAAGTAACATGTCTGCAAAACGTAAAAGGTAGTTTTCATGAAAAAGCGACTTGGGTTTTTTCTGATAAAATGCTAGATATTTGAAACTAAAATTGAAATCTTGTAATTTATTATAAAGCTTTCAATTATTTTTATAAAATTTAAGCAAAATCATTTTTTAACATAAATTAAAATGGGCGAGTGAGGAATCAAGAAAAAAAAAAAAAATGCATGAACAAAACAAGACTACAGGAAAAATTTTTAAATACATGCCTCTATATACACATTTTTAGTTCCACATATAAAAATAACAGGCCATCAACAAGACTGAACAAACATTATGAACAACAAAACATCAACAAAATTGAAATTTAACTGTAGCATGAACGAAAGTTTTCATGAAAATGCGTTTTGGATCTTTCTCACGAAGTATTAAATATTCATAAGTCATAACTAAAGTTGAACCCTTGTCATTGCTTATAAAGATTTTTAGTATTTTTATCAAATTTAATGAAAACAGCATTTTAAAGAAAGATATTTTTCAGCGTAAATTAAAATGTATGTGAAAACGACTAACATGCAAAAACAAAATAAGAGAGTAGAAAAAAATCTTATACATTTTAAAAGAATGGCCTGTTATTTTTATATGTGACTATATGTGTGTATATGTATACAGGCAGGTGTTTAAAAAATTTTCCTCCACGCTTGTTTTGTTTACGCATTTTATTAGATACCTCGCCCATTTTAATTTATACCAAAAAATGATTTAGCTTAAATTTGATAAAAATAATTGAAGGCTGTATAAAAATTATAAGAAAATTATATTAGTTAAAAATATTTTACACTTTATGAGAAAAAAACCCAAATTGATTTTTCATGAGAACTATCTTTTACGTTTTGGTAAAATTGGCATAATTCCTGTATGTTAAATGAATGACATGTTACTTTTTATATAGTGAAACATAAAATGGGTTCAGAAGCAAGTATTTTATGAATTTTTTTCTACTCTCTTGTTTTGTTTTCACATGTTAGTCATTTTTACACACATTTTAATTTATACACTGAAAAATAACTTTCTTTAAAATGCCTGTTTCAAATAAATTTGATAAAAATACCAAAAATCTTTATAAGCAATGACAAGGGTACTGTTTTTGCCCCATAGCCCCACTCCCCCTTACCGCCCCACCTGGGGGCTGAATTAAAAAAATTCCAGAAATTAGTTTTTACATATTTGTATTAGCTATATTTTAGAGCAAAAATTTCACATATATTTGTTTGAGCTATATAGGATTATGTGAAATCATGTTTTGCCCCCTTTCCCCCCCCCCTTCCTTGGGGGCCGAATTTCTAAAATTCCAGAAATTGGTTTTTAGACATTTGAGTTAGCTATATTTTAAAGCAAAAATTTTACAGATATCTGTTTTTTGTTTGAGATATGAAGGATTTTGTGAAATCACGTTTTGCCCACCTTCCCCTTTTGGGGAGCGAATTTTGTAAAATCGCTTCTTAGTGGATGCCTACGTCATAGAAAGAATATTGTCACAAAATTTCATGCTTCTAGGTACAGGGGTTTGGTGTGGGCAATGATGAATCACCCACTCACTCAGTCAGGAAGAACAATTTTATAGGTATAGATTATAAGAGTTCAATTTTAGTTGTAAATATTTAGCACTTTATAAGAAAAAACACAAATCGAGAAAAATGTGCTTTACAACATTGTTTGGTAATTTTTTTCCAAACTTATCTATTTGGCACAGTTTCTTGATTTTTTTAAAATGGCCAATTTTACATGTTTTAAAGCAACTATCTAAAAATACGGCATAAAAAGTAGCCTTTAAAAAACTTCAACAAAGGAAAATAAAAACTTGCCCAATTTTCATAAAAAAAACTAAGAAATATTAAACATTACAAAAATAACATAAATGCTCAATAAATATAAACAAAAGTATAATATATAAATAAAATAGAAGGTTTTTTTACTTACCTGTTTCCGAAAATTTGTATGTACAAAACAGGATAAAAGAAAGAATTAATCCAGTGCGAACCCAGTGGTGTTGCCAGACAAAGAAAATTCAAGGGGGTGCACAACCTAAAAAAAAAATTCTTTTTAATAAAATTCTGATAACATAGTTTTAAATTTTAAGAAAAACATGCTTATTACATATTACCAGGGGGGGGGGAGGAACTGCCCTAAAGCTAGAAATTAGCGGTCGCCACTCGCCACATGGCGACTAGATTTTTAAAAGTGGCGACTAAAGAAATTGCCTTTGGTCGGCAATGCAGTGGCCACTTCTCTTCTACCCATTCTTTATAAAATATACCCCATTCCAAGGCAAACTTGGATCGTGCGGCGGCTTTTTCACGGTAAACGCGCCGCGCAAAGAATTCAGGCTGTTCTAAAATCTAACCTCGCCACTTGCAAACATATTTCGGAAGTCAATTTTAATAGTAAACACTTAAAATTCTTCTACCCATTCTTTATAGAATACCCCATTCCAATGCAAACTTGGATCGCGCGGCGGCGTTTTCGCAGTAAACGCGCCGCGCGCCTCGAATTCAGGCTTTCTCAAATCTAACATCGCCACTTACAGACATTTTCGAAAGTCAATTTTAACAGTAAACACTGGAAATTAGCAGGTAGTCTTATTCATATACTAAAAAAACGTATGGCTTTTTTCCATTTTTCTATAAAAGTATTAGATTTTGATTTTAAAAAAATGTCAAAATGAGAGTTTCGGCCGACTTTCGGGAGAAAGAGACGAAAAGGAAGCTCGTGAGATAATCAATCGGCTGAAACTCCGATTGTATTACGTTCACAGAAAAATTAAAAACATCATTCGACGTTCGATTCATTTTAAACATATGAATTTTGTATTGAATAGTATTTTCTTACATTCATAGTATAAATTATGTAAATCAATTCCTATTTCATTTATTAAAATTTTGTGGATGAGTTTCAAAAAGTTGACTACCCTAATTATTTTCTTAATGATTTGTCGAGACTGAACATTGAAAAAATTCAAGAAAAAAAAAAATTATTTTACTTTTACTTTTATCAGCGAGTGGCCACTAAAAAAATGAAGGCTAGTGGCCAGTGGCCACCAACCAAATTTCTTAATTTCTACCTTTAGACTGCCCCCCCCCCCTTGCCCCATTGTGAAAACTTCAAAATAAGTATATACAGTAGCCAATTAACACCATTTCAAATCACTACTACATAGCTTTTTTTTTAATATATTATTCAACAGAAATACTGAATTATATTAAACCAATAAATCATGATTTTGCATTAAAAAAAGCAACCATAACAATTACAAACATATCGCCCACAGAAATTTTGTTGCCAAAATTAAAAAAGTAAAACCAAACAATATATATTAAATAAACTGCTACTGTAGCAATGTACATAGGTAGGTTGGATTTAACGTTGCACTAGTACTGTGCTACAGGTAATTGGCTACCATCTGGAATTTCGTTTTGCAGCAATCAGTGATACGAACAGTCGTCAGCAAAAGTATCCAAGCACTAGCAATAATCCCGTCACAAAAAAAGTACACTTAATACAGCTTTGTTAAATAAATCCTTGTGAAGTAATGTTCCTAGTCAACCTAAGAACAGGATTTGACAAGGATTTATTTAACAAAATAATATTAACTATACTTTTTTGACATCTGAATCATTGGCAAGCGCTCGGATATTTTTACTGCCGACTGTACATCTGTACACTCCGTGTACATGGAAACAAACAAACAAAAAAAAAAAATCACTGGATGGATACCTCACCCACATACTGCACGAATCTTTAAAACGCAAAACATTTTGTGTTGCAGTGATCAGCAATATGCACGTCTGTACGCTCCGTGTACATGAAAACCAAGGAAAACCATAACTGCATACTTCACTCGCATACTGCATGAATCTTTAAAATGCATGAAATTTTGCATTACAGCGATCAGGAATATGCACGTCTGCATGCTCCGTGACCATGAAAACAAAAACAAAAAACATCACTGGATACCTCACCCGCGTGAAATTTCGTTTTATAGCGATCAGTAATATGCACATCTGTAACACTCCGCGTACATGAAACCGAAAAAAAAAAAAAAACCATAACTGGATACCTCACCTGCATGAATTTTTAAAACACATGAAATTTTGTTTTACAGCAATCAGTAATATGCATGTCTGTAACGCTCCACCTCCGTGTACATGAAAACAAAAGAAAAAAAAATCACTGGATACCTCAATCGCATGAATTTTTAACACATGAAATTTCGTTTTACAGCAACCAGTAATATGCATGTCTGTAACGCTCAGTGTACATGAAAAAAAAAAAAAAATCAATGGATACCTCAACCGCATGAAATTTCATTTTACAGCAATCGGTAATATGCACATCCATAAAATATAACTTGAACTCATAACTTAAACTTATAACCTGAGTTTATTACACACACATTTACTGTATACCTGTATATACATATTGAGAAGAAAAATTTAGTATAAGTTCCCAAAAGATCATTTTATATTTTTCTACTTTTTTTATTTAATTTTTCCCTCCTAATGCTAAATTCACTCTTTTAAGGCCCACCAGCGGCCGAGCGGTTCTGCGCTCAAAGCTGGTAGATGGGAGGTGCCGGGTTCGATCCCAGGTCGCGCTCATCGACCTAGCCGTTCGGAGTTTTCCGTGGTTTCCTCCGAAACTCGCGTAAATACGGGCTGGGACCCCTTAGAAAGACCCCCACGGAGGGCATTCCACCTATAGGCCTAGGACACATAAGGAGTCAATCGGCCTTAATCCTCCAACCAACCAACCAACCACTCTTTTAAAAATGGTCAAGGAATACTCTCACTTCTAGAAGAAAAACAAATCCTAGCAATATCTGTGCATTCAATAAATAATAATACATTCTGTTCATTTGAAAGTGAAGAAATAAATAAAATACATTACATATTTAGTAAATAATTATATGAACAGCTTTAGTTGTTTTAAAATGAAGCTATTACAATATAGCATATAAAGAGTTTTTTAAACATTTCTAGCTTTGAATCTAATGAAAACAACAGTGTCATTATTTTTATTATCTTCTACGTAAATATGTGCCACTAATGAGCATCCTTAAGGAATTTCTTTAAAATTATATATTATTTATTTATTTTATTATTATTATTAAACAAAATTTAACCAATTTTATATCGTCATATCACTCTTATAAATTCACCCTAATTCAAAAATTTGACATTAAGTATTCCTAGATATTTACTACAATAATAAATTAAGTTGTAGTATAAATAATAACTAATTTCTAATTAGATTATACTGTGCTTTAATATTTGATCATACAAGTTCGGTTATTATAAACATAACTTTTAATATTCTGAATGGAATTGCAATACTGATGAAACACACTGAAGAAAAATACTTTATATTACAAATTTGCAATTAAAAAAAATAATAATAAATCCCTGCTTTCCAGGTAGTTTTGACTAATAAAAAATAATAAATGTTGACTTAACTTGATAAATGAAAGCTAAAAGTAAATCCGTGTAGACACGCTGTTTCTTCCTTCCATCACGCCGGGCGTCCATGTTGGATCTGGTTAGACCTTGTAAATAATAGCGTTGTGTTGCCACATCTGCTTTTCAAGTGCTACAAACTATGCTACAGAAATTCTTTGATTTAAATGAGAAAACAATAGCTTCATAGATATTTGTAAAACACTGAACATTTAACCAATATTAATAATAATCATAAAAAATGAACTATATTTTAAAATAAAGATGAATAACATGCATATAATATTTTAGATCCTCCTAGCTTAAAACAAATAAATAAAGGTAATACATGATTATTATTTTTTTTTTTTCGGGGGGGGGGGGTTAAGGGGGTGCATTACGGATCGTCAAGGTCAGCCAAAGCCCATGTTATTTAATGGCGAAATTTGCTTATAGAATTACAATTACCTAATTGTTACTTTCAAATTCCGTTTTTATATTCTGAAAATACTTAACTGTTAAATAAGTTTTCCAAAAATTTATTTTTAAATTTTTTTAAAATTTCTTATTTTTAAGCTGTAAAACGTAATTCAGTTTTTGGAAAACGGGTACTCATTTAACGATTGGTAATTTCTGAATGTGTAAACGGAATTTAAAAATACCTATTATGTAATGAGCAATTCTATAAACAAATTTTGCCATAGACTCATATGGGATTTGGTGACTTGAGACGGGGAAATCGTAAAAGGGAGTGAGCACCCTTAACATGATTTTGTGAAGAAAAAAAAATTCCTTTGAAAAAAAAAAAAAAAAGGAATTTGTGTTATGTGGGGTTCCGAGGCCACTTGGGGTGTATTCAGATTTTTACAACACACTGATTATATAATATAGTAAAAAGTAAAAAAAAAATATATATATTTTTTTTTTTTTTGGGCAAAATTAGAATGTACGAACAATTTTGTGAATAAAAATGCACAAATTTTGCCAACAGAAAATAAGAATAAATTTTATACAAAATATGTTCACAGTTTTTACAACATAGAATATACACTTTTTTGCATGTATAAAAAATGAGAATAATTTGCACAAAAACTGCATTTCTTTCTTTTCTTTTTTCTTTTTTTTCCCCAACGTATTTACAAATATTCAGTTTTATTGCACAAATTATGCATAATACACACTTTTTTACAAAAAAAGTGCAATTTCTAACTGGGTTCTTACATTCACCAGGCATTATTTTTTCCCCACCCAATTTTCTTTACAATGTCACACTTCTTCTCTCTTTAATAAAGAGTTAACTTCTGTAAAAAGATCCGATCCTGTGAAAAAGCAACCTTTTGTAAAAAGATCTTCAAAAGCCTTTAAGTTACCTTCATGAAAGGCAGTGTTCATTTCCCTTCAAAATACCTGATATAATCTAATTAAAATTGTCTAAGTCATTGAAGGTAATTTGAAGGTTATAAGCTTTCTAAAATAAGCCTGTATGAAACCTTTAAAAAACCTTTATATTTCCTGAAGGAAACCTGCAGTTTTTATTTTTGTATGAAACCTTTAAAAAACCTGTATGAAACTTTTAAAAAATCTGAATATTTCCTGAAGGAAACCTGTATTTTTTATTTACCTTCAAAATACCTGTGCAAACCTTCAAAATACCTGCAAAGTATGTATTTTTTTAAAGGTTTTTTGCTGATTTTTTTACCTGGGTATATATATATATATATATATATCAGTCGATAACAAAAGTGTCCAAACGTTAGCAAAAATTCCTATGTAAAAAAAGTACACTTCATACGGTTTTGTTAAACAAATCCTTATAGAATAGTGTTCTTACACTGAATAAGAACAGAATTCGACAAGATTTTATTTAACAAAAACGTATGAAGTGTATTTTTTTTTACATAGGAATTTTTGCTAGTGTTCAGACACTTCTGTTACCGACTGTATATATATATATATATATATATATATATATATATTATTTTTCAACAAACAACATGAAATATATTAATGTTCTTGAATAATAAATATAACAGCAGAATACTTGTCTCAATTGACTGTTGGTATTCAACGAAGTTGTATCAGTGCAGGGTTTTTGGAGTGAAAACTTCTTTAGGCGCGTTAAGCACTTTTCGGTGAACAAAATTCATGAAACTCGCATCATCGTCAGCGAAGGCTTTCCATGAGAAGAAACATATTTTTACCAATTTATATTATCGAAAGTGGAATTCGAGATTTCAGCTAATGTACACGTTCTGAGGTGTCCTGAATGGGTTTTCTTTTGTATATCAGCTACTAATTAAAATAATTTCATACGTAATACAGCATTTGAAGGCTTTGTTGAGTTGGAATCAAACAGTAGCTTACAGAAATTTTTGCCGCCAGATGGCGCTGTAAAATTCAAAAATTTCAATTTCTAATTATGATTAAATTATTTTTAATACATAATTCGAAAGATATTTTAAAGTTCTTTTATATTATCGAAAGTGGAATTCGAGATTTCAATTGATTTACACGTTTTGAGGTGTCCTGAATAAGTTTTCTTTTGTATCTCATCTACTAGTTAAAATAATTTCATAAGTAATCAATATTTTTACCTAATATAAGGCTTAGTTCATTTAATATGGGTAGTACAAATATTGTGCCGAATAATATAATATAGATCATAAACACTTCTTTACAAACCAAAAATAATTTGAAAACAATAAACTAATAGCTCGACGATACAATTCACAAGTTACTTAGTTTTCACTTCTATCGGCAGTCCCAAAGACTGCTTTGATATATATATATATATTTTTATAATCATGATGTTTGATTACTTATTTTCTTTTAGTGTTAAATTTAGTTTTATGTTATCAATGAGTATGTTTATCTAAAACGCAAATTAAAAAACACTTTCAATGAAAAAGGAAAACATCATTTTAAAAGTAAAAATGTAGAAAACAAATATCGAGAAAAGAATTGAATAAACAGAGCATGTTTATTGTGAAAAGTTGTAAGAACTGCATATACCGAATTAGAAATTAGTAACAAAAGTTGCCAACACATGATTCTTTACGCTTCAAAGCGTTCTAGAAATAATTCAATATATAATGAAATACATGATTTCTATCTTTTCCTTTACAAGACTAGCCGACTTTTAGGTTTCAAGGATTGAACAGTTGGCACTGAGAATTAGAACACCTCTCTGTAGAAATTCCGTATTCTGTAGAACATATAGCGGTATCTATTGGTATAATTTTATACTATTTTCCAAACTTTTATGTGTTTGTTTTACAATTATCAAAATAAACATTTTTTTTCAAAGTTTCTATTAAAGTTACTTTTTAATATTTTATTTATTTATTTATATATGTATTTATTTTTTAAATGGGGTATCCCTTCTTGTACACAATGCCATATCTACCAAACTTTCTAATTTTTAAATCAGATTTATTACCAGTAATTTTAAAATGTAATACTTTGCATATATTTTTGACGATTAAATAAACCAAAAACTATTTTTAAAAAATGTCTGGTATTATGTTTTCTTTGAAAAACAAGAGACTTAGCAACTATGCACTGCATATTTGCACACTAAAACACATATAAATGCAATATTAAATATTTGACTTTCGCGTTAATAAAAATTATGCAACATATTTCATCTGTTATTAACCTTGCCGTATTTGGGTCGCGGTAGCCCAGTCGGTAGAGCGCCGGCCTCGTAATTGGAAGATTGCGGGTTCGGTATTCGAGCCGGCCAAAGACCGTCGTGTACACTAACGGTGACTGGTGCACGTAAAATCTGTCGTAGAAGCAATGTCCTCCATGTTCACATCAAAAATTATACCTCTGGGGTCACTGAAGCGGGAGAGCCATCCCTTCCATGGAGGATCAAAATTCTGATTGCATGTCTCCGGAACACCTCTAGGGTTGTGTCCCAGACCGTCGCCAATTGCCCATCTGCGCAGCACAAGTTCGACGTTAAACCCATCCATCCATCCAACCTTGTCGTATTTAATTTTAGCCATTTAGTTAAACTAAAAGAAAATGTTAAACTACGCGTGAAAATAATATCCTAATAGGATTTAGAAACTATTTTTATTTCTTTAACTTAATCCATTTCACCTTTCATAGTTAAATAAGCTAATTGCCTTAAGAAAATATTTAGTTAAAGAAAAATAAAAAGACGTTATTTTTATTTTTTACTTCTTTTAGGGGAAAAAAAGTAAAGATTACATTTATACTTTGATTCAAGTGGTTTTATGTTTTTTTTTTTTTTTTTCTCATTCTCAATGTTTTTACTTAATAATATATGTATAAAATAGATATTTAATCTATTTTCTACACTGTAATTTGAATTTCGTAAGATATTACAGTTATAGTGTTTCTGCAGCAAGCTGTAATGCATTTCGCAGCCATATAGTTCATTAATATTTTTATTTTAAAAACCGAGAAAAATCTACTATATTTTATAGAAATGATAAAACAAAATATCGAAATTTCATTTAATTAACATAATTAAAATAGCAATTTCTTTATTCATGAATTCATCAACCGGGAATATTCATTTTTTAAGTAAATCGGAGTGTAAAGATTGATATTTTTGTATACCAAAAAATACCGAGCTGGTTATCAGCAAGGGCAGCTCAGTGGTAGTGCTTCTGCACGTTTAGCTCAGGGCCAGGGTTCGATTCCCGGCTCTGGTATTTTTAATATAATTAGTATATAAAAATGACAACCTTTACCCTCCACCTTACTTAAAAAATAATCAAAATAAATTAACGATTAATAAAAACTCAATTTTAATAATTATATTTTCATTTTTTATATGAGTTTAAAATATATATAAAATAGCAAGATCAATGTGAATTCACAGCTTAATGTATACAGGGTAATTATAAAAAAAAAAAAAAAAAAAAAAAAAAAAAAATCCCCGATAGATGAGACCATAGCTATTATACCGTTCACAATAACTGAATGAAATTTTGGTGGAAGGTATTTTGAGGTATGCGCACAAAAATCATATGAAAAATAACAGTTTAACTCTAACAGTTACGGTTGCAGTGACAAAATTACGAAAATGTCAAATGGCAACACCTACTTTTACATTCGAATGGAATCTTCATACCAAAAAAACATAAATAGCGTTGAAACGGTACCTGTAGCACGAAAATTGACAGTGCTAGAAAAAAAAAAGAACTGTGCCTACCAGAGCAAAACTAATGGCGTCACATTTCCCACTGAGTCTTCGACTTATAGCTCCTATAAACGCAAGCCGACTTGTGATGGCTGGTTTACAGCCTCGACGTGTGGATTATCTCCCATTTTAAATAAGAAGTGTATAAAGGAGTGAATTGAAGACGACAACTTAAAACTAATCTTTGTTCAACCTGACACTTTCACCAAACCCATCGCCATCTAACACTGAAATCAACTATTGACCTTGACACTTCCAATGCATCACGTCTATGCTCATCTCGACATTGTCACCGAAAACCACCCCTGTCTAACGCTGGATCCGACAGGTGACCTTAAAAAATCAACTCAACACATCTATGGTCAGCTCGACGCTGTCACTGAAACTACTACTGTTCAACACTAGATCCGACTGGTGATCTTCATTCTTCCATCTCATCATATGTCGTACCTTACAGACTCTCATCGAAAATGATGCCTAAACAAAAGTTTAAGTAATAAAGTTCTTAGCCAGCTTCCTTTTTTAAAGAAGTGTTAAGGTCAAAAGTTGATTTCAATGTTTGATTGCGATGGTTTCAGTGAATGTGTCAGGTTGAATAAAGATTAGTTTTAAGTTGTCGTCTTCTATTCACTCCTTTACATACTTCTTATTTAAGATGGGAGATAATCCACACGTTGAGGCTGTAAACCAGCCACCATAAGTCGGCTTGCGTTGATAGGAGCTCTAAGCCGAACACTCAGTGGGAAATGTGACGTCATTAGTCTTGCACTGATAAGCACATCACAGTTGTTTTCTCTTTTCTTCTAGCACTGGCAATGTTCGTGCTACAGGTACCACTTCAACGCTATTTATGGTTCTTTTGGTATGGAGATTCCATTTCAATAAAAAAAAGTAGGTGTTGCTATATGAAATTTTCGAAATTTTTCACTGTAACCGTAACTGTTAGAGTTTAACAGTTATGTTTTATATGATTCTTGAGCGCATACCTCAAAATACCTACCACAAAAAGTTTATTCATTTACAGTGAACGGTATGATAGCTATGTCTCATATATTAGGGAAGTTTTTTATTATCACCCTGTATGTTACATTCATTGCCATAAAAATTTGCGCACCAAGAAAGAGTTGTCAGAATGAAATGAAATTTTACACACATAAATGTAACATTGATATAAATAAATGATTAAAAAATCAAAGCGAAATGATCATTTATTACAGGGGGAAAAAAAGAAAGAATGGATGTTTTAGTACCCTGTTGGGCTACCTCTAGCGTGAATGCACGATGCGATACGGGCGAGCATTGAGGTATAGAAGTTCCGTAAGATGTTCTGTGGCATCTCGTTGCACATTGTCGTAAATACGCTTCTGATTCGTTCAAACTGCCCAACTTGCCGCTCCAAGTGATCCCAGATATGCTTCATTGGTGACAAATCTAGGGATCGATCAGGCCAGGAATAGGTGATATTGTGGCGGAGGCAGTCCTGGGACACCATCCATGTGTGTGATTGAGCACTGTTCTGTTGAAAATGGCTCTGGGAGCCCTGTCATGAGTGTCAACACCTATGGCTAAAGAATGTCACGAACGTAACGCTGAGCTGTCATGGTGCCGCGAATCAATATTAGGGATGACAAGTGTGTGCCACCTGTGGGTGCGGTGTGCAGTTGTAAAGAAAAAGAAGATTATATGAATCCCACCCTTGCCTCTACACGTGTACATTTTAGTCATAACTGCTATTCGGTAATACAATCCAATCCCGTCGAGCGCGACACCACTCCAAACGCAGGAGAGTGCGTGGGTATTATTGGCATCACACGAAATTTGCGCCACGATAGCAAATGTCCTTCAGCCAGGCGCCTTGCGATGGTACGTACAGACACAGGCAAAGGTCATGTAGGTGCTGAATATGTCTGGATGGCGGACAAGGAGATAGTTGGCGCTATGTATATGTTTCGTATGAAGCGACAGTTTTTTTCGATTATTGTTCTGTCGAGCATGACCCGAGACTGATCGCCGTGAAAGTGACCTCTCCCTTGTCCACTAGTCCTAACACCTTCTAACAGTAGAATTAGAACAGCCTAGGTGACTTTCTACTCGCCGAGCTGATTACCAAGTGGCTCGTGTTGTCTTCGATGGCGGTGTAACGACATCTCTATTTAAAAAGAGTCCCTCTGAAACAGATTACGTTCACCAAACAAGCTATGCTTGCCTATTTTATGCTCCAAGTTCAAAGCCCTCTGGTGGCCTTACGCAATGTGCAATAACGTTGCAATTCTAATCATTTGCATATATACCTGAAACATACCTTCATGCCAAGTTTCGTTATGTTACGGTCCAACAATTACTTCTTGGTGCGCAAAATTTGTGGCAATGAGTGTACACATAAACTACAGTTTGATAATCGAAAAGTTATAAATTAATATGATTAAGACAGATGTGTACAGTGATGAAAAAGAAAATCGAAAAACACACAAGAATCTTTTCGGACGAAATAAGTTGCTTTTCATCGGGAAATAAAACAGAACTTGTTTTCGCCTATTTATGGGTTGTGGTACTCTAAAACTAAAGCACTTGTTGCATGATTTGTAATTCATAGTATACTTTTACAAATAATATATATATATATATATATATATATGAATATTAATATAAATATATATATATAAATATATATATTCTCTTAATTATCAATTTTATTATTTCTTAATATAATAATTATTTGATTCCTTCTAATGTGTAAGTTACCGTAATTTTAGTATACTTGAAAAGTAAAAAATAAATAAATAAACAATTATATATATATATATATATATATATGTCTGTGTGTGTATGTATAAATATATGGAAAAGAAGTAATTTTATTACATTTTTCTTATTAGAATTTTACTTTTAAAAGTATTGGTAAATAAGACGACTATTCAAATAAAATAGTTAAACACATTACTTAATAAAAATGTAACTTCAATATATTCTCAAACAAAACAAACAAAAAATGAATTTTGTTATTTTATTTTATTTATATATTTTTTTACATACATAACATATGTGATTATGTAATAGTTAAATTTTCAAAAGTGTATTTCTGTATTCTTTCATTAAAAATAATTATTTACTTAAAATTACGGCAAAAATTTATAGAAAAAAATTTTAATTAATGTATACGAAATTTTTTTTTATTTAATTAAAACTTTATTTATTTATTTTATTTTATTTTATTCTATTTTTATCTAAATTGATGTTGTTTCTAATTAAGTAATTCTTATAAAAGGAAATTTGTGAATTTGAAATCAAGTTTTTTCACGAGAAATAAGAACTTTTTAATTTCTTTAATTTCACTTATGAAAGAAAAATTTATTTCTTTCTAAAGAGTACTAATATATACATATATATATATCAAAAATCTTTTCTTTATTTTTCTTTTGTATCATACAAATTGTGAGAGTTGCTTTCCATACTTCAAAACAGAAAAAAAATAAATTAATTAATTAATAAAGTTAAAATAATATAAAGAAACAAAGAAACAAAAGAAGAAAAAAATTATAAATACAAATCCAAAACTATTTCATATTTAGCCAATAAGGAGCATATATTTGTATATTTCTTTCTTTCTTCTTATTCTTCTTTTTTTTTTTTTTTTCCAGTTCTTATAATTACTTTATTGAATACTCGAAAATTCCTTTTTTCTATAACAGGCGTTTTAGTGAAAGTTATTGACAATTAGCTAATCATTTATTGATATAAACATAGACATAGATTTCAATATACTATAACTCGTTGTTACAAAAAAGAGATATTTAAATTAATTAATTTATTCATATTAATTTATTGCTATTTTCGATTAAAAAGAGATGACATACATAAGATATATATATATATATTTAGGATAGTTTATTTTTATTATTTATTTATTCATTTTTTTTTAATCTACGTAATACATAAAATGAAATACAACACAGTAGACAGTAGAGCATTAATAACATTTCAACATATTGTTAATTGCAGTAATTTTTATTTTGTGAAATTCTAATTCATATATACGTAAGTTAAAGACACCAGTGTTCGCAAACACTGAAACTTTTTTCCAGTTTTCACCATCCTCACAAAACATAAGTTAAAAGGAACTTTAATTAACATCTAAGAATTCGAATTGTCAGGATATGGAACACTGATACAAATGTTAGGGGTGGCAAACACTGTTGTCTTTACATTATTTTTTTTTCTCTTATTTAAATTTCAAAGTTCTCAACTCGTAACAATATTTACTTTATTTAGATTTTGCTTCCTTTTAAACTTTATATTTAAAATTTTTGTTAACATGTAAAAAACAATGTAATACTTAGGATAAATTAAATATATCTATTGTTCTTTCTTTCTTATTTCATAAAACACGGGTTGATTTATGCACATAAGATTTATTTTTCATATTACAACACAATACCTTTTCATGCATGCTCTCCAATAAAAGTATTTATAAACAATATTTTCTACCGCCAACCATTTTAGTATTGTTTTTATTTTAGTCTCTAATGGGTTATTTTTTTAAATGAAATATATATATATATATATATATACTCCTTCTCATAATTATAAGGACACCCGTTTTTCTATATTAAGTAAACACTGAACACTATTATTTAAACAAATATATTTTTAATTAATTTGAATTTCATTAATAGACAATATTTAAAAAGTTTTATCATTTTTCTATCTTAAAAAACTTTAAATATGGTAAAAAGATGATTTTTCAGGTGTTCACAATTATAAGGACAGCTCGAATTTTAGTAATTATTTTCAGTTATTCTTTAAATTAATATTTTATGGGGTCTCTTTTTAGGGTTAAACAGTCAGACATTCTCTCTGGTATATATATATATATATATACAATTTTTTTTTTTTTTTATATTCAGTTTCAATACCATTTGATATAGCATATATGATATTCTTATTACATTTAAACTATTTAAAATTGCTTTCCACTTAAATGCACTTTTCTAATATCATAAGTTTAGGTTTTTTCAACTTTTAGGCCATGGGAAAGGCAATAATACAGAAGTTTCTTTCTTCAAACTATTTCCTATTGCTCTAAAAGTAGAGCAAAAATGTTAATCTTGTTGAAAAAAATATTATTACCCCCAAAATCTAACAAAAATCTGATAATTCCACGTTTAAAATTTGCGGATATTTTCTTGATGTTCATAATAATAGAAAAAGTTACTAAATTAATTCTGCCTTCAGTAGAAGCAGCTCTCCAGAGCACCATAGATCCACCTTTAAAATGCCCGATTCATATCTGCCTTTAAAAAATCTGCTCTGTCTTTCGCTATCTCCAGATCGTGCCAGTAAATGTTAAAACCATTTGGTTAATCAAGAATAAAATGTTTTTCATCTGAAAATGCAACATTTTACCATTTAATATTGTCTTTATTCAACTTTAACACAGACGTTCTTTCCCCCATAAAATGCTGATTGATTATTAGGTTTTTTATTCATTTTAACATATTATTAATTATTTTAAACATGCACAAATGTGGACCCTAACATTTCGTTAAAAATTACGAGCAAAGTCAGCAGCAGTCATTATGAGTAGAACAGTAAGAGGAATTATGAGTCTTCGATCTCTGTAAAACAACTCTGATTTTGCATCAGATCTCTCTCCTATCGAACAAGCAGTTCAACGTTTGATCACATTTCCTTCAGCAATTTTAGACCTTCGAATTTCATTAGAAATTCGGCGGATTGAAATTATCCTTCCACTTAAAAAACACATTTATCATACTTCATTACTTTAACGTTCTTTTTTTCGAAGAATTATCAGTAATGTCCGTCCAAGAAAAATTGAAGGCTTATATATGAATTAATCTAGCCCAGTAGTTAACAAATTCGCATCTCAACTGTAATTTATACGCTAGTAAGTTGAATAAAACGAAAAAATCTGGATTGTCCCTATAATTATGAACATCTAAAAACATGGAGAAAAACACATTTTGCATTATGTTTATTAATTTTGTTTTATATTTAAAAAAATATAATAGTTTTGGTTTTTAGAATACTAGATATATTAAGTGCACTTAGTATAATCTAGTTTACAATTATTTTTACATTAGTTATTTCAAAATATAAAGTGTCCTTATAAATATGAGGAGGAGTGTATATATATATCTTAACATGACAAGCATTTTGAAGAAACAATTTAAAGAGTGTATTGACATCTGACAAGCTTACGAAAAAGCAATTTTTTATTTTGGACCTATTCCAGCATTTCTTTTAACGTGTGTTAGCAATTTTTTAAATATATTTTCTCTTCGTATATAGTTTACTTATTTTACCAACATGCTCTATTTTTTACACTTAATCAATAAATATTGTTCTCCCAGTAAGCAATGATTTAGCAAACGATGAGCAGAAAAAAATATTTATATGAAAATTATTTACTTATATATAACATTTTACTTTTTATATAGCAAATAATTAAATCATAAATGAAACCCTCTTAGTACAACGTATTAATTTTCTTGCATCTTATTTAAAATAAAATATATTTTACTATTTGATAGCTTTAATTGTTATTTATTTTACGGCTATATAAAATGTAAGATTTGAATATAAAAGAATAATAAAAAAAAATATTTAACTATTTTTTAACCGAACGTTGATATATTATAATAATTACTACATATTTTTATGTGCTAACACACACACACATATATATATATATATACTAGCTGACCCGTCCTACTTCGCACGGATGAACAAATTTTAGTTAACGATGAATTGATATGCAGAAAAAAAAATATATATATCAGTTTATTTATTATAGTCAGGCAATATTATCAACTGAAAAGTCAAAATATAATTTTACAATTATTTTTTTCAATCAGTTGTTAAATATTGGTAATTTTTTCTTTATGTTATTTATTTATTTTTTTCATAAAAAGAAGCATGTCTTTACTCATGAATAAAAAATATTGAACAATAAACCTATAACATGAATATGTGTTTGATAAAGTTGACGTCATAATTGCTTTAATTATTATTTATTTGTTCTTATAATATTAATTTCTATTAAACACAGAGCTTATGTGTTTTTAATTTTCTTAAATTAACGTCCGCAAAGTAATCTGGTTATTGTTTTAGTAATGGTTCTCCATTACTGATCGTTAATATTTTTTGTGATTTTGGCGGTGAATTAAAAAGGTTATCACAAATACGTTAAGTCCTTCGAGTGAAACTTCCTATTGCGTTGCCAAATTTTAAATATCGCCAAAGAAGCCCTATACAAAAGTAGATTTCTAACGCGAATGCACATTTAATTTATTTTTAATGAACCTTGTTTCCAATCAACATAATGAAACTTGCATAATCAAATGTCATTTGCAATTCCCTAGCGGCTGTATATTGCGCTACTCGCTTTCGGAAAAGATTTTATATAAATCATCCTTGGCGGAAAAAAAAAAATGATTGGAAAGTTATCTCGCAAACATATTTAATTTTTTCCATTACTGATTGTTTTTAATAATGTATATTAAGGGAAAAATCAATAATATGAAACAATATTCGAGTAATATATACTATTACAAAATCTGGTGTGAAACAACCACACGACTTCCATTACCCACTATTAAACGTATTATATACATTTCTTGGAGATATTAATTACATGCATTTTTTTTTTTAGATTTTCCAGTAAGAGAAACTTGATACATGTATAAAGACACCTACAACAAAGTTTACATAGTGAGTTAAAAAAAAAAAGGGGGAAAAATAGATAGTTATTTTTTTAAACACGAATTACTGAGATCTAAAACTGAACTTCCTAATCAGGATGAGCGTTAGTATTCCTGTAATATACACGTAATACTTGAGAAAGGTTATCTAAATTGAATTAATGAAAGAATTTTCAAGAAAATCGTTAGAGCCGTTTTTGAGATACCAAATTTTACCAAAAATTGGCATACTCAATTATTGACCGGAAAACAATAATTACATACAAAAGGATATTTAGTATTAAGTTAACATAGCGAGTTTGAAAAAAAATCGTACAGCCGTTTTTAAAGGAAGGCACTTATGAGATCTGAAATTGAGCTGTTTATAGAGGACGCCTATCAATTTTCCTGAACTAACCAATTATATAATTCGAAAGGACATCTAATAGATTGTTTATATAGCAACTTTGAAGAAAATCGTTAGGGCTGTTTATGAGGTACGGGCTTACGGTCCCATTTCCGGTTTTCGATGACCCAGTTCCGGTTTTTCTATTTTCGCCAAAATTTGGAAAATTCATCTGTACATCAGACCTGAATCAATTGTGAAGATTTGTAGTTCTATCTTTATTAATTTTGGAGATATGACACCCGGAAAATTTCACACATTCGTACACACACACACACACACTGACCGATTGCCAAAAACTACTTTTTTGGACTCAGGAGGCCTTAAAACATATAAATCAGGTGAAACTCTATATCAAATTTTTGGACCGAATACAATACTTCCACTACCTACGATAGTACGGTAATTGAAGTAAAAACATAGATCTCGTATTTAATACGAAAATATACAGATTTTCGTATTACGTTTTCGATCTCGAAATACAAAAATCGCCAAGGACGACGGATATCAAATCTATGCTTTTGTTTCAATTAAAATATTGAAAATTTGAATTAAAAATGTATTTTACCAAAATTTATTATAGCCTCTAGCACTTAGAGACAGTGTAACTTTTGATTAGTATAAAGAAAGAAAGAAATAGAAATCGGCTTTTTAGTTCTAGCGATCGTTCTCTACATATACATATAAACCTTTCCTCTTTATATATTAGTATAGAGCATTGATAGATTAAATAGGTTTCTAATCAACATAATGTAACTCAAATAATTAAATGCTATTTGAATTGCAGTAATGGTTGTATGCGCTATGTATATTGAGCTACTTGTCATAACTGTTAGTTGCTAAAAATAGTCGTCAAATAAATTTAAACTTCTCAATTATTCTTTTAACAAATGCATAATGAAATGCAGACGATATTTTTTTAATTCACTTTTTATATTATTACTAGCTGGCTTCGCCCGCTAGCGGGTCAGTATTTTCAAATGAATCACTAAAATTAATGAATCACTAACAGTAATTTTTAGTGTTAAGAAAAGAAATAAAAAAAAAAAAAAATATATATTTCTGATTGGGTAAAAAGTCGGCCCGGGTCCCCACTGCCTTCGGCAGCGCAGTCCCGTGCGCGCTGCGCGCACACAAGTTAAGGGATACACTCGATGCGCGCGCGTATACCTTCCCTGACCTTTCGTGCCCCCTAAAAAAATTATTTCTGATCGGGTAAAAACTCGCACCGGGTCCCCACTGCCTTCGGCAGCGCAGACCCATGCGCGCGCACGTGTGAAGGTATACGTGCGCTGCGCGCACATATTCCTTCTGAAGTCATATTTTTATTCTTAAGAAAAGAAAACTAACAGTAACACAAACAAAAAGTAACTTTTAGTGTTAAGAAAAGAAATTAAAAAAAAATCATTTCTGATTGGGTAAAAAGTCGGCCCGGATCCCCACTGCCTTCGGCAGCGCAGTCCCGTGCGCGCTGCGCGCGCACAACTTCAGGGATATGCGCGCTGCGCGCGCGTATACCTTCCCTGACCTTTCGTGCCCCCTAAAAAAATCATTTATGATCGGGTAAAAACTTGCACCGGCTCCCCACTGCCTTTGGCAGCGCAGACCCATGCGCGCGCACGTGTGAAGGTATACGTGCGCTGCGCGCACATATTCCTCCTGAAGTCATATTTTTATTCTTAAGAAAAGAAAATTTAAAAAATCATTTCTCATGTAAATCTCGTGAAAACTTTCGATAATTTAAAAGAACTTTAAAATATCTTTCGAGTGATGCATTAAAAATAATTTAATTATAATTAGAAATTGAAATATTGAAATTTGAAAAAATTACAGCGCCATCTGGCGGTAGAAATTTCTGTATTCCACTGTTCGATTCCAAATCAAAAAAGCTTTCTAATGATGTATTACTTATGAAATTATTATAATTAGTATCTGAGATACAAAATAAAACTCGTTCGGGACACCTCAAAACGTGTAAATCTGGTGAAAACTTTCGATAATATAAAAGAACTTTAAAATATCTTCCGAATTAAGTATTAAAAATAATTTAATCATAATTAGAAATTGTAATATTGAAAATTGAAAATATTACAACGCCATAAAAGAAAACTGATTCAGGACACCTCAAAACGTGTAATTTTGGTGTAAACTTTCGATAATTTAAAAGAACTTTAAAATATCTTTCGAATGATGTATTAAAAATAATTTAATCATAATTAGAAATTGAAATATTGAAATTTGAAAATATTACAGCGCCATGAAAGAACACTGATTCAGGAGACCTCAAAACGTGTAAATCTGTTGAAAACTTTGAATTATGTAAAAGAACTTTAAAATATCTTTCGTATGATGTATAAAAAATAAATCAATCGTAATTAGAAATTGAAATACGCGTATTAGAATATTGCAAAAATGTCCGGCGTGTAAAGATAAAATTTAATTTGCAATTAAAATGTAAATCTTTTGTTTATTGACGAAAATCGATGAAATTTGAAATGCAAGTTGTTTTTGTGGTGTAAATAATATATACTAAATAAAATGTGTAAAATTTGAAAAATTGAAGAAAATAGAAAATTGTAATTTTTAATCGCACTACGAAACAAGTGACTCCATTGAATGCCAGATGTGTTTCCGTTGAAGACTGCTGTAGACTTAATGTCTGCAAAGATAACATTCTTGTAATTCGTTGCCAACATTTTTTTATAGTTTAGTTAATTTTAAAAAATCTAATTGTCCGATCGATAAGCCGTTTAAACCATCGGATTGAGAAAAAAACGCCCTTTCCAATGGTATCTTGTTTGTAACGATACGACTGATATTTCTAATTTATTTTCCACTTTTTCCGTAAAAATGTCGCTTTTTAAGCATTTAATCATGAATTCTGGGTCATTTTTCGGTAGACAATGGTCGACGTTTTAATTAATATATCCGCTAATTAGGGTCGCATCGTTTAGCAAATTAGATAACCCAGATCTGCGATAAATTCTCTGTCGATCGGTACCTGTTCGAAGTCCGTGCGACCGTTAGCGGCCGAGCTTTTGCTGCGTCAAGCCGTTTCTCACAGACAGACACACACACACACACACACACACACACGCGTACAGATTTTAATAATATAAGGAGATTCGCGAGAAAATATATTTTATTATATGTCCAAAAATGAATTAACCCGTAAATTTTTTGGGCAACAATTATAAAATAAATAATTTAATAAAAGTTTAGAAGTAACGCTTAGATCATTACATTATATCATATCATATCAAATTATATTATTAGAAAAATAAATACTTTAAATTTATAATGACGTCAGATTTAACGTGTAAGTTTAACATTTTGCAGAGCTTTATATGAATTTCAATTTAATTCACGTGCAAATATATTTCTTTTCTTTTCATGTCAAGATATTTTAAAAACAAAATGTAAATGTTTCTTTTATGTTGGCAACAGCTAATTTTTTTAATATTTCATTATTTCCATTTCTATTATGGCTTTTATGGGGATTTTAATTAAAATGCTCAGATTTTAAACTAAAATTTATTTTATCAAAATTTAATATAGCCTATAACTATCAGGGATAGTGTAGCTTTTGATCAGTGAAATAATTTTTTTAAATCGGTTCAGTAGTTTCAGAGATTACCCTCCACAAACATACAATTTTTTGCGCTTTATATAATGATATATATATATATATATATATATATATATATATATAATTTAATATTAAATGGAAATCAATTATCTCCTTATATTATTAAAATTTGTGCGCATCTGTCTGTCTGTCTGTCTGTCTTTCTGTCTGTCTCTCTTTCTGTCTGTCTGTCTGTCTGTCTGTGAGAAATGCCTTGTGACCGCTAAAGCTCCGGCGCTAATGGTCGCAGCGCTTCGAAACCGGTGTCGACAGACGCAGAATTTCTTCATCTCAATATCGCGATAATTCGCTAAGCGATGCGACCCTAAAGAGCGGAGATATTAATTAAAACGTCGACCCATATCTACCGAAAAATGACCCAGAATTCATGATTAAATGCTTAAAAAGCGACATTTTTACGGAAAAAGTGGAAAATAAATTAGAAATATCAGTCGTATCGTTACAAATAATATATCAAATGAAAGGTCCGATTTTTCTGAATCCGACGGTTTAAATAGCTTATCGATAGGGCAATTAGATTTTTTTAAATTAACTAAAGTATGAAAAAAAGGTGGCAACAAATCACAAGAGTTTTATTAATTTCGCAATAGACGTATTTCGGTTACCATGGCGCCGGGCGAAAGAATAAATAGATTTTACTTCCTGCTTTACTGATTTTGTACTGGAAATAAAAATTGCAAATTTCAAAATGCTTCAATTTTCTTCAAAATTATTTCAAACTTGCTACAATCTTTTAACATCACAAGACGAAGTTGCAGTTTAAATATCATCGGGTTTCGAGAATAAATAAAAAATGTACAATTTAATAGTAAATTAAATGTTATTATAATACGCGTATTTCAAATTCTAACCATGATTAAATTATTTTTAGTACATCATTCGAAAGATATTTTTAAGTACTTTTATATTATCGAAAGTTTTAACCAGATTTGCACGTTTTGAGGTGTCCTGATTAGGTTTTCTTTTGCATCTCAGCTAATTCAGTTAGACCGTTCAAAATTGGTATATGTAGGTTAATTAGGAAGGGCTGAAAGGGTGGGGAAGATATAGGCGTGCACCTCGCGCACGGGACAGCGCTGCCGAAGGCAGTGGGGATCCGGTCCGACATTTTAACCGATGAGAAATGATTTTTTTTTCATTTTCTTTTCTTAAGAATAAAAATTTGATTTGAGAAGGAATATGTGCGCGTTGCGCGCGTATACCTTCACACGTGCGTGCGAAGCGCTTATGGGTCTGCGCTGCCGAAAGCAGTGGGAACACGGTGTGAGTTTTTACCCGATCAGAAATGATTTTTTGGGGGGGCACGAAGGGTTAGGGAAGGAATACGCGCGCGCAGCGCGTGTATTCCTTAGCGCGCACGGGACTGCGCTGCCGTAGGCAGTGAGGACCCGGACCCCTACAACGAACATGCCGAGAAGTTTCCGTGGAGGAAACTTCCCGGTACCGAGTTTCCAAGATCCCGGCACTCCCGTTTTCGAGACTCATATTTTGCCCTACAACGAACGTATTGGAAGCCGGTAACGGAAGCCCAGTGCGGAGATATAAAACTTTATCGGTACCGTATACTTTTGACCAATCACAGTGAGTAGGTGGTCAAAAGCGAATATATCCAACGTTGTCAGCCATTTTTAAATAAGAACTGATGAAACAAAAAAGCAAAAAATATGCACCAAAGTTATACTTTTTGAAAAGAACTTTCAAAACTATTAATTTTTTGTGTGAACGCTATATTCATATTATCAATATTTTTAAAGATATTCGATTAGAAAGTTCACGAGTGACAAGAGGAATATCGCTTTGTCAACTGCATTTTTAAGCAAAAGAAACAATCTAAAATTAAAGGCTAAAGAATAATTTTCTGAAAAATAATCAATTTTGGAGTATTCAGAGCTATAAATTCTAAGCTAAACCATGTAAAATTCATAGTTTATAATGAAAGAATTGTGAAGATTCTATTTAAGAGCTGTAAAATATAACTTAAGACTGACGGAAGAATCTCTGCAGGTAGTCAGTGGCGCTGTGGCAGAGTAACTTTCTGCTGTCTGAGAGTTCCTCGGTTCGATCCTCGTTTAATCCTTTTTTTTTTTTTCCGTTTTAGAATATTTGCTTAAAATAAATAATTTGCCATCAAAATCCAAATGTTTATTACTTTTTATTTCACTGAAAAATAAATAAATAAATAAATAAAAGAAGTTGAGTTAAATTTAATGAATTATGAAACAGAAAATAATTACTAAATTAAATCAGGGATTACACAGATATTCAGTGCCAAGGAATAAAAAATAAATAAGCAATAAATAATTTATTTACATAGAAGCTAAATCTTTAAGGTTAAGAGTTTAATCTTTGATTAATAATGATTTTTTATTTAAAAGCAAAAGAATGATCAAGCATTTGTAAAATAATTTATTTCGACTGGAATTTTTATTTTTTGTAGGGGTGGGTAGTTAAATTTATTTCATAATTTACCATAAAATAATTTAGCATCAACTCGAAATATATATGTATATGTGTGTGTTTATAATATTTTCTTTATAATAATTTAGCAAATATTATAAAGAAATTTAAGAAATTGTATTTTTGAAGATTTAAAGTTGCAATTTATTTTTTGATTAATAATGACTGTAGAAGTAGAAATATTATTGAAGTGAAAGCATTTCATTTCTTAAATATTTTATAATAATAATAATAATAATAATCTTAGTTATTTTTTCTAATTATTAAATTAATTATTCATATTCTCCTTGTTAGTAATACTTAAAAAAAAAAATTAAATAATTAAAATTAAATAAAATAGAAAGAAAGAAAGAAAGAAAATCAGGAAGTGTTACACATATATTCAAAGGATATATTTTTAGGGCATACTATGTTTAAAAAATATATATATATATTAAGAAAAATAAAATTGAAATATGCTTTTGCGAGCTTTGACTATTTTATTTCAACTGAAAATAACTTTTTTTTCTTTTTGTGTTTGTATTGAATTTAGTTAATAATTTATGAGAAAATAATTATTAAAACAAACTAAGATCTATGCACTCGTCAACAAAGAATAAAAATGGAAAATAATTTGTTTAATTAAAGTAATTTATTTATTTCTCATTAGTAATGATTACAATCAGAAGTAAAATAAAATTATCAAACACTTTATTTTTGAATTGTTGTTTTGCAATTGAAATCTATATTTATATACATATTTATTTATTTTATAATTAATAAATTAAATATTCATACTTCCCTTTTCAGTAATATATATATATATATATATATATTAGAAAGATTTTAATATTTGCAGTACTCCTCTTAAAAAAAAAAAAAAGAAAGAAAGAAAAGAAAAAAAATATTTTAAATATTTGTTTGCCTTAAAAAAAAAAAAATAAATAAATAAATAAATAAAAAGAAGTAGAATATTTGCTTAATATAAATAATTTTTCATCAAAATTTAAATGTTTACTTTTAAAACATTTAATTTATTTTGTAAATACTTTTTATTTAACTAAAAAAGAAAAGAAAGAAAAATGTTAAATTTATTTAATTATGAAATAGAAAATAATTACTAAATTAAATCAGGAATTACACAAATATTCAGCAAGGAATAAAAAATAAATTATTTATATAGAAGAAAATTTTTTAAGGTTGTTAAAAGTTTAATCTTTGATTAATAATCATTTTTTATTTAAAAACAGGAGAATAATCAAGCATTTATAAAATAATTTATTTTGACTGGAATTTTTAATTTTTATTTTTTCTAGGGGATGGTGGTTAAATTTAATTAATAATTTACCAGAAAATAATTTATCATCAACTCGAAATACATATGTGTGTGTGTGTGTATTTATAATATTTTCTTTGTAATATTTTAACAAATTACAAAGAAATTGAAGAAATTGTATTTTCAAAATTAAAACGTTACAATTTATTTTCTGATTAATAATGACTATAAAAGTAGAAATATTATCGAAAGGTAAGTATCTCATATTTTAAATATTTTATTACAATAAATAAAAGGGGGGGTATTTATTTTTTCTATTTATTAAATTAATTATAATCGTTTTCTGATTAATAATGACTATAAAAGTAGACATATTATCGAAAGGAAAGTATCTCATATTGTAAATATTTTATTACAATTGAAAAAAAAAAGAGGGGGTGTTTTTATTTATTTTTTCTAATTATTAAATTAATTATTCTTATCCTATTTGTTAGTAATACTAAAAAAAAAGGAGGGGGGGGGAGGAGAAAGAAAATTAAGAAGTGCTACATATATCAATATTGTGTTTAAATAAATCTATGCCTTTGTAAGCTTTGACTATTTTATTTCAGATGAAAAGAAGCTCTTTTTTCTTTTTGTGTGTGTGTTAAATTTAATTAATAATTTATGAGAAAATAATTATTAAAACAAATTAGAATTGTATGCAGTCATCAGCAAAGAATAAAAACGAAAAATAATTTATTTATTTCTGTTTAGTAATGATAACAATCAGCAGTAAAATAAAACGATCAAGCAGTTTACTTTTAAATTATTTTTTTGCAATTGAAATGTATATATACATATTTATTTATTTTATAATTAATAAATTAAGTATTCATACTTCTCTTGTTAGTAATATACATATATTAGGAAAATCCTAATATTTAAAGTACTCTTCTTATAAAAAATAAATTAAAAAAAAAAAAAAAGGAAAAGAAATAAAATATTTAAATTAATTGTTTGCCCCCCCCCCCCCCCCGCTTTTTAAAAATTATTATTATATAAAAAAAAAAAAAAAAAAAAAAAAAAAAACTGAACCGCCCGCGGATCGAACCTGAGCATTTTGAGTCTGCAATCAAATACGCTGCGATCGAGCTACTGACAGAATAGTATCTAGTAACTAATTTATTATAATACACTATCATTAAATTAGCATCGTATTTCATTATGAATGATGAATTTACATAATTTAGCTTCCAATTCATAGCTCTGAGGACTTAAAAACTAATTAAATTTAGAAAGTTATTCTTTAGTCTTCAAATTCGATTGTTTCTGTTAATAGTGTACTTGACAAAAGGGGTCCATCTCTTGTCACTCGTGAACTTTCTAATCGAATATCTTTAAAACTAATGAATATACGAATATAGTGTTCACACAAAAAATTAATAGTTTTGAAAGTTCTTTCTAAAAAATATAACATATGTACATGTTTTTTACTTTTTAATTCCTCATTTTTTACTTTTTTAAAATGGCGGACACATTACATATATTTCGGTGCCGAAAACTCGTTCCCACAAGCTCTGCACTTGGTGATATTTTTTCGATAAATCTCGGCAGAAGTTTCCGAGACCGAAAACCAAGAGAGAGCTTCCGTGAGCTTCGTTGTAGCACATTTTTTGACACTCTCGGAACATGACGTCACAGCCAAGAATTGCCGGGAGTGAGACAGTCTCGGTAGGTTGGTTGTAGGACCCCCGGTCCGACTTTGTACCCGATGAGAAATGATTTTTTTAATTTTCTTTTCTTAAGAATAAAAATATGATTTGAGAAGGAATATGTGCGCGAAGCGCACGTATGCCCTCACACGTGCGCGCGCAGCGCGCATGGGTCTGCGCTGCCGAAGGCAGTGGGGACCCGGAGTGAGTTTTTACCCGATCAGATTTTTTTTTTTGAGGGGGGGGGGCACGGAGGGTCAGGGAAAGAATACGCGCATGCAGCGCGCACGGTGCAGCGCTGCCGAAGGCAGTGGGGACCCGGGCCGACTTTTTAGTCTTTTTACCTAATCAGAAATGATTTTTTTTTTTTTTAATTTCTTTTCTTAACACTAAAAGTTACTGTTAGTGATTCATTAATTTTAGTGATTCATTTGAAAATACTGACCCGCTAGCGGGCGAAGCTCGCTAGTCTCCTTATATTATTAAAATCTGTACGCGTGTGTGTTTTTGTCTGTCTGTGTGTGTGTCTGTGGGAAACGGCTTCAAACGGAAAAGGCTCCGCCGCCAACGGTCGCACGGACTTCGAACAGGTACCGTCGGACAGAGAATTTATCGCAGATGTACAATATGTAATTTGCTAAACGATGCGACCCTAATTAGCGGAGATATTAATTAAAATGTCGACCATTGTCTAATGAAAAATGACCCAGAATTCAACATTAAATGCTTAAAAAGCGACATTTTTACGGAAAAGGTGGAAAATAAATTAGAAATATCAGTCGTATCGTTACAAATAAGATACCATTGAAAAGGGCTTTTTTTTCTTAAACCGATGGTTTAAACGGCTTATCGATCGGACAATTAGATTTTTTATTAACTAAACTATAAAAAAATATTGGCAACAAATCACAAGAATCTTAGCTTTGCAAACTTTTCGTCTACAGCAGTCTTCAACGGAAACACATCTGGTATTTAATGAAGTCACGTGTTTCGTACTGCGATTAAAAAATGCAAATTTGTATTTTCTTCAATTTTTCAAATTTTACACATTTTATTTAGTATATAATATTTACACCACAAAACTAACTTGCATTTCAAATTTCATCGATTTTGGTCAATAAACAAAAGATTTACATTTTAATTGCAAATTAAATTTTATCTTTACACGCCGGACATTTTTGCAATATTCTAATACGCGTATTTCAATTTCTAATTACGATTGATTTATTTTTTATACATCATAGGAAAGATATTTTAAAGTTCTTTTACATAATTCAAAGATTTCAACAGATTTACACGTTTTGAGGTCTCCTGAATCAGTGTTCTTTCATGGCGCTGTAATATATTCAAATTTCAATATTTCAATTTCTAATTATGATTAAATTATTTTTAATACATCATTCGAAAGATATTTTAAAGTTCTTTTAAATTATCGAAAGTTTTCACCAGAATTACACGTTTTGAGGTGTCCTGAATCAGTTTTCTTTTATGGCGTTGTAATATTTTCAATTTTCAATATTACAATTTCTAATTATGATTAAATTATTTTTAATACATGATTCGAAAGATATTTTAAAGTTCTTTTATATTATCGAAAGTTTTCACCAGATTTACACATTTTGAGGTGTCCCGAATGAGTTTTCTTTTGTATCTCAGATACTAATTATAATAATTTCATAAGTAATACATCATTAGAAAGCTTTTTTGATTTGGAATCGAACAGTGGAATACAAAAATTTCTACCGCCAGATGGCGCTGTAATTTTTTCAAATTTTAATATTTCAATTTCTAATTATAATTAAATTATTTTTAGTGCATCACTCGAAAGATATATTAAAGTTCTTTTAAATAATCGAAAGTTTTCACGAGATTTACACGTTTTGAGGTCTCCTGAATCAGTTTTCTCTTATGGTGCTGTATTATTTTCAAATTTCAATATTTGAATTTCTAATTATGATTCATTTTTTTTAATACATCATTCGAAAGATATTTTAACGTTCTTTTATATTATCGAAAGTTTTCACCAGATTTACACGTTTTGAGGTGTCCTGAGTTAGTTTTCTTTGTATCTCAGCTACTAATTAAAATAATTTCATAAGTAATACATCATTAGAAAGCGTTTTTGAATTGAATGGAACAGTGGAATACAGAAATTTCTACCGACAGATGGCGCTGTAATATTTTCAATTTTCAATATTTCAATTCCTAATTATAATTAAATTATTTTTAATACATCATTCGAAAGATATTTTAAAGTTCTTTTAAATTATCGAAAGTTTTCACCAGATTTACACGTTTTGAGGTGTCCTGATTACGTTTTCCTTTGCATCTCAGCTAATTGAGTTAGACCGTTCAAAATTGGTATACGTAGGTTAATTAGGAGGGGCTGAAAGGGTGGAGAAGAGATAGGCGTGCACCGCGCGCGTATACCCTAACTTGTGCGCGCAGCGCGCACGGGACTGCGCGGCCGAAGGCAGTGGGGACCAGGTTCGACTTTTTAACCGATGAGAAATGATTTTTTTCATTTTATTTCTTAAGAATAAAAATTTGATTTGAGAAGGAGTATATGCGCGCAGCGCGCGTATACCTTCACACGTGCGCGCGCAGCGCGCATGGGTTTGCGCTGCCGAAGGCAGTGGGGACCCGGTGTGAGTTTTTAACCGATCAGAAATGATTTTTTTTTTTAGGGGGCACGAAGGGTCAGGGAAGCAATACGCGAGCGCAGCGCGTGTATCCGTGAACTAGTGCGTGCGCAGCGCGCACGTGACTGCGCTGCCGAAGGCAGTGGGGACCCGGTCCGACTTTGTACCCGATGAGAAATGATTTTTTAAATTTTCTTTTCTTAACAATAAAAATATGACCTCAGGAGGAATATGTGCGCGCAGCGCACGTATACCTTCACACGTGCGCGCGCATGGGTCTGCGCTGCCGAAGGCAGTGGGGACCCGGTGCGAGTTTTTACCCGATCAGAAATGATTTTTTTTAGGGGGCACGAAAGGTCAGGGAAGCTATACGCGCGCGCAGTGCGTATATCCCTTAAGTTGTGTGCGCGCACGGGACTGCGCTGCCGAAAACAGTGGGAACCGGGCCGACTTTTTACCCAATCAGAAATGATTTTTTTTTATTTCTTTTCTTAACACTAAAAGTTACTTTTTGTTTCTGTTACTGTTAGTTTTCTTTTCTTAACAATAAAAATATGACTTCAGAAGGAATATGTGCGCGCAGCCCACGTATACCTTCACACGTGCGCGCGCATGGGTCTGCTCTGCCGAAGGCAGTGGGGACCCGGTGCGAGTTTTTACCCGATCAGAAATGGTTTTTTTAGGGGGCACGAAAGGTCAGGGAAGGTATGCGCGCGCATCGCGTGTATCCCTTAAGTTGTGCGCGCGCAGCACGCACGGGACTGCGCTGCCGAAGGCAGTGGGGACCCGGGCCAACTTTTTACCGAATCAGAAATGATTTATTTTCTTAACACTAAAAATTACTGTTAGTGATTCATTAATTTTAGTGATTCATTTGAAAATACTGACCCGCTAGCGGGCGAAGCCAGCTAGTATGTAATTAAAACTGGTTAACTTTTATATTGTAATGGTTTATTTATATAATTGTAAAATATATATATATATATATGTGTGTGTTTATTATTACCTACTTTTCAATGCTTTTATTTCATATGCTTTTAACTAGAACATTTTCGCGCATTTTATAGCAAAATTTTCATTTGATAATCTTTTTGTCTAGTGTAGAAAACTGTCAAAGTTGCATTTTCTAAATATACAACAAGACATCACATCTAATCTCTTGTTTTTATTTATTTATTCATTTAAATTAATAAATAGTCCGTTTATTGAATTCGAATGTTTCGAAATTATTGAAAACAATTTCAAAACAAATAAGTGTAAACCGGGCTATAGTTTCACAAATGGGATTTTTGCTTTTTTCTTCTGAATAATAATAAAAAAGGAGTCAAGCTTTGGGTTATTATATATATATATATGTGTGTGTGTGTGTGTGTTATTATTTTTGTGCATCACAACAAAATTCCCATTGTTGATAGGTTTTGTAAATACTCTGCGAAAGTTTGTGTAATTCATTATCTGTAAATCGTCATTAAAAACATAGAAACTTTATTTTCTCGATAGTGCACATGCTTCAAATCCTCAAAAAAAAAAAAAAAAAAAAAAAGATTAAATTTATAGAATTGATCTATATATATATTATCCGTTGGCATAATTCTAGTTCTGGTATAGACTCAGTGGCCACCAATTTTGAAGTAGAATCATCTCCGTTAACGATTCATGCCCAAGAACGAACCGTTAACATATTTTAGAGAACACCGTAGAAGTTCACCGCAACAGTTTACGGTGATTGATATTAGCGAAACAGTTTATTTTAAGCAAATCATTATTTAGTTTCAAAATCAAACCATATACCAGATTTAAAAAAAAAAAAAAAAAATGCATTTTATTTTTCTTCAAATAATACAAGTATGAAAAAAAAATAAATAAATAAAAAAGTTTTCTTTTTAGTTTGTTAAAGGTTGTATTTTATGGCATTATATCTCATGTGTCTCAAAGTATCTATTTATGAGATATAAAAGTTCTATACTTTAAACTTTCAAATACCTTTAGCAATTGTTCTTTTTTCGGAGTACATTTATGCTTCACCACTCGTCTCAGTTCAGTAGATGACATCCACAAAAGAAATACTGAAATGAATTCTAGGAGCAATAAAAGAAAAGAAAAGAATAAAATAGAATAATAAGACAAAAAATACTAATATATATGATGTTTTACTCAATACGTTAATATCACGATTTTCTTTTTTTTTTTTTTTTTTTTTTTTTTTTTTTTTACAAATATGGTAGAAGCATTTTAATAATGCGTAGCTTATTATAACTAAAATAAACTTATTATTGCACATAAAAGCTAATAACATTAAATACAATATTTCATTTTATTTATTTATATTTTTATTAGATTAATAAGTATGTCGAAAAAGAAAAACCGGACTTTCATCGTTTTTATATAAGTTTTGATTAAATATTTTCAAATCTATAATTTAAATTATTAAGTAAAAATCGAAAGTTGGACATTATTATTAAATATTTTGTATCATCAAAACATAAATATACAATTAGACTTTTTTTTTCTGTTTTTGTGTATGCATTTGGATGAATTTATTCGATTAATTTGTGTATGATTCGGTATCCACAAAAATAAAATTCTATGTCTGCGGATTCATGTTATGTATTGGTTATTTGGAATATTTTAAATAATAAACTTTGTATATTCTGATACCAAACATGCTTTTTATTTCCATTAAACCTAATTAATACTTACTTTTTGTTTTCATTTAGCTTTTCGGTCGTAGTATAAATTACATTTCACTAAAAATTATTGTTTTATATTTTACAAATAAATTGTTTATATTTTAACAGTTTTAAACATGCTGAAGATATATATATATATATATATATTTTTTTTTTTTTTTTTTTTTTTCAAATAATTTTATAACTAACTATGTAAATTCTACCGATAAATAGTTGTTAAAATAACTTTTATATTAGAAATGCCTCGTATGTTTCCTAAATTAATGCATATGTACCAAATTTAACCAAATTTTAAATGAGCAATTTTTATATTTACATTTAAGTGAGCATTGTGTTAGTATAAAAATCTAAGAACTTCTTTTCCAATTTAATTTATACATAAATATTTTCATTTTTCATTTTCCTTAAAAATTTTAAGACTTTGTAAAAACTAGTATCTCTCTAAACTATAACTCTTGGCTTTATAAGATACTTCAATATTTTTGCATGACATTATGCTGTACATGTAGTTGTGATGCATTCATGATTGTCCATTTGAGTCATAAGTCAATCCGAAATACTGCCTGGGAAATAATCCCATTGTTTGCCCCACAGCTTTATTGTTATATAGGTCTTGAGCGCAGAGGTATATGCTGATTATGCATAACTTAAGGATATAATCTAATAAATACAGATATTGATATCTGTAATGTGAAGTCTCTCTTGAGTAAATTCCAAACTGCATTTGCAAACAAACCTTTGAATTCAGTTCAGTACATTTTAGTAAATTATTATTATGCTAAACATACCAAAATATCAAAATGTAAAGATTAAAATTAAATACGATAAATAGAAGTACGGTAATATTTTCAATTTTGATTTTTAAAATGCTATGTTTTTATTAAATGGATCTGATATTATTTAGAAAATATAGATAAATAAAGGTATTAATAATGAATAAATTAATGTGAATATTAATTTCTACGCTAAATAAAATTTTTGATATATAACAAAAATATTAAAATATAAATTACTATCAAATCAAAAAAAAAAAAAAAAAAAAAAAAAAAGGATATTTTTTATAAACCATAAAATACTAAAATGCAGTAATTTAATTACTATTTTTCTTTCGAAAGAATATTAAAAATAAATTAAAAAAAATTAAAAGCTTATGGTAACTGAACTTTTAGTAGACACTATAAGGTTGTTTCATAGCCATGTTTTTTGTAATGTTCTTAATTTTAGACGCTTTAATTACAAGATAGCACGAAATCAACTGACATATTACTACTTGTTATGTATTACATACGAAGCAGGGAAAAAATAAGTAAAAGTGTGTAAATACGATCAAAAAATATATTAATTTTCCATCGATTACAAAGTCTTCTTCTTTTTTTTTTTTTTTTTTTTTTTTTTTGCATCAGGCAAATGCTCTCCATTTCCATCAATGCATTGCTTCAAAGGTTTCTTGAAGTTGTTGAATACGTGCCTCCGTAGTTCCTCATCGATGGGTATAATTTCGTACGTGTTAGGCTCTACTCCAACTGAAGCAAGCCAGTCGTGTTGAAGGTGGAAGCATTGATATATAGCAAGCTTTGTATATAACATTTCTGGGGAAATATAAATTTAAACTTCTTTCTTTCTTACGTAATCCATTGGGATTTCTGTTGTTTCATATTATAACTATATACATTCTAAAAAATAATTTTCTTCACCTCTGATTTTTCATTTTTATTCTTTGATCCTGTTACATTTAATCTCAGTTAGTAATTAAAAAATAATAGTATTTTCTTTCTACACTGCCTACAATTAAGTATTTGGACATTTCAGAATTTAGATGTTTGCTCAAAAATCTAAAGATTTTTTTCAGAAATTATATTGAAACTTTGGGAGTACTTATAGTATCTTGTACCTCATATAATTCAGCAAAAGATTGTCCTGAAGAGAAAAGGGGGACAACTAAAAATGTAAAAAAAAAAAATGGTCTATCCTGCAAAAAGTGATGATTGAAGTGTGTTTTGGTTTTAACCTGTAACAATGAGAGTTCTACTAATTGCCTTTATAAAATTTTATGAGGTTACCACATATATTCATAGACATATAACAGTTTCTTTAAAAAATTGTAAAAAAAAAAAACTTTTTCAATTGCAACACGTAGGGTATTAGATCTAGTGCAAAGCCATTTACAGAAAACTTGGCATATTTTTTAGACACATCATACAATATTTAGAATGTAAAATGTTAAATATCTTACGAAATATGAGCATTTTTACTAAATATTTTTTTTTAACTACACAGGCACAAGCTTAAAAAAAAAAAAGGACATTTCTATAATTTAATAGCCAGAAATATTTTGATACTTATAAGAAAACCCCAACCTAATATCGTGTAACTTCAAAACGTTATCCGTGATAGAATGAACAGAATTTCTTTTTTCCTGTAAAAATAAAAGCTAAAGGGGTTTTCATTTTTATTTTGGTTCATTCAATACCCAATGGTAATGCAATGCTCACTGATAACAAATAAATATTGATAAAACTCGTATTATTTTCGTTTTTTCTGAAATTCTGTTGATTTTATTTCTCATAACTTTTACACAGTGATAACTTTTACACAGTGATATCTTTTACATAGTGATAACTTTTACACAGAAATTTACACAGTGTTTCTTTGGAGTTTTCATTTAAGTAGCTCAATATTTCTGGCAATTAAATTCTGCAAATGCAATTTTTAAAAGTTTGTACATGCGTAAAAAAAAAAAATATTTAGTATAAATGCTCATGTTTCCGAAAATATTTAAAATTTTTTGCATCCTGATTGTTGTATGCTGTAACTAATGTAGCACATCAATTTGCCTAAAAATAACTTTTCACTTTGTCTAAAGTGTTATAATCAAAAAAGTGTTTTTTTTTTCTCAATTTATTAAATAAACCGTATTTTCTCTATGAATATATGTGGTAGCCTCATAAAATTGTGTACAGATAAGTAGAAGAGCATTTATAATCACATGCTATACAAAAACACATTTCAAGCATTACGTTTTACAGGGTTAACCAAAACATTTTGATTTTTAAAAACTTTTTACTTGCCTCCTGTTCTCATCAAGACAAAATGGTTACAGAAATACATGATGCATAACATGTTCTTTATATTCCCAATGTTTGAAGATGATTCCTGCAGAATTTATCTAGATACTTGACAAATCGTCTAAAGTCGAAAGATTCAGAATACTAAGTGGTAGATAGTGTAGACTGAAAATTAGAGACTTGGTTTACGATAAACAAATAAAATATTTCAATTATTATTATTATTTTATTTTTAAATGTTCACTAAAATAAAAAGCGTATGCTGAATGAGAGGAATAAAAAAAATAATAATAAAAAAATAATAATAAAAAAAAAACTGATTTTAGTAGACTTTATTTTTAAATGACATTTATTAAATGAAGAAGCAAAACCATATATGAGACTGTATTGGGATGATGGAATAATGAATTTGACTGATGAACAAAATTAAGTTAAAAACTGCAAAGAAAAAGTACCATCTGACGAACAATAAATAAAACCATTTCTTCATTTACACCAAAACAATATTTTTGAAAGACAGCATAGTTTGAATCACGATATATGAGTAAATTTAAACAACGTAATTTGTAATATTACTCTAAATAATACAACTAATATAAATTACTATCCGAAAGAGTAAGTGGAATTTAATGTCGCACTTAGAAACGCATTGGCAGCTATTTGTGCCTCACTCATAGGTGTGTCTTTTCTTCATTTTATCAATAAAATATCTTTGAACGACAGCATAGTTTGAGTCATAATACATGAGTAAATTTAAACACCATAATTTGTAAAATTACTCTAAATAATACAACTAATATATATTATTTTTTGAAAGATTAAGTGGATTTTAATGTCACACTTAGAAACGCATTGGCAGCTATTTTTGCCTTACTCCTTGATGTGGTTCGTAGATATGCTATCACAAATAAAATTATCTGAGAAGGGGGATGACTCACTCGTTTTGGTAAATCACAGAGGTATTTTGTAGCCATAGAGGTCATTACGGCCATAAATAAATTTACGTGCAAGAGTCACTATTAATGTACATGAGATCTTCTGTCGGCTCGAGTTTTGAGCCCGCAATCTTCTTACTATGAACTTCACGCTCTTTCGACCAAGCTAGTGTTGTCCCTAGTTATTAAGTTACAAAAATAATTTACCTGCAAAGTAAAGTATTATAAGTAAATTTCATTAGTTTAGAGGGCTCCACAAATTAGTTATGTTATATTACGGGATAAAAAAAGAATCTGGAAAAGTTTATTTATTTATATATTTTTACGAACATTTTATTAGTGTTTAACATCGTGAGTACACTTTGTTAAAAATATGCATGGATACATAAACTTTTTTTTTTTCTTTTCCTCTTTAGAAAAAAAAAAAAAAAAAAAAAACTGTAAAGATACTTTTGCGGAACCCCTTACTGCATAGTTAAAAACAAAATGTATTTTTGTAGATACATATTTAGAGGGCTCCACAAATTAGTTATGTTATATTACGGGATAAAAAAAGAATCTGGAAAAATTTATTTATTTATATATTTTTACGAACATTTTATTAGTGTTTAACATCGTGAGTACACTTTGTTAAAAATATGCATGGATACATAAACTTTTTTTTTTTCTTTTCCTCTTTAGAAAAAAAAAAACTGTAAAGATACTTTTGCGGAACCCCTTACTGCATAGTTAAAAACAAAATGTATTTTTGTAGATACATATTTTAGGCAATGGGCTGCTATGTGAGGCCGATTACTGCAACACTTGGTTGTAAAAAGAGGAGTTAGCGTTTGTATCACCAAAATTATAATAAAAACACGAAAAAGAGAATTACAAATTTATACAGCATCATCCATTTAGCAGGAAAGCCAGTTTAAGGACATGGATGCTAAGGGCATTGCTATGGATATGAATGTCAACTAAAAGAACGAATAGTTAACTCAAGATACATTTATTTTTTATTTCCATACATCTCTTCGGGCATCTGGTCCTTTCTTTGAATTTCTCGTTTCACGTATTATAGCACAGTTAGCAAAACGTCGGCTTAAGCATTCGTAATGTCTTATTGAAGGTCAGGATTGTTAGCAAAGGGGATGGAGTCAACTGCTGTTCAAGGTATCCACATAGGAAAAAGCCCATTTGGAGTCAGGTAAGGTAAGAATTGAGGCCAAGTTTCCAAACTACCTTACCCGATTATTTATACCCTCAATTCTTCCACCATGCAGTGTTTTACTGGTGAATTCTTGATCCGAAGGTTTGATATCATTTTAGGACGATACATACCGGATTTGAAGCAGCACGGAAGATTATCAGCAAATTCAGTTCTTACGGTAAGCGGAGGTTCTAAACATTCCGCAACTAACCAGCATTCATAGAAGAAGACATAAATTCTAGTACCCATTAGAAGATTATCTGTCTATTGTGAATCTTATTCCGCGAAAAGCATGCAACAAAATAGCCCCATTCCTTCACACACAACAACCATATTCCTTTCCATTAGGTCCAAATGATACAAGCAGTGTTGAAAATTTTAGACTCCTTTATTCAACTACAACCAATAATCCTGAAGAATAATATTTCATACAAATAATGGACGAATAACCTTCGAAATATTTAGACAAGTATTACAGTTAACGTTTAGTGTTAAATATTGAATAAAAAACTCTCTAAATTTGTCATCACTCTATACAAATGTGGAATTACAAGTGACACAAATGATGTGCCCCTTTCCATTCTTGTTTTCTGTTGGAGAGATAAACGTTCTCTTTTTGTTTAAATTTTATCACTCATAGTTTTCAAAACTACGAGCAAACATATGCGCACTTGAGCTTTCTATTTTAGTATTCACGTCAGAATATGTATTTTCGAAATAAGTCGATGATTCTCCAAAAAGTTTAAATTCATTTTTACCACAATCACATACTGTTTTGAATATTAGAACGCTATTTTTATTGTTTTCCGCTAGGTGGCGCAATAAGCGGTCTCCGGTCTCATATAGTAGAGCATAAACTTAGACACCAATTTTATTATTCCAGATGCAGCTGTTTAGCAGTTAAAAATTTAGAGTAGGAATGGGTACCCTATATATGTATATATACAGGGTGATTCAAAATAGTTGTTAAAAAATCTACATTCATGTAAAGATTACGGTCATAAGCAAGAAAAACGTACGAATATACATTTGCAGACGCAATCCAGACGCGCAGCATGATGTACAGCCACAGATTGAACCAACATAAACAAAACTTTTCTGCACAAAGTCCAAACACTGCTAGTAACACTACAGGACAAAATCCGTATACGTTGCACGCATTACGGATGCATGTCACCCTCGTGTAAGATACTCCAAATGTTGCATAGAGACGCACATAAACGTGTTGCAATTTCTAGTACTCGTCTCTGGATCATTTTCGATTTCCAACGCTGTTTTTTTCATGTTACGTATCGCACAATCGATTACGCAAACGTCCGAAAATGGTATGGGTAGGGATACGCTTTTTGAGAATAACGGGAGCGATAAAGTTTCCTAGCGGCTGTTGTACTACAATTAGCTGTTCTGTAAACGAAATATATATCCGCTATTTCTCTAATCAAGTAGAGATTCCTCCTTCCTTAATTTTATTCAAACAAAATATACTTTTAGTCGCTTTATCCTGGCCATTTTACCTCGCGATCTCTAGCGCACTCCAGCGTTCTCTTCTGCATCTGTGCTGTGCAAGTGATAATAAGAACCTACAGAATCTTTTCTTGTTATCGCGTTCTAACATCCATGTAGATTTTTGAACAATAGTTCTGAATCAACCTATATGTATATATATATGTGTGTGTCTGTATGTGTGTGTGTGTGAGAGAGAGAGAGTGAGTGCTATTTTTCAATGCAAAAAATCGTGCCAGTAGACGAAAATTTCTGCTCATGAAGCTGGTAGACGGGATGTGTTGAGTATAAACCCAGGTCAAGCTCGTTGAAAAATTCATTTGAAGATTTTCATGGACTTCTCCAAAACTCGCATATATAGAGGACTGAGCCCCTTAAAAATACACCAACAGTACTACTTCCATCCAACTTAAGCTAAAAAAACATTTCATTCATTCGGCTTTAAAACATACACAAATTGTCCAACATCTAATAAAAAACAAAATGTAATTCTAGATGTGATTGTGAAATGAAAATACAAAGAATATTTAATTACATTGAGAAAAAGTTTACAACCTACATATATATATATATATATATATATATATATATATATACATATACATTTTTTTTTCTGAAAAATTGTTCATCAAAAAGAACCAACCTGAAATAATAACACACCACCACTTGCAACTCTATTAATTTTATTAAATATATATTTGTGATAAATTTCGCTGATACTCTTTAGTAATTAAAAACTTTATTTTTAAATTATAAACATGTTTATTTTCTTCATTGAGAAAAACGTATTAATAGTAAGAAACTGTATATATATATATATATATATATATATTTATTTATAATTTATCTGGTAATGTTACATTAAAGGCTCTAAAGCTATTCGAATATCTGAAAATTTTTAATAATTTATCTCAGTTTGTATATTTGGTCTTATAATGATCTATTTCGTGCGTAAAAAAATCTTTTAATGAATATTACAAACAGAAATTTTAAATTAGTCACTTCGCATAATTTAAAGTTAATTTGAAAAGTTCAAAATCGATATTCATTTATTAAAAGAAGAAAAAAAAATCGAACAAAGGGTTTTTTAATTAATATTTTATTTTATTTATTTAATTATTTTTTACTATTCTATACACAGATTTAAAAATGAAGAGTTAATCGCTATAATACATTTAATAATATTTAAAATATCTACGTCTTTATTATTATTATTATTATGAGTATTATTCATAAAGATAGAAAATAAAAGATTGAAGAGGGAAATGCAAGATAATGAATTACGCATATAAGGTATTTTCAAGTTTTTGTTTTTGTTTTTTTTCCACATAATTTTATCAATACTGATCTGTTTACGCAATAATCGTTTATTATTCTGTATCTAATGTGTTCGTGCGTTTATCTGAATCTTACAATATTATGTTGTGTAGGTACATGCGACATCAATCTTTAAATGACACAATTTTCAGTCCTTTATGTATACAGGCGATCTATTACCAGTTCACCAAGACGTTTTACCAAAAACTTATAAGATGTATAGGGACACGATTTGGAATTACCTACCAGTACAAAGCATAAAATGCTTTTTACTCGAGCCATAATTTAATAATGATATAAAATTGGGCATACTCAATTAATGACCAGAAAACAATCATTACATACAAAAGGATATTTAAAAAAGGATTAATTTGACGAGTTAGAAAAAAATTCGTACAGCCATATTTAAAAGAACGCACTTGCGAGACCTCAAATTGAGCTATTTATACACAACGCCTATCAATTTTCCTAAACTAAACAACTATATCATTGAAAATGACATCTAATAGATTTTTTATATAGCAACATTGAAGAAAATCGTTAGAGCAGTTTTTGAGATACGGACTTACGGTCCGGTCCTACTTCTGCTGTCGGATGATCCAGTTCTGTTTTTCAATTTTCACCAAAATTTGAAAAATTCATCTGTATAGCAGACCTGTCTTAATTCTGAAGATTCGTAGCTCTATCTTTATTAGCTTCGGAGATATGATAGCCAGAAGATGTCCCACATACATACACACATACTGACCATATGCCAAAAACTACTTTTTTGTACTCGGGTGGCTTTAAAACGGCGAAAACAGGTGAACGGCAAATCAGGTGAAAACTCGATATCGAATTTTCGGACCGAATACGATACTTACATTACCTGCAGTAATAGGGTAATAGACGTAAAAATGGTCAGACTTTGAGAAATCCAGTATCTTCTAACATAATTTAATCTCTTGGGGTATTAAGATGTTACAATAATCCTGCATAGAATCATGTTCTAAATATAGCTGCGAAACATCCATGATCATTTATTATAACTACACTCTTAAAACTGTGCCTCTGATATAAGAGGTACATTTTGAATTTTTCTGCCTCTGAAAAATAAGAGGCACGTGGTGCCTTTGAAATTAAGAGGCACCTTATGCCTCTGAAATTAAGAGGCACTTTATGCCTCTGAAATTAAGAGGCACCTTATGCCTCTGAAATTAAGAGACACTTTATGCCTCTGAAATTAAGAGGCACTTTATGCCTCTGAAATTAAGAGGCACTTTATGCCTCTGAAATTAAGAGGTACCTAATGCCTCTGAAATTAAGTGGCACCTGGTGCCTTTAAAATTAAAAGACACTTTTTTTTAAGAGGCACATCGAAGCCTTGATTTTAAACTTAAGGCTGTTCATCACAATCAGATTACCGCTTTCTTTCTTCTCCGTGTTATCGAATGGAATTTTTGTTGTTTCGTTTTATATAAGAATATCTCGCTCAAAATAAATTTTTCGAATTTTGTTTTATTAACATTACTCTTTGTATAAGTCACCTTGTAGCTCCTGGGCAATTTTTTGAAAAAAAAAAAAAAAAAAAAAAAAAAATGATTTTATATATTTCATTTAGAAATCCAATATTACAATTCTAAATTCAATTAATGTTTTATTTATTTTTTTATTTTTTTAATTGCTCACAAGCTAAAAGGCGAAACAAACTAAATTTGAAATTTTTATTTTTGGACGAGATATCTTTACGATATGAAGCAACAAATATCCCATAGGATAGCATGAAAAAAAGAAGAAAGATGAAATCTGACTGATATGCAGCCTTAAAGCTCTTCTTTCTCCTGCAGTCACGAAATCCCCTCCACGATATACGATTTTTTTTTTTTTTTTTTTAGTAGTTTTAGTAGTTTAGTAGTCCATAGTAGTTTTTTAAAAATTGATATTTTTGAATTATACTTTTTTAAAATTCTGAATTCAGAGATACGAATATTATCTAAGTGCATTTTTTTCATATTTTTGTCTCTAAAATAAAGTAAAAAATAAAATTTTATAAAATAAGTACCATTTTAATGGTGAAAATTCTCTGAGTGGAGCTTTAAAAGAAAAAATATACGTTAGGTAATGAGTAATAACCTATAAACAAGTTTCTCCATACCGTTGCTCTGGGTTTGTTGATTGAAAACAAGGAAATTGCAAGAGGGTTTGAGGAGCCTTAAGAGCCTCTTCTTTGACAATTCATTTTGTGTGATTTGTATTAATAATTCCAATTAACAAATATTTAATAATCTGATGACATTTGTTATGACATAATTAGCATAACTTGTTTTTTCCTCCTGAAACTATACCCCCCCCCCCAAACCCCTTAATACAAAAGTTAAAAAAAAAAAAAAAAAAAAAAAAAAAAAAAAAAGACTTATGGAAATTATGTTAAAGGGGCCTTTGAATTAAATAAATGTGTGGAGGTGAAAAAGCTATAGATAGATAAATTTAAAACTGTGATGAATGGAAATTATAATCTTGCAAAAAAAATTTATAGTATAAAATTTTTTCTATCCATTTTCAAAAATGAACAAGATAAACTGACAAAAAAATGTATGAATGGTGTATAAAAATGAGAAACATGCAGTTAATTATTGATGTTTAAAAATTACATAATAAAAATAAACTTGATTTAATTAAACTACTCTAATAAAAAGCAGAAGTAACCCGATCAGGTTATTGTATTTTTCGTCAACTTGTCAGTTTATCATGGGTCGCTGAAGACTCGAGCAATGTTAGAACACGTAATTTTTAATGAAAAAATGTGATAAAATTCTTGAACACTCTTGAATACTTCTTATTTAAGGGCAGACAATGAATATTGCAAAAGAAATTTAAACAAATATTTTATTTTTCATCAGAAATACGTCCATTTCTATAAAATGATGGCATTTACTAAAAATTTACATTTTTTAAACAAATTGAGATACTTGGAAAATTCAAATTGCATAATAAAGTTTAATAATGGTATTTTTATGAAAACATTCACGGGCGAGATAGATGGGTATTTCTTCTATATGAGGATTTTGACGGATGAGATATAAGAAAAAATTTTCGGGTCTCCAATGGCCCACGTAACCTGATCAGGTTAAAGTTATAATGTTTTTAAAGTATAAAATTCGCAGTAAACGGTCAATCACGTGTTAAAACAATCTTTTCCGAAATTCTCTCGTAGCAATGCTCTACTAAAACAACAACAACAACAAGGAAAAAAAAAAAAAATGGTTTGCACAGGTTTATTCCAGTATCATTTTGTTAATGACATTTTACCGTAATGAAAAAACACAACTCATAATAGAAAGATTAAAACTTCTTCACACACCATAAATTTTAAGTCAGCTGCCTCCAAGGCAGTAGCACGTGTTTTTTTTCACCTGATGAAGAAAGGCTACGTCCTTTCGAAACCGGTTGTGCTGACTTAAAATTTATGGTGTGTGAAGAAGTTTTAATATCTTTCTATTGATTGTACGCCAGTTTTTGAGTTTAGTTTTGGTGACAACTCATAATGCTTCAAAATAACAAATAATTGAATGATGCATGCATATATATATATTTTCCCATTTTAAATTTATTTCAGTCTATGTTGATAGAAAGACAAACGGAAAATGTCAATCTGAATAAAAAAGTATCTAGAGAAGGAAATTAACCCGAAAACATTTGGATTTAATAAAAGTTTTAATATATTAAGTTTTCCAAGCTTGTTAATTAGCCTTGACATATATTTACTCAGTTGAGAGTTTTTAACTTATTTTTTCAACTGGTTTTCAGATTTGGCTTTTGTAAAATAATTTACATTCAACAATTTATTTAATTGATACAATTTTTTTTTTTTTTTTTTTTTTTTTTAAGGAAAGTAATAAAAGCATATTATTTACTTTAAACTGGAACATTTTAATACAGTCGAACCTTGTTAACGTGAATCTGAAGGGAGATAAAAGGTTTATTCATGTTATCAGCAGTTTATGCTACCAGTAACGCACAAATAAATCTTCGTTTGACGGGGATTGCGAAAACATTTGCGTGTTCACGTTAACGATGTTCGACTGTATATGAAATTTACAAACTATCACCATTTAGTTGTTTTTTTTAATTAAAAAAAGCAACTTTAATAATTAACTTTATAACTTTGCAATAATAAAAAGCATCATATTAAATTATAAGTGAATATTTACTGAAATTATACATACATATATATATATATATACATATGTGTGTATGAAAGACAATAGGCACAAGCGTTACAAGAGCAACTCAAATCAAATGGCTAGTTAAAGAAAAAGAAGATTCACTTTTATTATTATTTTTTTTTTCCGAATCTCTATGTTGGGCCACTTGATTTGGTTTTGTGTGTTGCTGTTTTTATATTGCATGAACTTTCTTTCTTTTACCTGTAATGAATGTCTTGAAATGTTAAATTAAATGACTCTCTAAACATTATTGCAATTTTAATAAAAAAGTACCACAAAACTGGCGTTGTAAAAAATATTACTTGCAAACTTTGACTAAACACCATAAAATGCAATAAACTCGCAACAATTGTTTCGGGTCGAAAAAACACACGACCCTTCATCAGGCGAACTCATGCTTACTTTATTCGCCTGATGAAGGGTCGTGTGTTTTTCGACCCGAAACAATTGTTGCGAGTTTATTGCATTTTATGGTGTTTATTCAAAGTTTGTAAGTAATTATTGCAATTTGCACTTTTGTAGCTTTTAAGAAAATAATTGTTAGTTTTTTTTCTACATTTAAATTTACTTTAAACATTATATAAATATTACAGGTAATTAGACATATTCCAACTTATAAAATTGCTCAATTTGTAATTTGTACTAAATAATTTTAAAGAAAATTTTATTATATTTATACTTAAATTATCCAAGGGAAAAAAAAAAAAAAAAAATATATATATATATATATATTTTTTTTTTTTTGGGGGGGGGGGGTGTCACTTTGAACAAGAAGCAATAAAACCTAATCTTAGGGTTACATACAACCGGAACGCTTGAAATTTCGATGACATAAATTTTGCAATTTTTTTGCAAATACAGCCGGCAGCAAAAGTATCCGAGCACTAGCAAAAATTCCTATGTAAAAAAAAAAAAAAAAAAATACACTTAATGCAGTTTTGTTAAATAAATCCTTGTCGAATCCTGTTCTTAGTCAGTTTAAGAACATGATTAGTTAAGGATTTATTTAACAAAACTGTGTTAAGTGTGCTTTTTTTTACATAGGAATTTTTACTAGTACTCTGATATTTTTGCTGCCGACTGTAGTCATACATTTGGAACGCTTGCAAATGGTAGTGTTTCATTTTTATGTACCCCATATATGTTAATCTTACAAGAAAGAAATCTTTACTTTACTCAGGGTCCTACAATTATAATACTAGCTCTATTCTTCAGTAAGATAAAAAAATTTAAACTTAAAAATAAAATACACATAAGTTAATATAAAAAGAAAAAGAAAAATTTATTGAACAACATGTACATTACACTAAATTTGTGGTCAATTGAAGCAATTAGATGAGAATTCTTTTGGGAACTTTTTTCCCTTTCACAAGAAAATTCAGCAGCAAGCCTAAAGAAATGGCCATAGTCTGCAGGAAGTTTAAATCAAGTATATATAATACAGTCCTAAATGTAGAATGTTGCACGTTCCAGGGAACAATCTTCTTTCAAATATAGCACTTGGTCCCCATTAAGGAGTACTTTGGTAGTTCCAAATAAAAAGACTCGGTAATGACAGTCTTTGCTCTAGGAGTATATTCACCCTAGATAGAAATTTATAAGAAAATCTTTTTTAAAAATATTAATAAACATTTTTTTTTTTTTTTTTTTCAAATCTTATAAAAAGTAGTTACAAAGCTTATAAAAAATATTCTCTTTATAATGCTGTAAAATTAGAGTAACTGAAAGAAAACTTCTGTTTACAAAAATTACGTAACTAATTTACATTTTTTATTTTAAATCTTATTTTCTTAACATATTTCTAGGTAAAAATGATAGAATAGCTATATATACAATGAAATTTCTGTAAACGTTCTCTTCTGTTAAAGGCTAATTTTTACCGGTCCAATACCTTCTCTAAAGACTTAATGCTAATTTATCTCTATTAACAGCCAATTTACATTTATATGTCTCCCTTAGCGTGGTTATATTTTAAGTGAGATTAATCTCCATGTTTGTAATAATAATCTGTATGTAGAAAAAACAAAAGATAGGATTTCATATTTTTGAATGTGCGTACATTCAGATGACGTTAGGAAAGGAAAGTGGAAATTTGGAAAGGAAAATTTGTAGCATGGCATGTTTTGAAAAGATATTTAAAAGTGAAAGAGCTTTTAAATTAGTTAATGATCACTTTAAAGTGAACAATAAAACTATTAAACCCAACTAAGCTTCAATATTAAAAGTAGAAAAAAAAAAAAAATCTGTTTAGAAGTGTATATATATATATATATGGATCCCGGAAAAAAAGGCACGGAAAAAAGGGCACCTGTAAAAAAGGGCACCCGAAACAAAGGGGCACCGGAAAAAAGCTCACTTTTCCAATCCGCATATCACAAAATAATAAATATCAAATAATGAATTTAAAAAAGGACTTTCAAATTACATTTTTAGAAATTGCAATTGATTTGGTACAAAATTCATTTAACATGGGGTAGGAGCAGATCGAAAGAAAAGAATTGTTTTATATAAACTCTTACCGAAATTTTTATGAAGATAACAGTGAGTGTTTTATGTACCGGGGGGGGGGGGGGGGTCAGATGGAAATTAAATATATTCTTCTTTAAACTACCTTATTATTGACAAAAAAAAAAAAAAAAAAAAAATTGTATAATCACGTATAATTTATGAAAAAATTACAGTAAGTCTCAAACATATTTGGAGGGGGGCAGAGGAAAATAAATTGAATTTTTATATTACCATTTTAGCGATTTTAATAATATATTCTATAACTAACACTTAATTTTTATGAAGATTACAATGAATGTATTATATGCCTGGAGGGGGGGGAAGGGGGGTAGGTGGAAATAAAATATATTCCCCTTTAAAATACCTATTATAGATTTAAACAAAAACTTTGTATAATAACATACAATTTGTGAAAAAAATCACACTAAGTGTCAGACATACTTGGGGGAGGGGGATTAAAGAGGGCGGGCAGAGGAAAAGGTTTTTTATATCATAATTTTACCGATTTTAATGATATATTCTATAACTATAACTTACTTTTTAAGAAGATCGCAATGAGTGTATTATACATCTGGGGGGGAGGGGGAGACAAGGGGAGCGCAGATAGAAGTAAAATATATTATTCTTTAAACTACCGTATAATAGATTCAAAAAAAAACTTTGTATATATACAACTTTCTGCTTATGAAAAATTACAGAGAGTTTACACATATCTGGACGATTTGCTATGGGGGGGGGGGGGAGAGTGAAGGAAATGTTTGTTTTTACATCAAAATGCTACCTATTTATTAGAAATTTTGTACGACTATCACTTTCATTTTATTAAAATTATAGTGAAAGTTACCTATAGTTGAATGGGGGGGGGGTAGTGGGGGCAAATGAAAAATAATCTTTTTAAACAACAGTTATTATCGTTTTTTTTATTGTTTTATTTACATTTTGTGTAAATATCAATTAGTGTTAATGAAAAATTAGAGGGAGGTGCGCAAAAGTTCAATGTATGATTTAAATCTGTAAAAAAGTGACTCAAAAATGAAATTTCTTCTTTTAATCTGTTTCTTTTGTCCCCCCCCCCCCCACCACCACATAGAAATAAAACCAACGCTCTCGCTGATGCTTAACATGAGTTTTATAAGGAGAAATTCAGAAAAGTGCCCTCTTTTTCCGCAATCCGAAAAAAGAGGGCACTTTTCTTAATTGCTACTTGTAAAATACTTGCGAAACATGGATGATAGCAAAAATTTTTTGTTTCTACGTGGGGATGCGGAGAGACAGATTAAAAAAAAAAATTCTGTTTAGAATAATCTTTTACCAATGTTTGATATTAACTTTTAATTAATGTCTGATATCAACAATGTACTGAATTTTTGGATTGCGGAAAAAAGGGCACATTTCTTAATTTCTCCTTGTAAAATTGATGCTAAACATCAACGAGAGTGGAAGTGTTTTATTTCTACATAGGGGGAGGACAAAATATACAGATTAAACGAAGAAAATTCATTTTTGAATAACTTTTTTACAAATTTAAATCATACAATGAACTTTTGAATAACTCACTATAATTTTTCATTAATAGTAATTCATACTTACACAAAATGTAAATAAACAATAAAACAAACGATAATAAGTGTTGTTTAAGAACATTATTTTATTTTCGATCTGACCCCCCCTACACTCCACCCCCTATAAACTATAGGTAATTTTCACTATAATTTTAATGAAAGGAAAGTGATAGTCGTACAAAGCTTCATATAAGTAGGTAGCATGGTGATATAAATACAAAAATTTTCTTCACTCTCCCCCCCCCCCCCCTTAGCAAATCTTCCAGATATGTGTACACTCACTGTAATTTTTCATAAGTTTTTTTAAATTGACAATGCGGTAGTTTAAAGAATAATATATTTTACTTCTGTCTGAGTTCCCCTTGTCCTCCCCCCCCCAGATATATAATACACTCATTTTGATCTTCATAAAAAGTAAGTGATAATTATAGAATATGTCATTAAAATCGCTAAAATGGTAATATAAAAATTCAAGTTATTTTCCTCTCCACCCCCTTCCTAACCCCCCCCCACCCCACCCCCAAGAATGTTCGAGACTTACTGTAATTTTTTCATAAATTATACGTGATTATTCTAAAATTTTTTAGTCGATAATAGGGTAGTTTAAAGAAGAATATATTTTATTACCATGTGACCCCCCCCCTTCCGGTATATAGAACACTCACTGTTATCTTCATAAAAATTAAGTGATAGTTACAAAACGTATCATTAAAGTCGGTAAAATGGTGATATAAAAAAATCATTTTGTTTTCCTCTGCCCCCCCCCCCCCCCAAGTATGTCTGACACTTACTGCAATGTTTTCACAAATTGTACTTGATTATACGGTTTTTTGAATCGATAAAAGGGTAGTTTAAGGAAAAATGTATTTTATTTCCGTATTCCCCCCCCCTTCCCTCCCTCCCCAGTATATAATGCACTCATTTTCATCTTCATAAAAAATAAGTGATAATTATAGAATATATCATTAAACAGGTAAAATGGTGATATAAAAGATCATTTTATTTTCCTCTGCCCCCCCATCCCTTTTTAACCCCCCCCCCCCTCCAAGTTTGCCTGACACTTACTGTATTTTTTTCCTAAATTGTACGCGATTATACAAAGTTTCATTAAAATCGGTAAGAGTTTATATAAAAACAATTGTTTTCTTTCGATCTGCTCCTAGTCCCCCCCCCCCTCTTGCCCCAGGTATATACTAAATGAATGCTGTACCAAATCAATTAAAATTTCTAAAAATGTAATTTGAAAGTCATTTTTTTAGTTCATTATTTGATATTTATTATTTGCGATACGCTTTAGGCTACCGAAACAGCTGTATGCACCTCAATAATTTTTCTTTGGCGTTTCTGACGTAGTAGTTTATTCCTGTTTTAATTTGTTGTTTAAATTAAAATTTACTAAATAACCTGTATTAAAGGGTCACTTATCTAAAAGGCCAAATTTCTATGGCATAGTGGGCAGCCTTAGAGAAATTTTACTATCAGAAGTTAATCTAGAACCAAGTTAGTGTACTTCTTTGAAGCACATTCACAAAATCAATTCTCTGAAATGTAGCTGTATACTGAAAATTTTTAAAAAAGCCTCTATGCATCAAATGCATAATATATACTCTTAACTCTGGAGACAATGACAAATTTCAAAGTAAAAACACTTATTTACCTTGCTCATTAGAAATGACTCATCCAACATATATATTTAATTTACAATTTTTACATTTTATTTTAACTTAAATCAATTCTTTTGTGAATTTTGCTAATTGTTCGAAAGCATTTTTAATTTTCACAAAGAATATTTCACAAATTATTTTTAAATTGACAAATGGGGTACTAATTTAAAAAACTGGATTAAATCTGACTGTATATATCCCCCCCCCCTCCCCTTATTTTTTCCCCACATGTCCAGTCATATGTTTTAAAAATAAAACAATTGTTTCTGTAAAGGGAATTGATTAGAAATTATAAACTTGTTAAATGCAATCTACTTTAAAAATTTTCTAATATCAGTAAAAATAGTAACCTGATTTAATGGCCAAAAGAATATCTAGAGAGTGTTTTCTTGTTCTATAGCTCTTATATCTGGAGGTGAATTTTCATAGTTAGCTAGTAATTAAAAAAATAATAATAAACAATATTACACAACTTAATATAATAATTTAAATTGTATATTAATATATGAAAATGCACAGAGGTAACAACCAACTCTTTTGATTCATTGTAAATACTGGAAACTTGAATTTCTATTTTATAAAACAATAGAGTTACATACGTCTATGCAATTTTTTTCTTAAATAAATTGCCAAAAATTTAGGCTATTGATGAAATATTTTTAAAGCAGAAATAAAGCTTATTTCCTCTAAATGCATTTTGAAAGAAAAGTAAATCATTTAAATGAAATATCTCGGTAGATAAAAATGAATACAAAATTTAAAAAATACGCTACAACTACATCTACATTTCAAAAATTAATTTGAAATAGTAATTTGTTTTTGGTTTGCAGCATGTATAAATTTCTTCAAGATGTAAATTTAACTTATATATTGTAATAATACATAAACTTCTGTGCTTTTTAATACTATGCAAAACATTTTTTTAACATTCATTTTTATCAATTAATTTTCCCTAAGGAGTCGGGGGGGGTTAGTAAATTAAACATTTAAAATTTTGATTTCATTGTGTGATTTTAATTTTTTTTTTTTTAATTAAAAAAAAAAAAAAATCAGTTTTTCATATTATACTTTAGGGAGAGAAAATACTGTTTTTCTGATCAGATTTGCAGATCTCACAAAATTTCAAATTAAAAAGATCTGATATCCGGTAAATCACATATCGGTCTATATCTGATAAATAGATATGGAAAATAATGAGTGAATTCACACTTGTTATTTTATTTTTAAATTATCGATAGTAATCAACGACATTCATTAATCGCTCTTATATAAATTATAGATGCATATACTATATGCTTTAATCTTCATACATACATTCACTGAATCGATTAAGAATAATTAATTTAATACACTTACTTGTTTCAGGTTTTTCAGAAGCTCGTGCTCAACAGATGGTTGATTACAATATTGGCACTAGCTGTTTGTCATCACAATTACCATAGCCAAATTTGCAGCGATTGCAACCGCATAAATCCACATTGAACGTTGTTGGAAATAGAAATTGTATATCACTTTCTCCACTCATCCAGCCCGATGCATCACGATTAAATTATTATTGCGCAAGCGTGTTTTCGGCGTGTCACCCCTAAACTGCCGAAGAGATCTGTTAGAAGGCACAATTCAGGCTTTGTACTTCTGAAAGATTTCGTTGCGTTGTCGGTGCCTTATATTTCATTGCAGCGAGAAGTTTCTTTCTCTTATCAGAAGCACATATTCTGTGTGCCTTTCACATTATAGCTGTAGAAGGCACAAAGCGCTTGTGCCTTATATGTAAGAGGTACAGTTTTAAGAGTGTAAGCATAAGTCACTCTGGAATACATAGCAATCCTGCTGGGGAACAATCCCATTATTTGGCATATGGCGTTATTGTTCTACAAAACATGCATTTAAACGCATATAAAGTTTATAAATACGTTAAGGATTTAATCTAATAAATATTGCATTCATATATTAATATCTATAACATGAAGCGTCTCCTGAGTAAGTGCAAACGTGCAGTTGCAAATAAACCGTAATTTTCGGACGATTAAAATGTAGTAGATTATTAATGTGGCAAAATATAGCATAATGACAAAATGACAGATTTGAATTTTGATTTTTAAATATTATTTTACAATTAATACATCATATTTGTTATTATTTTAAAGAGCATGTTAACAAAAAACGTGAATAATGGACATAATTTCTACTTACATTAGATTATACGTTAAACGAAGTGTTTTTGATATTTAGTGAAAGTTTATACATAATTAATTACTGATTTAGAAATGCAAATGGATATAACATTTCAAAAATATAAAGCAATAAAGTTTATTAAAAGTATTGTTATTATTTTTTTTTTTTTGAGAAGTTTTACAATTAAATTCAGAAATTAATATATATCTACATATAAAGAAATATTAAGAAAAAAACATATCGTCTTTCTATCTGAGACATATTTCAAAGATAAAAATGGTTAATAGAAATTTATTTATACAATATGCAATATAAGAGGAAACTGAACGTATGATATATCTGAACAAATCAATTGAGACAAACTAGGGAAAATATTCACATATAAGAAAAAGTACTATAGTATTTCTGTAATTAGTAAATAACCACGAAAACATATTTGTACATGATACAACATATAGCTTCGAAAAAAATTGCTAAATCAAATTTTTTAATGAATAAAATGCAATAACCTACATAAAGTGTGATACGAAACATTGTAATTTTCTGAACTATCATTTAAAATTCGCATTTTATTAAGTAATGAAAATTCTTAACTCTGATAATAGAGTAACATAAAACAGATGTTCATTGTTCTGCAAAATATGTATAATTGATAATTATTATAAACTACTGAAAAAAAAAACTTATAATTATTATAAACCACTTAAACTACCTTTAAAAAATTTATTTATATTAGGTCTTTGCATAAATTCGTGCGGTTTTTTTATTGCTTCATTTCATAAAAATACATCAAATCAAATGACAATTTTTAATCAAAATACTCTCCATTACTTTCTACAACCTTTGCCCATTTTTCTTTTAACAAATGTATACCACGGCGATAGAAAATCTCGTCTTTGGTGGCAATAAAATGATCCGCGTCAGCACGAACTTTTGCAACGACCTAATACTTATTCCAAACTTTCACAAATTTCCTTTTAAATTTTAAACAGCAGAAGTTAGTTGTAACACGTAAAACTGATCCTAGATTTTCTAAAACAAATTTAATATTTTACTGATATGTCGATAATATTAATTGACTTAAAAGTATCCACATCTCAAAAATCAGTTTAAAAATCTCGAAAATGCGACCAACATTCTATCTTATGGATTTCAAAGTTTGTTTAAAATATAATATAATAAAGTCTCTGTAAAATTATGTATGATATTTTAAAAAAACACAAAAAATTAAAAATAAATTAATAAATAAAATTATAATTATTTTATTTTTGTATGTTTTAAAACGCTTATTTATGCTATCATACATAATGATAACATATTGCATGATATTCATAAACTTACAAAATGTCGGATTCTCACAAGAAGGATGTAGCTCCAATATTTTGGCTGACCTATATCTTTAGTTTTATGACAGCAAATTTATTTATGACAGTATTATAGTGTACCGAAATGTAGTTTGCATATTTATTTGTTTATTTTTAACAAATTTTATTTATATTAGATTAGACTTCTTAATTCGTCACAACTACACTTAAAAATCTATCAATTAACTTTTTATATTCCAATCATTCTTATGCTTCTATTCGATTCATGATTGATCGTAAAGAACACTCATTTTGTTATTTTCTGTTATTAAAGTAACTACACTCCTGCTCAAAATTTTAGCAAAATTTACAAACGATGAGTTTATTTCTTCCTTCCTTTCTTTTTTTTTCTTCTTTTTTTTTTTTTTTTTTTTTTTTTTTTTTCGATTTAACGACTTATCTCTATATGGAATGCTGGATATCTAAAGAACAGTGTCTTCCTCGTATTTTTCAGTGAATATTAGGTTACGACAATAAATAACGGGCCAGCAAGAAGTTGAGCAATATCAAAAATGTTTGCGATCATCCTGTAACGTTAAGTACTGAAAATGATCAGTAACTTTAGGATAAGTTTATATAGACTCTGTACAATTTGTGGACGAATTTGTGTGACGATATCATGTTAAATAATGGTAATATAAGCATTTATTTACCCCCCTCATTTATATATATATATATATATATATATATATATATATATACACAGAGTTTTAAACGTAAATTATTCCCACTTTCAGGAAAATTGAAAAAGCACTTTCGAAACAATATACAGTAATCTGAATAAAAATAACCTAAGTGTGTCATGAAATATGATTATTTTTATGTAAAACGTTTTCATTGTGCATACACAAAAGATAGAAAAAAAAAAAACTTATTACACAGGTTGAAAGCTAGATATAATCGGAAACTTTTGTCAAAAGTTTACTTGAATAGAGAAAAAAATTAAGAAAATTGTTGGCAAAAGAACGAGCTAGATTTTAGGTATTTTCTAGAGTTGAAATTTCATAAGAGGTTTTTCCTATGTTGCTTATTTAATTGAAGATCCAATTATTTTAACTACACTCCAAAAGTATATTTTTATGAAACACCCCTTATAAGTTTTATAAGTTTGAACTCTAACATATCTTTTTTTATTTACTAAGATTTGTAATATTATACGGGGTTTATCACACAAAAGAAGTTTTCCAAAGTGGTTGAAATAATTTTATCTTGAAATTAATTACGCGGCATGTGAAAAGCTCCCTTTGAAATTTCAACTCTGTGAAATTCCTAATTCTTTTTCCGACAATTTGCTTAATTTTTAATCTATTTAAATGTACGTTTGGCAAAAGTTGCACAATATATCCAACTTTCAATATATGAAATATATTTTTTTCTCAGTCATACATGCTAGGTGAAAACGTTTTTAAAGAAAAAGTTATGCTTGCATGAGATATTTAAAATATTTGTATTGTTTGCAGTATATTGTTTAATTTTTTTTTTTTTTCTTGTTAGAATTTTCGTTTAAGATTCGGTATGTTATAACTGAAAAAAAAAAAACTGATTTTTTTTTTTTTTTTTTTTTTTTTTCGAGTTTTAAAACAAATGCTTATATCTCAGTTACAAATCATGTTATTCATGTACAAATTGATCTTCGTTTTCATATACGTATTCGAAAGTTACAGATCATTTCCTTTGCGAGGAAATGAGGTTGAGTAAATTTCACATCGTCATAGGTAAATGGTGGTAAAGTAGATCGTAGCGTAGCTCCGATGTTTGAGAATTTAAAGTCTGGTACCATCATCCCGGTGACGTAGTAGATCAAAGTAAGGATGAATTGACGCCAATGGTCAGTGATGCTGTGAGGTTTGCGTTGATCTCCATCTTATTTAATTACTTAGATAACGAAATGGTAAGTAAAGAGAGCATGAGACTTGAATATAACAATAAAATAAGACTTTTATTTGAACAGATTAATGGAAGGGCGGTCTGGCAATCAAACTAGCTCAGTCAGCATATTTAATTACTTTATCAAAATATATGTGTCAGAACTTAAATTAGATAATTCTAAATATCTCACCCCAGCAACAGTCGAAGGTGTAGCGACGGATGCACTCTTTAAATTCGCTACAGTGACTCCACTGTGGATCAGAGGATTCCCTGCTGAACCAACTTTACTTTTACGAATGCTAGTAGATACGCGTACCAACACTCATCACTACTTAATCTTCACACAACTAAATCTCCACTACTTCAACCTCAATACTCTCCAAAATAAGAATCTTCACAATCTACACCACAATCCACTATAATATACACCACCATCCACATCCATCTACTAAAACCATCTCCATCTTATACTTCTTCCTACTAACTTCCTTTCCCTTCATTTCAATCAATACTTTTAAAATCACTTCACATTCATCTAACTCTCAGAACCTAATTCTTTCGTTGCAGCACCATGCCGACACGAAACTATACCGACCAAAACTTTCGCCGAGTCATTGGCGTCGAAGCGATTTTAACCGTCCCCACTTTCTACTTTGCTGGATCCAACTTAATTTTACACAATCTGTGGTGACGTTCTGTCGTCTCAACCTCACAATCCAATAGAGGAAGCTAGAATGATTTTAGGCTAACAAGGAACCACTAAAGAGGAATTAATTTGCGTAGGGTAAGTGAAGTTATTGGAGTTTTCAGAAGTGAAGCATGGAGGTTCTGACTTCGATGTGGATAAATATCGTAGTAGAGTAGGATACGGGTTGTTGTTGTTAGCAGCGCTAGTACGCTATAACTTTATTAGTGGAGTTGAAGTAAGCTATGAAGTATTATAGTTTGGGCGATCTAGTTAATTTGGCAGTATATTGTTGAAGTTTGGTAAAGGTAAAAGATAAGGGAAGCCTGTCTTCATTCTACGAGTTGGTGCAATCCAGTGGAGCTGCAGAGAGTAGTTTTTATCACCTTCAACAATTTCTGCAAGGGTGAGATACGAGTTTCATATCTTTTCAAGTAATCTACAATGTTTTTGATTGAGTTACGAGTGAAACTATACCCCCAATACCTTAAGTTAAATAAAAAGGTATGTAACGAAACACACGAAACCAATACACGAAACCCCAATACACGAAACTCAATTGTATTTAACAATTGAGTTTCGTGCTGAACTATTATTCAACTACTTAAGAGATGGAGTCCGGAACAGTTATTGTGGGGCACTCTAATTTACTCGACCCCTCACCCCACTCGGATGTACTTCACTGGTTAAGGCAATGTAACTGAAATCTTTAATGATTTGGAAGAGTACTTTGGTTTATCTAAAATTGATGATTTGGATAAGTTCAACATTTTCAAATGTTCTTTAAAAGGAGATGCAAAAATGTGGTTTCAAAATGTCGCTGCTATTTCTTTGAGCCAAAATTCCACTTATGATGATCTAAAGCTTAAAATTAAAAGTACCTTTTCTTCCGCTGCTGATCAGGCCATACTCCGACAAGAACTTTAATCGAGGAAAATGTAGTTCTACGACAAACCCACTACTTTCTTGCTGCGGAAACTAGACATAACTAGACATATTAAAAAACTGGAATTCAATTTAATTTTTGCCCTTAGTAATGGACATGAACACTCTATTTACCATCCCTACCCAAGATTATCTTGATTGAAAGCCTGTTACATCCTATGATAATTTATTTCAAATTTTGTCTAAATATCAGGAGCGGTATCCTACAAGGTCTGAAAAATTTGACAGCAAACGGGATATCAACTGCCGAAACTAGCTTTTCCTGACGTGACCCCCCCCCCTCAAAATCGCCAGTTTAACCGACCTCAATAAAGTCGTAATGCTAACTTTCAGCACTCCTAAAATGGGCGCTTCTATCACAATGTACCACAAAACTTTTCTAGAAATAACCGAAAATTTCGTAATCCTTATAATAATCAACGTCGTCAGTTAAAGTAATTAGTAGCTCTTGTGAGGTGGGTCGACAGCCACAGAATCACTATTTCACTTCCACTTGTTTTAATGATATTTGTATCAGACCAATGGACTTAACTAATCTAAACATTGTTTTGCATGGTGTCGTAACTCCTGCATTTTTATAATTTTTAAAAGAAAATTAAATATGTACTTTTTTAGATATTGAAGATCAAAATTCAAAATGTTTGACATTAAAATAATTTTTTAAAAAATATATACGCGTGATATACCGTATAAAAGGCTATATTATAAGCTTTCTAATGATACCAATCTTATATCTCTAAATTAATTAGAAAATACAATATGGGTATATTTGTAGTAGACGAATTTTGAAAATTTGCATTTTTTTACCCATTTTTCAACCCAGTTTATAAAAAAAAACTAAAATGGTATACATTCATTTCTCTATAGAACAAATAAATGAGCACAGTTTCATAGAAATTTGAAGCAGTCGGGTTTTTAGCTATGTTCTTTTGACATAGAATCACCCATATATTTTGTGTAGTGATTTTAGTACAATTTTTTCCACATTTGAAAAGTGTCATGAACATTTGTATTTCCCGTCGGAAGAACGACTACAACAGCTAGCATTCATATAAACTGAAAATAAATTACGAATGTGGTATTTATTGTATTTGTGAATTTATTCTTTGTATTAAATCTCGTGGTAAATTTCAGATGTCATAGATTAAATTATGTATTAAAATGTAGGAATAGGTATTTAAATGGATTAGAATAGATACATTATCATCAGGTATTTCCAATTTAAGATAAATAGTAGCTAATTTACCTCGTAATGAATAACTGGGGAATAGAGGTAAAACAGATAGTTTTACGATAAAATATTTCTGTTATATCGCGACTAAAATCTTAAAAATTCATTTTTAACTTTTTTGTTATACATTCTTTATTAATATAGTTTGTCCTAAAACTCCTGTCAAGCTTCATTTTTTTCCATCACCAGTTACCCGGAAAATAACAGTATTAACTTCATATATAATCCCCGCTCTATAATATTCTTATACCATGACTTTTTATATTTTTTTATGTAACTTTAAATTGTCACAAAAATTATTTCATTCTGAACATTTACTGTCAAAAGCATTATTGCCCACTCGCAGACGTTTTTCCTCCCTGTCTTTCATTCTAAGTGCAATTTTGAAGTATTCGATAATATACTATTAAGTTTCATACAAACCTAAACATTAGCCAGTGTCATCCAATCCCGTCTAGCGGACAAAAATACCGCAACACACATAAACAAAAGCACACACCCGCTCACAGACACCCCCCCCCCCTTTAACGCACAGAAGATATTCTAAAGACATTTAAAACATCTCCGATGTCTGAAACACTGGGATATCGCAAAACGTGTTGATTCCGATTACAGTACAGGAAAAATACACTGCATAAAAAAAGTAGACGGACACTTCTTTACAATTTTTAAACCCCGTCTTTGTTTAATAGGAAATGTCAATTAAAATTCTTTAACATGTTTATAATTATCAATCTTCATATTTTTGACAGACAAATAAAAATATTCAATTATTTATACTTTTAATGTAAGGAAATGCAGAAAAGAGAAAAGATATACATTTCCACAATATATATATATTTTTTAAAGTAGACGGATACTGGTCAAAAACTGCAATTATCTAAGTGGGTGTTTCTTGCGGAATACCATTTTTGCATGTACATGTACATTTGACATTTTGCCAATTGCTAACGTGCTTGACAAGATGGTTTTACATAGTTAAATTTCTTGGAGATGAATGTGCCATGCCACGAGGAATTCATGTAACTGATTACCAGAAAGGACAGATTATAGCGCTGAAAAATGTTAATAAAGGAGTCAGAGAAATTTGTAGGCTACTTCTAATAAGAAAACGTAGCATCAGCTATTTTCTACGTACTCCTGAAGCCCATGGCGTAAAGAAAAAGAGTGGCCGGCCAAAGAAACTTTCGCTTAGAGACCAAAGAAAAATTTTACTGAGCCGAAAAAATCTGGAGTATCAATTCCCAGAGTTCAAATAAACACAGGAATTACTAACGTAACTTCTCAGACAATTTATAACTACATTAAGCACTCAGAGCTCTTTCAATATAAGAAGAGAAAACATCATCCATGCTGGAAGGATCGCCACGTGACAGAACGCCTACAGTGGGCTCAAAACCTTATGTCTTGGACTACAGAATGGATATCTGTAGTTTTTTTTAGATGAGAAAAGAAGTTTAATTTAGACGGCCCAGATGGATATCAATATTATTGGCACAGTTTGGAGAAAGAAGACGAAGTGTACTGTACTCGGCAAGTTGGTGGTGGTGGCGTGATGGTGTGGCTAGCAGTTGGCTATGGTGGAAGGACAAATTTAAGGTTCCTAAGTAAGAAGCAGACCCACAAAAATTATATTGAAACACTAAGCAGTGAGCTTTTGCCATTTGCATGTGATCTTGGAGGAGTAAACTGGATTTTTCAACAAGATGGAGCTCTAATAAACATCGCTAACAACGTTAAAAAATGGTTTCATAAGAACAACTTCAATGTTTTACCCTGACCAGCCAAGACTCCGGATATGAATCCTGTAGAAAACGTTTGAGCTATACTTGTTCATAAAATTTATGAGGGTGGACGCCAGTATGAATCAATTCACCAGCTCAAAGAAGCTCTTACAAACATTTGGGAAATTTTCTGTCAAAAAAATATTCAGAATCTCATTGATTCGATGCCTAACAGAGTATCCGAACTTATTAAAGCAAATGGGAGACGAACCCCTTACTAAAAACGTTTTATTTTAGAGATACAAGATGTGTCCGTCTACTTTTTTTAAGAAAAATTACAGTGCAAATATGCATCATTTTTGTTCCCTGAATTTTTCTACTACATAATTCAAAAGGAATGAATCTATATCCAAAAATAATAATATATGATGTCTCAAGAACATAATTATATTAAAGAAATGAACCTCATATCTCTAATTTAAAAAAAATAAACGGCTTTAAAGTATTACAAGTAAGTGTCCGTCTACTTTTTTTATGCAGTGTATTTTATTTATATAGATAACTGAACGAACATTTTACTTGATAGGTTAAAAAACAACAAAATACTTTAAAAACTTTATTTTATAAATAACGGGAAATAAATAGCTAAAAAAATAAATTAATAAAGTAAAATATAAAAATATGTAATTAGTCATGGAAACAAACAAACAAACCTATTTCAAACTCAAAACTTATTAACGAGATATTAGGAGGTCACTTCAAAATAATTTAAAATCTTAAGAGGTTACACGTGCTGCTAGTAAATACTTAAAAGCAGTGTAACCCCCTAAATCTTACCAAGCGAAAATAATAATCCCCCCATAAGTTCAAAGTACGAAAATATATTTGAAACTTAAAAATTATATTAAACGAAAAGTAAAGCATGAATTATATAAAAAGATAACTTACAAAAATATACAATAATTAATAAATATATGTATAAGCTTAAAAAAATAAACTTTACAAAAATTTTAATTTTAATTTTAATTTAGATATAAAAAAAAAATATCCTGAAAATGTTCATTAAATATGACTTTATTCACATTTACTGAAATATTTAAAATTTACACAAAAGAGCTTAGCAGATGGAAACAATCATTTAATTTTGCCAGTTAAGTCATTAGAAGTGTAACCGCTAAATTTTCTGATTCCAATTTAGCAATTCTAAAACCATAATTATCAATATCTTTATTTTTTAACACATTTTTTTCAAATATTGGGAAAGACACATTTTGGAATAGAAATAATATATTCAAAAGCAAAATAATTCGTTTCATTCAAAACTAAATCGGAATTGGAACAGAAAAAAATATAAATGAAAAATAAAACAAATAATGAATCAAATTTTCTTACAATATCCCAATTAAATACATTCGTTTGTTATCATGTAAATATTTTACTGTGTAAATTTTAATTTAATTGGAAATTAAAAATGATTTATTTTATAAATAAAACCCTTTCAAGTTACCTAAATATACTAAATTTATTGATGTTTTGATTAAAAAAAAAAAAAAAAAAGATAAATGTGAATCAAACGCTTATTGACAATAGAAGAATAACTGAAAAAAATTTATGTATGTTTAAATGAAAGATAATAATTTAAAAAAAATCATGAAATTATTAATACAATTTGTCATTAAAAATGTATAAAACAATTAACTAATTTCCTTTCATTTTTTTATACATTGTATCATTAAAATCTATGTTTTCGATTCAACATATACTGTATTTAAATAAAAAAAATCTGGAGTTACTTCACTCGACTTTCCGAACATTGAGTAACTAACAGTTTTGTAGATAAAATAAAGAAAGAGGAGTTGCTAAACAAACAAAAGAGAGAAAACCATAACAGAGTGTTTGAGTATTTTTCTCCATGTATCACACGAGGTTTTATTTAACGCTACTGAACTTTGAGCCCTTAGATCATAATGATAAAGAATTTTTCGTTGTGTCCCTGTAAAAATCTATAAATTCTGACAAACTTAAACAAATTTTCACATTTTACCCACAATTTTGTCAAAGTCCCACTTTTTTTTTTTTTTTTTTTTTTTTTTTTTATTATTATTGTTACTGAGTGAGTTTGTATAGGAAAATATAGAAGAAAGTCTCGTGGTGGCCACAATTCACCAAAATGCTTATAGTTAGTGCAACAGTGATTTATAATATTCATACAAATTTTCAGCTCAATTGAATAAGGCGTTTAGATGCTATTGCACTTTTAAAAATTTGGTCTCATAGGCCATAATGATAAAGAATTTTTCTTTGTGTCCCTGTAAAAAAACTGCAAGTGCTAGATTCACCAAAATCTATACAGTTGGTTCAAATGTGACCTATAACATGTGTACAAATTCTTTGCTCAGATTAATAAGGCGTTTAGACGCTATCACACTTTTAAAAATTTGGCAAATAATTTTTCTTTGTGTCCCTGAAAAAAAAACTATAAGTGCTAGATTCTCCAAAATCTATACAGATTGAGTATCTGTGACCTATAATATGTGTATAAAGTTTTTGCTCAATTGAATAAGGCGTTTAGATGCTATCGCACTTTTAAGATTTTGGTCCCTTGGCCATAACGATAAAAAAATTTTCTTTGTGTCCCTGTAAAAAAACTATAAGTGCTAGATTCACCAAAATCTATAGGGTTCGTACTATGGTGACTTACAATATACGTACCAACTTTCAGCTTATTCGAACAAAGCGTTTAGACGCTAGCGTGTTCACTCACAGACATACACACATACATACACACATACATACACACACACATACATACATCATCGTAAAAATAGTGAAAACGGACTCGTTGGACCTCGAAACGTATAGAAACATCAAAATCTCGAATTCGGATTTTTGACATGATTACAATACTTTCCTCACTATAGTGTTCGGAAAGTAATAATAAAAATATGCATATATATTATACTTTTCTTCAAACTATTAATATTTTTTATAAGTATTATGAAAATATCATTTAGAAAATTATTTTCTAAAGTACGTTTAATTTAATAATCAAAAACTGAAATAATTTATAAAAAGAAGCATCATTTGATTTCAATTACTTATTAAGTATAAAAGCAAATATTTTATATCAGGTAAATTTGTTTTATATTTTCTGGGACTAATTTAATCAAATATAATATCGCTTTGATTTTTTATTTAAAAAGCCTTACGAATGTTTAGATTGCAATTATATGAACAGTTCATACATTTAATTTAATGTGTGCTTAATTATTTACTTATATCAAATTAATAACTGTTTGCTTTACATGTTAACGTAACAGAAGTATTTTTATATTAAAATATAATTTGATGTGTCAATCTGGTGTGTCACGACTTTCCCTTACCCTGAAGATTAATAATATAAATACAGATTGATAGTATGGAGTAAGATAACGAGTACTGTTATGTAAACCTATGTTAAAAGAATTAAAATTAGGCTCCGGACATATATTCTTCACAAATAATTTTTTGTGAGGGGCGCTACTTTCATTATTGTACCTACATTTATATAGAATCCAAATCTGTTTTTACATTCAGAATTCCATTTAAAATTATTCAGACCACTTTCACACGCAACATTCCTTGAAACTTATCCATCTTAATCAATCTTTTCTAGTAACAAACGCAATTTCAAAATACAATATTTTTATCACCTGAAATTAATTGATTTTAATTTACTCTTAGAGACACAGACAAACATCAAACGCAAAAATTTTGACATCGGTATTCAGGAAGTCTCAAAACTTGAAAATATACAAAAAACTAAGAGATAAATATTTAGCTTAAAAAAAATACATTATTTACCACATGGCTATGAGGAATTAATTTTAATTCCTGAGCAGCTTTCCGTGGCATGGTAAAATAATATAGTAAAGAACATTCACTAACATTAAAAAAAAAACATTATGGCTTAAATATTCGCAGCCCTGTATCTATTCTGAAAGTTATGTGCACACCAGATGGTTCACAAAATCATATATTAATAACACACGGTACAGCTTGAAATACACTTTCATCAATTTGCAAGCATTGTCGCACAATAATCTAATTATTTTGTGTGGCCTTTTAAACGAACAGTGACTGATTTCCATACTATATTTATTCATGAAACATGTTTTTACGCATGTAAAAAATATATATTCATTTCAATTCGTTTCGTGCAGTCTACAGTATTTAAAACTCTACTTACCTGCAATTTTGTTAATAGACGTAATGTATTTGAATTCTCTTGGGTGTCCCTGTACACGAACCGTTTGCTTGATCACAACGAAAAGTTTAGTGTAGCATCCCTGTATGATACGCATTCAGAATACTAACATCGGACTTTATACTATTATTTGTTCTTGAGATATGCTAATAACAGACAGACAGACAGACACACACACACACACACAGACACAAAGAACAATCGCTAAAAACATGATTTTTTGATTGAGGGGGCCTTGAAATGTGCAAATATAACAAAAACTCAATTTCGAAAATTTCACTCGAAAACAATACTTTCTCTAACATATATATGGATATGAGAAAGTAAAATAATAATAATAATAATAATAATAATAAAAATGAAAAAATAAAGAATGCACTTTGTTATTATTTTAATGTACTCGTACATTAGTTTAGTACATTAGTACAGTTTCATAGAAATTTGAAGCAGTCGGGTTTTTAGCTATGTTCTTTTGACATAGAATCACCCATATATTTTGTGTAGTGATTTTTGTACAATTTTTTCCACATTTGAAAAGTGTCATGAACATTTGTATTTCCCGTCGGAAGAACGACTACAACAGCTAGCATTCATATAAACTGAAAATAAATTACGAATGTGGTATTTATTGTATTTGTGAATTTATTCTTTGTATTAAATCTCGTGGTAAATTTCAGATGTCATAGATTAAATTATGTATTAAAATGTAGGAATAGGTATTTAAATGGATTAGAATAGATACATTATCATCAGGTATTTCCAATTTAAGATAAATAGTAGCTAATTTACCTCGTAATGAATAACTGGAGAATAGAGGTAAAACAGATAGTTTTACGATAAAATATTTCTGTTATATCGCGACTAAAATCTTAAAAATTCATTTTTAACTTTTTTGTTATACATTCTTTATTAATATAGTTTGTCCTAAAACTCCTGTCAAGCTTCATTTTTTTCCATCACCAGTTACCCGGAAAATAAAAGTATTAAATTCATATATAATCCCCGCTCTATAATATTCTTATACCATGACTTTTTATATTTTTTTATGTAACTTTAAATTGTCACAAAAATTATTTCATTCTGAACATTTACTGTCAAAAGCGTTATTGCCCACTCGCAGACGTTTTTCCTCCCTGTCTTTCATTCTAAGTGCAATTTTGAAGTATTCGATAATATACTATTAAGTTTCATACAAACCTAAACATTAGCCAGTGTCATCCAATCCCGTCTAGCGGACAAAAATACCGCAACACACATAAACAAAAGCACACACCCGCTCACAGACACCCCCCCCCCCTTTAACGCACAGAAGATATTCTAAAGACATTTAAAACATCTCCGATGTCTGAAACACTGGGATATCGCAAAACGTGTTGATTCCGATTACAGTACAGGAAAAATACACTGCATAAAAAAAGTAGACGGACACTTCTTTACAATTTTTAAACCCCGTCTTTCTTTAATAGGAAATGTCAATTAAAATTCTTTAACATGTTTATAATTATCAATCTTCATATTTTTGACAGACAAATAAAAATATTCAATTATTTATACTTTTAATGTAAGGAAATGCAGAAAAGAGAAAAGATATACATTTCCACAATATATATATTTTTTTTAAAGTAGACGGATACTGGTCAAAAACTGCAATTATCTAAGTGGGTGTTTCTTGCGGAATACCATTTTTGCATGTACATGTACATTTGACATTTTGCCAATTGCTAACGTGCTTGACAAGATGGTTTTACATAGTTAAATTTCTTGGAGATGAATGTGCCATGCCACGAGGAATTCATGTAACTGATTACCAGAAAGGACAGATTATAGCGCTGAAAAATGTTAATAAAGGAGTCAGAGAAATTTGTAGGCTACTTCTAATAAGAAAACGTAGCATCAGCTATTTTCTACGTACTCCTGAAGCCCATGGCGTAAAGAAAAAGAGTGGCCAGCCAAAGAAACTTTCGCTTAGAGACCAAAGAAAAATTTTACTGAGCCGAAAAAATCTGGAGTATCAATTCCCAGAGTTCAAATAAACACAGGAATTACTAACGTAACTTCTCAGACAATTTATAACTACATTAAGCACTCAGAGCTCTTTCAATATAAGAAGAGAAAACATCATCCATGCTGGAAGGATCGCCACGTGACAGAACGCCTACAGTGGGCTCAAAACCTTATGTCTTGGACTACAGAATGGATATCTGTAGTTTTTTTTAGATGAGAAAAGAAGTTTAATTTAGACGGCCCAGATGGATATCAATATTATTGGCACAGTTTGGAGAAAGAAGACGAAGTGTACTGTACTCGGCAAGTTGGTGGTGGTGGCGTGATGGTGTGGCTAGCAGTTGGCTATGGTGGAAGGACAAATTTAAGGTTCCTAAGTAAGAAGCAGACCCACAAAAATTATATTGAAACACTAAGCAGTGAGCTTTTGCCATTTGCATGTGATCTTGGAGGAGTAAACTGGATTTTTCAACAAGATGGAGCTCTAATAAACATCGCTAACAACGTTAAAAAATGGTTTCATAAGAACAACTTCAATGTTTTACCCTGACCAGCCAAGACTCCGGATATGAATCCTGTAGAAAACGTTTGAGCTATACTTGTTCATAAAATTTATGAGGGTGGACGCCAGTATGAATCAATTCACCAGCTCAAAGAAGCTCTTACAAACATTTGGGAAATTTTCTGTCAAAAAAATATTCAGAATCTCATTGATTCGATGCCTAACAGAGTATCCGAACTTATTAAAGCAAATGGGAGACGAACCCCTTACTAAAAACGTTTTATTTTAGAGATACAAGATGTGTCCGTCTACTTTTTTTAAGAAAAATTACAGTGCAAATATGCATCATTTTTGTTCCCTGAATTTTTCTACTACATAATTCAAAAGGAATGAATCTATATCCAAAAATAATAATATATGATGTCTCAAGAACATAATTATATTAAAGAAATGAACCTCATATCTCTAATTTAAAAAAATAAACGGCTTTAAAGTATTACAAGTAAGTGTCCGTCTACTTTTTTTATGCAGTGTATTTTATTTATATAGATAACTGAACGAACATTTTACTTGATAGGTTAAAAAACAACAAAATACTTTAAAAACTTTATTTTATAAATAACGGGAAATAAATAGCTAAAAAAATAAATTAATAAAGTAAAATATAAAAATATGTAATTAGTCATGGAAACAAACAAACAAACCTATTTCAAACTCAAAACTTATTAACGAGATATTAGGAGGTCACTTCAAAATAATTTAAAATCTTAAGAGGTTACACGTGCTGCTAGTAAATACTTAAAAGCAGTGTAACCCCCTAAATCTTACCAAGCGAAAATAATAATCCCCCCATAAGTTCAAAGTACGAAAATATATTTGAAACTTAAAAATTATATTAAACGAAAAGTAAAGCATGAATTATATAAAAAGATAACTTACAAAAATATACAATAATTAATAAATATATGTATAAGCTTAAAAAAATAAACTTTACAAAAATTTTAATTTTAATTTTAATTTAGATATAAAAAAAAAATATCCTGAAAATGTTCATTAAATATGACTTTATTCACATTTACTGAAATATTTAAAATTTACACAAAAGAGCTTAGCAGATGGAAACAATCATTTAATTTTGCCAGTTAAGTCATTAGAAGTGTAACCGCTAAATTTTCTGATTCCAATTTAGCAATTCTAAAACCATAATTATCAATATCTTTATTTTTTAACACATTTTTTTCAAATATTGGGAAAGACACATTTTGGAATAGAAATAATATATTCAAAAGCAAAATAATTCGTTTCATTCAAAACTAAATCGGAATTGGAACAGAAAAAAATATAAATGAAAAATAAAACAAATAATGAATCAAATTTTCTTACAATATCCCAATTAAATACATTCGTTTGTTATCATGTAAATATTTTACTGTGTAAATTTTAATTTAATTGGAAATTAAAAATGATTTATTTTATAAATAAAACCCTTTCAAGTTACCTAAATATACTAAATTTATTGATGTTTTGATTAAAAAAAAAAAAAAAAAGATAAATGTGAATCAAACGCTTATTGACAATAGAAGAATAACAGAAAAAAATTTATGTATGTTTAAATGAAAGATAATAATTTAAAAAAAAATCATGAAATTATTAATACAATTTGTCATTAAAAATGTATAAAACAATTAACTAATTTCCTTTCATTTTTTTATACATTGTATCATTAAAATCTATGTTTTCGATTCAACATATACTGTATTTAAATAAAAAAAATCTGGAGTTACTTCACTCGACTTTCCGAACATTGAGTAACTAACAGTTTTGTAGATAAAATAAAGAAAGAGGAGTTGCTAAACAAACAAAAGAGAGAAAACCATAACAGAGTGTTTGAGTATTTTTCTCCATGTATCACACGAGGTTTTATTTAACGCTACTGAACTTTGAGCCCTTAGATCATAATGATAAAGAATTTTTCGTTGTGTCCCTGTAAAAATCTATAAATTCTGACAAACTTAAACAAATTTTCACATTTTACCCACAATTTTGTCAAAGTCCCACTTTTTTTTTTTTTTTTTTTTTTTTTTTTTTTATTATTATTGTTACTGAGTGAGTTTGTATAGGAAAATATAGAAGAAAGTCTCGTGGTGGCCACAATTCACCAAAATGCTTATAGTTAGTGCAACAGTGATTTATAATATTCATACAAATTTTCAGCTCAATTGAATAAGGCGTTTAGATGCTATTGCACTTTTAAAAATTTGGTCTCATAGGCCATAATGATAAAGAATTTTTCTTTGTGTCCCTGTAAAAAAACTGTAAGTGCTAGATTCACCAAAATCTATACAGTTGGTTCAAATGTGACCTATAACATGTGTACAAATTCTTTGCTCAGATTAAGAAGGCGTTTAGACGCTATCACACTTTTAAAAATTTGGCAAATAATTTTTCTTTGTGTCCCTGAAAAAAAAACTATAAGTGCTAGATTCTCCAAAATCTATACAGATTGAGTATCTGTGACCTATAATATGTGTATAAAGTTTTTGCTCAATTGAATAAGGCGTTTAGATGCTATCGCACTTTTAAGATTTTGGTCCCTTGGCCATAACGATAAAAAATTTTTCTTTGTGTCCCTGTAAAAAAACTATAAGTGCTAGATTCACCAAAATCTATAGGGTTCGTACTATGGTGACTTACAATATACGTACCAACTTTCAGCTTATTCGAACAAAGCGTTTAGACGCTAGCGTGTTCACTCACAGACATACACACATACATACACACATACATACACACACACATACATACATCATCGTAAAAATAGTGAAAACGGACTCGTTGGACCTCGAAACGTATAGAAACATCAAAATCTCGAATTCGGATTTTTGACATGATTACAATACTTTCCTCACTATAGTGTTCGGAAAGTAATAATAAAAATATGCATATATATTATACTTTTCTTCAAACTATTAATATTTTTTATAAGTATTATGAATATATCATTTAGAAAATTATTTTCTAAAGTACGTTTAATTTAATAATCAAAAACTGAAATAATTTATAAAAAGAAGCATCATTTGATTTCAATTACTTATTAAGTATAAAAGCAAATATTTTATATCAGGTAAATTTGTTTTATATTTTCTGGGACTAATTTAATCAAATATAATATCGCTTTGATTTTTTATTTAAAAAGCCTTACGAATGTTTAGATTGCAATTATATGAACAGTTCATACATTTAATTTAATGTGTGCTTAATTATTTACTTATATCAAATTAATAACTGTTTGCTTTACATGTTAACGTAACAGAAGTATTTTTATATTAAAATATAATTTGATGTGTCAATCTGGTGTGTCACGACTTTCCCTTACCCTGAAGATTAATAATATAAATACAGATTGATAGTATGGAGTAAGATAACGAGTACTGTTATGTAAACCTATGTTAAAAGAATTAAAATTAGGCTCCGGACATATATTCTTCACAAATAATTTTTTGTGAGGGGCGCTACTTTCATTATTGTACCTACATTTATATAGAATCCAAATCTGTTTTTACATTCAGAATTCCATTTAAAATTATTCAGACCACTTTCACACGCAACATTCCTTGAAACTTATCCATCTTAATCAATCTTTTCTAGTAACAAACGCAATTTCAAAATACAATATTTTTATCACCTGAAATTAATTGATTTTAATTTACTCTTAGAGACACAGACAAACATCAAACGCTAAAATTTTGACATCGGTATTCAGGAAGTCTCAAAACTTGAAAATATACAAAAAACTAAGAGATAAATATTTAGCTTAAAAAAAATACATTATTTACCACATGGCTATGAGGAATTAATTTTAATTCCTGAGCAGCTTTCCGTGGCATGGTAAAATAATATAGTAAAGAACATTCACTAACATTAAAAAAAAAACATTATGGCTTAAATATTCGCAGCCCTGTATCTATTCTGAAAGTTATGTGCACACCAGATGGTTCACAAAATCATATATTAATAACACACGGTACAGCTTGAAATACACTTTCATCAATTTGCAAGCATTGTCGCACAATAATCTAATTATTTTGTGTGGCCTTTTAAACGAACAGTGACTGATTTCCATACTATATTTATTCATGAAACATGTTTTTACGCATGTAAAAAATATATATTCATTTCAATTCGTTTCGTGCAGTCTACAGTATTTAAAACTCTACTTACCTGCAATTTTGTTAATAGACGTAATGTATTTGAATTCTCTTGGGTGTCCCTGTACACGAACCGTTTGCTTGATCACAACGAAAAGTTTAGTGTAGCATCCCTGTATGATACGCATTCAGAATACTAACATCGGACTTTATACTATTATTTGTTCTTGAGATATGCTAATAACAGACAGACAGACAGACACACACACACACACACAGACACAAAGAACAATCGCTAAAAACATGATTTTTTGATTGAGGGGGCCTTGAAATGTGCAAATATAACAAAAACTCAATTTCGAAAATTTCACTCGAAAACAATACTTTCTCTAACATATATATGGATATGAGAAAGTAAAATAATAATAATAATAATAATAATAATAAAAATGAAAAAATAAAGAATGCACTTTGTTATTATTTTAATGTACTCGTACATTATTCGAAGGGATTTTACATTTGACTGCTTAAGAAGAAATAAGTTTCACAAATGCTATAAATTTTTTTTTTAAACAATGTGCATGGTAAATGAAATATATTTTCAATTTACGTAACAATAATTCTTTTATTTTTTCGCCATTACACATGGATTTAAGAGTTTCACAATTCAATTCATAAATGTAAAGTGAGTTGTGTAACATTTTGTATTTTATTTAACGATATTTGCATAAAAAAAAACATATAACAAATAAATATATTTTCCCCAATTTGCAAACATTTTAAAATATTTAATGAAAAAACAGTGAGGCTGCGATATTTTGAGTAACGTCTTGAGATGACATTTGTGGATATAGGAGAGAGAAAAATAATAAAGAAGTCTCATATATTAAAATCATCTTTCTTTCATTAGATAATTTAACAAAGTGGAAAACTGCTAATCGCTAACTAAAATTTTCAAGTAAAATAATTGAAATGCAAACAAAGTAGAAAGATTGTATGTATATGTATCTAGCTTTATTCCGAAAAAAAGGGCACTTTTGCAAAAACAATAAACACCATATATTGTATTTAAAGAGTGATTTTCTTATTACACTTTTAGTAATTTGAATTAAATTCGTACATTATTGACTTAATTTTGAAGAAAAATAACGAGTAAATCTTAAATACATCTGAAGGAGTGGAAGACTGAAAGAAAGTAATTGTTTTTCTATCAACTTCTTAACAATTGTAAATAAACATTCTATAAAAATCACTTAATATTTATGAAAAAAATTACATTACGTGTTACATATACTTGGGTAGGAGGGGGGAGCATAGTGAAAAACAATATATATTTAATTATATACAGCTGGTAACAAAACTGTCCGAACACTTTTAAATTATGTTCTTACACTGACAAAGAACAGGATTCGACAAGGATTTATTTAACAAAACTGTATGATGTGTACTTTTTTACATAGGAATTTTTGCTAGAGTTCGGAGAGTTTTGTTACCGACTATATGCCATAATGAGTATTATATATAAGTAGAGGGGGAGGGCAAGGATGAGTGAACATGGAAATAAAATGATTTTTTTTTTTAACTAACCTATAATCAATTCGAATTAAACTTTGTGTAAATACCTCTAACTATTTACGAAAAAATAATTTCTCATATTTATAGGAAGCTAAGTGGGACATTTATACTGTATGTAATTTAAAGTTTGTGTTACATATAGTTAAAGGGGAGATTCGGATTGTTGATGGAAATAACATATATTTTACATCAAGGTATTACAGATTTTGTGTTGAAGTTTTGCGCAAATATCGATTTTTGCAAATGAAAAATTACAGTTAGTGTACTTTATACCTGTGTGTGTGCGTGCGTGTGAGGAAGGGGGGTCAGACGGATTGGAAATTGTTGTTTTATATCCCAATGCATTCCATTTTAATAAAATTCATTAAAAGTATAACTCACTGTTTAGGAAAATTTGCACTGATTTTATGTATACCTGCAATCTAAGAAAGGCAGAAGAAAAAAATTATTATTTAAATATCATCATGTTATCAATTTTAATTAAAATTCAAATAACACTTTTAACCAAAATACATAGTGAATGTTACATATACCTGAGGAAGCCAAGGGGAGGGACAGAGAGAAAAAAAATCATTGTTTTTTTATATTACTCAGCTTGTTTTTTATATTACACTGTATTGAAAACTTTGTATAAATAACGATTATTATTTACAAAAAAAAAAAAAAAAAAAAAAAAAAAGATACTTTATTAATTAAGAAGACTTAGTGGACACATGGAAAGAATATGATTTCTTTTATACCACTTTGTTGCCTATTTACTAAAAATATGCCTAAATATTACATTTTTTTTTTTCATTTAAATTAAGGTTAAGTATCACAGTATCTCCCTCTTCCTTAGTCAGTACGAAAAAATGTAATTTTTTATTAAAATCTGTAAAAATAATTATTGAAAAAACAAAGTTATCTGTTTAATCTGTCTCGTTATCCCCCTCTCTCTCTTAGAAACAAAATAATTACGCTCCCGTTGATATTTAGCATATTACCATGTACAAGGGTCGTATTCCCCACCCTTTTTTAAGGACAATCTCAGAGGTGAGACATTTCCGCCTTCTTGCTACCTCTAATTTTATGCAGAAATTTTTATGATATTCACATAGTCATGTGTCGTAATTAAATAGGTTTAAGATTACTGCATACAGCTTATGGTAGCAATAAAAACGGATATTTCTCAAGCGTAAAATTTTCCTTAAAAAAAGGTAAATTGTGTGTATTTTCCTGAAAGCCGGAAAATACGCACTTTTCACAATTGCCACATGAAAATAACATGGGTCTTCAAAAATATTTTTGAGATCTAAGGAGGAGAGAAAAAAAAAATAATGCTATGGTAAAAAAAAAAAAAAAAAAAAAAACATTGATTTTTTCCCCTTTCTTCATTTTAATTTTCTCCCCCCCCCCCACCAATAAATAAATAAATAAATAAAATAAATAAATATAAAATTCAAGATCACGCCTATTTTGCAAAAAGGAAATGCGAAAGACACTTTTTTTCCTGTTTCTGGAGAAAAAGGCACTTTCTTTGGTTAATCGCTGTACAATACGTGCTTAACACCGACAAGTATGTAAATATTTATTTTTCTTAGAGAGGAGAAAAAAAGGGGAGATTAAACATTATTATTATTTTTTTCTTTTTCATCTTTATACGAATATTAATAAAAATTTGACGAATTTTTTTTGCACTGTTTTAGGAAAAGACAAACACTGTGATATGCAGTGTTTACTCTAATATTCTAGAAAAAGTACGTTATATTTCTGCAAAGTATAATTATCATTGAACTGCTGTTAGTTGCCTCATAGCCCATTATTGCGTTTTCTTGCTGATCACAAACATCGACATTCCTTTATAATCCTATCTGTTAATTTTTGAATTATCAGCCTCAATTTTTTAAAACTGTAGTCTAAGATATTTAAGAGGACGAATACTTAAATACAAAATTTTCTTATAATATATTCAATTTTATATTATAATTTATATTCACTTTTTACTTTGCCTTCTGAGAGACCGTTTAAAGTATTCATATGGCAATTTCAGTCTTAATAGTTAAAGATTAAAATCGGTAAAAGTGTGGTGTAAATAAAAAAAAAAAAAAAAAAAAAAAAAAAACGCGCCCCTTTTTCCCCGTTTATGTACGCGTCACTTTTTTAATGAACAATAATCGACATTTATTCAATGTTTTCCTTAAATATGAAACGAATTCACATTAAAACAAACATTTTTATCGCCCCCCTTCTAACCTCCACATCCCCGCTATGTATCACAATCACTTTAGTTTTTCATTAAGAGTCAGTGGTAATTACAGAAAAGTCATTACAGTCCGTAAAATGGTAATACATTTTTTTTTCTCTCTTTCTCTCCCTCTTAGCATTTAAATTGCTAAACAAGTAATTTAAAAGTTATCTTTTAAATTCATTATTTTATATTTATTGTTTTTTATAATTGTACTAGGGGCTCTACCCCCTGCTCGCTCCGCTCACCAACCACCGAGGGAGGCTTCGACTCCCCCCCCACAACTCACTTTACTTATTAACACATACAGAGCTCTGCCCGCCTATTCGCAGCTTTCTTTCACCAAAAAGAAATATTAATATGCATATTACAAGACAAAAGCAGAAAAATCTTTATGAAATCTTCATATTCAATGTCAAATTGAAATATATAATATTTATATATTTTTTTAATAAAAAGTAATTCATAATATCTGGACCATTTTGCATTACAGCTTTAGTATATGACCATTTGTATTTCTTTTTTGCAACCTTAGATCTGGACCGAAGATTGCGGGTTCATTCTCGAGCCGGCCAAAGCCCGTCGTGTACACTAATGGTGGCTGGTGCACGTAAAATATGTCGTGGCAGCAATATCTTCCATGTTCCCATTAAAATTATACACCTGGGGACCACCGAATCTGGGGAGCCATCCCCTTCGTGTAGGACCAAATCTGTGGTGGCATGTCTCCGGAACATCCGTTGGGGTGTGTACTAGACCGTCGACAATTATCCATAGCGCAGTAATGGTGCGACATCAAACACAACCTACCTAATTATCTACTTACCTACAACCAGGGATGATATTTTCATTTTCCCGTTTAAGAGAATTAATTTTCTAAAAGTAGAGAAAAAAATGACATTTATTTTCTTTCTTTTTTACATCTATGGTGTCGGACCGCGATACCCAAGTCGGTAAAGCGCCGGCACGTAATTGGAAGATTGCCGATTTGATAATTGAGCCGGCCAAAGACCGTCGTGTACACTAATGGTGGCTGGTGCACATAAAATCTCTCGCGGCGGCAAAGTCCTCCATGTTCCCATTCATACTCTATACCCCTGGGGATCACCCTCTCCGAAAAGGATCAAAATTGTAATGACATGTCTCCGGAACATATCTAGGGGTGCGTCCCAGACCGTCGCACATTACCCATAGCGCAGTATTGGTGCGACGTTAAATCCTGCCTACCTACCTACATACAACCATGAATCATATTTAAATTTTCCCGTGTAAAATGAATTCATGACCGAAGAACAACGTCACTGGGAGAAACTCTTTTCAAAATGGCAAATAGAGTACCTTCCTAAGCTTGTCGTTTTTAGTGTATAACTTTTTAAATTAAAATGATAGAAATTTCTAAGAAGCTGAAATGTCTACCTTGGAGTATTCGGAATATATTGATGCCTCTCATGGCACGAAGGTCCCTGCCCTCCGCTAGAAGATGCTGTCGCAGACAAAAAAAAAAAAAAATTGACGCCAGTGACAGTAACTTTTTTTTTTTAATATATAGAGAAATTACTATCGTGCCCTTCATTTAAGGTGCCCATTTTTCCGGTATCCACCTATGTAAATAGTAAACAGAAGATATGAAAACCTTTTTACCGAGAACCAGTAAATAAGGACATTGTTTTTAATGTCTCATCATTTATGGACAAAACAATATTTTCCAAAGAAAAGTACTTAATGATGATAACTGAAAAAGGTGTAACACTATACGTTGTAAAATTGTCAACGTGAAGTAATCAATGCATACTATTAAGATAAAATGAAAATATTGCCATTAAAATTTAGGTATAATTAGTGTAATTGATTAGCTAGTAGGGTTCATCAAATTTGCAGTGTTATATTATGCGATAAAGGAAAAAAAATGTCAATGAAAATTGTTATTTTTTTTTATTATTATTTATGAGTATTTATTCGTGCATTATGTTCTGCAAATACAAAGATTAGGAGATATGCAAGGTTACAGAAAATTAATTTTCCTTTTCATTTATTTTTAGAAAAAAAAACACTTAAAATAAATTTGCGAAATTCATTATTGCGTAGTTAAAATAGAATACATATTTGCAGTCATGCTGTTTATAAACAATATGCACAAATTAATTCTTACTAGTGGCCAAAAATGGATTAGATGTTCTGCTCTCGAAGTTAGTAGACGGGACGAGTCCGGCTCGAAACTAAATCGTGTTCTTCAGGATAGCTGTTTTCTGTTTTTCATTGTTTTCTCTGAAAAACCCTTTAATACACAATGGAACCCTTTATAATGAACTCCGTGCTTGATAATTTACATAGAAATGGGTTAGTAGGCCAAATAAAAAGTTAATTGGTCTTAAACACTACACCACTATACCAAAAAACAATAAAAAGTATGTAAAATTTTATTTTTACATAAAAGCATGGATTTAAAAAGGAATAGAAAATAAAATAGCATAACAATTTAATACAACTGTAAACTGCTTATAATTTATGGAAACAACAGAAAACATTTTAATTTTTAAAAGATTCATTAACAAAAATAAACCATCTTGAATAATTATATATATATATATATATATATACATATATACAGGGTGATCAGTTAAAAGAGTACCCGTGGGTTTTTCTAATAACCCTTAAATCTGACGGATGTGGCAACTATTTTAATATTGAAGTATGATTGTTTGAACCTTGTTTAAGTTTGTGATACAATTTCTAACACTGCTGGACTATTACAGCTTTACTTGTGCGGTAAAACAGAAGCGGAGACGCACTTTTTTTTTTTTTTTTAAATCCTGTAATAATTTTATTTTTTAAAAATATAATTTAATTCAATTTTTTCACATTATCATTCCTCACAGAAAATGTTGAAAATGTTCGCCACCTTTTTGGATGCAAACATGAACAGAGCTTTTGATACACTTCACAGAATTGTTGGTGTTATTGACGAGATTTCTTCAGTCATAATCTGTTTTAATTCATCGATGTTTGCAGGACTTCTCTGGAAAATCCTATGCAATGATAATGCAAAAATTATAATGATAATGTAAAAAATGAATAAATAAATAAATAACTTTTGTTTTTTATAAATAAAATTATTGGATTATAAAAAAAAAAAAAAAAAAAAAAAAAAACGTGCGTCTCCATTGCTGTTGTACCTCACAAAAGATGTTGTAGCAGTCCAACAGTGTTAGAAATTGTCTCCCACACTTAAACAAGGTTCAAACAGTTATAGTTCGGTTTGGTTTTAGAATATTTGCCACATACGTCATATTTAAGGGTAATAAGAAAAACCGACGGGTACTATTTTGAATTGATCGCCCTGTATACACACACACACACACACAAACACACACACACACACACACATATATATATATATATATATATATATATATATATATATATATATATATATATATATATACATATTAGTTCGAAAAAATTAATACTGCGTAAATATTTGCATTTATTTTTAAGTGTGTAGAACAATATTCATAAAAGTTAAAAATCAGTTTATTCTTCCCTTTCAAACAGCTACTTACAGCAAAATATTGTTTCTTTTTATAATTTCAAGATAACAATAGATAATAATTTTAAGATAACAATAAAGATATATAAGAACAGGTATTTTTATTGTTGTTCTTGTTGTTTGTTTACTTCTCTAAAATTGTTTTCTTTTACTAAAGTTTAAGAAATCACAAACAAAAAAATGCATGGTTTACCTTCTGCCATCAGTATGCATGTGCACAACGTAAGATTTGGTACTAAATGTATAATGCTCTACAATTTTGTAGTACTAATTTTTCGCTTGCCCTACGTCATTTTCTAAAAGAAAAACCCGACCAGGCGTATATCTATATAGATCATACTCACGTTCCAGTTTGATAGGAAAGAGCTTTTACTTTTAAATGTTAAAACTTGAACTTCCATATGTTCCAATGGAAAATGTGACAAGGCACTTTTGGATGCTTCATAAATATGAATTCTAATTGAGTATTTTTTTTTTTTTTTTTTTAACTTGCCTATGTCGTAAACCTGTTGTCGTAAACCTGATATATTTGTAATCGATTTGACTAATTAATTGAGTTCTTTGAAATAATAGTTGGTATTTTATAAATATTTTGAAAATAGATTTTAAAATAATATTATGGTAGACTGCTTGACCTACGTAATTTTCGCTTGACTTACGTCATTTTCTATAAGAAAAACCCGTCTGTTGTTTCCGACCAGGCGTATATCTATATAGATCATACTCACGTTCCAGTTTGATAGGAGAAAGCTTTTACTTTTAAATGTTAAAACTTGAACTTCCATATGTTCCAATAGAGAATGTGACAAGGCACTTTTGGATGTTTCATAAATATGAATTCAAATTGAGTATTTTTTTTTTTTTAACTTGCCTATGTCGTAAACCTGTTGTCGTAAACCTGATATATTTGTAATCGATTTGACTAATTAATTGAGTTCTTTGAAATAATAGTTGGTATTTTATAAATATTTTAAAAATAGATTTTAAAATATTATTATGGTAGAAAGTTTGAATGATTTGCAAAACGAATTGTTGGCATATAGCTCAACGTTAAATAAATAAATGAAAAAGGTTTTCTTTTATAGATTTATTAAACGTTCTAAAAAAAAAAAAAAAAAAAATAGCTCATGTTTTATGTAGCTGACGACTTTATAAAAGCAGAAATCTGCTTAAGCGACAGGGCATTATATATATATATATATTTTTTTTTTCATTCCACATATCTACGAAAAATGTCAATATAACTTTATATTACAAAAATATTGTAAATGGACATAATTTTAAGTAATTTTTTTTTCTTATGCATAGAAACAAAATTATAAAAGAGGAAAATAAAATTCTTTAACTATGTCTTTTTTCAAAGATAATTTATTTTTTTAATGTATTACAACTGACTATAATAGAATTTACAGTATTATTGACATATATCAAAAAATTAAAAGAGCTAGTAAAATTAAAATTCAGGAAAGTGAATTAAATATGATAAAATTCAAATAACTTATAAATGCCTAATTAAACAAATATTTCAAATAGAAATCAATTAAACTTCGAAAAACTTTGAAATTGTCAAAGATTGTACTTTTAAAATTTAAATTAACCTGATTATGTATGTATTCATTTTTTTTAATATCGAACCTCAATTTGTTCTATAAAAGTTTTTAATTACATATGAGCTCAAAATAATAAAGTGAAATTTAATTAATAAAACAAAAATGGAACAGAACAGACACTATTTAATAGTTTATTTGAGGATTATTTATTTTTATTTTGTTAGAAAAATGTATTTTAGATTTTTTTTTTTTTTTTTTTTTTTTTTTTTTGTTGCTATAAAATATTAACCAATCATTAAATAACTAGTGATGATCTATAGTTACTTTTTTTATTATTCGCATGTTGTGTACGAGTATAGAAGTACATGCCCCAGAAGCGTTTATACTTCTAATTTTAAGCATTTTTATCCAATTATTATTTCTGTGGTCTTTTATTTACTTTCTCTGTCATTACGTTTAATGGTATTTATTATTATTATTATTATTATTATTATTATTATTATTCATGTCGGCGTAAGTAATTGAAGATATTTTGTCTCTTAATGGTTTTTAATCTGTATCGCAACATTTTTGTGTCAGTCTTACCTTCATGTTACAATCAGTTCTAATTTTGTTGTGTTGGTATTGTTTTGTATCTATTAATTGCTAAATTTTAAGGTTAAATTTTACTACGATATCTATCACATATATATATATATATATATATATATATTTGAGAGAGAGAGAGAGAGATAAAATTATTAGTTTATTTTTATTATTATTATTTTAATATTGATTTTTTTTTTTTTTTTTCGATTTTCTAAAAAAAATGCTGGACAAAATGGATTAGAATTTGACACATGCAAAGAACATTTTAAAACGTGTTGTTTCCACTATCAATTGATTCAAGAGTGCAATTTGGGGACCAACCACAAATTGAATAAGAGTGAAAATACTTTGGTTCACCCTGTATCATAAAAAGCTACTAATGACTTTTTCTTAAATATATTATTGCTCATACTATGTAGAATATTTGTCTGTTTTTGTGCGAGAATTGCGCCATTATTTAGGTGGATATACATTTCGTTTTTTTTTTTAGTGCTAGAGGCCTATTTCAGTCGGTACAGTTGTCGAATTTTTATAGGTCACTCTTAATTAGTGCTAGAGGCCTATTTCAGTCGGTTTATTGAATGGGGATTTATTGAATGAAGTCCCCCCAAGGCCCAACTTTGACATGAGTCCCCCCCCAAGCTGCCCCTATTTCAGTCGGTACAGCGTTGTCGAATTTTTATAGGTCACTCTTAATTAGTGCTAGAGGCCTATTTCAGTCGGTTTATTGAATGGGGATTTATTGAATGAAGTCCCCCCAAGGCCCAACTTTGACATGAGTCCCCCACAGGCCCAACTTTGACATGAGTCCCCCCCCAAGGTGCCCCTATTTCAGTCGGTACAGCGTTGTCGAATTTTTATAACACACTCTAAATTAGTGCTAGAAGCCTATTTCAGTCGGTTTATTGAATGGGGATTTATTGAATGAAGTCCCCCCAAGGCCCAACTTTGACATGAGTCCCCCCCCAAGGTGCCCCCATTTCAGTCGGTAAAGCGTTGTCAAATTTTTATAATACACTCTTAATAGTGCTAAGGGCCTACTTCAGTCGGTTTATTGAATGGGGATTTATTGAATGGAGTCCCCCCAAGGCCCAACTTTGACATGAGTCCCCCCCAATGTGCCCCTATTTCAGTCGGTACAGCTTTGTCGAATTTTTATAATACACTCTTAATAGTGCTAAGGGCCAACTTCAGTCGGTTTATTGAATGGGGATTTATTGAATGAAGTCCCCCCCAAGGCCCAACTTTGACATGAGTCCCCCCGCAAGGTGCCCTTATTTCAGTCGGTACAGCGTTGTCGAATTTTTATAATACACTCTTAATAGTGCTAAGGGCCTATTTCAGTCGGTTTATTGAATGAAGTCCCCCCAAGGCCCAACTTTGACATGAGTCCCCCCCAAGGTGCCCCTATTTCAGTCGGTACAGAGTTGTCGAATTTTTATAATATACTCTTAATAGTGCTAAGGGCCTATTTCAGTCGGTTTATTGAATGGGGATTTATTGAATGAAGTCCCCCCCAGGCCCAACTTTGACATGAGTCCCCCCCAATGTGCCCCTATTTCAGTCGGTACAGCGTTGTCGAATTTTTATAATACACTCTTAATAGTGCTAAGGGCCTATTTCAGTCGGTTTATTGAATGGGGATTTATTGAATGAAGTCCCCCCAAGGCACAACTTTGACATGAGTCCCCCCCAAGGCCCAACTTTGACATGAGTCCTCCCCAAGGTACAACTTTAACATGAGTCCCCCCCCAAGGTACAACTTTGACATGAGTCCGCCCTCAGGCCCAACTTTGACATGAGTCCCCCCCAGGCCCAACTTTGACATGAGTCCCCCCCAAGGTACAACTTTGACATGAGTCCCCCCAAGGCACACCTTTGACATGAGTCCCCCCCAAGGCACACCTCCCCCTCACTGGGAAAAAGAGAAAAAACGTTGTTTTGCGGCTATAAGACAGTTTGGACTTCCAACGTTATTTGTTACAATATCTGCAGCTGAAACACATTGGTTTGATTTAATGAAAACTTTATCATGGAATTTAGTTCGTCAGGAATTAACTAAAGAAGAATTTGTCGATATTAAAAAGTTTAGCAGTAGGCCTCTGGCACTAAATTAAAATCTGTCAATGTCAGATTTTCATGTTTTAAATAATGAAATAATGTCGTGTCTGTATAATATATATATATATATATATATATATTTTTTTTTTTAAGCAAACTAAATGTGAAATATAAAATATGGCTATCGTCGGTTAAAAATAGGAAATTTCTTTACCGTTAATTAACAAAATTCAATCTTTTTTTTTTTTTTTTTTTTTTTTTTTACAAGATTTTTGCTTAAAGCTAGAACGAATTTCCATAAAAAAAAAAAAAAAAAAAAAAAAAAAAAATACAGAAAAATTGATAAAACGTAATTTTAAACATAAAATTCACACGTCTAATATTTGTTGAGATATGAGTATTTCCAGTAAATATGATTTGACTGCGCCTGCGCGATAGATAGAAAAAGTTTTATTGAAAAGGTTGCAAGTCAATCCTTATAGGCTTGTAACTAATGTATTTTTATTTATTTACTTGGATTTATCAATTTATAAGGATTTGCAACGTGATTGCAAAAATTTGATCTTCAAATTAAATAATCAGCATGTATTAAACCTTTTCTGAAATTTCAACTATGGAAAATTCCTACAATCTATGACGTTCTTTTGCCGACAATTTGATTAACAATTTCTTTATTCAAAAGAATTTCAGTCAAAAGTTGCTCAATTATCTAGCTTTCAACCTATACAATAAAATGATTTCTGCCTGTCGAGCATTCACAGTAAGATAGCATTTACAAAATATCCTCATACCTCAACGAATATTTCTCGTGGTGTGAATTTTGTGTTTCAGAATAATGTTTCTCTAATATTTTGTCACATTTTCAGCAAGTTTATAAAATTTTAAGGAAATCTGTTCTACTATAAGCAAAAAACTTGTCAAAAAATTAGTAATTTTTGTAATATATATAGATATGTGCCTAAATAATTGCGCAATTCCCGCACTAAATCGTAGAAATATTATACATGGTATATGCAACAATATTGTTACAAAATTGTAAATAATTGTGTTTATTTTTGTATAAATTCTTTCAAAGAGGCTTAGTAAGTTGATAAAGTGCTAATTTTGTACATTTCTAGTCGTTTTAGCGTTGAAATAGCCTTATTTTCCCTTAAAAACGCATTAAAAAGCCCCAATAAGGCAGGTAATGTATTTGGCGCCAAATTTGGCGACTTTTTCTCACCTTGGCGATTCTTTTGGCGACCTTGGCGAGAAAATCCTTATTTGGGATATACCAAATATGGAAGCTGTAAGTTGATTGGTTGACCACTTTCTAGAGTTTTCTCGAAAAATCTGGGTTCCATGGAACAGTATATAAGCCTGTTTTCTTCGCCAAGGCCAGCCAGTTCAATTCAGTTTAGTCTGTGATCAGAGTCGGTCAGCTTGCATTGAGCCTCTTAGAAAGAGACTTGCTTTAAGTGTTATTGCTATACAGTTTGTACTGTGGATTTGCTATTGACAGCTGTTGTTTAAGCTGTTGTTTTACTGGTCGATTTGAAGCTGATACTTGGTTTATAGACCTGTATTTTTCTGGATTTTTCTGTGAATAGATTACTGAATTTTTGTACGTTTGGCCTTTCATTCTCGGACAACTCACGAACCCCCAAGTACGCAACATTTCTGGTGTCAGGAGTGGGGTTGTCTGTGAATGGTTATAACTAGAGCTATGGAGGAGCAGATGAAGAAACTTCTAGAAAGCTTAGCTACCCAGATGAATGAAATGAAAGAAGGGCAAAGAGAAATGAAAGAAGGGCAAAGAGAAATGAAGGAAGGACAAAGAGAGATGAAAGAAAGTATGGAAGCATCGCAAAGAGAGATGAAAGATAGCCTGAGTCAAGAGATGAAAGAAATTAAGGCAGCACAAGAGAAAATAGAAACAGGACAAAGGGAAATGAAAGCAGCTCAGGAAAAGATGGAAGCCAATTTGACCGAAGAAATTAAATCTAATCAAGATGAGATGAAGAGAGAGCATTCAACCGCAAAAGAATCGATAGAGGGTAAATTAACGGTGATGGAAAATAGAATGGATGGAATAGAAGAGAAAGTTCTAAAGATAGAAGAGAGTTTTGAAGAGAAAGCTATGAAGATAGAGGAAAATGTAATGAAAGTAGAAAAGAGATTTGAAGAGAGATTTATGAAGATAGAAGAGAATTTTGAGGAGAAATTTAAAGAAAACTTTGATCAAGAGCTGGAAGGAAGGATTTCAGAGATAGAAAGCAAGTTTAAGAGAATGGAGGAAGATCTTGAGAGAAAAATGAAAGAAGAGTGGAGCGGAGAAGTAATAGGGAATGAACTGCAGAGCAAGATTCGGAATCTCGAAGAAAAGTTAGAATCCATGCCTCAGGAAACTGAAAAGAAAGAGAGAAGAAGCCAGAATCAGGAATTTATTAAGCTATCCACCTACGACGGCAGTTCCTCCTGGCATGTATATAAGACGCAGTTTTCCATCATAGCTGAAGCTAACGGCTGGGACTCTGTTGCAAAGACGGCTCATATGGTAGGGTCGTTGCGGGGCGACGCCGCAGATATTCTGGAGACCCTTTCGAAGGAACAGCGATATGACTTCGAAGCTGTAACCAGAGCACTAGAGCTACGTTTTGGAGCGAAATGGTCCAAAGATTATAGTCGACTCCAGCTCAGGTCCCGTCGTCAGAGACCAGGGGAAAGCTTACAAAAACTGGCATCAAACATCCAGAGGCTTTCACATTTGGCTTTTTCAGACTGTCATCCCGAAACACGTAATGATCTGGCTCTAGAATATTTCATTGATGCTGTCGGAGATCCAGATATTCAAAAAGCCCTCAGACTCTCCGGCGTGAAGGATGTGGAGTCAGCCTTGGTGTATGCCCTAAAGCTCGAGACAGCCCAACAAGCCTCCTATAAACATCGCCAGAACAGCACAGCAGACAAAGTGAACGGCTCTCAAGATGATCTTAAAGAGATTCAGGTGTGTTGGTGTTAGGGATTAAGGCCGATTGACAACACTGGGGTCCTAGGCCTGAGCAAAGAGATTCAGGAAATGATTGCGGAAAGAAGGGAAGACTCCAACAACTAAATGCTGGGGCTGTGGAAAAGACGGGCATATTAAACGAAGCTGCCCAGTAAGAACACCTAGAGACGCAACCAAGAATGTCTCTCAAGTATGCCACCCAGGAGGAGCTCTTCGGGAAAATCCAGATGCCTTCTTGCGGAAGCCTCCATCTCAAGATCAAAAATACAGCTGTAAAGCCGATGGTAGACCCCAAAGAATACAGCCAGTTGCTCGCCAAGTTACCGTCTCAACACCTTCAGAACAAGATCCCGACCCATGGAGTGACGAAGAACTTAGACAAGCCCAGTTGGAAGATCCTGACATAACGCCAATATTACAGCTGAAGGAGACGACCAAAAACAGACCTACCTGGCAGTACATTTCCAGATTCAGTCCCATTACGAAAAGTTATTGGGCACTTAAGGACTCTCTTCATATCAGAAACGGCGTATTATACAGAAAGTGGGAATCTGATGATGGGAAAAGCTTCAGATGGCAGATTTTATTACCAAGATAAAAAATTCCAGATGTTTTAGAACATCTGCATAGTAGCTCTACCGGAGGCCATTTTGGGGTAATGAAGACTCTGCAGAAAGTTCGGGAACGCTTCTACTGGTGCAAGGCAAAGGAGGATGTGGAGAAATGGTGTAAATCCTGTGATGCTTGTGCGGCACGTAAAGGCCCGCAGAAACGAAGTCGAGGACGACTGCAACGGTATAACGTGGGAGCACCATTTGAACGGATTGCAATCGACATCTTGGGTCCTTTGCCACGGACCTCCAGTGGAAATAAATACATCCTCGTCGTGATGGACTATTTCACCAAGTGGCCTGAGGCATATCCCATTCCCAATTAAGAGGCATGCACAGTCGCAGAGGTCCTAGTGCAGCAATGGGTGTCAAGGTACGGCACACCCCTACAACTTCATACCGACCAAGGTAGGAACTTTACCTCTGATGTTTTCAAAGGACTGTGTCAACTTCTCGGCATAGACAAAACCAGGACAACACCCTTACATCCCCAGTCGGACGGCATGTTCGAGAGGTTCAATCGCACCATCCTGAATAACCTCTCTCTTCTAGTATCAAGGATACCAGCAGGATTGGGACTTGAAGTTGCCATTGTTTCTGCTGGCATATCGAAGTGCTGTCCATGAAACCACCGGCTATACTCCAGCCCAGATGCTGTTCGGACGTGAAGTTCGTCTCCCTTGTGATCTCCTGTTTGGTTGTCCACCCGATGCGCCTTCATCGCCCGAGGAGTACATGCAAGATCTCCAGGCACGATTTGAGGACGTACACAACTTCGCTCGGGAGCGGATTAACATGGCAACAGAGAAAATGAAGACAAGGTACGATCTAAAGGCTACACAATATCAGTTCCAGGAAGGAGAGAAGGTCTGGTTGTGGAATCCTGTTCGACGCAAAGGACTCTCTCCCAAGTTACAGTGCAACTGGGACGGGCCATACACAGTCTTAAAAAGGCTGAATGACGTAGTGGTGCGGATCACTAAAACACCTTCGTTAAAACCGAAGGTGGTGCACTATAACAGGCTAGCCAAGTACCATAATTAACGGTAGTATTAAAATTTAAAATGTAAATACTGGTAAAATTTGCGCATGCGTAATGTAAATATTTGTATATAAACATTTGTACATATTTGTGAATTTTGTAAATATTTCTCTCTTGATTTATATTTCTATTTTATCGTTATATGCAACATAATTTTTGTATTTTAGATTGTGTAAATTTGTTTAGTTGCGCCTCTTGACCAAGGGTTGCACTGCCCGGGACGTGCAGTCCTTGGGAAGGGGGCAGTGTTACAAAATTGTAAATAATTGTGTTTATTTTTGTATAAATTCTTTCAAAGAGGCTTAGTAAGTTGATAAAGTGCTAATTTTGTACATTTCTAGTCGTTTTAGCGTTGAAATAGCCTTATTTTCCCTTAAAAACGCATTAAAAAGCCCCAATAAAGCAATCTCATTCTAGATGTAGCCAGATGCAGAAAATATTTACAAAGTCAATAAAATGTAAAAAATTAAGTCACAATGTTAACATTCAAGTGGTTTTTTGGGAATATTATATTGAAGTCAGTCTTTTGTAATATCACCTTTACTTTTTATTACCATCTGCAGTCGTTGAGGCATGGATCTCTGGGCTACACCTGCTGCATCTGATCTTCCAGATCTCTGGCTACATAAATTACAGAGGTCCCTATCTCTAGAAGACTCAAGGCATGTGATTTCTCTTCCATTTTTGGTTCTTCCGAAATATTCTGCTGAGTGAATTTACCGATATATATTCTCAAATTTTTAACAAATGAACGAAATACTTGCCGGCGGGAGCAAAAAGTGTACAACCTGACTATAAAAGTCTCTGAGGCGGACTGAGTGTGTGAGGTAGTAGTATATTAGCACCTACAGTTAAAATTCGCACTTTGCGAGTAAAATATGAATGCGAAGAATTTAGGATTCAGTAGAGTAATAGAGTTAGTTCTCATCCTAAAATGAAATTGTAATCTGCGATATGTTAATTTTATAAAGTATTTTGGAAAGAAACTGTATAAAAGGGGTTAGTTGGAAGGAGAGTAAGAGAGTGAGTTGGAGAGAGAGAGGATGGTAGTTAGTTAGTTAGAGGGAGGTAGCCGATTAGAAGGTAGGCTGTTGAGTTAGCTGCTTAGAGTAGTGTATTACATGATGGTTGTCGAGTAGTACCGTTGTAAAGCAACGGAATAAGCACCGCAAATTCCTAGCTTTTCTCTTACTAAATTAAACTGTATAAAGGCGGACGCCAAGACTACTTATTTACACTTTAAAATTATTAAAGTAGCATCTTTTATGCTCATATAATAATTCCCTATAACATTAAACATAAGAAAATTATTCCTACGGTAAAAAGTAGTTCACTAAAATTAAAAATTCATACTATATAAAAAAAATGCAACCAACATCGTTGCTAACTTTATTCTGTTCTGTTTCTTGAATTAAAAAACAAAACTGTGGATGCCACACGCATCACATAATCTTTACATTTTAACAAATTTTGAAGATAGCACGCGCTCATATTTTACATAAAAATTAAAAGCATTAAATTCATTTAACTCTTTTTTTCTTTGACATATTGTTCAGCACGTGAACTTACAAAAAATAGAGGATAAATAATAAACAAATTTATACGCTGAAATTGAAAATGGCTCAGTTATAACATCCTCCCACCTTTTGATTATAGGTTATAATCAAAACCAAATGTTGCAGGTGTAGTTCTTAATACATTAGTCTTTCAGGGACTTTAATTATCCTTCCCGCTTTGCTATATCTGACTGGTTCCTCTTCTGAAGTTACAACGGGTTTAACAGTTTGAGCAGAGGTTTCCTTTGAATGGTATGCTTCTTTCAGTTTTGAACTATTATTTGATGATGTTACTTCTAAAGGACATAATCTTTGAATAGGTCGTAAAAGTTCATGTTGCGAAGTTTGAACCTTTACAAGTCGAACTTTCTTATCTTTTCCAGGAATAAGCTCTGTGATACGGCCTAGTGGCCAGTGGATTCGTTTCTTTTTGTCAGATCCAATTAATACAATATCTCCGACAGCGATACCCTTTTCTGACTGTTTTCTATTTGCTCGCTGTATGAGAGCACCCAAATATTCGGATCTGAATCGATCTCTCAAAGCTCTGAGTAGGGACTGCCTGTATCTGAGCCTCTTTGATAAAGAATTTTGTTCAACTGCATCAACATCTGGAAGCTGAATTTCGTGAACATCTTGAAGAAACATAGATGGGGAGATAGGCTTTACAGTCGCATCTTCAGAAAGGTATGTTAGAGGCCTTGAATTCACTACAATTTCAACATCAGCTAAAAGAGTTGTCATTTCTTCGTACGTAAGACAGGCGCGTCCTAAGACTCTTTTAAGAAGATCTTTTATTACCCTAATCAGCCTCTCCCAGAAGCCACCCCACCACGCCGCCGTTGGCGGGTTAAATTTCCAGTCTATGGAGTTGACAGACCCATATTTTTGTATACATTGTCAATCTAAGCTTCTCAAATAATTAGCTGCGCCAACAAAATTTGTTCCGTTATCACAGTAGATAACAGAGCATCTTCCTCTGCGAGCCACAAATCTTCTCAAACCCATCAAAAATGCATCTGTGGAAGCAGAGGTCACTAGCTCTAGATGAACAGCTCTATATATAGCACATGTGAAAATCAAAATCCAACTCTTCTTATCGTTCTTAAGATACAAAGGACCAGCCATATCTATGACTGTAATTTGAAATACGGCAGAATCTTTTACTCGGTTTTCAGGTAGAGGAGCACTAGATGTCCATAAAGCCCTTGAATTAAACCTTTTACAAATCACACAGCTGGCTAACACAAGCTTTACACTCTTTCTTCCGTTGAGGATCCAATACCTTTCTCTAAGCAAATTTAAGAGGATTTGTAACCCCGCATGACAGTTCTTTACATGAATATAAAAAATAAGTCGCTTAACAACTTCATGCCTTGAAGGGAGAATTATGGGATGGAGAAAATCTTCACTATCTTTCCTGTAAGTTATTTTAGTTTTCAAACGAATGACATCTTGCTCATCCTTACAGGTTTGTAATGTCTTCAATCTTTTATCACTTTCCGAAGAGAAAGATTCTTTTTGAAACATACGTAGAGTTTTTATCTGAGCTTCCCGAAATTCAGTAGCCGTCAATTCGCCTTTACTCTTCTTATCAGGATTTAAACAATTATGCTTAAAGCGAAGAATCCAAGCAACTAAACGTATGATTTTTTCATAACTTGAAAAGTAGCGGTAATACCAGTTATTGTTGGATGGAAATTCAGGTTTCGTCAACATACAAGTAGACTTTGACCTTTCTTTCTGAATTTCTTCCTCATTCCAATCTTCATCAGAAGTGTTCATGTGGGTTCTAAATTCTGATGAATCTTTCATCCAATGTGGGCCCTCCCACCATCTGATTAAAGCTAATTGCTTAGCCTTACAGCCTCTAGACGGCAAGTCTGCTGGATTCTTCTCACTTGGTATATGTTTCCATGATGAAGGACTGCTTAATTTCTGAATCTCTTGAACCCGATTTCTGACAAACACAGACCAGCTCTCATTTCTTGATATCCAAGCAAGCACTGTTGAGGAATCGCTCCAGTAATATCGCTGCATTTCCTGCCAACCCAAAGCATCCACAACAGTTTTCGCCAAACGAGCGCCAATAGTAGCCGCTAATAGCTCCATTCTTGGTACAGTCGTATTTTTTAAAGGTGCAACTCGGGACTTGGCAGCAAGCAGAATTATTTCCCCTTGATCTTCATTTTCTATCCTCAAGAATACTACTGCTGCATAAGCATCTTTACTACCATCAACGAAAGTATGAATTGTGCATGCATGTAAGTTTTCTGGAGTTATCTGGATATGTCTTGGTATCTTAACATCATTTAAATATTTAAGTTCTTGAAACCATAATAGGAATTCTTTTTGTAAATCACCAGTTATTTCGTCATCCCAATTAATTCCTAATTTCCAAGCTTTCTGTAACATCAATTTAGGATAAAGCATCACCGGAGCAGTAAAACCAAAAGGATCAAAAATTTTATGAACTGCCGATAACATACTTCGCTTGGTAAGCCTTTCTGTGTTGAAATCGTTTAGCCATTTCATGTTGACCTTTAATGTATCGGAAACCTTATCCCAAATCAGACCCAATACCTGAGTTTCCTTCTGGTTCGACGTTTCAGCGTGATCACCAGTGTATTCCCACTGCCTTAAATCAAAACCAGCATTTGCCATTATTTTCTTTGAGTCCGAGATAAATCTCTTTAGATCTTCTTCACTGTGCACACTAGTGGCGACATTGTCTACATAAAAACTGTGCAAAAGCCTTTGCTTGAAATTTTCCTCAAAACTTGCACTATTTTTGATGTGATATTCAATTACTGATGATAAAAGAAAAGGGCTACACTTTACACCGAAAACGACTCGTGCATGCCTAAATACTCTAAGTTTCTTCTCTTTTAAATCTTTCCACCATAGAAATCGTAGGAAATCTCTATCCTTTTCACAAATGCTAATTTGAAGAAACGCTTTTCTAATATCAGCGGTTACACCAAATTTTCTTTCTCTGAAACGTAGAAGAATATCTGGGATAAGCTCAATCAAATTTGGGCCACACTGCAGACACTGATTTAAAGATGGATAGTTAGCCAATTTTGCTGAAGCATCGAAAACCGGACGGATAGGTGTTGTACTACTGGTCTCTTTAATAACTGGGTGATGAGGTAAATAATTACCATAAGAGTTCACTTTGGTAGCAGGAACTTCTTCTATGATCCCCTCATTCAACCAGTCCATAAATATATTTTCATATTTTCCGTACATGTTCTTAGATAATAACTTAGAAGTTGTACTTTCCAAACGTCTTACAGCCAAACTCAAGTTATCTGGTAATGCAGATGTGTCGTCAGCCCAAGGAAGACAAATTTCGTAACGACCATCCTTGTTAATTTTTACTGTCTCTAAGAAATGTTCCTTTGTTTGACGGTCAATCTCACTTTTAGATTTCTTTTCTATTGTATCTGTTATTCCGATCAAGTCCAATCTCCATAAGTTTGAGATATCAGCTTCATTTACAAACAAAGACGTCACCATCATTGCTAAATTATCTGTTGAGACTTCGGTGTGAGGCGCCTTGCCCATCAATGTCCAACCGAGGTATGTTTCTATGGCAACAAGACCAGATGTCAATACTTTTCTTTTGCCAGTTAACATCTTTCCCAGAATATCAGCACCAATCAATATTTCGATAACTTCACGGCAATGACTTACATCAGATAATTCGATTCCATATTCTTTCAACTCTTTAATCCACGGACCATTAGTGACGGGTTGAATGTTTTCACATATAGTAATTTGATCCATCACTTCAAAATTACAGGTGAACTTCTCCTTCATATCCTTAACCTTTATTCTATAACAATTATGTTGGCATTCCTTTGTTGTAACTCCGCCAAACAATGAATGCATCATTTTTTCTTGACGAATGGGAGTATAATTCATCTCTTCTGCTATACTTTTCAAAATATAAGATTTTTGGGATGCTGAATCTAACAATAAACGAACTGTTTTTTGCTTGTTTTCGGAGATGAGTTTCACTTTTAAGGTTTGAAGGAATACTTTAGCACTTTGCTTATTAAAATTTGTCATGTTTATTTCACTACTGACTGAATTTTCTTCAACCTTTTCTTGTGCAGTTTTACCTTGAGAATCACGCAAATCGCACATCAAAGGCACATGCTTCTTAGAACAGATAATGCATCTTAAAACTGCTCGACATTTTTTCACTGTATGATTAGGTAACAAACAAGCGAAGCAGCAATTTTTATCCTTTACAATCTTTTGTATCTCAGTTAAACTCAATTTTCGAGCTGAAAAGCATTCAGAGCTCAAATGTTTGCCTTGGCAAAAAATGCATACTCTTTTGAAATCTAAAGCAGAAGACGTTGTCAATAAACCTGCAGCTGTCGATATCTTATTTCGCATATAGTCTGCACTTGCACTGTTTTTCCTTTTAGAATATTTATTATCTTCACGCTTTGTCAAACCGAAGCCCGCTACAGCTAAAGATATTCTCTCTTCACCTTCTACTTCCGTTTTCAAAAAATGCATCAGATTATTCAACCTTCCTTTAGCATCCGTATTAGAAGAAGAGAGATTCGAGCGATTCCAGGCCTTCAAAAAGTCTGCTAGGAAACAAGACTCAACCATAGGGTATAGAATGGAGACATATTTATCAGTGGTAACACCTAATGTTTCTAGCGCCCGTAAATATGACTCAAGCTTATCATATAATGAAGTTAATGCAAATCTACCTTTTGTTTGCACAGATATTATCAATTTCAATAACTCTCGTACATACACTTCTACTAGAATATCTTCCCTGCCAAAACGAGACTTTAAACTTTCCACTGCCTTTGAATAATTGGCGCCAGTTGGCGGGAAACTTTCAACAACTTCTCTTGCGCGTGAACCAGCGATTGTTGCTTGTACTAAATACTGGAACTTGTCCTCTGGGGCAATCTCATCATCTTTATCGATTTGTTCAAATTGGCTCCAAAAAGGCAACCAATCCTTAATTTCCCCGCCAAATTTCCTAAATTCCAGCTTAGGTAAAGTAAATTTTCGTCTCATAGTACTATTTTCATAATTACTCAAAATAGCATCAGTTTGAATTTGCCCAGATGACTGTATTCTCGCCAATTCTAAATCATGATTCAATCTTAATTTCTCTTTCTCCAGTTCTGCTTCTTTTTCCAGCCTTAATGCCTCAGCTTCTTTTTCTAGCTTTAATGCCTCAGCTTCTTTCAAAGCTTGTTTTTCTTCTTTCAAATCTTGTTTCTCTTCTTTCAATTTTCTTTCCGCTATAGCATTTTCTAAGATATCTTTCACAAATTCGGGATCCTTTTCATACTCTTTACTATTTAAAATCAGCTCTTTTAAGCTTGCTATTGTGAACGTCGAAGGCAAAGTCTCTCCAATTTCTTCGGCTACCCATTTCAAATCTTCTTTTTTAAACCCTTTAACGGTTTTAAACATCTTTTTAATCTTAATATAATCAAAATAATTTTACTTCACTTGAACGGTCCTGTCGCTATGGACTCCAGTATTTTCATGTAAAGCAACGGAATAAGCACCGCAAATTCCTAGCTTTTCTCTTACTAAATTAAACTGTTTAAAGGCGGACGCCAAGACTACTTATTTACACTTTAAAATTATTAAAGTAGCATCTTTTATGCTCATATAATAATTCCCTATAACATTAAACATAAGAAAATTATTCCTACGGTAAAAAGTAGTTCACTAAAATTAAAAATTCATACTATATAAAAAAAATGCAACCAACATCGTTGCTAACTTTATTCTGTTCTGTTTCTTGAATTAAAAAACAAAACTGTGGATGCCACACGCATCACATAATCTTTACATTTTAACAAATTTTGAAGATAGCACGCGCTCATATTTTACATAAAAATTAAAAGCATTAAATTCATTTAACTCTTTTTTTCTTTGACATATTGTTCAGCACGTGAACTTACAAAAAATAGAGGATAAATAATAAACAAATTTATACGCTGAAATTGAAAATGGCTCAGTTATAACAACCGTGGTATAGGGAATCCTCCCGAGTACGAAAGACAAGTAGCAGCAGTGAGAGCTAATGAATTTAAATAAAGTAATTGAGAGTAATTGTGGTTATCTATTGATAGTTGAAGTAATTGTGAAGGCTGCCCATTTAAACTTATAAAGATATTAAATATAATTAAAGTCTAACGCCCACCTTTTTCTATTAAGCTCAAATAAAAGCTCATTTATTTTACAAATCTGACTTTGTCTTCTCTTCATAGTTTACTTAAGTATTTCAGTTTCAGCTCCAACTTAAGGTAAATGAGCATGGCGACGACATTTAGGTCGTCACACTGGCGCCCAAATTCGCTCGAATCCTCCCCCCTCCGAGCAAGTATTTTTTGACGACACTAATAGTGTGCTTCAATTCTTTGAGGAGCTTGCATATTTTTTAACTTTTATAACATTGATCTATCCAAAATATATGCTTGGTTAGCATATTCCTTAAAAGGAGAGCCGAGACAGTGGCATAAGTTAATAGCCTGCCGTTCACTTGGCCCAAATCCAACTTATCAGGATCTAAAAGCAGAGTAATCGACCTCTTTGTCACTCGGTATGATAGATTACGATTGGAGCATGACCGCTCCCTCCCCCCTCACGAGCGTCAGTGGGAAGCAGTAATAAACCCAGTGGAAAAACCACAAGAAGTTATTAAGTCACAGGAAGCAAGCTCTATTAGTTCAAACCAACCTAAAACAAAAGTCAAATAAAAGTTAATGGAAACGAGCAAACTACGCCTTTAACCAGCACTACAGACCAATTTACGTCTGTTTTTCAGCCTTTGGTACGGATAAAAAATCCGATAAAATATTTAGTATAGCGACGGCGGCTGAAAAGGAAAATACGATTGAACGTAATTGTGTAAATCAATCCCTTGCTTTAAATGAAACGAATGTTCAGCTAAATTCTACTGTTAAAGTCTCATATATCCCTCATTCGCATTTAAATGCTGAACCGGTTCAAGCCGAAATATCAAATGTAACTGAAGCTCGGGTAACAGAAATTGAAATTAATACAACTAAAATAACTGCGGCCGCTGAAACCGTTAAACGGACCGACAGTGACAAATTAATAAATGTTGCGGCTAACTTTTCTAGTGACTTAAATTCATCTCCTGATAATTTAAGTTCCAAAACAGTCAAGTCGACGGACTCCTTTATTTTCACAGAAACTGTGGTAAAAGAAAGTGAAAGTGTAAAATCAGTAAATGATTCGGCTAATCTTTGTTACCCGCCTTTAGATAACAGTTTTAAATCTATACAGCGGACACAGTCAAATATTTCTAATGCGAACGTGAACTTAAAGTTTCAAAATGACCCGCCGATTAAACCAACAGAAAATGCAAGTATTTTAAAGACGACAATTTCAAACGTGTATTTAACCTCCTGTGAAGTTTCCAGAAAGTCTAGCAGCCCTGCATTCGAAAGCACGGAGCGAACGCAGTCCTCTGTGGTAACTGGGGACAGTGACAAGGTATCGGGCTCGAGTCCATACCAGAAAAGTGCCTCTCCGATGCCGGACTCCGCTCTACAAGCTACCAGCGTTGAAAGTCCAACAGCAATTCCACAAGACAGTCTGACACGCACCTCTGATTTTGCTGATATCAAGGAATCAATCTGTCAGGTGCTATGGTTAATTATTTTTTCCATTGTAAAATATATTTCTATTAGATTAGTTATAAAATCTAGAACATGTATTAAAGCCATTTGGACCTTCAAACATGAGCTAAAAGAAATGAACTTTTTAAAATTTCACAAATCTAAATTAAAACTTGGAGCATGAACTTTCAATTTCGGAAATTTCATGCATCATTTACATGTCATAATTTTTTTTTCGGTATATATTATATGCATGTATGTACGTTAATGTTTTTCTTATTCCTAGCCAACACCGGCAGTTTTTGGTAAAAAAACCTTTTTGAACATTTGTATATAAATTTTCCCCCCTTTCGTTTTTTGAATGATCTATATGTATGTACTTAAATGTTTTCTGTTTTAGCCATCACCTGCAGTGATTAGTGCGATAAATTTTCTTACCTTTTTGTATATAAACTTTCTCTCTAGTTTATTTTTTTACATGATCAATATGTATATACTCTAATCTTTTTCTATTTCTAGCCAACAACGGCAGTTTCGAAAAAACCTTTTTTCAACATTTGTATATATTCATTATCTATATTTCTCTAAATGTCTTATAAATTGTCTAAAATGAAATTTGATAAGTGTATAAAATGAATATTTCTTATTTTTAAACTCTTGAATTTTCACTAAGAGTTCTATGTATGTATATATCAATATGGGGTTAAAATAATTTTTTGTCGCTATTTTGCATGTAAATTCGCGTTTAAAAACTAACTTTAATAACACTAACAATTTAGTTTTTTCCGTATGCAAATAGCTAGCTGAAATATTGCTTATCCTATAAAATTATGTCATTTATCTGTATACAAGTTGTCGTTCACGTCCTTTTTTTAATTTATACTGTAAAAAGAGTTTTTGTATTGTAGAAGTTCTCTGATGATTCAAACCCGAAGTACAGACGTTAAATCTGAAAATCCAGGCTGATTTCTTCAAATTGTTTCTTTTCCAATGAAAAAGGAGGTCGTTTTGGACATCTGCCAGCTGTTTTTCTTTGCCGAAAGTAAAAGATGTTTTTTGGGAAGCGTGCCAACAGTGGATGGACATTTTCAAGATAAATCTACTAGAAAACTGGAAATCTTTTTTTTTTTGATAAACACCTGAAATAAAGACTCTTTTTTGCTATCATTTTGCACAATTTAAATTTGAATACTGACTGATCGCATATTTGTGTTTAAGCGATCCCTTTTGTACGAATTTTTTTTTTTTTTTAATTAATGAAATTTTTCTCCTTTCCATGTAAGGAAAGTTGATCTGTAATTCCTCTCTGTATACGCCGGACTTTAAATAAGCTTAAACTAAGTTAGTGCATAGAGTTTTCTGCCGTAAAGCACCTCAGATGGAGCTTAAAAAAGTATTTTTATCATAAATCTTTCCTGTATGGGCAGTTTTTAAGCTCGGCCTTCTTACTTTTTTTTCCTTTTTAAATTTTAAAAGCAAATAGTTATTCTTGGGCAGTCTAATTTAAGTTTCCCCCCTCTTTTTTTTTTTCTTCTAAAGTCTTATGCAGTTTAATTTTAGCAGTAAGTAACTGCGGCTATTTTTCGATTAACATAGCATTGTTTTACTTTAAAATTTTCACGGGTAAAAACCCGTTGGGGATTTTTACGTAAAAATTTTTCTTTTGGGGAGGAACTGTGAGGTAGTAGTATATTAGCGTATTGCTACAGTTAAAATTCGCACTTTGCGAGTAAAACATGAATGCGAAGAATTTAGGATTCAGTAGAGTAATAGAGTTAGTTCTCATCCTAAAATGAAATTGTAATCTGCGATATGTTAATTTTATAAAGTATTTTGGAAAGAAACTGTATAAAAGGGGTTAGTTGGAAGGAGAGTAAGAGAGTGAGTTGGAGAGAGAGAGGATGGTAGTTAGTTAGTTAGAGGGAGGTAGCCGATTAGAAGGTAGGCTGTTGAGTTAGCTACTTAGAGTAGTGTATTAAATGATGGTTGTCGAGTAGTACCGTGGTATAGGGAATCCTCCCGAGTACGAAAGACTAGTAGCAACAGTGAGAGCTAATGAATTTAAATAAAGTAGTTGAGAGTAATTGTGGTTATCTATTGATAGTTAAAGTATTTGTGAAGGCTGCTCATTTAAACTTATAAAGGTATTAAATATAATTAAAGTCCAACGCCCACCTTTTTCTATTAAGCTCAAATAAAAGCTCATTTATTTTACAAATCTGACTTTGTCTTCTCATCATAGTTTACTTAAGTATTTCAGTTTCAGCTCCAACTTAAGGCTAAATGAGCATGGCGACGACATTTAGGTCGTCACAAGTGTTGTTAGCATAGGGAACGTTTGCCTGTGACCGACTAATAGTATTGTGTCTTTATTAGATTTTGCCACATTTTTGTGGGAGGATCAGGTAAAGAAATTGTTATTCCGCATAAATGCAAAGATGTTTTCCGCCGCTGTATGTAAGGTAATATATATATATATATATATATATATAATTTATTTAATTTTTCTGAATTTTTAATTACTAGTGTAAAGTATTCACTCCTAATACCAAAATATTTGCTTACAAAAATCTCGTAACAATGTCATTTAAATGCCAATATTATAATTAATAAATTAATTGAAGTTATTTTTAGTAACAAATCATACCAACCATTTAAGGATACATAGCACTAAATACATCAATGACTTTTATAACATCTGTTGCTTCAAATTATACCGTAACAACAAAATAGTAACATAAATGAGTAACATAAATGATAACATAAATCTAATGAAATAAAAATTATTCAGCAATAGTTTAGCAAGAATTTAATATTAGATTTTTTAAACATTATTATATTGAATTGTGCGCCAACTCTCCTAGCCTTACATTGGTTCATTGTATAAATTGACTCCAAATTATTGAAAGAAATTAAAAAGAAAGAAATATATTAAAAATCTTAAAATAAACTAAAGTGAAAAAAGAAGTCATAGCTAAAAAAAAAAAAAAAAAAAAAAAAAAAAAAAAAAAATACATCTAACATAATAAAAACAGATATTTAAAGAACGAGAAGCAAATTGCCATTAATGTTTCATTGACTCGAATAACTAGATTTTATATGCGTGCAACTCTCCCTCTTTACCAAAAGTAAAGCAAAAACCCATCCAGAGCATAATTACATAAAACGTGTAAATTTAGCTTCATAACACCTCACTTTGATTTTTATAAAATATAACTTTTTTAAGAATTTTTATGTAATCAAATAATATATATATATATATATATGTGTGTGTGTGTGTGTGTGTGTGTGTGCGTGTGTGACATAATTTAACATGCGTTGTAGATTTGACATCCAACACATTTTAAAGTATCAATGCAAAATAGCACGAATAAAAGGAATAATAACATTTTAATTAGTTTTGAAAAATCTCTATAAGATCACTAAATTTCAATTTTATATTTTTGAATGTGAACTTATAATCGAGATTTATAGCCATATTTTGACTTTCTTAAAATTTGGTTTAAAACGTGCTATTAAAAAAAATATATCGTTTTACACTTCAATCCATAACTGCAAGAAAGAGTTAAATGTCCCTCTTAAACCTATTTATATATTGATAAGTAATAATTTAATGAAAAAATGCTTTCAACATTCACTTAATATAATATATACACACACACACACACATGTATATATATATATATATACTAGCTGACCCGACAAACGTTGTTTTGTCATATACATTATTTCTAGAGAATATTTTGCTAGAAAAAAATAACTAACTTATTGTAAGTGTGTAAGGATGTGGTATATAAGTGGAAGATGTATGGAGCGCTGTGAACGGTGAAAGAATATAAAAATAACAAAACACCAATCATTTACCTTTTTAATTTATTAAAATTGATTCTTTAAAATTATATACATATCGCTACTTATAACAATATTGCTAAAAAACAATATCAATCCCTTAATGCAACAGAGTGTACAATATTATTTGTTATCCCATCTTTCGCCAATACAAACAAACTGGATGGTTTGCCCACTCGAGAGCCACGTATAATTGTCCGTGTGAAAAACATGATGTGCTCAAATCTAAGCCACAGACAGACATCGTTTGGCCCTGAGACTTATTGATAGTCATTGCAAATGCCAATCTAATTGGAAATTGAGGGCATTTAAATTGAATTGGCACATCTGTGGGTATAATAGGGATTTGCAGTAGTAATATATTTTCACCTCGGAATTTGTCATTTAAAATGATGACTTCGATAACATTTTTCATTATTTTTTTTATGACTAATCGCGTGCCGTTGCACAATCGTTGTGGGTTCAAATTACGAAGCAAAATAACCGGAGATCCAACCTTCAGTTGTAAAATATGTGGTGGCATGCCTGGTAAATCCAATGAGTTTAAAAACTTTGTTGGATAATTTACAGCTTCGGTGGCATCGCAAACTGTGTCATTAGATTTGTATGACACCAAGTCTCCTGGTAACAAATGTTGTATCTTGAGATTCAATTCGTTGACGTCCACATTTTTTGCTGCTAAAATTGCTCTTTCTGCCAGCCACTCATGATTTGTGTATCGCCTGTGTACATCGGGAAATATCTGGTCAATAAGAGCATCTTGAGAATCAATGATTGTGCAGAAATCGGTCGGTAATTTTATGCATCCAGTTTCATCTGTAGTAACTTTTCCATCGCCGATATCTAACAATTGTTTTGAGAATGTTTCAGCGGATGGATCTTGAAGCTTTTGAACGCACAAATTTACTTTCAGTTGTACTTTTTCAACATTACGCCACAATGACGATGATTTTAAGCACGCGTTGATCTCATCAGCGTATGTTGAACGCGGAATAACGGGAAGTGGTTGTCTGAAATCACCTGAAGAGAGTAACAGAGTGCCCCCAAATAGTTTGTCGTTGTTTTTTATATCTTTCAATGTCCTGTTCGACGCCTCAATCGAATGTTTGTGTGCCATAGTGCATTCATCCCAGATAAGAATTTTACACTATTTCAGCACTGTGGCCATGGACGATTGTTTTTTTATGTTGCACACTGCGTCTGGGTTATTTTGAATATATAGTGGCAGTTTAAATAATGAATGAGCTGTTCTGCCTCCATCCAATAAAGTTGCCGCAATGCCAGATGATGCAACAGCCAATGCGATGCCATTATTTGATCGTATTTCGGCGAAAATTAGCGAAATAAGGAATGTTTTGCCAGTTCCACCTGGTGCACCCCCCTCAAAAAAAAAAAAAAGAATCCACCTTCTCCTGCCAAAACTACGAGCATGATGATGTCGTAAATGGTTCTTTGTTCTTCATTTTTAGTGGGACATTGCGAGCAACAATCGCTGCCATTTCTACAGTATTGTATTGTAGTTCACGATTCAATTCAGTGCTTATTAAATCAGATGCATTTCGATTTGTTGAATGCATACCGAAATGACTGAGTGGTAAGTTGGCAATGATAATGCAAAGATCTTCAATAGCAATCAATGCTTCATTGTACATAGCGTCACTGAATACTATCGTTAGATCGTTGCACCGTGAACGATGTTGATGCAATATATCATCAGTCATTGAATCTTTGTGATTATCCCATAATGTCTCTGCTCGGGCCGGGAAACATGTAGTCAACACTATAGCGAATAGTAGACGAATTTTTGTTGCTGTACAGTTCAGTCCTACTTCAGCAAGCATACACTCCCACTGATTGTCGTCTTCCAGCAAGCCGAGTGCAAGGCATGCATCTTTATACGTTGGATACTGTTATCCATTCACTTTACGTAAATCTTGAAATAACAAAGGGCCGATGACATTAACCAATAACAGTCGAAGATAAAAGCACTCAGTCTGCCCTGGATTGACTGTAAATACTCGTCCCAAGGTGTTTGATTTGAATAAACCGGGACATGCATCAATCGGCGTGCCTTGCTTGCGGGGCATCCATTTTTTTGTTGGAGTCCATGTGAAATAGCGTGGTACTTCTGAATAGAGTAATGTCCGTGCAAAAGCACCAAAAGCATCCGCACGATTACACAATTCAAAAAATTCGGTGAGTGTAGTTTTTGGTGGATTTATAGCACGATCAATCGCTGTCTCGCTCGTGAAATATACGCGCTTGCCATTTTCAAGATGGACGGCTAAATGAAGAACTGCTGGATCCCGTTCATGAATTGGGAAACCAAAGATACGCCAAACAGCTTCATTGGAGCTGACGTACCGACCAATTTGGTAAAGTGTTATTTCATCGTTGTTATTCACCGGAGGAGCATTCACATTGGTATTTTCAACTCGAAATACAGACATATCCCTGCCTTTATTCACATACTTGCAAATGTATTTGATGCTCTTCACTGAACTGCAGAACTGAACATTAATATGAGCACCAAAAATAAATTAAAAAAACTGGCGTACAGACAATAGCAAGAAATTCAAACTTCTTCACACACCATAAATTTTAAATCAGCACAACCGGTTTCGAAAGGACGTAGCCTTTCTTCATCAGGTGCAAACACGTGCAACTGCCTTGGAGGCAAAAGCAAGACTGAAAGCAGGACAAAATCCAGATTCCACTTTGCTGTCTACAGCCTGGAAAAATTTGTTTAATTCAATTAAATAATTTCCTTCATTATGTTTATAACATCATAATAGTTATAATAAAATAATTCTAATTTAAATAAAAATAATAATAATTAATGGATAAATTTTATTAAATTTACTTATTAGTTTAATATCATTGAAAAAAAAAATAATTGTTTACTCCTTTCCTCCCTCCTCATTTTGTGGTGTGTGTGTACGTGTGTTCCTCTCTGATTGGTCCTGTCCTGCATGTTGCTTCCTATTGGTTTTTGTGTTGCTCCTCCCCCTCTGGATTTTGTGCTGCTTTCATTCTTGCTTTTGCCTCCAAGGCAGTTGCATGTGTTTGCACCTGATGAAGAAAGGCTACGTCCTTTCGAAACCGGTTCTGCTGATTTAAAATTTATGGTGTGTGAATAAGTTTGAATTTCTTGCTATTAATATGAGCATTGAATGTTTTGCTCAGCAGAGGCGAATATGGGACCACCCAACGGTTATCAATGTCAATATCTATGTTGTTGACATAGATGACCGCCATAGATGATAAGATTGTCCGCCATTGTCGGGATTTCTTCGACGATATATTGGATATCCGTCAACATTTGTGATCGTGAATTTTTTCGGAAAACTTTTAGTACATTTTCCATCTGCACAAATAATAATGGTCTAAAAATTCATTTTTCATTTTAACATAAAATAACTCCGTCGGATATTGACGAATTTTTTAAAAGAATATACCATTTTAACTAATTTTAACATTTTAACAATATTAACGTTGAAAAAATATTTTAAACACTTACGGTTAAAAATTCATTTTTCATTTCAACATTAAATAAATTCTGACATCGTGTTTACGATTCTAAAATATTAACTTTGAAAAACTATTTTAAACACTTCGTAAGATACGGTTAAAAATTCATTTTTCATTTTAACATTAAATAAATTCTGACATCGTGTTTACGACAACTCACGCTATCTAGGTGGAAAAGTTGTTGAAAGAGTTGGTTAAAAATTAATTAAGAAAGAACTAATTAAGTTACAACTTTCATTTGTAAATCTAAACCATTCTCGAATCCACCTGAAGACACACAAAAAATTTCACTAAACTCACAAGTAAACCTTCTCTCCTTTGATACCGGTTTCTCGGAAACCTATATATTTTCTAAAAGCTTATGACATAAGTAGAAAAACTGTAAAATCTTAGGGGCAGAGGGATAAGCGTTTAGGAGCTATAGGACCCACAAAGTATCAGTAAAGTGTTGGAAAAATGACACCAAAAGTCGCTAAAATGCTCGTTTCACGTATTTATATGAACTAATTATATGATAAGAAGGTGGAGATCTCAAAATAAAGGAAGAAACAACTCGTTGAAGTGAAAAAATATACGTTGGGATGTTGAAAATGTGATTTGTGTTATTGACTTCAAACGAAATCTATTACAAGAGACAATCAATGTGCAATTCATCAAATAAATAGTGAAACGGGCAGAAAGACAGTTTGCAATGGGCACATTTTACAAAAGCGATAGCCACACACTTTGTACACTCATCATTCGTCAATGAATCGAAGCAGTAATAAATTGGCGTAATCCACATTCCAGATTCGTCGCCCAAGTATCTGTACTTATAAAAAGCATACTTAATCAAGTTCTTGAAACGAGAAGCATTGAACTAATATAGGGAAAATGGTTGCAGGGCCGGAAAACTATCACGATGCCAGATGTGCTCCTGTGTCTCGATAATGATTGTGTCCGTTATGTAACGAACAAAAGATTTGTAGTCTCTGAAAAAATGAATATCCAGAGGCTGGATCTTTCCCGTACATCCTTAGGTACCAGTTCTCTTTGTATGACTTTACTATCAGGTACTTCAAAAGCAAACAATGCATGATCTGTGTTAGAACCCTACGAATTCCTTAAAAGCAGAATTTTCTTCCTGTCATCAGGCATACTTGGCCAAAATACGTCACGATAGAAGTGGAGGACGACGACTGCTACGACGAGCATTGCTGTTCCTTATCGACACCGTCATCTTCGAATTTCATTTCCTCGTCCCATTCTTCTACATTTCCTCCAGCAAATCCTAATGTCTGGATCTCTTCCACAATTTCCATATCATTTTCCAGAAGGGTAGTTATGTGTTTTATTATCTCTGATTCCTGGATGTTCGGAGACCGATTGCTTGTTCCGAATCGGGAGACCAAGGCAGCCACAACGACTTTAGGATCCATCTACAATGTAAGAAGAAGACTACAATATGTTAGTGCTTGACATCAACATACGGGAACATACAAGAAATAGAGGAGTCATTAGGAGAATATCTCCATCTATACACACTTTACTGATACTTTGTGGGTCCTGTAGCTCCTAAATGCTTGTCCCTCTGCCCCTAAGATCTCACAGTTTATCTACTTGTGACATAAGCTTTCAGAAAATATATGGGTTTCCGGTAAACCGGTATCAAAGGAGAGAAGGTTTACTTGTCAGTCCAGCCGTTTAGGAGGAGTTCAGTGACATACACACGCACAAAAGAAATATATATATATATATATATATATATATATATATATATATATAATTAAAGTATTAAATGCATATTTCTTTGATCTGATCAATTTTCGCGTACTAGCAATTAAATATGATTTTAATTATTTAATTTCGATCATTAAAAGTAAAATTAATGTATCTTTAATACAATACAGCGACACTTAGAAAACAACCGACTTCAGAAATTTCCAAACAAAGCCTTAATGGAACAAATACAGTATCTATAAAAAGAAAACTATTTTCATAATAATTCAGCTTGTTCTCTAAATTCTTCACAACCCACTTTTCGAATTGTCAATTCTAAGGAAAATAATAGTAACACTAGATTTTACTTCGAGAAAAAAACTTGTTTCATGATATTTATTTTATTCTTTTGTTTGGCATGGTTCTTAAGTTTTTAAAACCATGTAGGATATTTTACTTAAAAAATAAAGAGCTTTATCTTCGCGTCATTCCAGTTCTACCAAAATTTTTGTATTTTATTCTTTTGTCTATCCTGCTACTTTCTTTAAACTTATTTTTTATTTTATTTTTTTTTCATTTTTAAACAGAGATAATATTGTGTTGAGCAATAAAACCACATAAAAAATTATCTTTAAAAAATAGCAATGTTTGTAGCGCAGTGAATAAATGTATTTAACTATGTATTATGGGATAGTGTAATTTCTTATAAATATAGTAAAAAAAATCATGTCTCTATGAGAGTAAAAGAGTATATGTATAAATAATAATAATTATAAGTAGGGATAACACACCTACAGACATATATCATATGTATGTGCGTGTGTGTATGTATTAACTACATAATACCAGGGATATTGTAAGTAAATATATATATATATATATGGTAGCTTAAAATTCACTAACGAAAACTAGTATTGTGTTATTGTTATAATAACTTTCTTTATATTCAACACGTGTGAACTTATCATGAAATTATACAGTTTCAATTTTAATTATAAATATTCAATTAAACTGTCAATTCAAACAACAATTAAACATTCAATTCTGTTTCTAATTTACATTAATTAGAGAATATTATGTCTTTTTCACATTAAAATATTAAAAATAGAATTTTATCTGGAAAATTTAAGTAGTCATTCACTAATATATATATATATATATATATATATATATATATATATACAAAAAAGAAAAAAAAAAGAACCATGTATTACAAAATATATTTAATATATTAATTTTCAACGAATAGCATGTATTTTTTTTTTTTTTTTTTTTTTTTTTTTTTCATATAATGTCAGAATATTTGTCAGAATTGTCTGTTGGTATACACGGAAGTTACATCAGTGTATTTTTTTTTTTTTTTTAATAATCATATTCACTATTTTCTGTTAGTGTTGAATTTAATTTTACAATATCAATTCCCAAGTTTATCTAAAACGTAAATTGAAAGATACCTTCACTGAAAGACAGCTTTATTTAAAAATTAAAAATTTAGAAAACGAATATCAACAAGATTATTGAACAAATAGAGTATGCATTTTGGATAATCTGTAAAAATTTTTTAAAACAAATTCTAATTTAGCAACAGAAGTTGCCAACATACGATGTTTTACGCTTCAAAGGTTCTAGAAATAAATGAACATATAATGAAATACATAATTTCTATTTCTTATTTTACAACACTGAACGACTTTTAGGTTTCAAGCATTGAACAGATCGTAATGGGCATTAAAACACCTCTTTATAGGAATTCTGTATTGCATAGATCATACAGCGGTAACTATTGGTAGTGTTTGTCTCTATTTTCCTAACTCCTGTATTTATATTTTCGAAATATTAAAATAAACAAACATTTTGTTCAATTGTTTTATCGAACTTTCTTTTCGAACTTTCTTTTCGATATTTCTTATTTTGAAATTGAGCGTCCTATCCTGTACACTTGTGCACACTGTCATACCTGCCAAGCTTTTGATTTTTTAAATCGGATACATTACGAGCATTTTTAAAACGTAAGCTATTGCATACATTTTCGACGATTAAATAAACCAAAAAAATAAAAAATAAAATAAAAAAAAATCTGGTATTAAATCTCCTTTGAAAAATAGGAGACATCGTACCTATGCACTGTGCATTTGCATACTAATATACACGTGAATTCATTATTTAATATTTCAAAATCACTTTAAGAAAACTTATGAAACCTTTTTCCTCTCATATTAACATTGTTGTATTTAATTTTATTCATTTAATTTACCTAAAAGGAAATATTAAACTACGCGTGAACAATGTATTATGATTAGTTTTAGAAACATTATTTTTATTTTCTTTATCTTAATCAGTTTCTATTTTAGTAGATAAATAATCTAATTACCCTAACGAAATATTTATATTTAAAAAGTAAAAATAATAATAATAAAAGGTATTTTTTTCCTACTTCTTTATAGAAAAAAAAAAAAAAAAAAAAAAAAAAAAAAAAGTAAAGCTTCCAATTTTTACCTTGATGTAAATGGAGATTTATTTATTTATTTATTTTTTTTTTTCATTTGTATCTTTTTACTTGAAATTATAAGCGGGAAATTGACCTTTAGTGCATTTCCTACAATGGAATTTTAAATATGTTCACATTGGGAGTGGAAGATTTGGAAGATTTTCTACATTGAAATTGGAAGATATTTCAGTTTTAGTGTTCCTGTAGCAATCTGTAACATATTTCGAAAGTTTATAGTTCATTAATATTTTTATATTAAAAAACGAGAATAAAGAACTACTAAATTTTGTGATGAATGGTAAAACAAAACTTTTAAATGCCATTTAATTAAAGCAATCAGAATGAATTAATGACAAATAAAAACTGGATGATAATATATATATATATATACTAGCAGACCCGGCCACGCGTTGCCGTGACTAAGTTGTACTTTGAATTATATGGCAGTAAACTATTTAATACTGTCAAATTATTATTTACGAATAAAGACGAAAACGTTGTAGCCGATGTAAAAACCCACAGGATTGAGATTTGAACCTTAGGTCAAAATTTGGAAACGATTGATAAAAATTTTCGTAGTGTTGATATTAAGTACAAATTAATTTTATTGTAGGGTCCTATAAGTTTTAATGGAGAAGTGATATATATTATTTCTAATGCTACTTTGGATAAAATTGCTAAAATGACTAATATGTAAATTAAATTCTATTAAAATTCTATTAAAATAAAAGTATAAAAGAAGCAGACGATTTTAAAAATCAATTTTTATGGATGAGGGAAATATAATGTCTAAAGCTATTTTGGACTAAAATGCTAAAAAGACTAATATGTAATTTTATTTTTATTAAAATTCTATTCGCGATTGTAATGAAATGCTCGCCCTCTGGTGGCCTAAGGTGAAATTACATTTAACATGCATAGCTTTCGGCTTCCATCGAGACGCCATTGCTTTCCGATGTTTAGTTTCACATATATTTATTGAATAAAAATGAATAAATCCGGTAAAAAAGATAACACATACTGTTGTGTGCCACAGTGTCACTCCAAAGAATCAAGAAATCCAGAATTGAGTTTCCATTTATTTCCAAATGACAAATATAAAATTTCAGTTGCTTCGGCTAATGGAAGTAAAGAATTAACCAGATGATTTGAAACTAATATTTGTTCAGCTTCAGTTAAAAATCTACTTCCGATCGAACTTTGAATAAACTGAAATATTTTTTCCAAAAGCAATCAATTTTCCATGATGTAATGGCGGAGAAATTATAGCACGAACATTAAATAGTAACACAATTAGAACAATAATAAATACACATGGCTATTATATTTACTAACAACAAAAGCTGAAAAAGCGCCATCTATCGATCATTACAAACGCGGATTAAAATAAAAGTATAAAAGAAGCAGACGATTTTAAAATCAATTTTTATGGAGGAGTGAAATATAATATATGCTATAATGGATAATTTTACTATAAAATGACCTCATCATTTTAACTGTTTTAAAGAGAGCAACAGCTGTAGTCATAAAAAGGAAAACAATATGGCTAAACCAGAAAAATAAGTAAATTTGATAAATATTTTAAAACTTTAAAATAGGACATCTTATGAAATATTGGACATTTAAAGTAAATACATGTATCATTTAAATAGAAAAATATTTTGGAAAAGTTTAGTGTACTTTAACGAAGTGATGAGAAGGCTTTGAGTATGTTAAAATTTTTATATTAAATTCAAGTTAATAAAGATGGGAAACATTGAGGATTAAGATAAGAATAATTATAAGATTAAAAAAAAAAAAAAAAAAAAAAAAAACTTTTTATATGCCATGCTTTTAAATTTTAATATACTAATAATATACTAATTAAAAGGAAAATGATAAATATCCTATCATAGTTTGAAGTCAAATTTGTTTTCAAATGTCTAAATAAAATATCTGATGTAAGATACTAATATGTTGCAGCGGAATAGATTTCATTTCTGTCATCCTTATCGAAAAAAAAAGAATATCGCCAAATTATCAGGCGAAAATATTTAATTCCTTTCAAAAATCATGGTTATTTTAACAACTTATATTAAAAGAGTAAAGAATAATGTGAAACAATATTTCGTACAATACATATTACATGTCATACATACGTACAATGAATAATACGTATTACATTTCGTACAATACATATATCTGGCATGTATATTTTCGTGTTACGCTTTTGATCGCCAAATAAAATTAAAAAAAAAAAAAAAAGCCAAGGGTGACAGAGTTTTGAAATTTAAAATAAAAAATTTGTCAATTTGACAGCAAAATAACTCAATCTAACGCACGCGATAACTAATACATATCTATACCCAAATATAAGGATTAAAATCGGGAAATAAATTTCCTCGATTTTTAATAATCTTTTACAAAAAATCCAATGGGCGATTAACATAGGAAATCTTTTTCTTGGCTGCCCAGACGGTCAGTGAGTCACACTTCGTTTGCGTATAGAACTCATAGATATAGTATAGCATATATAGAATAGAGCGATCATTGGGGAGAAAAAAGTTATTCATTTTCACTTGGTTAAAGACGACGTTTTTACCAAAATATGGCCGTCTTTCCCCGAGTGAATACACACGGGAATACATACTAATATTTTAGCAAATAAAATTTATGAATAATTTATTTGCTAAAAGTGAATGAAAAACTCCAGATACAGTTCCAAATTCATATTTCTTTCTTTCTTTTCTTTTCTTTTCTTTTCTTTTCTTTTTTTTTTTTTTTTTTTTATACCACTTAATGGCTATTTCCAAAGCTTTTATTTATTTTTTTTTTTTCGGCATTAAAAATCTTTGTACGATAACATGAGGATGAAAGATCTATATATATTACTATATCTATGATAGAACTACATTAACACTTTATCAATGTGTATAAAATCATTAAATTGATTATGACGTCAATTTTCGTGAGATGCATAATTTAGCTTTTTATAATTTTTAACGTTCACGTTTGATTAAATGTATTTATTTTTATGTCGAAAGAAAATGAACTCGTGTTTTTTTTTTTTTTTTTTTTGGCAACAATTAAATTAATGGAACTCACAGATATTTCGGAGCAACTTTAATAAAGGTCTATAATTGACAAATAATTGCAATAAAACAATATTGTGACAATAAATTGAGATAAAAACTATCCTATCTCTCAAACTGCACACAGTGTGCAAAATTTCATTAAAATCGGTTCCTTAGTTTAGGAGTTTACCCCGGACAAACATCGTGACACGTAATTTATATATATATACAGATATATTATTATTATTATTATTATTATTATTATTATTATTCTTTATTAGTATAAAATATTTATAAAATAGAAATATCAATCTAAGTTCATAGCTTGATATATATATATATTTACATTTTGTAAGTTTTAAGCAGAATATATCAACAATTGATGATTATCAAGACAGATAAGTATAATCCCTATGTGTTGCAAGCATATACTAAACTTAAAAAAAAAAAAAAAAAAAAAAAAAAAAAAAAACATGCACCATTTTTTGGTATAAATAAGTTGTCCCTCATTAGAAAATAAAATTAAACTGCTCTCGTATGTAACATTTTTCGCGTAGTTATGGGTTGTGGTATTTTTAAACACTTGTTACATGCTTTTGTAATTCATAGCATTTTTATAAATGTTTCTCAAGAAAAACAACAGCGTCCAGAATGCCGGAACAGCACCAGTCCAAATCCGTGATATATCCAATTTAGGTTGAAAAAATCCTAAAAAGCCAGAATTGGATAAATTTGTATCTATTTCAGGTCCTTCAGCAAACTTTATTCCGAAATAGGTATTTTGCGTCACTGAAATATATATTGTACGTATTCACAACTCCATGGTACCTATTTTGGGCGAATTTTCTACCCATTTCGATTGGCAACAGCACTGGATTTTTCTTTGCGCGCCGCATTGATTTCTTCACTTGCCTCGCTTTTCTATCCTGTTGCAGTTTTTTTTTTTTTTTTTTCATACATTGCTTTTTGGTTTTTCTTTTTTTTTTTCAACATTGAAATTTTTTTGCGCGATAGTTGTTAATTTACAGAAGATTAAATGTATTTATTAATATGTTTTATTATTTTAAGTATATTTTAATATGTGTTCAGCTATAAATAAACTTTAAATTATATTTACGCATATGCTGAGCACTCGTTGCAAATTTTGAATCTAATCGTCACAGATTATCACTCCATTTCTAGATAAAACTATTCATGTGACTTTTGCCGGGGTACATTCATTAATTATTGTTTGATAAAACTGTAATTGTGTGATAAAAAAATTAAATTTGTAATTTTTAATAAAATTAATGTAAATTTGTTATTGTTTGTCTCAAAGAGTTATGTTTTCTATGTTCATCTAAGGAAGAAAAAACAATACCGTTATTTATTTATTTATTTATTTTATTTGTATTAATTAATTAATTAATTTATTTTTTATTTTGTGGAAAGTAATACTTTTGTATAGTAAAGTTGTTTTAAGTATAAGCTCAAAAAATTTCCTTTTTTTTCTTCTGAATAAATGTTTCATATTCCTTCTTTTAATTATTCAGATGAGCTGCAACTGAAGACAAAATTGTAAAGTATTTCTCTATATTATAAATCTCTATATGGTAAACCTGTTAACAATTCAATATTTAATGAACTAATGAGGTTTCTTTTTTCCGAGGGGGGTAGGGAATTTATAAATAATTTAGCCTCGTAAGATTTTCTGAGATTGTTTATTGCTTTATATATATATAATGCTTGTGAAAACGTTTCTATCAAAATTAACTCGCAAGATGAAACTTTTAATGAAAAATAGGTATATAAATCATGTTTTCACTAATTTTTATATTTCATGATATAAGTGTGTGATAAGATTATAAAAATTTTTACAATGTAGAAAACAGACAGCTGTTTCGGTATAACTTAGCATGCCGTTTTCTGTGCATAACAAAATCAAAGAGAAGATATGTATAAGAATACCATTCTCTCATTCCTTTATACACTGAAGACGGTATGTTAAATGCTACCAAAACAGCTGTCTGCTTTCTAAATGTTTCTCTTTGGCGCTTTAAATGTTGTAATTTTGTCATGTTTTATAAGGTTATTATTTTTTCTCACATATCTTTTACATTTAAAAGATTTCGTGAATGACACGAATGTTCAAATAAAATAATTAAACACATTTAATTAAGATGCAATTTCTAAATATTCTCAAACTAAACAAACACACCAAAAAAAAGTTATATATATATATATATATATATATATATATATATATAACATACAATGTTATGTAATAGTAAACATTTTATTTACTTTTTTAAATTAAAAATACTTATATATTTAAAAATGCGGCAGAAATGTAAAATAAAATTTTTAATTAAAACATTCGAAAAATTCATCAATTAATTAAAAATATTAATTTTTTATGTTTCATTCTAAGTAGATGTCACTTGTAATTAAATAGTTTTCATAAAAGTGAATTTATTAATTTAACATCTAACATTTATTTTCCACGGAAAATAAAATCTTTTATTTTATTTTATTTTATTATATTTTATTTTATTTAAAAATAAAATGAAATCGGATATTTTTTCAAAAAATAATAAATAAATAAATAAATAAATAAATAAATAAAATAAATAAATAAATAAATAAATTTGCTAAAATAATTAACATAACGAAAAAAAAATTAAAACAATTTGATGATTACAAAATGAAGAGCTCATTTTTGTTTTCAATTATTTTTATTTTCCAAACATATGTATGTAAGAAAATAATTTTAATCATGTGAAAATTCCAACTTTAAGATTTTGGTGTATCTGTACATTTTGAGGTTTCCTGAGTTCATTTTAAGTGTGAGAACGTCTCAACGCCTTTTTCGTATGAATTAAAAAAATATACACATGTTATAAATCACGGTCGCACGAAGTGTATAGATTTTAGGAAATCTAGACCTTATAGTTTTTTTACAGAGACACAAAGAAAAAAATGTCATAATTATGGTCTATGGGCCAAAATATTTTAAAATGCGATAGCTCTTAAACTCCTTATTCGATTTAGCTGAAAATTCATATAAATATTATAGGACACAGTCGCACAAACTGTATACATGTTGGTGAATCTAAAAATATTTTAAAATGAGATAGCTCTTAAATTCCTTATTCGATTTAGCTGAAAATTCATATAAATATTATAGGACACAGTCGCACAAACTGTATACATGTTGGTGAATCTAGCACTTCTAAGATTCTAAGATTAAGACGGATGGAGGCCGCTCACCACTATCGAGAATTTTTGAGCGTTTTTAACATTTGGAGAGGGGCTCCAAAGCCACTGTGGAGATTCAAAAGAGCCCGTCTCCAAAGGTTAAGCCTCCCCCGTCGTTTATTGCATAAGCAAAAAAAAAAATTACAATGTTCGCCAGAGCAGAGCTCTCCCGCGACAAAAGACGACAAAGTTGCATGAAAGCGAAGAGGACCGGAGCCGACTGGTAGTCTATTTACAAAGTTTATACACGTAGAGTACAAAGTTCACACAGACTTTATAAAAAGTTCACACAGTCTTTATACGAAGCCCAAACAACCTATGAACAATGTTGGTTAATAGCAACATCATGCGCTGGATGATAGATTCTCGAGAGCACTTCGTGGAATGCTGTAGCATCAGACATGACCAGTATTCGCCATGTAGAACTGGAGGAAAAAATTAAGGAAATATAGAAAAAGAGTTTAGTTTGTTGAGTTTGATAAATCTTGAAGGAAGGCATAGATGCACTTTAATTTGAGACGTAGGGGCTGTCTAGTTATTATATTGTTCAGCCAAGTTGCTGGTCTAGGGTTTGGGTTCCTTAAATGGTAAGGTATTGTAAGTTGACAGTGAAAGTAGTAATGTTGTGCAGTCCCCTCCTCGCCGCATGAGCATAAGTGTGATCGTCGGCAATGTAATCTTTGAAGGTATTTGGGGAAGGGGCCATGATCTGACAGAAAGGCAGAGGTTTCCGGGGAGAGGTCCCAAATATTAAGTGAGACATTTGGTATTAGCTCATGAGTGTATCTCTCTTTTGAAGACACAATCCAGAGATCCTGCCAGTCGTTAATTAGTTTTTGATTTAGGTGATATTTTATGTAGGAAGGGGAAGCTGGGAGTGAATAGGCTATGTCGCTATATTCTGTTGCTGATTTTGCAAGAGTGTCTGCTAGTTCATTTTCGACGACTCATTTATGGGCAGAAACGTGTGCCAGGGAGATTTTAGTTTTTAATTTTGAGAGCTTTATTTTAATTTCAAGTACTTGTGGGTGTCTGTTCTTATGGCGATCTATGGCCTGCAGGCTCGAGAGGCTGTGAAGATTCAAATTTGATTGCAGTCCGGAGAATTATTTTTTGACCACTCAACTGCCTTCAGGAAGGCAAAGAGCTCAGCCTGAAAGACCAAATTGTGGTCTGCGAGCCTGCGTGCCCACTTATGGAGAATTTTGTTATTGTTTAAAAAGCAGAGCGCAGCTGCCACTCCATGGTCAGTTTTGGAGATATCAGAGTAGATCGCCAGTTGAGCAGACGGGGAGAAACTGTTTTTTTAACAATTTATGTAAAGGGAAGCAGCATCCTGTGCTGGGTGTATTTGCCAGCTGTTAGAAAGCTGTTGAACATGAATATTAGGGAAGAGAGTGTCTGTTAGAATGGAATTATTTAATTGCAGGACGTTAGTTTTGTTAAAGTTGTATTTTAACAGGAGGTGAGCATGTGGAATACCAGTGATGACTGTGAGGGCATCAGTAGAGATTGTTTTCTAACCTCTAGACCAAAAACAGTCAATGTATTGAGTTAGGTTTATTCGGCGTCGCTTTGTTGAGGTCCCCCCCCCTAATGCCAGTGCCGTAGGTTAGGATCTTTTCTATTACTATTTTATACCAGTTTTTATCATTATGACCTATGGGCCATTGCTATGAGCTATGGGTCAACTGCGAAATTTAACAATGGGGAAAAATATTCAAACCCCTAACATATTTTTCACTTTTGTTTGTTTAACGATTTGTCTAATTTTAATTTATTTATACAACCGTTAGTTACTAAATGTTCGAAAAGTCGAGTGGAGTCACTCGAGATTTTCCTTTATTATAAATATTTTTTTGAATATACAAAAATTCATTTTTTTATAACAAGAACTTGATTGCTTTTTTTTTTTTTTTTTTTTTTTTTTTTTTTTTTTATAACAAGCATTTTCATTTTTTATAACAAGCATAATTATTTAATCAATTATTGATACAATAATACACAAGCACTTCTATACATATTTTTTCCACTTACCCATAAAGTAGAAAAAGTATTGTTTTGGGTCAAATTTCCGAAATTGAGATTTTGTTACATTTACACGTTTTCAGATACTCTAAATCCAAAAATCATGTTTTTAGCGGTTGTTCTGTGTGTGTGTGTGTGGAGGGGGGGGGCGTTTCTCTCTGTGTCTGACTGTTATCAGCATATCTCAAAAACAAATAATAGCAAAAAGTCCAAACTTGGTATTCAAAATCTGTATCATATAGGAATGCAATACTAAGGTTTTCGTTGAGATGAATCATATGGTTCGTGTTCAGGGTCACCCAAGATAATTCAAATGAATTTCCTGTATGAGGGAAATTGCAGGTAAGTTGAGTTTAACATCGAGAGACTGCACTAAATCAAATGCAATGAATATATTTTTTTCCTATGCGTAAAAAACATGTCTCATGTAGAATATGATGCGGAAATGATTCACTGTTCGTTTACAGGGCTTCACAAAAGGACTAGATTATAGTGCGATAAAAGTTGAAAATTGATGGAAGCGTATTTCAGGTTGTACTGTGTATTATTACTACAGGATTATATTTGGGTGCACCATGTGGTCTGTACATAATATTCAAAAGTTACACAGGGCTGTAAATATCTTAAATTTATGGCCAGAAAAAAAATCATCACATAAAAGTTTATAGAGAATCGAGTACATTTTATTTTTCGCTATTTTAAGAAGTGGGTAGCAGAGAATGAACGATTGAAGATGTAGATAATTTTTCCAAGTTAAAATGACTATAATAACAATAATAAACTTTTCAAATATTTTCAAATGTGTAAAATTATTACCTAACTGTAGATTAGAAATATATATAGGGTATTATATATTACCCTAAATTAATTAACAAATGAAATAGTAAAAAGTGTAGGCATTAGAAAAAATAGGGGCACACATTTGATATCTGTCGTCTTTGCGAAAAAAAATCACCAAGTTATGTGTCGAACATATTTAAATCCTTTCAAAAATCATGATTTTTTTTTTATTAACGTATACTTAGAGAGCAAAGAATAATATGAAACAATATTTCATACAATATATGTTGCGAAAATATACATGTGATACATATATTCGTACTAGCAGGCTTTGCCCGCTTCGCTGGACGTTAAACTTAAATGATTTGTCAAAATGCCATATCTTTATTAATAACCTAAGTTCTCGCTGTGATTGGTAGAGGTTTTCTCGCTCCCAATGTTAGGAGTCTGGGTCCCCACTGTCTTCGGCACAACTTACCCACTTCTTACTTCCCCACCCTCAGCGGGTGAGTTCGAAGATTTGCAAAATCCCACTAATGTACATAATGCGTACACTTAATCAATATCCACACAACAAAATTCGCCATTCTAAGATAATTAATTCAAAGCGAATTCAAACGGAAAAACATGTTTTTACAGATGTTTATTGCCATCCGACTCCGAGAAGGGGGGGGGGAATTTCGAATTTCGTGAAATGCAGTTACAATAAGTGCCGGATGCATACAAACAAATTACGCACCAAATTTCGTGACCACAGAAGTCCACAGTATTATAAATAAAAAAAATTAATAAGAAATAAAAATTATACAGACACGACATTATTTCATTATTTAAAACATGAAAATCTGACATTGACAGATTTTAATTTAGTGCCAGAGGCCTACTGCTAAACTTGTTAATATCGACAAATTCTTCTTTAGTTAATTCGTGACGATCTAAATTCCATGATAAAGTTTTCATTAAATCAAACCAATGTGTTTCAGCTGCAGATATTGTAACAAATAACGTTGGAAGTCCAAACTGTCTTATAGCCGCAAAACAACGTTTTTTCTCTTTTTCCAAATGAGGGGGAGGTGTGCCTTGGTGGGACTCATGCCAAAGGTGTGCCTTGGGGGGGGGAACTCATGTCAAAGTTGTACCTTGGGGGGCGACTCATGTCAAAGTTGGGCCTTGGGGGGACTCATGTCAAAGTTGGGCCTGGGGGGGGGGACTCATGTCTAAGTTGGGCCTTGGGGGGACTCATGTCAAAGGTGTGCCTTGGGGGGGGGACTCATGTCAAAGTTGTACCTTTGGGGGACTCATGTCAAAGTTGGGCCTTGTGGGGACTCGTGTCAAAGTTGGGCCTAGGGGGGGACTCATGTCAAAGTTGGGCCTTGGGGGGACTCATGTCAAAGTTGTACCTTGGGCGGGACTCCTGTCAAAGTTGTGCTTTGGGGGGACTTCATTCAATAAATCCCCATTCAATAAACCGACTGAAATAGGCCCATAGCACTATTAAGAGTGTATTATAAAAATTCGACAACGCTGTACCGACTGAAATAGGGGTACCTTGGGGGGGACTCATGTCAAAGTTGTGCCTTGGGGGGACTTCATTCAATAAATCCCCATTCAATAAACCGACTGAAATAGGTCCTTAGCACTATTAAGAGTGTATTATAAAAAATCGACAAAGCTGTACCGACTGAAATAGGGGTACCTTGGGGGGGGACTCATGTCGAAGTTGTGCCTTGGGAGGACTTCATTCAATAAATCCCCATTCAATAAACCGACTGAAATAGGCCCTTAGCACTATTAAGAGTGTATTATAAAAATTCGACAACGCTGTACCGACTGAAATAGGGGTACTTTGGGGGGGGGGGGGAGTCATGTCAAAGTTGGGCCTGGGGGGGGGACTCATGTCAAAGTTGTGCCTTGGGGGGACTTCATTCAATAAATCCCCATTCAATAAACCGACTGAAATAGGCCTCTAGCACTAATTAAGAGTGACCTATAAAAATTCGACAACTGCACCGACTGAAATAGGCCTCTAGCACTAATAAATACAAAAAGCACAGCTTAAGTATCGGAACCCTTTGGTGACTTTAAATATTTTAAGCCATTTTTGCGATGAACTGAATTGGCTATCTCAATTGTGCAATTAAAGATCTTGGCGAGAAACGTCCGAGCTACTTCGGTGCCGAATTTCAAATTTTGCCAAAGGGATCCAATACTAAAGCTGTTCCATATCGAATCTGGGTTGAAAACGGAAAAAGGGTAAAATAAATTAGAAATATCAGACCTATATTTATAAATTTGATACCGAATGAAAGGGGCGATTTTGCTGAATCCAGGGGTTCAAACAGTTTTTCGATGCGACAATTAGATTTTTATAAAATAACTAAAGTATGAAATTTAAGTGGCAACGGAAAAACGGATAAAGGGAAAAATAAATTAGAAATATCGGACCTATCATTACAAATTCAGTACCAAATGAAAGAGGTGATTTTTCTGAATCCTGGGGTGTAAACAGTTTTTCGATACGACAATTAGATTTTTTAAAATTAACTAAAGTATGAAACTTAGATGGCAACACTTCATTTCAATCTTTTTATAATTTGTAGTGAAAATCACGCGAATACAGAAGTATTTAACTTAAAAATTTATTTTTATATTTCATTTTTTCATTCAAAGCATTTTAGTGAAAAGATATTTATGGCGCATGCGCAGGCGTTTTTTACCCACAATTTAAACACTAATTATAATTTTGAAAATTTCTATATATATAATTTCAAGTTGGGTGAAGACCTAAGTTTCTGCCAAGCGCCGTTGAATTCCGTCCAGCCATTCTCGAGTGATGCCCGGACAAACGTGTTTTAGTCTTTTACCCCCTAGGGGGGAACGGGGGGGAATTTCCGAAAAGTTGATAGATATAATTTCAAGTTGGGTGAAGACCTAAATTCCTGCCAAGCGTCGTTGAATTCCGTCCAGCCGTTCTCGAGTGATGCCCGGACAAAAAAAGCGACATTCGGACACGATGACATACACACAGACACACACACACACACACACACACAGGCAAAATTTTCTGAAGTCATTTTCGGCTTTCATGGAGTGTGAAACGTGAAGATATCGCAAAATTTTTCGATTCCGACAAATTTACAGACAAAACTCTGATTTTATTAATATAGATTACGCTTTTGAGCATCAAATACAAAAATCGCCAAGGATGACAGACATTATCCATGCCAAAATGGGTACTGTATATATACATTCTTTAACGAGGTGTTATACCAAAGAATTCATCGCCAAATAGTGACAAAAATTTGAAAGGGGTCATATAATAAAACTACAATGCAAAATTACGAATTTCTATTCAGAAAAAATTACTGATTTTTATTATATTTGATAAAATAAATAAATAAATGTGGTATTAAATATTATGTATTTGAATTTGACATTGAATGCTAAGATTTATATAACAATTTTCTGCTTTTGACATGCACTTTTAACATTCCTATTCAGTGAAAAGCAAAACGACGAATAGGCGGACAGAGTCCAGCAGGGATTAAGAAGTAAAGCTAGTCTGGGAGAGGCGAAGCCTGCCTTGGGATATGGTGAGCGGAGCGTGCTGGGGGCAGAGTGCTTAAAAAAAAAAAAAAAATGTGTTTAAGAAAAACAATGATTTTTTTTTTCTTTTTATTATTAATTTACAATAATTAATAAACTAAATCAAACCGTAATAAAGACCTGAAAAGCAAAGTTCCAAACTTTTAATTTAAACTTTCAATCTCGTACAATTTTGGGCGCACAAAAGTGAAACTTTTTTGTGTTATAGTTGTTGGGATGAATGCCAACTTTTACTAAATATGACTAAAGAGACTTAAGGACTGTATAAAAAGTTTGTGTAATAAAAAAAAAAAATAAGTTTAAGCAGGGCATATCAGAAATGCTTACACTTTTTAAACCATTTTGTAATTGGAAATTCATATATGCGACCTACGTTATTTATATTAATATATATATATATATATATATATATATATATATATACACACACACGACATTATTTCATTATTTAAAACATGAAAACCTGACATTGACAGATTTTAATTTAGTGCCAGAGGCCTACTGCTAAACTTTTAATTATCGAAAAATTCTTCTTTAGTTAATTCGTGACGATCTAAATTCCATGATAAAGTTTTCATTAAATCAAACCAATATGTTTCAGCTGCAGATATTGTAACAAATAACGTTGGAAGTCCAAACTGTCTTATAGCCGCAAAACAACGTTTTTTCTCTTTTTCCCAATGAGGGGGAGGTGTGCCTTGGGGGGGACTCATGTCAAAGGTGTGCCTTGGGGGGGGACTCATGTCAAAGTTGTACCTTGGGGGGACTCATGTCAAAGTTGGGCCTTGGGGGGGACTCATGTCAAAGTTGGGCCTGGGGGGGGACTTATGTCAAAGTTGGGCCTTGGAGGGACTCATGTCAAAGTTGTACCTTGAGGGGGACTCATGTCAAAGTTGGGCCTTGGGGGGACTTCATTCAATAAATCCCCATTAAATAAACCGACTGAAATAGGCCCTTAGCACTATTAAGAGTGTATTATAAAAATTCGACAACGCTGTACCGACTGAAATAGGGGCACCTTGGGGGAGACTTATGTCAAAGTTGGGCCTGGGGGGGACTCATGTCAAAGTTGTGCCTTGGGGGGACTTCATTCAATAAATCCCCATTCAATAAACCGACTGAAATAGGCCCTTAGCACTATTAAGAAAGTATTATAAAAATTCGACAACGCTGTACCGACTGAAATAGGTGCACTTTTGGTGGGGACTCATGTCAATGTTGGGCCTGGGGGGGGGGACTCATGTCAAAGTTGGGCCTTGGGGGGACTTCATTCAATAAATCCCCTTTCAATAAACCGACTGAAATAGGCCCTTAGCACTATTAAGAGTGTATTATAAAAATTCGACAACGCTGTACCGACTGAAATAGGGGCACCTTGGGGGGGACTCATGTCAAAGTTGGGACTGAGGGGGGACTCATGTCAAAGTTGGGCCTTGGGGGGACTTCATTCAATAAATCCCCATTCAATAAACCGACTGAATAGGCCTCTAGCACTAATTAAGAGTGACCTATAAAAATTCGACAACTGTACCGACTGAAATAGGCCTCTAGCACTAAAAAAAAAAAAAAAAAAGAATTTGCTTGTCTCCCTGTGTAATAACTAAACATATTAATTAAAATGATTTTCACAAGTTCTTAATTTTTATTTTTTAAATAAAAATGAATGGTCTTTTTAATGTATTCAAGCAATATTAGTGTTGCTTTATCGCTCAATTTTTGTGGAAAAAAAAAGTAAGAAATAGTTAAATATATGCAGTTGTAAGCTCTGCTAAAATTTATTAGGAATTCGTTTCAAATGAGACTTAACTGATGAATAACAGTAATCAGAAAATAAAATGATTAAAATAGCTTTCATTAAAAATGACGCAAAATAATTAAGGTGGACAGCTCTTTAAAGTAATTGATAAATATTAGTTTTAGAATTCCAAAAGAAGGTATTTATAAATCAAATAACATTTTTCATTACAGAATATTTTAGTATTTAAAGCATAAAAATTCTTTAAAAATAATAATTTTATTAAAAATATAAATAAATAAATGACAATTTTACAAAATAATAAAGACGGTTTTGATTGAGAGTTATAAAACAAAAACTGTTAAAAGTCATTAAATAACAAAATATTATTTGAATATTTCAATATATATATATATATATATATATATATTTATTTATTTATTTATTTATTTATATATTTATGATATATCATACGATTAATTTCTATGGTATATGATATTCCAAAGTTTAATCAAAATTTACAAAATAAAAATTAATAATAATAATAAATAAATAAATGAATCTAAATGCACTTTTAGAGGAAATGTTTTAGCAAGTCACTTTGCTAGACTGAAAAAAAAAAAGAAAGGAAAAAAAAATGTTAATTGAGATGATTTGTGATGTTTCGAACCACACAAACAGAGTAGACGGAAAGTCTACGATTTTGACACTATTGAATAAAAGGATAGCCGCCTGTTTACGCCCCTGACGGGTGTTGCACTTCCCGGAGAAATGTTGAAAGAAGGATTGCAGGCGACAGATTTGTCCGCCCTGGCGCCACAAGTTGGCAAATGAGAGATGAACGGGTCACCTCCTTCTAAAATACTATTGGAGATCTAAAGGTCAATTTCACCCCCCTCCAAAAACCGAGTCTTCTTGGGAAGAGAGAGAAGAGAGTGAAATGAATTAAGTGTGTACTAGCTGAGGCTCGGAGCTTTTTCTTCAATATCATAAACTTTGCCTTGTAAAGGCAGGCGATATTATTTGTGCATAAATCTAACGAGTTGAGAACTCTCACTACTTGTGGACTCCATCACCTTTTTCACTGTTGAACCTGAATTATTGTTAAGCTATTTAATCGAGAGTACGCTTTAGTGTATTTTAAAAATAAATAATTGTATTTTTTAAAGTTGTGATAGTCGCAATGTCACGCTACCTCATCGGAGACGTCACAGCTAAAACTGGTGGCAGCGGACGATAGCAGTAAATAAGGTGAAGTGTTTTCAGTCTCAAGGGACATCTCCTGGGATAAAAGATTTCCGAGAGGACAAGTTGACCGGAGCGAGACTCTGTGATTGCCAAACTCTCCTCCCCCTGCCTTTTCAAAAGAGAGATAAAGATCCAAATGGAGAAAGAATAAGGTAAGCTCTTTCAGTATTTATTTTGGGTCATTCTAGAGGCATTCTAAATTGCATATTTCATTTAATTTCATAGAAAATAATTATTTATCTTAAGGTTAAGAGCAGATGGCAAATTGAGAGTTTTTACTCTAGCAAACCATTTATTTTGTTTAATGTTTTGTGTATTATTCGCAGTAATTATTTTGAAGAAATATAGCAATATATTCTTAATTGTTTGGGGTTAAGTGAGTGAAATAACACTTATTCGTTAGCAATTTTATGGGAAATAGAAATGATATTGAAGTTTGAAAACTAAATTATTGATAATTAATGCAATTTGATATTTATATTTTTTCTATTTATTCAGAATTTTGCAGCCAAAATTTTGAGGTTTTAGTTAGAAAATATTTTAAGGAATTAAATTGTTGAAAATAAATGTGAATTAAATTACACCAATTCCTTCTCACTAATTTAAAATTTTGTGCTATTATTTATTGATAAATTGTGTTAGACAACTTAAAATAATCTATTGTCACATGTTTTATTTCCTGGATGTTCTAGAAAGTTAATGTTAAAAATTTATTTGAAATTCTGTTTAATTAGTGTGTACTATTAGTGTAATAGTTAAAGGGATTAAAATGGCCGGGTTATGGAAATATCGGAAGGCAGATTTGAAAACAGTAGCAGAGGAATTAGATATCGAGGTACTACCTACTGATAAAATCGCAAATATTATTGAGAAAATTTCGAGCGAGCCAAATTTTAACGAAATCGCGGTACTTGCGCAACTTGAACTCGCGAAAAAGATAGGGAAGCAGAACAACGGCGTTTAGAAGCGAACCGCAGATTTCAGGAAAAAGAAGAAGTGTAAAGATTACACGAATTAGAAATGCTTAAATTACAACAAAGCGCAGAAACGGTTAGTGTAACTTCGCAAGTTAGTGAAAGCACTACGCCGACCGCGTCTTTAGCACAGGTGATGCAAAAGTTCGATGCTGAGAAAACTGATATTTCTATATTTTTAACCTTATTTGAAAGGCAAGCAAAGAAATTGCGTATTTCTGATGATCAGTGGGTGACTCAATTATTAGCCTTAGTGCCGGTAGAAATAGCGGAGATTGTGATAAGAGAACCGGAGGAGTCTATTGAGAGTTATGAATATGTAAAAAAATTACTGCTCAACGATTTAAACTAAGTCCCGAGGTTTTCAGAACTAAATTCTTAACTCATAATAAGAGATCAGATTCGATTTGGAGGGATTTAGTATTTGAACTAAGAAGTTATCTTGAAGGATTGTTGAGCGGAGTCGAAGTTAATGATTTCGAATCGCTAAAGAAATTGATGATCGCAGATCAGATTAAAAAGAGGGCTCCCCTTAAGCACGGGATAATTTAATAGATCAATGGGCTATTCTAAAAGAACCCGAAGAGGTTGCGAGTAAATTAGATGAGTATGAAGCGGTAAGGGGTATAAAAAGAAAACAAAATTCTAATGATTCCGAAAAGCGAGATTTCGACAGACAGCGAAATAACGAACGGGAGAAAAATGATAGCAAAATAATAGGAAATAAGAAGGCTGATAAAAATTGGAGGGATAAGAATGTCGATGAGGAAAGGGAAAGGTCAAAAATATTTGAGAAAAGAAAAGAGCCAGCCTGTTATGAGTGTGGATCAAAATCTCATCTAAGACCGATGCGTCCCAATTTAAATAAAGGAGACCGCGTGTGTTATTTAAATACAGCGGAAAAATTTGCCCCTTCCTTTTCACCTTACCTGAGTAAGGCACGCGTGAACGGTGAACAAATGATGATTCTGCGTGATACGGGCTCGAGTGTCGATATTATTTCGGCAAAATACGTTAAAAATGAAAATTTAAATGGAGAAACGATTTGGTTAAAGACCGACCTAGAAAATGAGTCTCGATGTTTACCCTTAGCCACGGTAGAACTAGAATTCGCAGAGACTGGCCGATTTTTAACAAAGGCGGCTGTGGTAGACTTAAGTATAAATATGTCTTATTATCTCTTAGGCAATAATACGGCCGAAATTATTCAAGAAATGAAGCTACGCCAAAATCGGATAAATCAGGTCGTTATTCAGAAACAAACTGAACAAAGGGAGAAAGAGAATATTCCAAGCAAAAATCGCACAAAGCATTCAGGCGAGGCCAAGGGGTTTGAAAGTGAAAGGTTTAGCGCGGATTTAGGAAGTGAGGGAAAGACGAATGGGGAAGAAATTGATTTCCCCCGAGAAAGGAAAACGAAGTGTCAAACTTATCTAAGACAAATACCGTTAGTTGTCGGACAGCACAGTCGAAAGATAAGAGTTTTAGTAAATCGTGTCTTAAACAGGAATAATAAAAGTACTCTAAATATTTCGTGAAGAATGAATTGTTAGTTAAGAAATCTGCAGATTGTAACGATACAGATAGCAAACAAGTAATCAGATCTAAAGAAGTCAGATTTAAAAATCTTTCTAGATTAAATATTGATGTAGTAGATCCCCAACCTGTTTCGGATAAGAGAAATAAAAATACCTCAACGGCTATGAATTTAGTTTTAAATTGTCCGGAAGTAATCCACCTCGCAGAAAATAAATCAGAGCCGATCGCAGAGACCTTATTAAATAATTTTAGTACAGTTGGATTTCCGAAGGAAATAAAAGGCAATTTAGGGATAGGTTTTACGAGCAGGCTTATATCTACAGTTTTTGAGAGATTGGAAATTAAAGTGATCGAATGTTTTCATGATTCTGTTAAAGAGCTATTAAAGTTCTTATGCATAGAGCAAGGCCAGAATTGGGAAAAACAACTGCCAGATGCAATATTTAGTTCGTTAGGAACAATAACTTACGAACGGAACGGTTCAAATTTTGCGGAGTTAATTTTTGGAAAAATTCTTAGGACTCCCGAGACTTTGTTTTTCGAAAAATTGTATGATAAGAACGTTATTCATAAAAAGTGCAAAGCAGAGAACAAGATTGTAAATTTAACGACTTCAAAGCAAAATAAACTGCCCGTTACTTGGATCGAACCGAAAAAAATAGAACTCCGAAATTCCGAGCCAGATCCTAGTGTTAACTTGCCGGAAAAAAGAGAAAAATCTCAGATCTTCCATACTAATCTTCTAAAACCCTATTATAGAGAGGAAAACAAAAAAATTCATTAAATGAAAGGTACAGCCACGAAATAAAGGAATCAGATTTAAATAGTCCTTATTCCGTGTCTGAACTTGGTGTGTTCAATTTTAAGGAAATAGTGCAGGAAGGCGAATTAACGGAAAAATATTCTCTCGAACAATCTGAAACGCAACGAAAAAAATTCATGAAATATTGGAAAATATTTTCGAACGAACCAGGTCGTACGGATATGATAGGTCAGAATGTAGAATCAGTTAGTTCGAAACTTTATCGCACTTCACCGCATCAAATTGAGATATTAATTAATTACGATAAAGGGATGCGGAACCTTAAAAGTATAGAAATCGGGAAAAGCGATTATGTTTCTTCGTTTATAGTAGTGAAAGGAAAGATTCGGAAGAAAAAAACACCGGATTACTCAAGGGAATTCATTTTAAAGACAAACGCCGTAGATAAGGAAATAGAGAAGAAGGAAGAACATACTACCTTGTGTAGGAAACCTTTGAAAACCGGAAAGAAATTCTGTACTAAAGAAAAAGAATGTGCGGGAATAATTTTCGCGATTAAAAGGCTGAAACTTCACTCAGATGGTCAGCACTTTAAAACAGGGACGGATCATAATCCTTTTGTCCGGTTGCAATTGAACCCAAGGGAATACCAACATCGCATGCGGTTATCGTTAATCCTTTTACTTTTCAAAGGAAAGGAGATAAAACATGTAGACGGTCTCAATCATGTTTAAAGAAAAACTTAGAGTTTTATTTGTATTTTTTTTCCTTGTTTTCTTATTTTATTTATTCATTCACTTATTTTTCTCGCGTGTAAAAAAAAATAATAATAATAATAATAATAATAATTAATCATGTTAAAACTTATTTAGTGTAAAATTTAATTGTGAAATTTCTTTGATTTATCAGAGTAGTAATTGTATTTAGTTTATTATTGTAAATTTGTTATTTTGAATGAACTGTAGAATCAATGTTCTTAAAATTAACATTAATCAAATGAGTATTAGAGGAAGTTATTTTGTTGCCTCTGGACCCAACGTGAATATTGTGGAGTAACCTTGTATGAATCCATACAAATTTCGATTCTCTGCAAAATTTGCATATAATCGTCTTAAGGGGGGGGCGAGCTGTGATGTTTCGAACCACACAAACAGAGTAGACGGAAAGTCTACGATTTTGACACTATTGAACAAAAGGATAGCCGCCTGTTTACGCCCCTGATGGGTGTTGCACTTCCCGGAGAAATGTTGGAAGAAGGATTGCAGGCGACAGATTTCTCCGCCCTGGCGCCACAAGTTGGCAAATGAGAGATGAACGGGTCACCTCCTTCTAAAATACAATTGGAGATCTAAAGGACAATTTCACCCCCCTCCAAAAACCGAGTCTTCTTGGTAAGAGAGAGAAGAGAGTGAAATGAATTAAGTGCGTACTAGCTGAGGCTCGGAGCTTTTTCTTCAATATCATAAACTTTGCCTTGTAAAGGCAGGCGATATTATTTGTGCATAAATCTAACGAGTTGAGAACTCTCACTACTTGTAGACTCCATCACCTTTTTCACTGCTGAACCTAAATTATTGTTAAGCTATTTAATCGAGTGTACGCTTTAGTGTATTTTAAAAATAAATAATTGTATTTTTTAAAGTTGTGATATTCGCAATGTCACGCTACCGTATCGGAGACGTCACAGATTGATCAAAGTTATGTTTCTGACGTACGGATTTTCTTTTTCAATTGTCGCCGTTTTATTCTGAAATCTGGATTTAAATTTTGTTCGTATAAATCTTCAAAATTAAATACATACACTGGTGGACAAAATTAAAGCAACAACCTGTTTTCTCGTTCTCTTCTTTTGCATATAATTTTTAAACAAATAAACATATAAACATAAAATTTGGATCGCCTGTTTTTTATCATATTGTTAACCGAATTTTATGTAATTCTAGCTAAAGAATTAATATAAATATTAATTTTTTTCTCAAAAGTAAGCTTTGGAAATAATGAAAAATTTCAATAATTTCTGGAAAGGACCCTTAATGAAAAGTGGCATTAAGGATGCTATAGAGGTAGGTAAAGATGCACATACCATGAAATGTGAAACAAAATCTCGATTTCTCTTTCTGTATTAACTTTTCTTTTACTTTTGTAATGGACTTTTTAAATTTATATATATAATTAATAATTTGTAAACAATGAGCATCACCAGAATATTAAAAATATCAAGTAATAGTCTTATATTGAACATCTTATTCAAATTTCATGTTTGTATGTATATTTTTAAAAAGATATTCACATGCGGAAAAAAAACAATAACAAGAAGAAACAGTAAAGTGAATACAGGTTGTAAAGGCTTCTTTATGACCATTTTTTTATTAAGTGTTCTTTCCAAAAAATATTGATTTTTTTCCTTTTTTCCAAAGCTTACTTTTGAGAGAAAAATTAATATTTATTAGCTTAAAAATTATTCTTATGATAAAGTTACATAAAATTCGGTTAATAATATGATAACGAACGGACCATTCAAATTTCATATTCATATGTTTATTTGTTTAAAAGTTATGTACAAAAGAAGAAAACGAGAAAACAGCGTGTTGCTTTAATTTTGTCCACAAGTGTATATGTATGCTTCATTTTTTATCATGGTGAAACATTACGTATATAAAACTTAATTAAGAAAACAAAATATTTCATTTAAAAATACTATACTTCAATAAACCAACAGCATTAAAATTTACTTGATCTTTCAATTCAAAATTAAAACAGTATAATAAATTGTAAAATTATTGCAACATTTATTTATTTTCTATAGAAAATAAAACATTTTGAGTTAACAGTAGGTTTATTCTATAAAAATAATCAAATATATTCCTTATTTACACAAATACTTTGCTAATTTAAATAGAAAATATATCTAGAAAACATTTAAAAGTTTATTTTTTAAACACTTTTTTTTAATTGTTACATCTCTTCGAAAAACACACGGAAATATAAGACACTAAAAACTTTCTAACAAAATACAAAATAATAATAATAATAATAATAATAATAATAATAATAACGGAAGTGTTAGTTAGATATTTAATTATTATTTGATTTTAAACTTGAAATGAGTCACTTAACATTTTAAAATATGAAATTTTATATGACGTTTCATTTAACAATCTCGTCCAAGAATAAAAGTGATTTCCATAAAAATAAATTCATTTAAATTAGTAAAATATAACTAACTTAAATTAATGGGATTTTTTTTACTTTAAAATTGCTTGTTTTGTAACTGTGTCATTTAAAAAATGTTTTATATTAAATTTCAGACAATCAAAATCGAAATAAAATACATTACAAATTACAACTTGTATGTTTAGAAATATTTTATAATTTTCATAATAAATATTTTGTCACATGAATGAATGACGCATATTTTGATCACGCAAGAGATAATTATAAAAAATCACATTTAATTTTTATTTATTAAAAAAGGACTAAAAATCTTTCTATTTTACATGTATTATAAAATATATATACCCACATGTTGAGAAAAGCGTTGTGTAAATTTTGAGTCATTCATGATTTTCTTGGGATTTTATTATATGCATATTGTTAAGCAGAACAGTTATTAAATAAACTAGTTCTTAAATAATCAGATAAAGTAAATATTTTCTAATTGTACAATGTAGTATTCAAAAATAACTCGTAGTAATAAATAAATGAATACTTAAAATTCTTACATTATTCTTATTAATTTAATAATATTTCTGATTAAAGTGAGATGATAAAAAGAGATGTTATTTTGATGAGATGTTATGAGATGATGAGATGTTATTTTCGACAGTTTATTCCTGAATGTTCATTTCATCTGATAATTTTATAATTTAAGGAATATATAAAAGTACATAAATGTGCATAATAAGCTTTAAAAAAACTTATCTAGAAAATATCGTTTTAATTTCGGGAGAATATGTTTCATCCTAAGTAATACATAAAATGAAATCCAATACAGTTCACCATTAATAACATTTCAGCATATTTTTTAATTACAATAACGGTTATCTTTTGAAATTTTATGTAATTACCGGAATTGTTTATATGAATTCTTGTTTATATGATTTTGTTTTTCTTTTTTAACTGTTGTTTAAATTTAAAAATTCTGTACTCGTAACAATATGTACTTTATTTATTTATATTTGTTTATTTAAAACATTTTATTTTATTTTTTGTTGACTATTGAAAATATATATGTATATATATATATTTCTTCGTATAAAATAAATCTATCTATTCTGCATTTTTTCAAGGGATAAACAAGAGATAATTTATGCACGTAAGATTTATTTTTCATGTTAAAACACACCATCGCTTCCTTCATCCATGCATTTCAATAAAATCATTTTAAGCAATGTTTTCTACCCACCGATTTTAGTTTTTTTTTTTTTTTTTTTTTTTTTTTTTTTGTCTCTAATGGACTTTGTCTCTTTTTAAATTAACAATGAAATTATTTTTGGCAGAAACAATTCGAAGACTATATTGCCACCTGACAAAGCTTACGAAAAAGCAATTTTTATTTTGGAACTTTTCCAGCATTTTCTTTAACGTGTGTTAGCAATTTAGAAAAAATATATTCTCTCCGTGTATAGTTTACGTATGTTAGTCATGTACTCTATTTTTTATACTTAAGCAAAAAATATTGTTCTTTCAGTAATCAATAATTTAGAAAGTGATAAGCAGAAAAAAAAAATAGATGTAAACATTATTTACTTTAATAGCATTTTACTTTTTACATAGCACCTATCTAAATCATAAATGAAATATTTTTAGTAAAACTTTTAATTTTCATCCATGTTACATTCAAGAAAATACATTTTAAGAATTAATGACATTAGTTCATTTAAAATATCAAATTTGCATTTAAAAGAATAATACTAATAAAAATAATAATAAAAAGATGTTAACTGAATATTTTTATATTAGAATGTATATTAGCACATGAATATATTTTCATGTGCTAAAATGTGTAATATTTTTTTTTTTTTCAAAAAATTAAATTCAAAATAATTTTACGAAATTAAATCTTGTTTATTTTTACCCAACAAACACAGAATTGTCGGTAGCTGTACGGTCCAGCATCGGCAATTACAGCATGCCGATGCTGGACCGTAAATGAAATTCGTCCGGAATCGTAACAGTGTCGGCGGCAAACCGATGACTGTTTTGTGATCGGAAATACGCTTGTGGGCCAAAAACCTTACTAAATATTTTAAACACATAAACTATCGTTACGCCGATAAGATATATTTCGTCGATACTGATCCAAATATATGCCGATGCCATTTGGCGACGTTGCGGCGGAGAGGACAGAAACTTTATGGAACCGATACTGAAGGTGGTATGTGGGCCATAATCACTGTTCGGCATGCCGTACGCCTTCCGTAATAGGCCCGACTCTCCTGTGTTTGTTGGGATTATAAATGATTATTTATATAATTAATACACTACATTTCCATAAATGACCGAAAAGTTTCAATTTCAGACGCTTTTTTAAAATTTCTCAAAAAGTACTAAACAAACCGCTTTGAAAATACATGAGTGTGAAGAGCATGTTATTCCCCATATACATTGGTTAAAGTTTTAAAAGTGAGAGGGGGCCAGTAAAAATTTAAAGAAAAACGAAAGTGTTTGGCATCACCCTGTAAAACGTGATGCTTGAAATGCGATCTAACAAAAGCATGCGATTACTGGACTCTTCCTCGTTAACTGTATAAATTTTTATATATCTGCCGAATTTAATCAGGGAGATATAAAGGTTTCTATAAAAAAAAAAAAAAAAAAAAAAAATCATTTTTACTCATTTAGCTATAACACGCAAGGTATTAAACCCAGTGCAAACCTATTTTGAGGAAACTCGACATACAATATTAGACAAAACACACTGCAATCAGAAAATATTAGATATCTAATGAAATACGATTATTTTTACGAAATAATTTCTAACTGCGCATGCGTACGTTTTAGCGAAAATTCATTTGAATGATTTTATAGCCAAATGTATTGAGCTACTTTTACAAAAAACTTAAACATGTATCGTGTAAATTAAAAAAATTTCTTCGCCATAGAATGAACTGAATTTAAGCTGTTCCGAAAAAAAAGAAATTCATAAGCGGTGTTTCTCAATGTTTATTTAAAATCACAGAAAAATGTATTAACATTCACTGAATCAAAATAAAAATTTGAATGTAAAACCCCTGATAGTTTAGCTTTTTTTCAAGAGAAACTGAAGACCAGTTCATTGTATGGCGTAGAACGTTTTGATTTTACACGATACATGTTTGGGGTTTTTATATAAGTAGCTCGATGCATTTAGCTATTAAATTATGCAAATGAAATTTCACGATATCTTACGCATGCGTAAATAAAAATTATTTTGTAAAATGATCACATTTCATTAGATATTTAATGTTTTATCATTCTGTTTGCTGTATGCTACATCTAATGTTGTATGTTTAACAGTGTATGCTTTGCACTGGGTTTAATACCTTCCGTGTTATAGGTAAAAAATAAATAATTTTTTTGGCAATATTTTAAAGAAGCCTTTATATCTCTCTGATTACATGCGGTAGAGACTTAAAATTTCATACAGAAAATGAGAAAAAACTCCATAATCACGTGATACAGACAGATAGTATTTCAAGCATTACTTTTTACAGAGTGTGCCAAATATTTTCCTTTTTTTAAATTATTTACTGGTCCCACTTTCACTTATGACGCAAAACTTTAATGAAGTATAACATATTTTTTACACTTTCGAAATTTCAATAACATTTGTTTAGTCCGGTCATTTATGGAAATGTAGTGTAAAAATTGTAAAACTCGTGCGTTTACCATTACCATCTTTGTGATATTTTTCATTCATAAGATTTTGATTAAAATATTTACACATGTTTTATACCAAAATTTTAATTGATAATCTTTCTATGTACACTGCAGTGTAATAAGCTGTTAAAAGTAATTGCATATAATCTCTTGTTTTTTATTTATTTATTTATTTATTTATTTATTTATTATTATTATTATTATTATTTTAATAATTAAGTTGTTTGTTGAATTCAAATATTTGGAAAATACTGAAAAAAATATTAAAACGAATAAGCGTAAACTGGGATCTAGTTTTAGAAACCCAATTTTGTTTTTTCTTTTAAATAATAATAATAATAAAAAAAGCGTCAACCTTTGCGTTATAATATATGTATATATATATATATATATAGATAAATAGATAAAAATGTAGATGTAGGAATAAATTAACAAATGTATGAAATTAAATAAAACCCCAAAAGACACAGAGGTCTTCATCAGGGAGGCGCCTCCGTGTCGGGGGTGAAAGAGAAGTTTATGAAAGTATAATAGAAATCAGCTAATAACTATCCTTAGCTCCCAACTTCTCACCAAACAGAAAACCCCCATTAATCACCTCCCTGATGAAGACCTTTGTATCTTTTGGGCATTATTTCATTTCATTCATTTGTTAATTTATTCCTATATTTGAGTTTTACATTTCCTTTTGCAGCAATTTTGCGCATATGTTTGTAATTCCTCTGTTGATTTTTCTAATCTTTAAAATTTATTTTAATTTTATATAATATACATATTCGTTTCAAAAGTTTCCAATATTTAGATAAATAGACAGTTTTGTACGTCAGATCATAATTAACTTTGTTGATGTGATTTGCAAATACTCTGCGAAAGTTTGTATTCATTAACTCTATACCGTCAATAAAAACATAGAAAACTTTGAATTTTCGCCACTGTTAATGCTTCACGTTCTTATTATATACATAGTACAGGGTGGTCAGAAAAACTTGATAGAAAGCATTTTAAGTTTCTGATTTCAAATGTACTGATGCAAATATAATTCTTCCATATTATAATAGCACATATAGTGACATTTCAGTTGAATGCTTAATTACCGGAAATAAAGAATAAGCAATATAGAATCACAAACCTTTTAAAATCGGTTATATATCGTAGGAAAATTTTATGAGAATAACCGATGTAATGTCCCCGTACGACGGGCATGTCGGACGCATGAAAAGGACGCTTAGTGAAGAGATAATCGCGCAGTAAGTTATAGCGCTCTAAAGTCGCAGTGATTTTTAAGCCATCAGATGACTGATGTAATGGTCCTAATCTCCCACTGATTTTCATTGTTTACAGGTTGATGGACAGATATGAATCTACAGGGAGTGTTTAGGATACAAAAAGAAAGGCGTCGGGACGAAAATCAGCAGTTGTTACTGACGACATCAGGGAGCCTCCGCGCGCATACTTTGAGGATCAGCCAACCACTTCCACTCGACAGGCGGCCCAACAATTAAGCATATACAAAACATCATTACAAAAGCTAATGAAAGCAGTAGGATTGTGTCCATACAAGATCCAAATGTGACAGCCGCTAAAGGGGGCGGGGGGGATACTGTGAAGTGGAGAGATTTCGCAAACCACACAATGGAGGAACTTAAAAATGGTTCCATAAGTGAATACAAGATCTGGTTCAGTGATGAGACCCATTTTCAGTTGAATGGTTTCGTGAACAAACAAAACTGGCGCCACTGAGGTACGGAAAATCCTCATCTCAGCGCCATTTCTTCACTGCATCCACAAAGGGTCATGGTGTGGTGTGCCATATCGTCGAAGCAGATAATTGGTCCGATCTTTATTGATGGTGTGGTCACAGGAGTGAAGTGTCGAGAGTTGCTAGAGCGTAACTTTGGCCCTGGTGCGAGCCATCTCAACAGGACACGCCGGTCTTCACGTGGTTTGAAACGATGTTTGGTGAGCGTTTGATTGCATTGGATGCAGAGAAATTCACGGGGCACGGGATAGAGTGGAACCCATCCAGTCCGGACCCAAATCAGTGCGACTTATTCTTATGAGGTTACATCAAGGTTAGAATCTATAAGAAAAGCCCTGATTCACTAAAGGACCGAAAACTGGCTATCAGAAGTGAGATTGATTCACTTGATTACGACACACTACAGCGCATTTTGACAGAGTTTTGGAACCGGCTTTATAATGCTATAGTCGGGGACGGTAGACATTTTAAGCATATTGTATATTAAATGTCATTCATATATTCTCCTATATTATTAAAATCTGTACGCGTGTGTGTGTGTCTGTCTGTCTGTCTGTCTGTCTGTGAGAAACGGCTTGACGCAGCTAAGGCTCCGCTGCTAAAGGTCGCACGGACTTCAAACAGGTACCGTCGGACAGAGAATTTATCGCAGATCTGGGTTATCTAATTTGCTAAACGATGCGACCCTAATTAGCGAAGATATTAATTAAAATGTCGACCATTGTCTAACGAAAAATGACCCAGAATTCATGATTATATTTTAATTGCAAATTAAATTTTATCTTTACACGCCGGACATTTTTGCAATATTCTAATACATGTATTTCAATTTCTAATTACGATTAATTTATTTTTTATGCATCATACGAAAGATATTTTAAAGTTCTTTTACATAATTCAAAGTTTTCAACAGATTTACACGCTTTGAGGTCTCCTGAATCAGTGTTCTTTTATAGCGCTGTAATATTTTCAAATTTCAATATTTCAATTTCTAATTATGATTAAATTATTTTTCATACATCATTCGAAAGATATTTTAAAGTTCTTTTAAATTATCGAACGTTTTCACATGAATTACACGTTTTGAGGTGTCCTGAATCAGTTTTCTTTTATGGCGTTGTAATATTTTCAAATTTCAATATTACAATTTCTAATTATGATTAAATTATTTTTAATACTTAATTCGAAAGATATTTTAAAGTTCTTTTATATTATCGAAAGTTTTCACCAGATTTACACGTTTTGAGGTGACCGAATGAGTTTTCTTTTCTATCTCAGATACTAATTATAAGAATTTCATAAGTAATACATCATTAGAAAGCTTTTTTGATTTGGAATCGAACAGTGGAATACATAAATTTCTACCGCCGGATGGCGCTGTAATTTTTTCAAATTTCAATATTTCAATTTCTAATTATAATTAAATTATTTTTAATGCATCACACGAAAGATATTTAAAAGTTCTTTTAAATTATCGAAAGTTTTCACGAGATTTACACGTTTTGAGGTATCCTGAATCAGTTTTCTCTTATGGTGCTGTATTATTTTCAAATTTCAATATTTCAATTTCTAATTATGATTAAATTTTTTTTAATACATCATTCTAAAGATATTTTAAAGTTCTTTTATATTATCGAAAGTTTTCACCAGATTTACACGTTTTGAGGTTTCCTGAATTAGTTTTCTTTGTATCTCAGCTACTAATTAAAATAATTTCATAAGTAATACATCATTAGAAAGCGTTTTTGAATTGGAATGGAACAGTGGAATACAGAAATTTCTACAGACAGATGGCGCTGTAATATTTTCAAATTTCAATATTTCAATTTCTAATTATGATTAAATTATTTTCAATACATCATTCGAAAGATATTTTAAAGTTCTTTTAAATTATCGAAAGTTTTCACCAGATTTACACGTTTTGAGGTGTCCTGATTAGGATTTTCTTTGCATCTCAGCTAATTGAGTTAGACCGTTCAAAATTGGTATACGTAGGTTAATTAGGAGGGGCTAAAAGGGTAGGGAAGAGTATCCCCTAACTTGTGCGCGCAGCGCGCACGGGACTGCGCGGCCGAAGGCAGTGGGGACCAGGTCCGAATTTTTAACCGATGAGAAATGATTTTTTTCATTTTCTTTTCTTAAGAATAAAAATTTGATTTGAGAAGGACTATATGCGCGCAGCGCGCGTATACCTTCACAAGTGCGCGCGCAGCGCGCATGTGTTTGCGCTGCCGAAGGCAGTGGGGACCCGGTGTGAGTTTTTAACCGATCAGAAATGATTTTTTTTAGGGGGCACGAAGGGCCAGGGAAGGAATACGCGAGCGCAGCGCGTGTATTATTGTGAAAAAAACAATTTCCACATATATCAAGTTAGCAGAGTTAGCAGTGCAGTGAAATGATAGTTGCTCAGCTCTAAAAAGCTATAAAGAAGATAAATATATGTGGCATTCATTGAAGACAAAAGTTCAATTAAAACAGTTTATTAAAGTTGAAACAAAATGATGAATAACATTAAATCAGCTGAAACAATTTTAGAAAGGTTGCTGACGAAAGGTTAAATACCCTTAAAAATACTGCCATACTGAGTTCAAATAGAAAGCTACTTTTCATTGTGAAATTACTAGATACACTAAACGAACAAGTCACAAAAACGTAATTTACAATCATAATAAAACTAAACAATTTATAATTATATCGAAATACCAGCTCATGACTTTGAGCTAAACTGAAAAAACATAAAAGCTTTAAAGATTAAGGGCTTCAGAGCTTAAGAGACTGATTACATATTTCCTACCTCCTTTTATAGTCACGAAACGGATTCAAAGTAACAGCTACTAGATGCTGTAGAATAGGAACGCCTCCCATAACTATAGCAACACGACGCTGCGAGTCGGCCGCCATCTGTGGGCTAAGCAAAAAGACTCTGCAGTTGAAAAAATATTACATCTCCTCGCTAAGTAGCGAAAAGAACAATCCGTAAAAGGATTTAAACATATTTTTCTTTAAGTTAACTTTAATAAAATATGCTTTTAAATATGAGGTAAGTAATTAAAGTTATTTCAAAAGACTTAAACATAAATATATTAATAAGGAATATAATTTTTAACTAAAAGTAATTATCATTAAGCTTTTTAATTTTAATATATCTTTAACTCAAATGGCAGTATCAAAAGAGAAAATAGCACTAAACGCTATAATTCATTTAATTAATAACTTAAACTTTAAAGGTTATAAAGTGAATTTAAATTATATTTAAGTAGTGAATGAATTTAAATTTGAGAATCAACACGGAAAGGGTATAAATTTTACAACAAGGCCCCCCACCGTGTTGATTCGACAAACACAAACGTCAGCAATTACAATATAAACTTTATTAGAAAAGAAATAAAAAAAAATCCTTGAATATTTAGTGACTTGATGAGAGATTCACATATGTCTTCTACAGAATATACTTCACACAAAGCTAGAAGGCTTGTCAATTATAAGATCAAGAGTCCACAAGTCCAACTCACAAAAAAAAACAGTAGCACTATCAATATACTATACACATCTACTAAAAGAAAGAACAAGATATTAATACAGAGCAAATATGCACAGCATTTCAAGGAAACCTTTTTTTCCCCCATTCCCCATTGTCAAAATAAGAAAACGATGATATTCACAAATATATGAAACATTTACATAACATACACATAACCAATTACACGTAGCGCTACGAATTTCTCTCATACAAAAGTTAAACTAAACCATACATCACTACACAATGGAAAACGTAGGAAAAATCCACCAAGAAAATGCATACATATCCCTCTAAAAAAACCATTTTTTCAGTTTCAAAAAATTCAAATATATATTATACGTTCAAAAAAAATTTAAATTTACTCTATATACATTTACTTAATAAATACCTTATTTACAAACTTAGACATATCACCTTTAGTAAGGGGCTTTGTGAAGGGATCGGCAAAGTTATTTTTAGTATTTACATATTTTAAATCAAACCGTTCCTCAAATAGCCATTCACGGATGAAAAATAATTTTACATTAATATGTTTAGATTTGTTATTCTCTATAGGAGACCTCGTAAAATTAATAGCTGCTTGGTTATCAGCAAAAAGTATTGGTGGTTCATATGAAATAGCAATTAATTTAAAATCAATACAATCTCGTAATATATTATCAAACCACATTAATTCTTTAACCCCGTCACACATGGATACAAATTCACTTTCCATGGTTGAAAGGCAAACACTTTTTTGCTTAAAGGTTTTCCAAGAAATAGGGCTATTATCCAAAAATAAAATTTGTCCCCCCATTGATACGAAGTCATCTCTATTCATCGCGAAATCAGCGTCAGAGAAAGCAGTTAAACATGGATTAAAACAATTCAAATTTAATTTCAAATCTCGAGTACACGAAACATACCCAAGTAATTTAATTAACCCATTCCAATGATTAAACCCCGGTGAATTTTGAAATTGACTGAATATATTAACTGCGTAGGCAATATCAGGTCGTGTCCTGTTTGCAATGAAAGATAAACATCCTAAGATATTCCGATATGGAAATTTAGACATTTCATCAATTTCATTTTGATTAGTAGGACAATCTTTTTTCGAATACTTAATGCCTTTTACAATAGGTAATGAGCAGAAAGGGATGTTAAACGACTTAAACCTGTCATACACTTCATTAATATATAATTCCTGAAAAATTTGTACTGAATCATTTTCATAATTAAATTCTACACCAAGTAATTTCTTGGTTTTACCTAAAATTTTTATATCAAATTTACATTTTAATAAATTAAGAATTTTATCTATTTGAAATTGATTTTTACCAAACAAAACTAAATCATCTACATAAACTAATAAAACAATATAATTTTCAAAATAATATGAACAATTACACCAGTTAAATTTATTAAACCCTAAATCCAATAGTACTTTATTTAACTCATAATACCAGAGCCGACCACTTTGATGAAGGCCATATAACGCTTTGTCTAGTTTACAAACAAGATTTTCCCCTCCCTTTACAACATATCCTTTTGGCTGAGACATATAAATTTCTTCTTTTAAAGGTGCATAAAGATAAGCACATTTTATATCGCATTGAACATTATGCCATTTATAACATGAGACCAATAATGAAAAAAAGAAACGTATTACTGAGAAAATAACGACGGGTGAAAACGTCTCGTCATAAGTGTCCCCCTTTATCTGATGAAAGCCCTGGGCCACGAGCCTCGCTTTAAAGCGGGCAACGTTTCCCAGCTCATCTCTTTTAACGGCGTATACCCATCTATTTCCCAAAACTTTTTTCCCCTCCGGTAAATTAACCAGATGCCAAACTTTACGAGTTTTCATATTATTTATCTCATCATCCATGGCATTTTTCCATTCAACACATTCTGAAGATTTAACGGCCTGATTATATGTTTTAGGTATAGGGATAACTAGTCATGATTTTTTATGAGTTAAACTTGAAGTTGGGTTATCCGAGTTTTGCTGATCAACTACCCCCTCGAACTTATTACTACTAGAGAAATCAAAAAAATTAGCGTCAAAAATTAAATTATTTTTATCACAATATTGCTTGACATCGTTCATTGATCTCAATCTAGTTTTAGTGTTGTCCGGGTAATAGAAGATGTCAACTCTGTCACTCATTTTTCTGGGTACGGGTTTTCTATTCCAAGTAATTGAAGAAAGAGGTTTAAGGGAAGATTTATCTACAGGAGTTTCATCGACGGGCTCGTCACTAGAATCATCGGGCTCACCCCCGAAAACAATGTCAACAGGATCGGAAACTTGACAATCAACTGGACTTTCCGGAAGTAAGTCCAATTCCTCCAGTGAGGTGCCCATCACCGCTCCACTGCATTTACTAAATAGCTGATCAGAGAACGTTACGTTTATAGTTTCAACTATTTTATCCTCATCCTCCAACCAAATTTTATACCCCTTAGTCTTTAATGAATAACCTATTAGTACTCCCTTTTTAGCCTTAGGTTCAAGCTTATGGTCTCTATGCTGTTTTGGGATCCCAACATACGAAATTAATCCAAACGGCTTCAGGTGTCTTACGGATGGTTTAAACCCAGTATATAACTCAAAAGGAGTCTTAGTTTGTCCCCTATGGATTAAACGGTTCCAAGTGTACGCGAAATACAACATTGCATCGGGCCAGAAAGAAAAAGGCAAACCACTATCCGTGATAATAGCTCTAACACAATTTAAAGAAGTTTGATTAAACCGCTCACTTAACCCATTTTGCTCAGGTGTGAACGTGTTAGTTAACTCATGAACAACTCCATTTTTACTACAAAATGATTTGAAATTGTCATTTACAAATTCGGAACCATTATCCGTACGAATAGCTTTTAATTTTTTATTCAAACTACGTTCAGCCCGTGCAATGTGCCTCTCGAATACACCAAAAACCTGAGACTTATCCTTTAAAGGATAAACAGCAACCCTTTTAGAAAATCCATCAATAATGGACAAAAAGAACCTTTCCCCATTTTTACCAGTTACTTTAATTGGGCCCCAGACGTCCATAAATACTTTCTCTAACGGTGACCTAACGCCATGAACATCGGATGATTTAAAAGACACACGGTTTTGTTTACTAATCCTACAAGGTTCACAAAAAAATTTCTTAAACTTAAGTTTAGGAAGGCCCCTCACCCCGTTCTTCTTGCTAGTATTTACAATAGTATCAGGACTTACATGCCCAAAACGAGCATGCCAATACCCAATTTCATTAACTTTTGCAAGAGAAGCTGAAGGATTTTCTGGGTGCCCCCCATTCGCTTTACTCCCCTTTTTAACTTTAGAAACATTAGGATATAAATAGTAAACACCGTCTTTAATTTTAGCAGTAAAAATATGTCTTTTATCTCTACCGAACACCGACACTCGACCCTTACCGCCAGTGTATGTGGCACCGTTCACATCTAATTTAGGACCTGATATTAAATTTTTCCGTAACTTTGGGGAATATAACACGTCTTTTAAATACAATACATTTTTACCAAAATTCAACTTAACAGTTCCTTTAGCAGTAATAGGAAAACTAATACCATCGATCGCGACAAAAAGCTCCTCTCCCTCTACAGGAGTATAATGCTCAAAAAGATCTAAATTTCTTAGAAAATGATTTGAAGCAGCAGTATCAAAAATAAAGCTGTCATCATCACTTAAATTACTAAAATTAGCTTGAGCTATGTAGTAGGAGGGGGGAGATTTGCATTTGTCACGACCGTTGGAATTATACTTTAAATTTCTAGGTTTAAATTTAACATTACTATTCAAAAAACAGTTTTTCTTTAAGTGGCCAGTACGGCCACACTTAAAACAAGTTAAAGGTTTTTTACCTTTGTGCTGGATGTTCTGTATCTGAACACTGTTATTGGCATCTTTCTTAATATCACCCTCACGAAGCTGTAGACGCGATTCCTCCGCTGTTAACTCGGACACAATACTCTGGAACTTGAACTGGTCGTTCTTCCAACGCAACAAATATTGCACTGCAGATTCAAACTTGGATGGTAGGTGTTGCAAGAGCTGGAAACAGCAGTACACATCCTCCATAGCATGACCTATTTCACGCAGCTGGTCCAGTATTCTTGATAACCGGGTTACAAAAGAATTCACCGTTTCATTCTCAGACATTCTACAATTAATGAACTCTGTAAACAGTCCCATATGATGAGCTCTTGAGTCTGATAAAAAGGTCTTCTTCAAAATCTCCCAGGCATCAATAGCACAATCACAATTTTCAATAATGCCTCTGACTTCAGGCGATGTATTCAAATATATTGTTGATAATGCAACTCGACTACGAGATTTAAAATCCTCCACTTGTTTTGAAGTTATTCCGGCCTCAGCATCTTCAACAGGCAGTTTTTCTTTTTTACATATTATATTCCAGCAGTTTCTTTCAATTAAAATAAATTTAATGTCCTTGACCCACGTAGTATAATTATTCATCCGTAATTTTTCAATCGTGGGGTTTAAACTTACTGCCATTTCAATTTCTTATCTTCAAACACTTAGAATGCCATAAAAACTATTATCAAAATTTTAATGCTATGAGCTGACAACGAGCCAAATTGCCCATAACCACTTATTGTGAAAAAAACAATTTCCACATATATCAAGTTAGCAGAGTTATCAGTGCAGTGAAATGATAGTTGCTCAGCTCTAAAAAGCTATAAAGAAGATAAATATATGTGGCATTCATTGAAGACAAAAGTTCAATTAAAACAGTTTATTAAAGTTGAAACAAAATGATGAATAACATTAAATCAGCTGAAACAATTTTAGAAAGGTTGCTGACGAAAGGTTAAATACCCTTAAAAATACTGCCATACTGAGTTCAAATAGAAAGCTACTTTTCATTGTGAAATAACTAGATACACTAAACGAACAAGTCACAAAAACGTAATTTACAATCATAATAAAACTAAACAGTTTATAATTATATCGAAATACCAGCTCATGACTTTGAGCTAAACTGAAAAAACATAAAAGCATTAAAGATTAAGGGCTTCAGAGCTTAAGAGACTGATTACATATTTCCTACCTCCTTTTATAGTCACGAAACGGATTCAAAGTAACAGCTACTAGATGCTGTAGAATAGGAACGCCTCCCATAACTATAGCAACACGACGCTGCGAGTCGGCCGCCATCTGTGGGCTAAGCAAAAAGACTCTGCAGTTGAAAAAATATTACATCTCCTCGCTAAGTAGCGAAAAGAACAATCCGTAAAAGGATTTAAACATATTTTTCTTTAAGTTAACTTTAATAAAATATGCTTTTAAATATGAGGTAAGTAATTAAAGTTATTTCAAAAGACTTAAACATAAATATATTAATAAGGAATATAATTTTTAACTAAAAGTAATTATCATTAAGCTTTTTAATTTTAATATATCTTTAACTCAAATGGCAGTATCAAAAGAGAAAATAGCACTAAACGCTATAATTCATTTAATTAATAACTTAAACTTTAAAGGTTATAAAGTGAATTTAAATTATATTTAAGTAGTGAATGAATTTAAATTTGAGAATCAACACGGAAAGGGTATAAATTTTACAACATGTATTCGTGAACTTGTGCGTGCGCAGTGCGCACGTGACTGCGGTGCCGAAGGCAGTGGGGACCCGGTCCGACTTTGTACCCGATGAGAAATGATTTTTTAAATTTTCTTTTCTTAAGAATAAAAATATGACTTCAGGAGGAATATTTGCGCGCAGCGCACGTATACCTTCATACGTGCGCGCGTATGGGTCTGCGCTGCCGAAGGCAGTGGGGACCCGGTGCGAGTTTTTACCCGATCAGAAATGATTTTTTTAGGGGGCACGAAAGGCCAGGGAAGGTTGATTCACTTGATTACGACACACTACAGCGCATTTTGACAGAGTTTTGGAACCGGCTTTATAATACTATAGTCGGGGACAGTAGACATTTTAAGCATATTGTATATTAAATGTCATTCATATCTTCTCCTATATTATTAAAATCTGTACGCGTGTGTGTGTGTGTGTGTGTGTGTGTGTGTGTCTGTCTGTCTGTCTGACTGTGAGAAACGGCTTGACGCAGCTAAGGCTCCGCCGCTAAAGACGGACTTCGCACGGACTTCGAACAGGTACCGTCGGACAGAGAATTTATCGCAGATCTGCGTTATCTAATTTGCTAAAGGATGCGACCCTAATTAGCGAAGATATTAATTAAAATGTCGACCATTGTCTAACGAAAAATGACCCAGAATTCATGATTAAATGCTTAAAAAGCGACATTTTTACGGAAAAGGTGGAAAATAAATTAGAAATATCAGTCGTATTGTTACAAACAAGATACCATTGGAAAGGGCTTTTTTTTTCTTAAACCGATGGTTTAAATGGCATATCGATCGGACAATTAGATTTTTTAAAATTAACTAAACTATAAAAAAATATTGGCAACAAATCACAAGAATCTTAGCTTTGCAGACTTTTCGTCTACAGCAGTCTTCAACGGAAACACATCTGGTATTTAATGAAGTCACGTGTTTCGTACTGCGATTAAAAATTGCAATTTTCTATTTTCTTCAATTTTTCAAATTTTACACATTTTATTTAGTATATAATATTTACACCACAAAACAAACTTGCATTTCAAATTTCATCGATTTTGGTCAATAAACAAAAGATTTACATTTTAATTGCAAATTAAATTTTATCTTTACACGCCGGACATTCTTGCAATATTCTAATACATGTATTTCAATTTCTAATTACGATTAATTTATTTTTTATACATCATACGAAAGACATTTTAAAGTTCTTTTACATAATTCAAAGTTTTCAACAGATTTACACGCTTTGAGGTCTCCTGAATCAGTGTTCTTTTATTGCGCTGTAATATTTTCAAATTTCAATATTTCAATTTCTAATTATGATTAAATTATTTTCAATTTCTAAACGCGCTGCGCGCGCGTATATCCCTTAAGTTGTGCGCGCGCAGCGCGCACGGGACTGCGCTGCCGAAGGCAGTGGGGAACCGGGCCGACTTTTTACCCAATCAGAAATGATTTTTTTTTTTTTCTTTTCTTAACACTAAAAGTTACTGTTAGTGATTCATTAATTTTAGTGATTCATTTGAAAATACTGATCCGCTAGCGGGCGAAGCCAGCTAGTTATTCAATAAAATATGTTTCATGTTCTTGCATGTTGTCTTTTTTCCACAATGATCGCTTACTTTCTATCATGTTTTTCTGACCACCCTGTATATCTATAATGATGTTAAAGAATAAATATATATGTATATCTTATCAGTTGGCATAAATATTGTGGCATAGACTGAGTTGGCATAGACTGAGTTGGTACGACTTTTCGGAGTAGAATCATCTCAGTTCACGAATCATGCCCATGAACGAATAGTTAAGAACGAATACTTTAAAGAACAACGTAAAAGTTTACCGTAACAAATTTACCATATTTGAATCAGGGAAATTTACTAATCAACAAACTATTATTTACATACAAAAATCAAACCATGCCAGATTAAAAATATATATATATATATATATATATTTATATAAATAAATAAATAAAACATACATTTTATTTTGTTCAAATAATACAAATGTGAAGTAAAAAGAGAGAGAGGAAAAAAAAAGCAATAATATATCTTTAGTTCATTAAAGCTTGTATTTAATGGCATTATATTTCATATATGTCAATGTATCTATTTATGAGAAATATAAGTTCTATACTTTAAACTTTAAAGTATCTTTAGCAATTTTTCCTTTTCCGGAGTACATTTATTCTTTGCCACTCGTCTTAGTTCAGTATATGTCCCTCAGAGAAGAAATACTGAAATGAATTCTAGACGCAATGAAAGAAAAGAATAAATTAAAAGAAAAGATTAAGACAAAAAATAAAAACAGATATATATTTTAATCAATACATCAATATTATGATTTTTTTTTTTTTTTTTTTTTTTTAATATGTTTGAAACAATTTTATAATACGTAACTTAATATAACTAAAATAATCTTATTATTGCACATAAAAAATATTATTAAATACATTATTTCTACTCATTTCTTTTTATATTTTTTAGATAGATAAGTATTTGAATGGGGAAGAATGACTTTTATCGCTTTCATACAAGTTTTCTCTAAATATGTTCAAACCGATTCTTTAAATTATTAAGTATAGCTGGAACCCATCGAATTTGAAGGTCACTTTATTGACTGTAATGTTTCAAAAATCATCGCATCATTATTTAAATGTACTTCAAGTTAAAACATCTAATATAATTTACGACATTTCACTTAAGAAAATGAAATTCTGAAAAATGCTTATAAATAGAAATACTATATATGACATCACTTTCAACAAAGTACTGTCAATGTGACGTCAAACTGACTCCAAATAAACAGTTGCTATCTTTTATTTTCTATTTCACTTAATACTAAGACTACATGTTAGCTGACCTGCTTAAAAGAAACTTAATTTTTTATGATTTTATATCTTTAACTCGATTTTGTTTGAATTTCTATTTTTAAATAAAGCATCGCGAGAAAAAATATTAAGCTGTAACAAAAAAATGACCTTGAACCGAAAGAAACTCTGCATTGTGACCCCGGTGCCTGCGGCAGCGCATACGCCGGCCGCTAATAACATAAAAAATTAACCTGGAACCGAACGAACCCGCCCGGTGTTGCCCGGGCCCATGATACTTTAAATGAACTTTAAATTTGTATGATTTTATATCCTTAACTCGATTTTGTTTGAATTTCTCTTTTTAAATGAAAGCATCACGAAAAAAAAAATCAGCTGTAACAAAAAAATTACCCGGAACCGAACGAAACTCTGCCTTGTGACCCCGGTGCTTGCAGCAGCGCATACGCGGACCGCTAATAACATAAGAAAATCCCCCAAAATTAACCTGGAACTGAACGACCACGCCCGGTGTTGCCCGGGCTCATGATAATAACCTTAAATTTGTATGATTTTGAATCTTTAACTCCATTTTGTTTGAATTTATATTTTTAAATGAAAGCATCGCGAAAACAATAATCATCTGTAACAACAACAAAAAAAAAAAATTACCTCAAATCGAACGAAGTTTGGGCTCGTGACCCCGCTGCCTGCGGCAGCGTATATGCGGGCCGCTAATCACATGAAAAAAATCTCAAAAATTGACCTTGAACCGAACGAACGTCTGACTCGTGTTCCGCTGCCCGTGGCTTCGGCACCGTATAGCAGGCATGCTACGCACGCGCTGCAAAATCCACTTTCCTCCACCAAGGAGGGGCAGTATGTTTTATGCGAACATCATCAATTGCCCTGAATTTCCAGACCTTTCAAATAAGGTGTCACTCGGTGGTGTCAACTGCAAAATCCTTTAGTTGCATTTTACACCGCCAGGGGGGCAGTGTGTTCTGTACGAACATTCACATAAAATAAGTTATTAATTATGCAAGGTAGCACATGGTATTCGCTGCTCTTAAAACATGTATTACTTATAGAGCGTTAGTTTAATTGTTTTATAATAGATAGTTTAAAAACAGGTAAGATTCCCGTTACGTGGATAAGGAATACAGCACTTGTGAAGTATTTTTAATCCTTCGGCTGTACACCATCTTGATTCATAATCAAGCTGAAAAAAAAACTTATGAAAAATTTAAATTATTAATTCACTTATGTAAATTTTGATTGATTGGAGGATTTTTCTTTTTTTTTTTTATGCACTATTTTAATTTTCTTGAGCAAATGTATACATATTTTTATTATAAATGCATAATATAATTATATAAGAGCGTTTTCAAACGCCCTGCTAAATTAAAGCTACATGTTACTATCATAGCAACATTACATCTATATTAAAATGAAAGCGCGCGAGAGAGAAGTCATTAGAATTGCTGAACAATCAGTTCTGGGAGCAAAACTGGGAGCGGCGCATTCCGCTTTACATGTAGATGAATTGTTCTTTTAGAATAAGAAAAAGTTTCTAATAGAATTCTTGAGTAAAAGAAAAATATCGGGCGCAACATTATTACAGTTTTTTTCTATTTCCCTACAAACATCACCAACGGTCAGGAAATACCAAGACCTTTAAAATAAGGTGTAATATGATAGGGTCTACAACAAAATCACCTAGTTCCATTTTTCACCTCCAGGGGGCGCACTATATTGCATACAAACATCCCCAATCGACATGAAATTTCAAGCTCTTAAAATGAGGTGCTACATGTGTGGGTCTAGAACGGATCTCCCTCTCAAACTAATTTCCCCCCTTTTCCCTCCCCCAAATCTATTTTCCCCCTTTTTTCCCTCTTTAAAATCGAAAATTCTAAAATCGCAGAAACCGATTTTTTAGTATTCGAGTCTAGACCTCCCCTGTACAATTTCTTCACCGTGAAGAAATTTGGAGCTGAGTTAAGCTCGCAAACGTGTTTTTAACCCCTGCCCTGTATGCGGATATAACTTATAACTTTTAACTTTTATAAGGGGCCTTATAACTTTTATAAGGGAATTGCATTGTATTCTTGCTGATTTTATGAATATTTAGAAATTTAACCGGAATTAAACGAGCAATTTAAATGAGCATTGTGTTAGAACACAAATGTTTTATAAACTTCTTTTCCAATTTAAGCTATACATAAATATTTTCATATTTTATTTTTCTTAAAAAAGATAAACGTTTATGAAACCCAGTGTCTAGCTTAACTGTTTCCAGCGTTTCGCGTTAAAAGATACTTGAATAATTCTGCTTGATATTATCCTGTAAATATAGTTGGGACGCATTCATGAATGTCTGTTAGAACTAAGCTTAAGTCAATCCGGAACACATAATAATCCTGCTTGGGAAATAATTCCATTGTTTGCCCTACGGCGTTATTGTTATATACGTCTTGAACTCAGAGGCATATACAGCTTAAACATAAGTCAAGGATTTAATCTAATAAATATAACATGCAGATATTGATATCTGTAATGTGAAGTCTCTCTTGAGTAAATGTTAAATTGCAATTGCAAATAAACCTATGAATTCGGATAGCCACATTTTAGCAAATTATTATTATGGTAAAGATACAAAAATACCAAAGGGTAAAAATTAAAAACGATAAATAAAAATACTGTAATACTTTAAATTTTGATTTTTGAAGTGTGGTGTTTTTATTGAATGTATCACATATCATGTTATTCAGGAAAAAAATTGATAAATATATGAAGAATGGATGGATAGTGAATAAATTACTATATTCTATTAACTTCTCCGTCAAATAAAATGTTTGACATGCAGTAAAGATTAAATCATAAATAATTATCGAACCAGCAAAAGAAAAGAAAAAAAAATGAAAGGAATATTTCTTCTTTTCTGTTCCATGAATACAAAAACTTTTTTTAGAATTTAATTACTGTTTCCTCTCAGAAGAAGCTTAAAACTTGAATGCAAAATTTCAAAAGGTATGGTAACTGCACTAGTAGACACTATAAGATTGTTTTCAGGCTATGTTTTGTGTAATGTTCTTAATTGTACACACTGTTACCAAGATGACACGGCGTTAAATGATATTTTTTCACTTATCATGTATTATATACGGTATGAGGAAAAAAATAAAGGTGTTATAAACACGACCAAAATAAAATACACACGCACACACACACACACACACAGAGATATATATATATAACTTTGTAGATCTATATATAAATATATATAGATAGATAGATCTACAAAGTTATTTTTTTAAAACTACATCAGGTAGATGGTCTCCGTTTCCATCAATGTGTTGCTTCAAACGTTTCTTGAAGTTTTAAGACACATGCCTCCGTAGTTCCTCATCAATGGCTACATTCGTAGACATTGTGCTCTGCGCCAACTCAAGTAAGCCCTTCGTGTCGAAGTTAATGAGCATTGTATATCACGGTATCGCAGAAACAGAAATGTTAACTTAGCAAAAGGCAGAGCATTACCATCATTCACCCTTCTTTCTTCCTTCTATAATCCAGTGGGATTTTGATTGTTTCGCATTATAAATAGATTATATTCTAAAAAAAATATTTTTTTTTCAGCTCTGTTATACTGCAATTAGCTGTTCAACAAAGGAGTTGTATGTCAGCCATTTCTCCATTCGTGTAGCGATTCAACAATTCTTACGCTTATTCACCCAAAATACATTTTTAGTCGAATCATCCTGGTCATTTTACCAAGCGGCTTCTAACGCTCTCTTGCGGATCTGGGTTTTATATGTGATTGTATGTTCCTGTATGATATTTTCTTGTTATCCTGTTCCTCACCCCCATGCAGATTTTTGAACAATAGCTCTGAATCATCCTATATATATATGTGTGTGTGTGCGCGCTATTTTTCAATGAAAAATTCTTGCTAGGTGTCGAAAATTTCTGCTCTTGCTGTCTGTAGACGGAATGTGCTGGGTACAAACACAGGTCACGCTCGTAGGGCAATCCGTTCGGAGATCTTGTGGATTTTGCAAAAACTCACATAAAAAAAGGACTGGGCTCTTTAAAGTGATCTCAATAATACTACCTACATCCTATTTAAGCTAGGACACATTTGCATTTAATCAGCCATAATACCTACACAAATTGACTAACATCTAATAAAAAAATAATATGTAATTTTAGGTGTGATTGTGGAGTAAAAATACAAAGAACTTATGGTTACACACACAAAAAAAATGTTTAGAATCTATAATTTTATTATTTTTATATGGTCATCAAAAAGAAACAACACTGAATTAATCACATAACACCACTATTTACAGATATATTAATTTTATTCAATATATATTTGTGAAAGAATTTGCTTTTATATTTTTACGAATGAGAAACACTGTTCTTACAATTGTAAATATATTTATTTTCTTCATTGAGAATTATTTATTATTAGCAAGAAAACGTGTTTTTGGAAAATAACTTTATTATAATTTATCTGATAATATTATTTGGAAGGCTCTACAGCTATTCAAATATCTCAAAACATTTAATAATTTATTTCAGTTGTTAAGCTTGGTTTTATAATGATCCATTTCATGTGTAAAAAATATTTTAAGGTATATTTTAAATGGAAAACTAAAACTAATTACTTCCATTAATTTAAAGTTAAATTAAAAAGCTTATAATCGATATTCATTCATTAAAAAAATCTCGAAGGAAATAATTTTTCTTTTTAATTACTGTTTTATTTAAATTTTGTTTTCTTCTTTTCTTTTACTATTCTTATCCACAGATTGAAAAAAGAAAAAAAAAAATGAAAAGTTAATGGAAATAATATTTTTAATTGTGTATGAATAATGCACTTTTTTTTTTTTTTTGATTCATAATTATGAAAAATAAATGTTTAAAATGGGGAATAAAAGAATATGAATTGCGTATACAAAATATTTTCAAGGAATATTTTACACATAATTCTATCGATACTGACCTTTTTAAGCAATAATTTTTTTGTAACGTGTATCTAATGTGTTCGTGTGTATATATAAATCCTACAATGTTATGTTGTATATGCATATGCGAGATCAATCTTTCGATGACAGATTTTTTAGTCATTAATGTATACACAGTATTCTACTACCAGTTGATAAAAATATTTTGTCACAAATTTACGAGAGATGTATAAGGACACGATTTGAGATTACATAACAGTTCGAAGCCTTTTACGCAAGCTATAATTGGACAGAGAAAAAACAAACTAAAATAGAAACAAGATAGTGCATTAAAAATCATTTTGATGATAAATTTAATATTGGTATATAACTAAAAGCAACAGACGTTTTTCATAATTCCGTCCAGAAGCAATAACACGGGCTACAAAAAGGTTTTCATTTGATACCCTTAAAAATCGAAAATGGTAGGACCGGTGATCCAGTAACTTTTACGTCACTGATATCCACAGGGCATCCTCAGGATATCACAAGGCATTCACAAGATGTCCCAGGTAGAGGATGTGCTACACAGAAGGCAGATACTTCGGATCATGACGACTCACCACTGCTGTCCACCTGCAACTTACATTTTTACTGAAAATGTCGCTGTAATAGGCGAAATTCCCATCATGCTGGAATCACATTAAACGGTGAAACTCCTGTGGAACATGTACGTATTCGAAAGGTTCAGACAGGACTTATTTAGAAAGGTGAGTTATGTTTTATCATCTAGAAAATCGGGTGAATGATGTTTCGATATAATAAATCATTATCCAGCAATATTGGCTCAAAAATTAACAGATAACCAGTTTGAGCTACAAGTGGTCACGGAATGGATTCTACACTGTAAAAAAAAAAAAAAAAAAAAAAAAAAAAAATGTAAAATCACGGTATTTGACCGTATAATGTTAGGGAAATGACCGTTTTGCTAACTAAACGGTCAAAATTCGTAAATTAATGTTTTGGAAGCATAATTTAGGAAGTAACCGTATAATTTTACGGGAAATGATCGTTATGCTAGCTAAACGGTCTTAGCCCGTAAATTGATGTTTCGAATGTATAATTTTTTGAATTTTTAGGAGAAAAAGCCGTTAATCTACGCAAATTGCTCTTATCTTTCACCAAACCATTTTCTTATGAGAAAATCTCTTCAAATGCTATCATTTCAGTGACATCAAGAGAGAATTCCATTTTCTTCGATTTTCAAACTGAAATTATTAATTGTTATTTAGAAATTTTTATTCATGAATTCATCAACCGTGAATATTTATTAAATCAAATTGGAGTGTAAAGATTGATATATTTTATTTATTACCAACTATGTGAAAAATACCAGAGCCGGGAATCGAACCCGGGCACCGCCGCTTAACGCACGGATGCTCTACCACTGAGCTACCCTGGCTGACAACCAGCTAGGCATTTCTTAGCTAGCAAATAGCAAATTTAGATTTTAAAATAATCTTAAAATAAAATAATTTTTATGCATACTTTGAAGGTTAACAATTTAATCACTGTAAAAATTTTCTGTAAAAATAAAGCACTTTTTTTTAACATAAATACAGCATTGGTTGCTGTAAATTTGTACAGCAAGTTCTGTAAAGATAATTGAAGGTTTGTTACTACACATTGTGCTGTAAATCGGTTTAAAATTTTTCCCAGAAGTCTTTAGGTGCGTATCACAAGATTTATCAACTATTCAGTTCTGATGTTGACTTTATCTATTTTGTAAAGAAGAGGCTCTGTGATTCCAACGGCGCTGTTGCACAGCACTGACCTCTGACACAGGTGATTGTGAGTTCGAATCTCGGGGAACCCAAGAGGATTTGCGTCGCATGAAAATTAATAAATTAGCTTTTGCGTGTAAAAAAAATAAATAAGTTTTTTAGTGTTGTAGATTTCTCCCTGCATGCATGTGTAATAATTGCAAACAAATTTTTTAAAGCATTCGAGAAACTCAAACTTTAACTTTTAATTTTACGGTCAATGCAACTTTTTTCGCAGGTTGGTTGTATGTTTCATCACAACGTAAAATTACTGGCGATCCATCATTCATCGTCTAAATGTATTTTTACGGGCTTTGACTGGAATCTCTGCTGCCGGGCTTTACCCGTAATTATAACGCAGCATTTTTTACAGTGTACAAACTCCACAGTGTCATAATAAAAACTTTATTTTTCTTTTTCAATTTTTAAAAACATTTTTATGTCGACATGAATATATGCGTTAGTCTTAAAACTATTTATATAAATACTTATAAAAAGCCTCATAATTTCATTCTATAGACAAAACACATTTCATTCATTACTGCTTACAGAGCTATCACTTATTTTTCTTTAATTTGTTACTTATTCCTTTCCTATCCTCGGGAAAAAGCTTTTATTCAAATATATGAGGTATGTCTTAATTTTTACACGCTGAAAGTTGCAGTATAATTCGCAAAATATTTTCCCTAGATATTTGACAAAATGACTAAATCGAAAGTATTTAGTCATTTATGGAAATATTACACACACACGCATATATCTTTTTATAGAGTACCCAGGTCCTTATAGTCTTATTAATAATCTATATTAATAAAATCAGAGTTTTGTCTGTAAATTTGTCGGAATCGAAAAATTTTGCGATATCTTCACGTTTTACACCCCATGAAAGCCGAAAATGACTTCAGAAAATTTTGCCTGTGTGTGTGTGTGTGTGTGTGTGTCTGTGTGTGTGTCATCGTGTCCGAATGTCGCTTTTTTTGTCCGGGCATCACTTGAAAACGGCTGGACGGAATTCAACGGCGCTTGGCAGGAATTTAGGTCTTCACCCAACTTAAAATTATATCTATCAACTTTTCAGAAATTCCCCCCCGTTCCCCCCTAGGGGGTAAAAGACTAAAACACGTTTGTCCGGGCATGACGCGAGAACGGCCGGACGGAATTCAACGGCGCTTGGCAGAAACTTAGGTCTTCACCCAACTTGAAATTATATCTATAGAAATTTTCAAAATTATGATTAGTGTTTAAATTGTGTGTAAAAAACGCCTGCGCATGCGCCATAAATATTTTTTCACTAAAATGCTTTGTATGAAAAAATAAAATATAAAAATAATTTTTTAAGTTAAAGACTTTTGTATTCGCGTGATTTTCACTACAAATTATGAAAAGATTGAAATGAAGTTTTGCCATCTGAGTTTCATACTTTAGTTAATTTTAAAACATCTAATTGTCGTATCGAAAAACTGTTTACACCCCAGGATTCAGAAAAATCACCTCTGTCATTTGGTACTGAATTTGTAACGATAGGTCTGATATTTCTAATTTATTTTCCTCTTTTTCCGTTTTTCCGTTGCCACTTAAATTTCACACTTTAGTTATTTTTTAAAAATCTAATTGTCGCATCGAAAAACTGTTTGCACCCCTGGATTCAGAAAAATCACCCCTTTCATTTGGTATCAAATTTATAAATATATGTCTGATATTTCTAATTTATTTTACCCTTTTTCCGTTTTCAACCCAGATTCGATATGGAACAGCTTTAGTATTGGATCCCTTTGGCAAAATTTACCGAAGTAGCTCGGACGTTTCTCGCCAAGATCTTTAATTACACAATTGAGATAGCCAATTCAGTTCATCGCAAAAATGGCTTAAAATATTTAAAGTCACCAAAGGGTTCCGAAACTTAAGCTGTGCTTTTTTTATTTTTTTATTTATAATATTGCCTATTAAATACTTCTGTGGTCACGAAATTTGGTGCGTAAATTGTTTCTATGCACCCGGCACTTATTGTAACTGCATTTCACGAAATTCGAAATCCCCCCCCCCTCTTCTCGGAGTCGGAGGGCAATACACATGCGTAAAAACATGTTTTTCCGTTTGAATTCGCTTTGAATTATCTTAGAATGGCGAATTTTGGTGTGTGGATATTGATTAAGTGTACGCATTATGTACATTAGTGGGATTTTGCAAAACTTCGAACTCACCCGCTGAGGGTGGAGAAGTAAGTTGTGCCGAAGACAGTGGGGACCCAGTCTCCTCACATTGGGAGCGAGAAAACTTCTACCAATCACAGCGAGAACTTAGGTTATTAATAAAGATATGGCATTTTGACAACTCATTTAAGTTAAATGTCCAGCGAAGCGGGCAAAGTTTGCTAGTAATAATAATAAAGACATTAATCTGACAAATATATCGCAAAACGATTCACTTATGTTCACACAACATTGACCTTTAAAGTAAAGACACCAGTGTTTGTCACTCCTAAAATTTGCTCCAGTAGTAGCCACCCTCGTAAAAGAAGTGTAAAAATAAGCGTTTAATAACGTCTACGAATTTGAATTCACCAGCACTAGATTCTTTAAAAGTTTCTGTTGCTTATCATGTAAATAGTTCACTTTCAAATGTTTGGGGACGAGTAGGGGAAGCAAAATAAATAACCTATGCACTAAACGGCATTTGCACGAAATCAGCGTAAAATAAATGACTAAGGACTCTAATATGCATTTGTTGATATATTTTATTGCTTGTTGGGTTTGAGATTACTTCCAAAGAATTGCATGCAGTGTTTCTGAAATGTGGAAAATGATTTAGGTGAAACATTTTAAAATTTATCCGAATATAGGGATATTAAAATTATGGCGGTTACTGGTTCATACGTTGCACATTTTACCAGTATTCACCATCCCTGGCGAATACTGGTGTTTTAACTTTTTTTTTTCTTTTAACCAGGTAAAGTTTTTTGATAAAAAAATACTATATTTTCTTTTAGACCTGAATGGCATGATTTTGACTTCAGTTGGACAATCGGAACCAGTAATAGCCAGAGGTATTCGTAAATGCAAACAAACACATTTTGATAACATGAACGGAATCAGTACTGTACTTGTAACTTTTCTTTAAACAGTTTAATTACAATCAATCAGGAATAATTACAAAAATATGAATAAACACCATAAAATGAAAGAATTCGCAAAAATTATTTCGGTTCGAAATAAAACACGGCCCTCCTGCAGGCGAAAGGGGAGGGCTGAACACGAGGGCTGAAAAAAAAAAAAAAAAAACTCTGGTGTCTACGTGTTCGCCTGATGATGGGTCTAGTTTCATCTCTACGTGAAACAACTGTTGCAAGTTGTATTTTATTGTATTTATTCAAAGTTTTGTACTTATTACTTTTAATCATCAGTTCCGTGGTTCTGTCAATAAGCATATTTTTACTCTACTAGAACTAAACATTGAACCCCTGCAATTTTTCATTGAATTTCCCGGGAAAATCATATTTAGTTATTGTGAGTCTGTTTATAATTTTTGCTATTTGTTTTAGAAAAAAAAAATGTTGTAATCAGTCTTTACATCTACTTACTGTATTTTAAATTTTTGTGATATCATTTTATTGCCAAGTAGCATTTAAATTATATTTTGATGTTTATTCATATTAATTAGCTTTTTAAAATTGTAAACATCATTTAAGTACTTAATTACACATTTTACGTATAGAAATGTTAAACTTTGATTGCGACTATTTTTTTTTTTCATTTGTATTTTTGTAACAAATTAGAAAGAATTAACTTCATTTTTAGTATAAATTTGAGCCGCCTCAATCTAAAACGAAGGTTTATTGTTATGTTAAATACTCGTATAGGTAAATATGAAATTATTCAGAAATAGTAAGAATAAAATTATTTCTTATACTATCTTTCTATTTATAAATAAACTGGTGTGTCACTCACACGATTTTCTCTTACCCTGAAATTTAATACTATAAATTTAGGTTTCAGATTAAGAGGTAAGATAACGATGTTATGTAAACCTATGTTAAACAATTAGAATTAGGCTTCGGAAGAGTTTATATGATAATTCTGTGTGTGGAGGGCTACCGCTTCCCTCAATACCCCGTTTCATTAATGCACCTACATTTATATAGAATTTAATTCGGTTATTACAAAATAATTCTGTTTTTAAAAAAAATAATATTTTAAAATTATTATTTTAAAAAAATATCTTTTATGATAATGCAGACGATTTCCATATTAGAGAAGTAGTATAACACTAAATAACCAAAAAAGTCCATTTTATTCTCAATATTAAATATATATATATATATATATATAATTACTTTTTTTTTCTAAGTTTTTTCGTTAAAAGTGATAAAAAAGAAATGATAACTTTGTTTTAAATTATCGCAGATCGAAGGTTCAACCATTCGTTTTAAAGGTGTTATCGAGATCTTTTGAAAAATACCCATCATGAAAATTTACTCCCCTCGAGGGGGAAGGCGAGGCTCCTAAATACACAATTTTTTCTTCTCAGTTGAGTATTTCTATTACAAAAAAATATATATTCGTTTAATTTAGTTTAGTGCTGTCTATAGATGTTAAACTCTACTTTCCTGCAATTTCCCCCATAGACGTAATGTATTTGAATACTTTTGAGTGTCCGTGTACACGAACCATTTGCTTCATCTCAACGAAAAGCTTAGTGTAGCATCCCTATATGATACACATTTAGAATAACACGTTTGAACTTTCTGCCATAATTCGTTTTTGAGATATGCTGATAGTAGACAAACACACACACAGACACACACACAGACACACACACGGACATACACACAGACAATTTGCTAAAAACATTATTTTCGTATTCAGGGGACCTCAGAACATGTAAATATGACAAAATCTCACTTTCGAAAATTTGACCCAAAAACAATACTTTCTCTACCTTATGGGTAAGAAGAGAAAGTAATAATATTACTTATATAACATAAACAAAATAAATGTATAAATCAACATTTTAGTTGTAAAAAGCATTGAATGTTTAGTGTATAGTTTAGTTTTTTGTAATTATTATTATTATTATTATTATTATTATTATTATTATTATTATTTTTTTTTTTTTTTTTTTTTGGGGGGGGGGGAAGAGGAGTGGGACATATTAAGTTCTAGTAGCTTATTTGCTATTGTTTAACGCTATGAAAGTGCACCATTTGAAGTGAAGTTACAAAAGAAAAAAAAAAAAAAAAAAAAAAAGAAGTAAAAGTACAAGAAAGATAAGAGGTGGAAAAAATAAAGTAGTTTTTTAGACTCGCCCGTATAAAATAAAAGGGTCAAGAGATTGTATTTTGTCTGTATAGCATACATATTATTATACTATGTGAAATATTAATATATATATGTATATATATATATATATATATATGTTTTCATAGAAAATATCAACAGTCAAGGAGGGACAATAACACAGTGCAAAAAAGCAAATGTGAGTGTGTGTAATAATGTGTGTGTCATTATCATCAATTTCAGCTTTTACACTGTAAAAAATTTGCCTTTTTTGTTTCTAGAAATTCTCTAATTGGAGAAAATACGTTCTGACAACGTATTTCTTTTCGTAAGTTACGCGTATTTTCTCAAATTTAAGAGAATTTCTGGTAGAAAAAAAGGCAATTTTTTTCAGAGTATCAATTCACTGCCTCTCCTAAGTGCTTCCAATCAGCCCTGTATATCTTATATATATCTATATATATCTATCTATCTATATCTATATATATATATATATATATATACATATGTATAATTTTTACAAATGTTGAACTTAAATAAGCACAAGGGGGATTCAGAAAGTAATGCCTCCAAGGTGATAAATATATTTGCGTTTGACATATAGGACCTAAAAGGGTATCAATGGAAAGGTTGAAATGTCAGCTACAGATGGTGGTACCATTTTTCAACATAGTCCTCATTGCGAAAAAGACATTTTCGCCAACACGAAACAAGAAATTTCTTGCTGTCGCAAAGAATTGTGTTGGCTGCTGGCGACCAAATTGCCGAGCTGCTGCTTACATTTTCGCGTCACATAGCGTTGGCCCTTAAGATGATCCTTAAGTTTGGGGAAAAGCCTATATTCGCAGGGAGCAAAATCAGGACAATAGGCAGAGTGAGGAAGAATGTTCGTGAACATCAGGCACTGCAGTGTTTCTTAAGTTTTATGGCCTGTGTGAGGGCAAGCAATGATTCAGAATTCTCAAGCGTGATGCAGAAACGTCTGTTAAGCGTTGTGAGTGCGTTTCGATCTGACTCACAGTCGCTATTGGATGTAAATGTAGCGGTCTGAGTTTATTGTCTGACCTTTTCGTAAAATTCAATATGAACGACACATTCTAATTCCAGAAGATGGTCACCAAATCTCTGCCTGCATATGGAACATCTTTGAATTTTTTGACGGAAGAGAGGACGCGTGGCGATACACCACTGACTGACGCTTTGTTTCCAGGACGTAATGGTGTGTCCACGACTCGCCTCCAATAAAAATCCTGCAAACAATTTCTTCACCTTCCTATTAATATCACAGAAGCAGCTGCTGACAGATTCTCTTCATTGACGTTTTCATGTCAGGCGTCAGTTGTCGTAGTACCCAATGAGCACACATCTAGATGTAACGTAGGAGGATCTTAATTATGGGGTATGTTGAACCAATGAAAATGACGAATGTTGTTGTTTGAGCCTACTGCTGTTGCTTGATCGTGTTGTTTAATCCTGCGATTGCCCTGAATCGGAAATATCGACATCATGTTGATGATTCTCTTCAGAAGCTATTGCCGGCCATCCATTTCATTGCTTATCCTGAAGATTTGATTCGACTGGATTGTATAATTTTACGGTCCTTGCCCACCTTTGCACAGTGCTGACGTCAACACATGCATTCCCGTAATCTGCAGTCATACGGCAACGAATGTTTAGGACGAACAAACTTCTGCAGTTAGAAATTTAATTACGAGCAGCTGTTTCAACAGGACGTTATTACCACTGGATGACATTAATTGTTTGATTACTTTGGAACGAAAAGTGATAGGAAAGTGAAACATGTGACTTTCTATAACTTAAACTTTAGTACATTAATGATATAAAGCTCAAAATGTTTCCAGTATTACTCGTAAAGTTTTGGGTTTGGAGGCATTATTTTCTGAATCACCCTCGTATAAGATTTTCGTAGATCACAATTTATTCTGATAAACGAAATTCAAACAAATTTATAAAAACTTACATAATTCTAAAATTAACAGACTCTGCTCAGTTCTCCATCATGTAATTGCTCTTATAAATTTCCCATTAAATCATATATTATTTATGTTTAGAGAAATGGAGTGTACCAATAACACGACTTTGAAATCGCAAATTTCAAATAGCTTAAGCAGTTTTCAAAGCAGAATTCCCCTAGTCAAAGTTATTAAATATGTTCTCGCCAGTGTAATAAATGCTGTATTAAAACTTATCCAAAATTTTTACATTGAAAATATTCTCCATAATACATGTTTATATGAATTTTTACCTATTCTATCATGCTAAGAAAATCGTAAATTTTGTGTTGAATTTAGTTGAAACGATTTAACAACGCGCTGTTGTTATGGAGTTGGGAATTGGCGACAGTCTGGGATTCACTCCAGAGGTGGTCTGGATTCATGCCAACAAAATTTTGATTCTCTTCAGAAGAGATGGCTACCCCACTTCTGTAATCCTCAAAGGTATTAATTTTGAAACAAGGATGATGTATAGACCACGATCTATTTTTGTGCACCAGCCACACTTAATATTCATTAACGACGTTTTTCGGTTGCTCGAGTGAGTATTTTTTAATTTTTTAAGCCGCACTAGTTTTATGCTATTTACAAGTGCGGACGATCTGGAATTCTAAAGATGGTCTGAAGACATGCAATCCTAATTTTAATCCTCTACAGAGGGAATGTCCAGTATCTTACACTTACAAACTATGACCTCTACCAAAAAGTTTATTGCGACCTGTTTAGATTTTGAAAAATATGATAAGTTTTTAAAGGGGGAAGTCGTTAGTTGTTAGTTAAATGTTAGTTAAATGTTCATGCCAGTACCATAAATGATATTTTAATTACATGTACAGCATCATTACGTTAAAAATAATACTTATAATACACGATTATGCGAATTTTTTACCTATTTGTCCATGTTTTGTGTAGCCCTGTAAACGAACAGTGATAGATTACCATGCCATATTCTGCATGAAACATGTTTTTACGCATATAAAAAATATATATTCATTTCATTTGGTTCAGCACAGTCTATAGATGTTAAACTCTACTTACCTGCAATTCCTCCCATAGACGTAATGCATTTGAATTTTCTTAGGTGTACCTGTGCAAGAACCGTTTGCTTAATCTCAACGAAAAGTTTAGTGTTTCATCCCTTTATGATAAACATTTAGAATATCAAGTTTGGAGTTTCTGCTATAATTTCTTTTGATATATGCTGATAACAGTCACACACACACACACACACACACATACAGAGAGAGAGACCATTCGCTATAACTATGATTTTTGGATTCAGGGGAACTCAAAACGTGTATGTGTAAATATAACTCAGTTTCAAAAATTTACCCAAAAACAATACCTTCTCTACCTTATGGGTAAGAGAAAGTAATTATACATGTAATTCAAACCTAACGTTATTTCTTGATAATCGAAGTTTTAAATATTTGTTTTCCTGAAATAATTAAATCCGCTAATACTGACCCTTAAAGGGATTTTATAATATTTATTTTATTTCAAGCATTAAGAGTGAAATTTATACATTTTAAATCTCTTGCAGCGATACTTAAAGAATTGACTTAATTAATTTATTTTTTTCAAACGAAGTTTTAATGGAACAAATAAAGTTTCTACAAAAGAAAACAACTTTGATAATAATTTAGCTTGCTTTCTTAACTCTAAACGACTTACTTATTGTCAGTTTTATAGAAAATAATAGTGGCATATGATTTTACTCCAAGAAAAAGGCTTGTTTCACGAAATTTTTCTTCTTTTTATTACCTAGAATATTTCTTGTTAGGAAAAAACACGTAAGATTTTAACAAATACTGATCTAAAATGTCACAAGAGTTGCAACGAGATGTTCAATTTTTTTTTCGTTATTTATATTGATGCTTTCTCAAAACTTGAATATTTTGTACATTATGTTTTTTTTTTTTTTTTTTTTCATAAAGAGAGATAAAATATTATTGTAAATAGAAGTAGAAATAATTGTTCATTGAGAATAAATGCTCATTTCTATAATAAAATATACCATTCGGTATTTTCTTTTCAAATTTAAAAACAAAATAGAAATTTCTGTTTTTACCAATTACACAATATATATATATATATATATATATATATATATATATATATATATACTAATTACACAATATATGTATATATATTTATATATATATATATATATATATATATATATATATATATACAGGATCCGAAATTTCAACTTAGATTACACTCGATGAAAAAAAAAGTTACTCGCCACAAAATATGATTAACTTACTCTATTTTTTACGTATAAGGGGACCAGAAATTACGCATTCTCTATTATTTTATAAGAAAATAGAAGACATTCAATTTTGAAAAAGAAGTCATTTTAGAGAATTCAAAATTGAATGAAAATGATTATAAAAACCGATTTAAAAGCTACTTTACACAAGCGGTGGACACATTTTTAATTCAAATTATGAATTTGGAACAATACACCTTAATACGGATACGAGAGGAAAAATCCCTAATTTTTATAGGTGTCACTGGACAATATATTAAATATTATTTTTTGCTATAAAAAAAAAAAAAAAAAAAAAAAAAAAAAACTTTTTTTTTTTTTTTTTTTTTTTTTTTTTTGTGGTACTTTCATGCATGAATCCAGCGCCTTACCACCGCCACTTTAGAATGTAGAAAAAGAGAGGAAAAAAGGCTAAAAACCCCATAGAAATAGCATGGTAAGAAAAGCAAAAAAACTCACAATGTCAAGTGTGTTAAAAAAAAAAAAAAAAAAAAAAAAAAAAAAAAAAACACGCTCACACCGGAAGTAATAAGGGAACAAAATTGACTAGAAAAAGACATTAAGCAGCGGGAACCGGGCGGGCTGGGGCATGGGTCCTATCGTCCAGGATTAATACGACTCGCCTAGCTTCGAACCAGCTTCGAAGACAGAATTTCTCGGTCGCTGGTGGGCCTATTTTTATGGATTATTATTCATGCAAAAGTGCGAACACACGCCAACACACCGCGTGTCAAGCGGAGAACCACCTTCTTAATGATTTCATGACAATTTCAATAGTGATTCCGTGTTCTGGATCAAAGAACCGAACAAATATAAGGAATACTTTTATTTATATATTTTATTTATTTATTTATTTATTTTTTTTTTTTTTTGCGATTTCTGAATAGACATAAATCATACTATACTTTGGCAAGTTTATTAGAAAGTTGTTCTTTTGTGAACCTAACGCAGAAAAAAGTTAGTGTCCACAGTTCGATACAGCCAACAGCCGATTGAGCTTCCCAGTTTTGCAAAATTTTTTTAATTAAGGACTAAATACTTTTCATTTGAAAAAGAAGACAGAGGACGAAAAAGATAAAAAAGAGGATTTTTTAGTCTTATAATGTTTTTTTTTTTTTTTTTTTTTTTTTTTTTTTTTTGTTTAAGAGGGCAGAGCGTTGTAAAAGAAGACTGTCCTCTTAAAGAGGGGATGCCTGGTCACCTTACCTAAGATTAGCATAATTTTACGTTTCAAAGTCAATGTTTTTTTTTTTTTTTTTTTTTTTTTTTGGTAGCACCGTATACTATAAGAATTCCATTTACATTTAGACCGAAATTTTACTCGCCACAGTAAAATTTTCACTCGCCGAGGGCGAGCTGGCGAGCGGAAATTTCGCGCCCTGTATATGTATATATATATAATATGAACTCTTTTTTAATAGCTTTAAAATAGGTTTTTAATAAAGCAGCATTAACGAATTGCTAATTACCTTATATGTCCAAACCTATAGAGCAAAAGTGCTATTATACAACGCTTGTATGTTGTATATTCAATCATTTTTCCCAAAAAAATATATATACATATATATAATATTTGTATTGAACTTAAACATTGCATAAAACATGCAAAAATGTGGAGATTATGTGAATATGATACGGTGGATCTAAAAATGTTGAAAGAATTAAAAGAAAAAAGAAGTAAACATCTATGGAACGAGAATGAAATATTAAACAAAAAAAATCTTGCGTTTTCTCCAGCGAAATGTAAGATTTTTTAATAAATAATAAAGCATTTTTTTTTTTTTTTTTTTTTTTTTTTTTTTTTTAACATAAGTTATTTAAAAAATATATATCAGTTTCGTTATATGGTACATTCGCAGGCTATTAGAGATTTGCTAGTCACTATTTTTAAATGGATCACTGTAAATAGTGAATTCTCCAAATTGCATTAGTTGTATTATGTGAAAAAAAAAAAAAAAAATCTGTTTGGGATAAATGTCGCACCCCGCTGCCTTCGGCCATTGTGCGCCACATGCGCGCATTTGTGTTTGGCATTCTTAATGAAAGTCATATACTATCGTAAGGGAAAAACACAAATATGAAATTAAAAAAAAAAAAAAAAAAATCATCAATGGAATAATCGGCCCTGGCCCCCACTGACTGCGGTAACGTATACACCCGCGAACGGGTGTTCCTTCAACCGCTGTTTCCTCCTTTCAATTATTTTACACTTTCAAAAGTAACCGCAGTCCTTTTTTTTTGGGGTTTTAAACCTAACAGTACTAATTTCCAATATTATCCCTGATTTTCTTTATATTTGCTCCCTCTTCTCGCCCCACGTAATAATTCTACAATTTCGAAAATATCCACAATCGATTTATGGGGTCTTAAATCCTAATAATTCTAATTTTCAACACATTAACTTTTATTTCTATATTTTGGCCTCTTCGCCCCCCCCTTCCCGTCTCTCCTAATAATTTTACAAATACGAAAGTATCCGCAATCGATTTATAAATATCGAGAACCTCTATGTAAAAATTCTGAACGATATTTTTTTTCACCTCCCCCCCCCTTCCATCCCCACCCAATAACTTTACAAATTCGGAAATATACGCAAGTGATTTGTAGGTATCAAAAAAGCCTCTATGTACCGATTTTGAACGATCTAACTCTATTTTTGTTTTATTTTTTGTCTCTCCGCCCCCTTCCCTCCCCTCCTAATAACTTCACACTTTCGAAAATACCCTCATTCGACTTGCGGGCGCCTAAAACCTATCTGTACCAATTTCGAATGTTCTAAGTGTAATTCTATTTTTTACTTCATAGCTCCGACCCACCTCCGACGAATTTTTAAAATTCCAGAAAGTACTCTTTAGGTATTTGTGTGATTTGTGTGAGCTATATTTTAGAGACAGTATCTCATTTTTTTTTTTTTTTTTTTTTTTTTATACAAAGCATTATTTGAAATCCCGTTTAGCGTCTACCTCTCCATTTGTGGGCTGAATTTCTGAAATTCCAGAAATTTTTAGGGAATTTTTATTAGCTATGTTTTAGAGTAAAATTTTGAGGCACATCTGCTTCTTTTATTTCAGTTATATAGGTCTATGTGGAATCACGTTTTGCCCCCTTGCACCCCTTGAGGACTGAATTTCTAAAATTCCAGAAATTAGTTTTTAGTTATTTGTGTTAGCTAAATTTTGCGGATATCAGTTTTGGGCTGGGCGATCATGAATAATTCACTCACTCAGGATAAACGATTTCATATATACAGATTTTATAAAATATAAAGCATTCACACACTTAAAATAAAATACTTGTTGTTCAAATAACTTGCATGAATTATTTTTTAGTTACTATGTGGTAAATATTATGCGTTTTTAAATACTAAGAAGTATATTTTATTGCAGAAAAAATTATGTTAATTTTTATAAGAAAAGTTAGAAAAGACGAAAAAATATATATTATATCGAAATGGAATTTAAAAATTTAATTATTACTATTAAAATATAAGACATTGTATGAGATCTCACACAACCTTTTAAGGAATCAAATGACTGAAATCGCGTTTTTTTTTTTTTTTGTTGTTGTTGTTGTTGTTGTTCGGTTTCGATGAAGATGTACAGTCGGTAACAAAAGTATCCGAGCACTAGCAAAAATTCCTATATAAAAAAAATAGAGTTGATAGTATTTTGTTAAATAAATCCTTGTCGAATCATGTTCTTAGACTTACTAAGACAATGATTTGACGAGGATTTATTTAACAAAACAGTATTAACTCTACTTTTTTTAAATAAGAATTTTTGCTAGCGTTCGGTTACTTTTGTTACCGACTGTATAACGAGTTTAAGGGATGTTGTGAAGTTTGGTGTTTAGTTGAATATAGTCAACCTTAGAATGAATATCTTACGGAAAATGAAGCGAATCGTTCTTTATCTGTTTTCTTTAAAATACGACTTCCAAATTAAGGAAGTTCGTGTTTTTGTATGTGTTTTTCGATGTATTTCGTATTTTTGCGGGCAGTTTTTGAGGTGTTACGTTTTCGTCATGGTGCTGCAAATGTAAAATCTACGAGATGCTGCTACGTGACTCCAAGACGGGTGAGCACATTTAACTACAGTCTCTTGAAAATTAAAATCTATTTTAGTCAATTTAATCTAAATTACTGAAATATTTCCCTACGTAAAAGTTAAAATAAAGGGAGTTTAGTTTTATTAGACTTGTCTTAATTTAAACCATATAGATATTTTGCATTACCTAAATTGAGAGAAAATGCACCGGCTGTAAACCACCTGTTGCAATAGTAAATAAATTATTTATTAAAAAAAAAAATATCAGTAGTCAAAAGTAAAATATATTCTGCACAATTGTATAACTTGTTACATATTAATAATTAAAGATTTTGCACTTACGTCTCATTAATCACTCAAATAGTTACTAATGTGATTCTTTTTATTTTTCGCAAACTTGTATTAAATTTATACAGGGTGGTCCTAAACTATACGCCAAAAATGTAAAGACAATTAGAGGGGACCTAAATAAGCACATTTCGTATAGGAATGTGTGTGTGCGGTAATGACACATTAATGCTTTACCTTGTGACTGATTCCTATCCGGCAATTGCTCCCTGTTATACTTTGAGCAGCTAATCCATTTCCTTGTGCAGCCCCACACATGAAATTCTTGTCCGCCAGCTCCGCATTGGTGAAACGATGCATGCTGCTAGACATCCGTGTGGGAAATGATGAATCCAGGTAGAGAAGGCTTATGCGCCACAGTCATCAACGCTCTCTATCGGCTCAAGGCTGCATTACCGCACGCACAATCCTACACGAAATCTGCTTATTTAGGTTCTCTATATCTGCCTTCACATTTTTGACCTATAATTTAGGACTACCTTGTACACACACACACACACACACACACACACACACACACACACACACACACACACACACATACACACACATACACACACACACACACACACACATATATATATATGTGTGTGTGTACTGATAAGTATAAAGAATTTAAGTCCATATTCTTCATTTTTCAGGAGACGAAAAAGAAAGTTAAACTAACTAAAAACTAATCAGAAGAATCGAGTAGGAAAAAGTGATTATATTGGTTTATACCCTTTATACCATTCAGTGATTGTCAACCTTCATTTAATAACGGGAAAAAATTGAATTAAATGTTTTATACCAAAAATTAATGCTAAATTTATGACTTTAATCTTTTTTTTTACCAATGGATTTTCTCAAAGACTAAATGACATGGATTTAAATCCTTTATACCAATCGATAGAGAATTTTTTTCCGAGTCTGACTATGTACTTAACCCAAAATCGACATTTTTGGACTTAAATCCTTTATACTTATCAGTATAGATATTATTTCTTCATTTTCTCCCTTTTTTTTCTTTTTGTGCATCAATATATATATACATATATAAATATATATTTTTTTTCTGCTCAGACGTGCATCATTTGGTATGATTATTACGTTCTTTTTACAGAATAGATAAATTCTGCCGAGACAATTGAAAAAAAAAAAAAAAAATGTAAAATTGCAGTTTTTGAATTTCACTACATGACAGTATACCGTAATATAACATTTTTAAAAAAAAATTCGAGTTATAGTTTTTAAAGTAACTTCTGTTACTTTATAAGAAAGTGAATCGCAAGTTTATCGCTAAAACCAATAAAGTCAAGACTTTAAAATTGACTTGAAATTTAATAAATTTTCAATCGAATAGCACAGCTAAAATATTAGATTATTTAATTAGGCTAGCTGAGCTATAGGTTTTAGAGCAATACCTTATACTCACTCGTGGAGCAAAGGTATTTCTTACGGTGATTTTTAATTTTTTAGCTATAAACTAAAATATTGTACAAGTGCTGACTCAACGAGCCCAATGTTAAAATAAGGGGATAACCTTTGTGGTTGACAGAAAATAGCTATAAGGGAACGCCGAGTAATTGAATGTTTACTAAATCTCAACTTATCGTTTAGTTTGGCACTCCTCCAATACCTTTAAATTGTCCTCAAATCTAGACGTGAGAAACGTGGTTATACTGTATGTTAACTATTTCAATTATTAAATAAAATTATACAATTATTTATAAACAAAAATAACTTTATACTTAAGATAAATCCATGAGAGTTTGCGCACAATTCAACAAAATAGCATAAAATTTAAAATATTATTTTTTTTCCTAAACTATTGCTGAATAACTTTGAATTCAATCGTTTTCTATACTTTCCCATTACTTTTTTATCGTTATGCTACATTTTAAATCAACAGCTGTAATAAAATCAAACGAGCTATATTGCGCAATCTCTGAATACAGTGCGGCTGTGATTGCGCGCATGAGTAGGAGAGATTGCGCTTAATTCTAACTATAATTAAATTGTTAACAATAATAATTGCACTAAAATAACATCTTGGAAAGTTTTTGTAAACAAGTGTTTTTGTATTAGAAGTGGATATTCCAATTTAATAATTAAATAACAATAATAATAATTAAATAAATATGTATATATATTTAAAGAAAAGAAATTAAAGAATTTTAAAACAAAAAAAGGCAAAATAAGATTACAAAGTAACATTTGTATAGTATATAACACGTTTAACTTAAAATTAGTACATTTTCTTTTGAGTTTGAAGGGTTTTCTGTTTGCTGACTTGCCGTTGTAAACAGTCGTTGCGTTTATTTTTGTAAATGACGCAGCTGCGGTACAACCACCTACTGCAAAGTAACTCATTCGAGATGGATCGAACAGCGTATGTGCGATACATTTTCGAGCTAATTAGACGGGTAGCACGTCATATGTTTAATGATAGATGACTGGTTCCACCCACCTAAACCGTTTGTATCCCACCGGAACTTTAAAGTCCCATAAAAAAAAAAAAAAAAAAAAAAAAAAAATCCTAAATATAGGATAAATTTACTAAAGGATTCCATTGGAACTTCAAAGTCCCTATAGTTAAGCTATAGTTTAAGCTAAATTTAATATGAGATGTTTCTCATTCAGCAAAGAAATAAAATAAAAAAGTTTCAAACTATTTTTTTCAAAAATAAGGTAATTTGAGATATAAAGGTTTAAGTAAATTAAACGTTTGATTTTTTTTTTTTTTTTTTTTTTTTTTTTTTTTTTTTTAATGTTTATAACTTGTATTTTAAGTAATTACAATATGTATTTGTTCCAAAATTTTCATATTTTTATTTATTGAAAAGTTATGATTTTTAATGACATCAGTGGTTATATTAAACATAAACAAACACCTCTCATTTGCTTTGTTAGCTATATTAATTCGTAATCTGCTACTACTCCTATTTAGAAAAAAAATATTTATATATATTACATTTGAAATGAGATTATGACTAAATATAAGATTTATTGTTTTATGGAGGGAAAAAATTGGGAATGAAAGGGTTAATGCCAAGAATCAACTTACCGTAATAGTTTATTAAAAAAAAAAAAAAAAAAAAAAAAAAAAAAAACCCAAAATCTTCCACACAAAAATGTTAAAAACACAAAACCTGAATTTCATTTGCTTTGAAATCTGCTCGTTTCAAATTTAGAATCCTTTACGTTATTTTATTTTATTTTGTTGAAATTTAGACGATTACAATCCTTAAAAATAATTTTTTTTTCAGATTTTTCGCTTCTGTTTAAGCAACGGACAGCTGTATAAAACTTGAACATCGTACTTGAAAAAATTGCAAAGCTATACAGATATACAATAACATTAAATAATTTGTGATAAATTTCCCAAATTATAACACTAACACTCAAAACGTTGGCAAATACTACCAGATGGCAAATACTACACTTTTGTCGATCGTTGAGACTACTGAATAATGTCCAACTCCAGAATCTCTGGACAGTTTTCAAAAAGTCTCGAATAGGTAAACTCTGCCATTCACGTCCAAAAAATATCTACTGGTAGTGCTCCATACATTTAACAAACCCACCCTCATTATTTTGTCATTACCAATAAGCTGCGTAATCTCTCCTAATATAGAATGTAATGAAATGAAGGAGCAATCTCGCCTAAAAAGCAAATGTGTACTCTTCTATTTCGGTGGTATTGATTGCGCAGCCTTTTATTTCATAATTATTCACTTCATAGAAAACTGTAAGATATCGTGCCGTTAGTAGCTTATGAGAAATTATTTTAAAAATATTTTGCACTACTGCCATTCCATAGAATTTCCTAGGAAGTGATATGAAAATTCTAGCACTTAATTTTGAAAACAAAATAACCACGTTTCATCACAAACGATCGAAACAGTCAAAGGCAAATTGAAATCGCCACTATACTATTGTTGTTGCATAACTACCTGCAGTAACAGTGTCCGCTAACACCACTCCTTCCAGCCGATCCTTTATGTGCGCAATCTCTCGTAGCTTTACGTTATATATATAACATCACCATTATCATTATCATCATTATATATATATATTTATTTATATTATTTAATTTCAAAATATATAAAACACAATTATATTTCAATCATTTATATTTTTATAATCTGTAATAATAATAAAAAAAAAAAAAAAAAATGATTCAATTTTATTTTAAAGGTTAAAAATAAAAGGCGTTTCAAATGATCGACAAATAATAACAGCAACAATAATAATAATAATAAAACACTTCAATGCTTTGACAATTTAAATTTATATTTGAAGCGTTTTTAACAAAGAAAATTAATCAGATATACTTACAATGGATTTCCAAATTGAAAAGATTTTATTTTTGTAATTTATGTTTTTTATTTTTTTAATAAGATTTAAATGATAAAAATTAAAGATGTATCCGCTTTTTTCATGTTATTAAAATACGCGGTATTATTATTATTATTATTATTTATTTTTATAGAAGAAAACATGCAAATAATCTTCACTTTTTTTCAATAAGGATTAAGTAAAAATATCCGAATTTATTGAAACAAAAAATATATTTTAAACATGCTGTTTGAATTATGTATTTAATAAAAGGTATGTGCTTGAAGCAGATAACTGAATTATTTTATGTTTCAATTATGCAGTAAGAGTTTATGTTTAAGGATATAAATCCAAATGTTCAATAGATATTTCAGTTTTTTATCTAACATTTTTTCCGTTCTAATTTAAATATTGTGCTAAATATTTAAATTTCAATGGGTTACATGTTTTATCAAAATGTATTTTGAAATAAATAGTGTTGATATGGACCATATAGATATAATAGAAACAATAACAATATACTTATTTTAATTTAATTTAATATATTATTTATTTATTATTATTATTATTGGCAAACAAATCTTCGTTTGATACGCATTTTGTCAAATAAAACCGAATATTAGCTCATTCTTCTTCACTGTCTTCAAGAGTAAGTCCGATTATCTTACTATTTCTAAATTCGAAAAGAACAAACGAAAATCTTTATAATAATTTTAAAAAGTACAAGGCTTTACTTTAACGTTTAATGTCTAATAATTATGATGATAATATTAGTTTTGCATGACTTTTACTTTCTGATACACAGTATATGTAAATATTATAATATCGATTTGCGAATCGGTTATTGTTTCTCGTATAGCTAAAAAGTGTATGGACATAGAATGTTGCAAATTCATATTCATGATTATCACGAGGTCAGTTTGAACACCTTTAACTTTTGTCTTATCCCGTTATCCCGTTTAAGAGATATTTACGATTTTGCATGATTTTTCGGTATGTATGTATATGTGTAAATGTCGTTGTGTACATCAAATAACTCAAAAGCAGTTGGACACAAAACATTGCAAACATTTATGTAACTTTGTTGTAACGTTTAATTGTAAATCTCTAATTTCAGTTTATCCGTGACTTTCCATTTTAGGGATAATTTCATGAATGATGATATTTCGCATTTTAAAATCTTGTTAGGGATTTTTAAACTTTCGAGGAAGTTAGCTCCGTGCTAGAAAACAATGAATCATCCGGAAAATTCCAATCGACTTCTATTGAAATTTTAGCTTTCTAGCTTTGGCATATCTAAACTGCAATTTTTCACCAAATCTGGTCGACAAGTCACCAAATTTGACGCCAAAGCCAAACTATACGTTGGCGATAAACTTGGAGATTTGGCGAGATTAGCAATTAAATTTGGAAAATAAGAGCCTATGATTGCCAGAATCAGTGAAACCTTTCTCAATTTTTGCGGAGATTTTGTTTATGTTCTTTTTATAGCCAGAGTGTACAAAAGTCGGCCATTTACTTTCGAGTGAAATCTGTTGAATTCTAATTGTGTATTTTCTAATGCGAAATTCTATAAAAAGCTGTAGAATATTGTTCTTGAACAAACGATACTTGTTCACTGCGGTGTATATAATCTTAGTTAACTGACTTTTGTGGTTAGAGCAATAGTTTTCTTTGCTTGTCTTCGAAAATGTTTACGAAGTAAAAGCTACCCGTTTTTTTTTCAAAAACTATATTTACTGAACATAAAAATTATAATGGCTTAATAATAATATGCACATTTATTTGCATGTATAAGGAAGCCATGTGGTGTCTGCACCAGATTTCGTTTATCTGTGGCACTAAGCCGTAGCTTCTTACTTGTACGCACACTGTAAATACAAAATACAAGATATGTTTTATTATTCATGATTTTTCGAAAGTAGATCGGTCGAGTTTCTATATTTCAATATGGGAAATATATAAATATAATAATTTAAACAAAAATGTACAGTCCCTTATAAATTTAAAAATTAAGATTTAATAAATGTGTTAACAATATTATTTTTAATAAGCACTTTAAATTTGCGCCACGTAAACTGTGTCACTATATTTTTATAAACCTATTGCACAAACACCGATTTGATGAATAGGATTTGAATAAGGTTTTTTTTTTTTCTTTACATAGTTTTATTTAATTTTGAATGATGCTCATTTTTCTATCTGGCACAAATCTGAGAATTGAATTTTTCTGTACTTTCTACCATCAGATTTAGCTTAAATTGTACATTCATGTATAATTCTAATGACAATACTTTCTTTAATGTTAATATAATCGGGACAGAGTGTTTTGGACCTTAGTTTCTCAACTCCAGTTCAAATATTGTTTTCGAATTTTATCAAGCTGCCTGTCATCCATAAAAGAAATTCTTGCTAAAGAACCAGTAGGGTCAGTGCACATGCATAATAGGAATGATAACTCACTAGTTACAGCGGCATCATACGTTACAAGCATGAAACCACTGGATTGGTAAAACAACATTTAATTGTGAATGCTCTACAATCTTGTGTAATTAAAAAATATATAAAGAGGATTGGGAGGTGTAGATGTACGGTACAAACTCGTAGGCATCTGAAGGCCTCAAATAAGAAATAATAAATGATTATGGAACCTATCTAGCAAAGTGTTAAATATTTTAATTGTTTCTAGTTGGTTACTTCGTTGAGAGTTACATAAAGAGAAAATTACTCATTTGCAGTTCCAATGACCTGCCTTCTAAGAAGAAAGGAACGATTAGAAAGTCATCCGGGAACTCGTAGTCACCTTAAAAAATACGATGAAGAGGTCTGGAGGGATATTACACTGCATATACGGCGCAAGGACGCTGTGTGGTTTTAAAAAAATAAATAAAACGAATGATTTCAGTGTGACAAACGAGTCAAGAAACAACAATTTATTTCATATGATGGACATTAAAACTGCAAAACAAATCAGACTGCGCGTACAGTACGTATATAAATTTTTAGCTCAATCGGATAAGGCATTTAGACGCTAATATTTTCATCCCACAGGCAATAATGATAAAGAATTTCTTGTTGCATCCCTGTAAAAAATAATAATAATAAATTAAATAAATTAAAAAACTATAAGTACTAAATTCACCAAGAGCTACACAGTTTAAGCAACGGTGACTTTTAACACGTATATAAATTTTCAGCTTTCATCAGATAAGGCATTTAGATGCTGTCACACTTCGAATAAATTCAATCCACAGGCCATAATAATAAAGAATTTTTCGTTGTGTCCCTGTAAAAGAAATATACGTGCTAGATTTACCATGTTGTGGATACATTAAAGGTATAGATGTAAATTTATAACGAAACAAGAAAAGTAAAATAAAAAATATCGAGATAAAAAAAAGCATTAGAAAATCCATTAGTTTAAAAATTATATGTCTTTTATAAAAGCTTTGTCTAAGATGATAATGATCCAAAAATGAAACTTGCCAATATACATACACACACATACATAAATTATATATTAATATATTAATTTTATAAAGTGTAACATTTTTCTATGGAAAGTGGCTATGGAAAACTGAATTACATTATAGCAGAAAACATAACATTTTTCTATGGAAAACAGAAAAAATTAAATTAATACCTAATCCTTTCATAATTCGTATGTAAACGATTCAAATAAAATTGCCACGATATTTTTATGGCGACGATACAGACAGACGGATACATTCCAAAAATCGTTAAATGGTATTCAAGATTCTCTAAAAGCGTAAATTCATTAAAATCTAGAAGTCGAAACTATTTAGGGATGAAATATCGGCTCCAATTTAATACATACTTGCCAACATAGTAATTAATATTCCGTAGTATTGTTGGCCCCGCCTACTTTTTCACAATGGTATCTTTTTAGAGTATGTTTCTTCTTATTTAATCGTAATTGCATTTGGAGAATATTGCTCTAAAAATTTACTGGTGTGATAAAAAGGGTGTGACTAACAACACTACGGAATATTAATTAGGATGTTGGCAAGCATGTTTAATATGGAAAAAAGTAAAAGTACCATTTATGACTAAATTATTAAAAGCTAATTTTTATTATAAACTTTTATTTTTTAAACGTAAGCTTATTTGAAAAATTACAATAAATTATTTCAACTTTGTAGTAATAAATAAATTTGAAATGTAAATATACAGGGTAAATATTCATAGAATGTTTAAACAATTATTTACATTGATGTTTATAAATTGTTACAAAAATTCAAGCAACTTCATACGTTATAAATTTGAGTTTGTTAGCCTAAGGGAATTTGTACGGTATAAACTTCCGAGATTCATATGTCGACAGTTCAATTACGCTCCAAGAACTGCCATTTCTTCAGACAATTTTTATTCCTTAAGGATTTCAAACATGACTTATCATGACAGCTCAACTTTCTAACTTCTGTTCTATTATTCTTTATCAAGAAAATATTAGGAATTTTGTTTTACTTGGCACTTAATTGTTGATTTTTATTTGTGGAAACGTAATTTTACAGTATTAAACCTACATATATAATATTAATTTAGGATACTTTCTTTTAAATAATAGCAAACTACAAAATAATCCTTCTATTTATAAAATAAATCCTTGTAAGCCATAAAAAAATCTGGGTAACGTTTATATGTACACTTTTTATATTACTTTTAACGATTCAAGGAAAGCTTTTAACATAATAACATACCTAAAATATTCTTTATAATAATGCTAATGTACACATAAATTTTATTCATGTCCTGTTACATTAATAAATAAAAAAGTAATAATAATAATCTTTTAAAAAGTAGACGATTCTGTAAATTTCCTATAAAAATTTTCTCCTTTTAAACCTGTAAAAATTAGTGTAAGATTTCATCTCTATCTTTCTAACCCGATAAAATCTGTAATCATTGATACAAATTTTATCTATTGGCTACATATATATATATTTTTTCTATACTGAGAACTTAGTTTCAAAGAATTAGTGGGAAATGCTAAATAACAGCGCTTATTGTACTTTCTTGGCAGTGAATTAACATATTCACCTGCTAAACGGTGAATTCTGGTTTAATCCTGGCTGATAGAATTGAAAAAAAAAATATTTAACGCGAAATCTTTAAACTATACTATACGGAAAAATTAATTGTGGTCGAAGTTTTTCTGTATTGTTCTCTTACAGAAAATGTTTGATTAACGCACCTTTTTTTTTTTTTTTTTTTTTTTTTCATAGGATGCGAAGACATTTTCTGAAGACTCAGCTGTCATTAATTGATGTCATATTGCATTACTTTTGTTTTTTCGATGCATTTACAATATCAGTAAAATAAATATATATGAAAAACACTGCTCTAAATAACCTTTTGTTTAATAATCTGTTTTTTTTTTTTTTTTTTTCTTTGTTTGTTTGTTTGATAAAAGAAATCAAAGTAGATTTTTCTTAGAAATTTTGTGTCGCTGAACAGAAAATTTACCTTTGAAAACTCCCCTTTGATTAGAATTTTCAGTATTGTGACTTACGATTTATAAAGTTATCATCAGTTAAAAATACAATGCATGAAGTAATAAATGATTAAAATAAAAGACAACAAATAAAACAGGCTGTGTTGTTGATAAAGCAGCTAAAGAGTCTTTACCACACTGTAAAAAATACCAACAAAATTGTGAGGATACCTCGACGCCTCTAACGTCTATACCCTGATTCTGTTGTGAATGAATTTCTAAAGTAAAAACAAAACTTTATTGGTTCGAAGATTTGAAAACTAGTGCTACTTCCGCTTACCGGTGTATAGTTTAAATGAATTTATATCACCCCCTCTAGCATTAAAATTGAATTAATTACCTTCCTAGTTTTCAAACTTAAATGAGATAAGGCATGCTATATCCCAATTAATATTCAACTGTCCTCGACTTTAGGTTTGTTTTCCTTTAAATACTATCATTGGAGAATTTTGTTGAAATTATTTTCAACAGCCTGTCAAATGAACTATCACCCTGTATTTACTTTTAAAAAAAAATTACTTTTTATATTGATGTTTCGACTGCATAAATATTTAAATAAAAAACCAAATAGAAACACTCAAGCAAAATGTCTAGGAATTACCTACAATTAAAACAAATTGCTTAAATTTCCGTACGTAAACAATGAAGTTAAAAGTGCAGTTTTTTTCACAGTGTTGCCAAATGGGAAACATTTAAGAAAACGGAAATGCGAAATTATTGCTGCAAAATCAGCTGTTAGAAACAAATTAAACGCTAAAAAAATAATTTTTTTAAACTGAATATATATTTTTCAAATGTATATTTGCATATTTAATAATTATTTTTTTATGTTGAAATCAGTCTTTAATTAAAACAATTCGGTTACGAAAACTGCATTTTCATTTTATTTACAGACACAGGATATCTACTGTTATCTATAAACATTTTATGAATAAATATTGCTCATTGGATTATTTTGAGCACAAATCGAACATTATTGTCAATATGCTACAGAAATTGAATAGATTGCTTCGAGATAAAATGCTCGTAACCAAATGGCATCAGTATTCACTGTGAGGGAAAAATCGTCTCTTTATGTAACAAAAAAGCTTTTCGGTATTCGTGTTAAAATCACTGAAATTTTCCCTTTAGCAATCGATACGATTATTAACAGTAAAGAATATATACACCAATAACACTCAACGAATTAAACACGAGTGCTTGAAATTATTTCTAAAATTAATGCATTATTTCAGAGAATTCCAAAATTAGGGGATAGTCTCTTTAATGAAATGAGTTAATACGACACCATCTATCAATGTGCTAATTACCAGCAAGCGTTGCCCGCTTCCATGGCTCATATATTTAAATAGATTTCCGAAAGAAAAATTATATATTTTTTTTAATTTCTCTTACACATAGGGTCGAGAAAGTAATGTTTTAGGGTCCAATTATCGGTAGTGAGGTTTTTTTTTTTTGCTTTTTTTTAAATTATATATTTACATGTTCTGAGGTCCCCTGTATACGAAAATCATGTCTTTAAAGAATGGTATGTGTGTCTGTGTGCCTGTGTGTCTGTTATCAGCATATCTCAAGAACACATAGTAGCAGAAATTCCAAACTCGGTATTCTAAATGTGTATCATATAGGGATGCTACAGTAAGCTATTCGGTGAGATGAAGCAAATGGTTCGTATACAGGGATACTCAAAAGTATTCAAATGCATTACGTCTATGGAGGAAATTGCAGGTAAGTAGAATTTAACATCTTTAGACTGCACTAAACCAAATGAAACAAATATATATATTTTGTAATAGAGATGGACCACTGTGAAAAAAAAATGTGTATGTAGGAGCCTCGCCTCCCCCTCGAGGGGAGTAAATTTTCATGATGGGTATATTTCAAAAGAGCTCGCCAATAGCTTTAAAACGAATGGTTGAACGATCGATCTGCGATAATTTAAAGTAAAGTTATCGATTTTTTGTTTTTTATTTATAACATTTTTTTTTTGGTAATATTGAGAATAAATTCAACTTATATATATATATATATATATTTAGTGTTATTCTACTTCTCTAATATTTGAATCGTCTGCATTATCGTAAAATATATTTATTTTTAAATAATAACTTTAATATATATATATATATATATATATATATATATATATATATATATATATTTTTTAAACAGAACAAATTTTTAATAACCGAATCAAATTCTATATAAATGTAGAGGCATTAATGAAACGGGGGTTTGAGGGGGGCGAGAGCCCCCTTCCTTCACACATAACTAATTTTCCTATAAAACTCTTCCGAAGCCTAATTTGGATTGTTTAATTAACGGTGTTATGTGGTTTACGTAACAATACTCGTTGTCTTACCTCTTAATCTGCAACCTGTATTTATAGTATTAAATTTACGGGTAAGAGAAAGTCGTGTGAGTGACACACCAGATTATTAACTTTATAAATAAAAACTAACGTAGAAAATTTGTTGAAATCGTATAAAACCTTGCTTTGAAGCCCTGGAGTGTTCGGCAAGGCCTTCCTACTGAGATATTATAGTTTTTTTTTTTTTTTTAATATCTCTTTCTTAGTTTAAAACCTAGCATAGGCGAAAAAAAAAAAAAGATAAAGCTGAAACATTAGATTTTTTTTACACTATTAAAGAAAACTTTATAGATCGAAATATATGTGTATTATATTCTGACATAAACGGATACATATAACAGAAGAACCATCGTACAGTAAACTCTTGTAGAACGCGGTGGCAGAGATGACAAATAAATAAAGCAGTTTTATTTTTTTAACAACACTAATTTTTTAAAATACCAATATATTGGTTCATATACTCGATTTAGTTTTTGTATAAAATTACTGGTGTAAAAAATAAAGTTGTAATAGTCATGAAGCAAACTTGCAACCGCGTTGTACGAGACTTTACTTTATTAACATACTACAGATACAACTCATTTTAAGCTTTTTTTACTTTTTAGAGTGATTTCAAACACTATAATGAATAACATTTTATTTGTGTTATAGAAAGAGAATAAATATTAACACATGTTAGAAAAAATATATTTATGTTAGTTTTTTTTTTTTTTTTAATTACTTAAATACTATTAAAATCGTCAAATTTTGATTGTATTACGTATCATTTTTAGTATTACCCTTTTATTTAACATCGCAATATATGTACAACTATTTTCTTTGACACGCAATTACGGCTGAATTAGTGTGAAATTACTCTTCTACAAACTTGTTATGTATATATATATAATGCTGGTGCTAACAATGTTACGGAATAAATAAAAAAATTGACAGTTCTGCTTAAATATAAGCTGATATTGCAATTTAAACACCTTTTTAAAACTTAATATAATTTTTAAATTAATATAAATTATTTTAATAAAATTAAACATACTTTATTCGTCTCATTAATATATTAAAATCAATGTAACATTTAAAATGAGATAATGAATAAAAAAATTTTTAAACTTTAAAAATACATTTTAATTAAAAACATTAAAATGCACGATAGACGTTTCAGCTAGAACACTAGCCCTCCTCAGTGTCAAACATACAAGCACAACATTTACAAAAAAATGCATAACACATCAGAACAAGATTATATATTGAGGAGCAATTGCTTTAGCCTTGTTCAAGGCAGAATGTTGCATTTTAGTAAAAGCGCCTTCTAGAAAAATACGGGATTCATATAAATTTGCATTAGAGGCTAGAATTTTAAAGTTTTCAAACTCGTAATCCATTTCCTGAATACAGTCCGTTAAGAAATAATAAGACTACTTTAATTTTATAAATTATAAGAAAAATAAAGATTCTAATCATAATTTAAATGCATAAAATAACATATTGCTCTACATTCTTTTTATAATTAGTTTGCAAAATCTTGGTATAATACAATAAATGTTTAATTAAAATATATAATAGAAATAAGTGAAAAATAACCTGTTAAGAAAATATAAGACCACTATTCAAAAAACAAAATTGTATAAAAAATTAATATGATATTGGTCCTCCATTTTTCCTGATGACTTCAAACACTCTGTTTTTAATTGAAGTAACCAGATGATTAAGTTCAGTTATAGAAATATTGTACCATTCTTTTACAATGGCTACTTCCAGTTCATTGGCAGATGAAAATTGTTTATTATTAGCAAAAACTTTGCAAGATAATGTACCCCATAGGTTTTCCATGGGGTTCAAGCCTGGACTTCGACTTGGCCATGGCAAAACATTACTTTTTTTCTTCTTTAAACCACTCCTGTGTGGATTTAGATGTATGACAAGCAGCATTGTCCTGTTGAAACATCCAGTTAGCACCACCTAAGAAAGGTCCAAACGGTATCATATGATCATATAGCATAGACTGATATTGTGTAGAGTTCATATGACCCGAAATCCGCTGTAAATCACACAACCCCTCATAAATGAAAGCTATCCAAATCATTACTGATCCTACACCCGTTTGTCGACTGAAGCATTCTTTTGGTTCCTTCCTCAAGTCATGTCAATAGCGTTTGTAACCATCGGAACCATCAAGGTTAAATATCTTTTCATCAGAAAATATAATTTGTTTCCACTCATCATTCCATATGACATGGCATTTTTAGCCCATTTTAATCTTTCTACTCGATGGCATTTCAATAACTTCAGTTTCTTTTTATTTATTTTTTTATTTTTTTTTTTTTTTTTGAATTTCATAATTTTCGTATTAATATTTAATTTAAGACTCTTCCAGATTGTTACATTTGAAGTTTTCTTGCTGAAACGTTTCGAAATTTTACGAATTGAAAGAGCTTCTTTTAGTTGACAGTCGAAAAATTTGTCTGTTATCGCGTGCTGCCAAAATATTTTTTCTACTAGATCGTTTTATTTTGTTTGAATAATATTTTCTAATTATGGCATTATAAATGGTAGTTTTTAAACGGTTCATTAACCTCGCTATATCTCTTTCAGATTTACCAAAACCTTTATAAAATAAATGCTTTCTCACTTCGCACTCCGATAATTCTTTACCTCGAGGAATCGTCAAATTTGTCGTATATAACACATTCAAAAACTCAGCCTTTGCTTCTTAGGTAATGCTTTTACGAAATACTGACGCATACACTTTATATTGAGTTTGACTTCATGTAGAATATGCTAATTTTCTCAGGTGGTCTTATAATTTCTTAACAGTCACAGTGTTTAATTTTTAGAAAAATGATTATGTTTTAATGAAATTTAATTTAATTTTAAAAGTTGGAATTATTATAGGATGCGTTTTCCTATCAATTTTAAATACGCAACTAAAAATTTGCATAATTTGCTCTCTTCGTCAGAAATGCGTCAATACGCTTGTGGCCTTATAATTTCTTAACGCACTGTAGTGATCATATTCCTGATTTCCAAATCTTTAAAATTCTAGCCTCTAATGTAAATTTATATGAATCCCGTATTTTTCTAGAGGGCGCTTTTACTAAAATGCATTCTGCATTTAACATTCTGCCTTGAACGAGGCTAAAGCTATTCCTCCTGAATATATAATCTTGTTATGATGTGTTATGAATTTTTTTGTAAATGTTGTGCTTGTATGTTTGACACTGAGGAAGGCTAGTGTTCTAGCCGAAACGTCTGTCGTGTATTTTAATGTTTTTAATGAAAATGTATTTTTAAATTAAAAAAAATTTTGTATTCATTATCTCATTTTAAATGTTACATTGGTTTTAATATAAATTATATTTATCCTGCTTAAAAATTAAAAATAAAAAGTATACAGCTTCATTAATTAATTATGTACGTACGAAACACAGTTTTAAACAATCTAACCTATCGGGATGTTAAATTCCTTAATTTACAAAAAATACAAAAACTTAATTTTATGTCCAAAAACAGATTATCGTCAAAAAATGACACTAATAATATAAAATAAAAACAATGACAGCGAAGGTAACTCATAACTGTTTAATAACTTTTAAAATGTCAGTATTTAAGGTTTTAGTTTTTTACATTTAAGGGTCATATGTCATCTTTTTGGATTGTTGTCTTTAGGTAAATAATTGTCAATATAACTAAAATGTAGTGTTTAAAAAGTAGTACATTTGGCTTCTTGAAAATAGTATACTATAATTATTTTATTAGTTCCCCATCATACTATAGGTATGGGGAAATTAGGTAATCGTGAAAATTTTCGACCTCGGTTTTTTGACTTTTCTACACGTTTTCAGATGTGAGGAATCCGAAAATGACAAAATTTGTATGGTGTCTGTCTGTAGGGTGTCTGTTAGTCCGTTAGTCTGTTAGTCCGTTAGTCCGTTAGTTCGTTAGTTTGTTAGTCTGTGTACACGATATCTCAAGAACAAATTGTCGCAGAGAGGTCAGATCAGTTTTAAAATATTACTTTCGACACAGGCAAAAACCCTATTCATTTGCAACATTCGATTTTAAAAACTTCGTAAGTTATTAGAAATTTACGATTTTCTTAACATGGGAGAATAGGACAAAAATTCACTTAAACGTGCATTAAATGTAAACTTTTTACTCTAAAAATGTCAGACCAGTTTTAAAATATCCGTTTTGATGCCGGAATGAACATCAGTAACTATAAATAGGCTATTTTGAAATTTTCGCAAGTTATTGGAAATTTACGAATTTCTTAACATGGCAGTATAGGGGAAAATTTCACATAAACGTCAATTTTTAGCGATATTTTCATCGTAAAGATGTCAGACTACTTTTGAAATATTATTTAGGACACTGGCATGAATATTAATAACTATGAAATTTCAAATCTAAAAATTTGTAAGTTATTGGAAATTTATGAATTTCTTAACATGGGAGAATAGGACAAAAATTCATTTAAACGTACATTAAATGGAAACTTTTTACTGTAAAAATGTAAGACCAGTTTTAAAATATCAGTTTTGATGCTGGAATGAACATCAGTAACTATAAATAGTCTACTTTGAAAATTTCGCAAGTTATTGGAAATTTACGAATTTCTTAACATGGCAGTATAGGGAAAAATTTCACATAAACGTCAATTTTGAGAGATATTTTCATCGTAAAGATGTCAGACTACTTTTGGAATATTATTTAAGACACTGGAATGAATATTAATGACTAAGAATTTTCCAATATAAAAATTTCGTATGTTATTGGAAATTTACGAATTTCTTAACATGGCAAAACAGAGCAAAATTTCACATAAACGTCAATCTTGAGGGATCTTTTCACCGTAAAGACGTGAAACCAATTTCGAAATATTACTTAGGATACTTGCATGAATATCATAGACTATGATTTTTCCAGTGTAAAAAATTTGTAAGTTATTTGGAATTTACGATTTACTTAACATGTCAGAATAAGGCAAAATTGAGCATAAACTTCCATTTTGAGGATCCTAAATACATTAGACAACTTCAAAATTACATTTATGATATTTCTTTGAACATCATTGAATAAAAATATTCTAATAGGAGAATTTCGTAATTTATTCGTAATTTACGATTTTACCAACATAGCGAAATTGTAAATTTTTTCACATAAATATGAATTTTGAGGATTATTTCATTGGAAATCGTAGCACAAAACATAAACAACGGAATTGACGGTGATAAAATAAATTAAAATATTAGAATAAGATAAATATATCGAAGTGAACGATGAATAGCCTATTAAGCGGGGATTTCTTTCTGTCACTGTATCAAGCTTTGGTCAAATTCATTTTTTTTTTAACATGATTATAATATGTCTCACTAGAAATTTATGAGACCATAAATATGATGGGGAACTGAGCAGAGTCCACCTATGCCAACTAGTATTATTATTAGTTCCCCATCATACTATAGGTATGGGGAACTTAGGTAATCGTGAAAATTTTCGACCTCGGTTTTTTGACTTTTCTGCACGTTTTCAGGTGTGAGGAATCCAAAAATGACAAAATTTCTATGGTGTCTGTCTGTAGGGTGTCTGTTAGTCTGTTAGTGGGTTAGTGGGCTAGTGTGTTAGTCCGTTAGTTTGTTAGTCTGTGTACACGATATCTGAAGAACAAATTGTCGCAGAGAGGACAGATCAGTTTTAAAATATTACTTTCGACACTGGCAAGAACCCTATTCATTTGCAACATTCGAATTTAAAAACTTCGTAAGTTATGAGAAATTTACGATTTTCTTAACATGGGAGAATAGGACAAAAATTCACTTAAACGTGCATTAAATGGAAACTTTATACTGTAAAAATGTCAGACCAGTTTTAAAATATCAGTTTTGATGCCGGAAGGAACATCAGTAACTATAAATATGTTACTTTGAAAATTTCGCAAGTTATTGGAAATTTACGAATTTCTTAACATGGCAGTATAGGGCAAAATTTCACATAAACGTCAATTTTGAGAGACATTTTCATCGTAAAGATGTCACACTATTTTTGAAATATTATTTAGGACACTGGCATGAATATTAATGATTATGAATTTTCTACTATAAAGATTTCGTAAGTTATTGGAAATTTACGAATTTCTTAACATGGCAAAATAGAGCAAAATTTCACATAAACGTCAATCTTGAGGGATATTTTCATCGTAAAGATGTCAAACCACTTTCGAAATATTATTTAGGATACTGGCATGAATATCATAGAATATGATTTTTCCAATTTATAAAAAACGTAAGTTATTTGGAATTTACGATTTACTTAACATGTCGGAATAACGCAAAATTGAGCATAAAGTTCCATTTTGAGGATCCTAAATAAATCAGACAACTTTAAAATTACATTTAGGATATTTGTTTGAACATGACTGAATTCAAATATTCTAATAGGAAAATTTCGTAAATTATTCGTAATTTACGATTTTATCAACATAGCGAAATTGTAAATTTTTCATATAAATATGAATTTTGAGGATTATTGCATTGGAAATAGTAGCATGAAAACTAAACAACGGAATTGACCCTGATAAAATAAATTGATAGATTATAGATGATAAATATATCGAAGTGAACGGTGGGATAGCCTATGAGGCGGGGATTTCATTCTGTCAATGTATCAAGCTTTGGTCAAATTCATTTCTTTTAACATGATTATAATATGTCTCGCACTAGAAATTTCTGAGAACATAAATATGATGGGGAACTGAGCAGATTCCACCTATGCCAACTAGTTTTTAATAGACTTAAATAAAATAAGTGATTTGGTTATGCATTTTTTATTAATAAATAGTAATCGCATTATATTTAATATACGAATGAAATGTATTTCTTTAAATTTGAGCATGCAAATGTTGCAATGTTTCAAGTTTTACAATGTAACATTCCCGAAAGAAAAAAAAAAAAAAAAATGGAACAAACATAAAATCTTTTTTGTAAAAAAATAGAACAGACTCCAAAAAGCAACTACTATTCAAACAACTTAAAAAAAAAAAAAAAAAAAAAATGTGTGAAATGAAACTAAATTGCGCCTAAAAGTATAAAATAATTTCCTTCGCCAAACAACCTATAACACTACAATTAATCATAACTTTCGAAGTCGGCGCAAAATTAAATAAAATTTAATTAGTTTTCAAAGGTTTGTTTTTAGATCGGTAGCAACAAATGCTGTCGTCTCGAATGATCCATTTTCATGTTTCCTTTATTATTTTATCACTGTATACAATTGGTCCATTGGTAGCAGCTATACAGAACAGTGAACATTCTTCACAATGCGGTATTTATGTTTCTACGAAGTTAGAGTTTCCTTCGCGAATTTGGTATAATTTTGATAACTATCATCCTTGGTGGCTTTTGGATTTGGCGTTCAAATCGTATTGCAAAAATATACACGCAAGATGTATATTTTCATAATATATTTTGTACGAAGTATTGTTTCATATTCTTGATTACTCTCTTAATATACCTTATCAAAATAATCATGATATCCCAAAGAAATTAAATATGTTTGTCAGATAATTTTGCGATGTTTCTTTCACCAAGGACGTCAGATACCAGCATCTTCGCCAACTTTTGATGCTTACGAAATCTTATTTGTTTTCTTGAATCAAAATAGTTTCCGGCTGCGTTTTGCAGGTGATAATGTGAGATGTGTATTTTAAATAGGATATGATATTTGTATTGGATAAAGGTATCAAATTTTATTTAATTTTGCGCCGACTTCAAAAGTTATGATTAATTGTAGTATTATAGGTTGTTTGGGGAAGGAAATTATTTTATACTTTTAGGCGCAATTTAGTTTCATTTCGCACATTTTTTTTTTTTTTTTTTGATAGTAGTTGTTTTTTGGAGTCGGTTATATTTTTTTACAAAAAGATTTTATTTTTTCTCTTTTCAGTGAAAACTTATTCGTATAGCAGAACATCAAAAGACGTTCGACGGCAGTTTCACAAATCAAAACTTTCAAGAAAAGTGACATAACACAAAAAAAATGGTTTATGTCACTGAAAAATACATAAAATGCTCCCAATGTGAACAAAAGAGTTACATCTCCATCTAGAAAGTCATCCACTCGAAAGACAGTTGTGCCAGTTTTATTCTAGTCAATTTTTTTTTAAACTGATTTTTCTCAAATGCTGCATTTTTAACTTGTGTCGCTTTTCTTGCCTTTATCGGATATGAGCAAAAAACTATCTATTGATTGAACATACGTTAAGTTAAAAAGTCTTTAGAAATGTAAAGAACGGATACGCTGTATTCGTAACCAAAAATTCTGTTAGGCATATATATTGAACTTTGCAGTGAATACGTATCACTCGCTGCGCTGGAAATTGCGCAGTGTAAAGTTCAAACAAAGAGCAAAATATGATTGCAGCTCACGGACAGAAGTTTCAACATCGATACTTACATACTGCTTTTACCAGTGTAGCTGCATGCGTTCAGCAGTTAAAGTGAGAACAGACTTTCGAGAGTATCCTGTAATTTGTTTATATCTTAAGGAAATCATAATCAAGCCTATTTCAGGCCAAGATCATTACGACAACAAAAAAAGTATTAAAATTAAATCATCTTTTACGAAGTTATAAGATAACAAATTTCAACAACAACAACAATGAGAAACATGGTTTGTATTGAGAACCTCTTCCTTTATGAAGTCTGTTTAAAACGTCTATGTTTTAATCGATGTGACCGCTTATAATAACCATACTTTGAATTTCACATAGCATAAATGTCACTCGCTACGGTACAACATATGCAATGTCGTTCAAGTGTGCACAAAATAGAAGATTGTGAACAAACAAATGCATGTTTTGAGCGTTCTGTTTTTAGCATTAACGTCTAAGCTATATTTTCGTACTAAATCGATGATGCTCTGCAATTTTATAATTCACTTTTTTCCCCTGTCTTCAACTGTTTCCGAGATAGGAACGCTAACTCGACTGTTTCCCACCAGGTGGCACAGTAGGCGGATGAATCGCGCAGCACATATCCACTTTACTATACCTACGTACCACTTTTATGACTATAGCTGCAGCTGTTCAGCAGTTAAAAGAGTCGGGACTGACTTTTTTTGAGCACCCTGTATTTTGTTTTGATTCTAAAGATATCACAATGGGACCTATTTCAGACCAAGACCTTTACAATAAAACAAAAAGTACCAAAATCGGATTATCTGTTCAGAAGTTATAAGCTAACAAACAAAAATAAAAACAAAAAAACATACGGTTTTAATTGAGAACCTCCTCCTTTTTGAAGTTGGTTAATTAGAGCATCTCTTACGAAGTTATAAGCTTACAAATAGCAAAAACACATAGCACGAATTAAGAACACACTCTTTTCTGAAGCTGGTTGAAAACGACTTTGCGCTAATCGATGTGACCGCTTACAGTAACAGTACATTGAACCACAGAGTATACGTGTCATCCTCTACGCTGCAAAGTGTGCAACGTAGTTCAAGTGCGCACAGTTTAGGAAATTGCGAAGAAGCAACTGCACGTTTTAAGCGTTATATTTTTAGCAATAATGTCTAAAAACTGTCTTTTCGTAGAAAATCGATGATGCTCTACAACTTCGTAATTAACTTTTCTCCCATCTTGAACCGTTTTTGAGATAGGAGCGCTGATTCCGCTGTTTTTCACCAGATGGCGTTTTATTTTCTTTAGATTGTAAAGATATTACAATGGGAACTACTTCAGACAAAGATCTTGACAACAAAACAAAAAGTATCAAGTAACCGTATTTTGAACTATAAAACGTAAGTCTCACCAGCTATGCTACGACGTGTGCAATGTAGCTTAAGTGTGCATAGTGTAAGAAATTGCGAACAAACAAATACACGTTTTTAGCATTGTATTTTTAGCATCAATGTCTAAACTATCTTTTCGTACTAAATCGATGATTCCCTGCAATTTTATAGTTCACTTTTTTCCCCTGTCTTGAACCGTTTCCGAGATAGGAACACTAGCATGAATGTCTAAACTATCTTTTTGGACTAAATCGATTATACTTTTGAACTTTGTAATTCACTTTTTTCTCTAGAACCGGTTTCGAGATAGTAACACTAACTCCGCTATTTTCCACCAGGTGACGCTGAAAATGGTTTAACCTTGTACTGCATGGCCACTTTGCTATACTTGCATACCATTTTTAACATTATAGCTGCAGCCGTTTAGCAGTTAAAAGAGTTGGGACTGATTTTTTTGGGCTCCCTGTATTTTCTTTATATAGTAAAGATATTACAATGGGACCTATTTCAGGCCAAGACCTTTTCAACAAAACAAAATGTATGAAAATCGGAGCATCCGTTCAGAAGTTATGAGCTAACAAACATAAAAAAAAAAAAAACATACGGTTTGAATTGAGAACCTTCCTTCTTTTTTTGAAGTCGGTTAATAAAAATATTAATGAATCAAATAATATTTAGTAAAATTGTATTCGGTAAATATATAAAAATATACCCTTCTCTATTAAATCACACGTAAAACGTCTTCAACCATATAGGACAGCTTGATCCCTTGGCTTGTGAAAGACGTCGCAATGTAACATTGATGACGTCACATGCACGTCACATTTCTATATCTACATCTCAGAAATGTTCTACAAATGTAAAATGTCCTCTGTTTCTACATGAAATGTGGTATCGCATAGATGCCGCACTGGTACACGTATGGCACCAATTCGCCGCTATGCCAGAGATATATCCCTCACAGCCCATTTAAAATTGTTTGTTTGTAATTGGAATGGATTTCCACACAAATTTATAAAATTTACACAAAATTTGAAAAAATAAAAATAAAAATAAAAAAACATAATGAAACATTATTCTGAAACGTAAAATTCGTTTATATAATATTAGTTGACATACAAGTATTTATATTTTATATTAGTAAATATTGCTTTACTGAGCATGCGCGAAAGATAAAAAAATAATAATATATTGCACAGTTTTAAATCTAGATATATTGAGTAACTTTTCGCAGAAGCTCATTTCAATAGAGTAAAAATTAAGCAAATTTACGGAAAAAGAACAAGCTAGATTTTATGTATTTTCCACTGTTGAAATTTCCTAAGTTGTTTTATTCATGCCGCGTATTTAATTTGAAGATCGAATTATTTGAATCACGCTGCAAAAAAATATTTTTTGTGAAAACCCTTATGCACTCACAAATCTTAGCAAATAATAAAAATATGTTAAAGTTACAAGCCTATAATGGGTTTTTTCACGCACACACGAATATTACACGTGTGAATTTTAGGTTTCAGAATAATGTTTCTCTAATGTTTTGTCAAATTTTCTCTAAAATTTGTAATTTCTATGTAAATCAATTCTAGATTTAAGCAAAAAAGTTTTCCAAAAAATTAATAATTTTTGAAATATATATATATATATATATATATACTAGCTGACCCGACAAACGTTGTTTTGTCATATAAATTATTTCTAGAGAATATTTTGCTAGAAAAAAATAACTAACTTATTGTAAGTGTGTTAGGATGTGGTATATAAGTGGAAGATGTATGGAGCGCTGTGAACGGTGAAAGAATATAAAAATAACAAAACACCAATCATTTATTTTTTTAATTTAGTAAAATTGATTCTTTAAAATTATATACATATCGCTACTTATAACAATATTACTAAAAAACAATATCATTCCCTTAATGCAACAGAGTGTACAATATTTTTTGTTATCCCATCTTTCGCCAATACAAACTGGATGGTTTGCCCACTCGAGAGCCACGTATAATTGTCCGTGTGAAGAACATGATGTGCTCAAATCTAAGCCACAGACAGACATCGTTTGGCCCTGAGACTTATTGATAGTCATTGCAAATGCCAATCTAATTGGAAATTGAGGGCGTTTAAATTGAATTGGCACATCTGTGGGTATAATAAGAATTCGCAGTAGTAATATATTTTCACCTCGGAATTTGTCATTTAAAATGATGGCTTCGATAACATTTTTCATTATTTTTCTTTATGACTAATCGCGTGCCGTTGCACAACCGTGGTGGGTTCAAATTACGAAGCAAAATAACCGGAGATCCAACCTTCAGTTGTAAAATATGCGGTGGCATGCCTGGTAAATCCAATGAGTTTAAAAACATTGTTGGATAATTTACAGCTTCGGTGGCATCGCAAACTGTATCATTAGATTTGTATGACACCAAGTCTCCTGGTAACAAATGTTGTATCTTGAGATTCAATTCGTTGACGTCCACATTTTTTGCTGCTAAAATTGCTCTTTCTGCCAGCCACTCATGATTTGTGTATCGTCTGTGTATATCGGGAATATCTGGTCAATAAGAGCATCTTGAGAATCAATGATTGTGCAGAAATCGGTCGGTAATATTATGCATCCAGTTTCATCTGTAGTAACTTTTCCATCGCCGATATCTAACAATTGTTTTGAGAATGTTTCAGCGGATGGATCTTCAGGCTTTTGAACGCACAAATTTACTTTCAGTTGTACTTTTTCAACATTAAGCCACAATGACGATGATTTTAAGCACGCGTTGATCTCATCAGCGTATGTTGAACACGAAATAATGGGAAATGCTTGTCTGAAATCACCTGAAAAGAGTAACAGATTGCCGCCAAATAGTTTGTCGTTGTTTTTTATACCTTTCAATGTCCTGTTCGACGCCTCAATCGAATGTTTGTGTTCCATAGTGCATTCATCCCAGATAAGAATTTCACACTATTTCAGAGCTGTGGCCATGGACGATTGTTTTTTTATGTTGCACACTGCGTCTGGGTTATTTTGAATATTTAGTGGCAGTTTAAATAATGAATGAGCTGTTCTGCATCCATCCAATAAAGTTGCCGCAATGCCAGATGATGCAACAGCCAATGCGATGCTATTATTTGATCGTATTTCGGCGAGAATTAGAGAAATAAGGAATGTTTTGCCAGTTCCACCTGGTGCACCCAAAATCAAAGAATCCACCTTGCCCTGCCAAAACTGCGAGCATGATGCGGTCGTAAATGGTTCTTTGTTCTTCATTCATTAGTGGGACATTGCGAGCAACAATCGCTGCCATTTCTACAGTATTGTATTGTAGTTCACGATTCAATTCAGTGCTTATTAAATCAGATGCATTTCGATTTGTTGAATGCATACCGAAATGACTGAGTGGTAAGTTGGCAATGATAATGCAAAGATCTTCAATAGCAATCAATGCTTCATTGTACATAGCGTCACTGAATACTATCGTTAGATCGTTGCACCGTGAACGATGTTGATGCAATATATCATTAGTCATTGAATCTTTGTGATTATCCCATAATGTCTCTGCTCGGGCCGAGAAACATGTAGTCAACACTATAGCGAATAGCAGACGAATTTGTTTTGCTGTAGAGTTCAGTCCTACTTCAGCAAGCATACACTCCCACTGGTTGTCGTCTTCCAGCAAGCCGAGTGCAAGGCATGCATCTTTATACGTTGGATACTGTTGTCCATTCACTTTAAGTAAATCTTGAAATGACAATGGGCCGATGACATTAACCAATAACAGTCAAGATAAAATCACTCAGTCTGCCTTGGATTGACCGTAAATACTCGTTCCAAGGTGTTTGATTTGAATAAACCGGGACATGCATCAATCGGCGGGCCTTGCTTGCGGGGCATCCATTTTTTTGTTGGAGCCCATGTGAAATAGCGTGGTACTTCTGAATAGAGTATTGTCCGTGCAAAAGCACCAAAAGCATCCGCACGATTACACAATTCAAAAAATCCGGTGAGTGTAGTTTTTGGTGGATTTATAGCACGATCAACCGCTGTCTCGCTCGTTAAATATACGCGCTGGCCATTTTCAAGATGGACGGCTAAATGAAGAACTGCTGGATCCCGTTCATGAATTAGGAAACCAAAGATACGCCAAACAGCTTCATTGGAGCTCACGTACCGGCCAGTTTGGTAAAGTGTTATTTCATCGTTGTTATTCACCAGAAGAGCATTCACATTGGTATTTTCAACTCGTAATACAGCCATATCACTGCCTTTATTCACATACTTGCAAATGTATTTGATGCTCTTCACTGAACTGCAGAACTGAACATTAATATGAGCATTGAATGTTTTGCTCAGCAGAGGCGAATATGGGACCACCCATCGGTTATCAATGTCAATATCTATGTTGTTGACATAGATGACCGCCATAGATGATAAGATTGTCCGCAATTATCGGGAATTCTTCGACGATATATTGGATATCCGTCAACATTTGTGATCGTGAAATTTTTCGGAAAACTTTTAGTACATTTTCCATCTGCACAAATAATAATGGTCTAAAAGTTCATTTTTCATTTTAACATAAAATAACTCCGTCGGATATTGACGAATTTTTTAAAAGAATATACCATTTTAACTAATTTTAACATTTTAACAATATTAACGTTGAAAAATATTTTAAACACTTACGGTTAAAAATTCATTTTTCATTTCAACATTAAATAAATTCTGACATCGTGTTTACGATTCTAAAATATTAACTTTGAAAAAAATATTTTAAACACTTCGTAAGATACGGTTACGATTCTAAAAATATTAATTTTGAAAAAATATTTTAAACACTTCGTAAGATACGGTTAAAAATTCATTTTTAACACGCTTTCATTAGCTTCACCTGTATGTATGTATGTATGTATGTTTGTTTGTAACTTCTCTGGGAGCAAACAAAAATTTTATATTGTAAAAAAAATACTTTCCCTACGTGAACGATGCGGCGTCGAGGTAAGGCGCCGCGCTACGAATCTAAAGGTCCAGCGTTCGATGGGAGATTTTTTAAAAATGGTTTTTGTTAATTCTAAGTTATTTTAATTAAAGATTTAAATGTATGTAAATATTACGGTGTGTCACTCACACGATTTTATCTTACCCTGAATTATAATACTAAGATAGATATTTCGTGCTTTTTAGTTCACATTTCTATAAAAGCGTGTTCTTTAATTTTTTTTAAAACTATAATATTATTCATTTCAACATTAAATAAATTCTGACATCGTGTTTACAACTCACGCCATCTAGGTGGAAAAGTTGTTGAAAGAGTTGGTTAAAAATTAATTAAGAAAGAACTAATTAAGTTACAACTTTCCTTTGTAAATCTAATCCATTCTCGAATCCACCTGAAGACACACAAAAAATTTCATTAAACTCAGTCCAGCCGTTTAGGAGGAGTTCAGTGACATACACACGCACAAAAGAAATATATATATAAAGATATATATATATATATCTGCCTAAATAATTGCCCAATTCCTGTACCAAATCATACAATAATTGTACATAGTATGTGCAACGACATTTTAAAGGTACAAGTAATTTGTAGTTTTTTATGATACAGGGTGATACAAAATACGTACGCTCTTCTTTAATTTGTGATTGATCCCCTAATTGCACTTTGAACTAGATCGATAGTGGAAAATGTTAGTTTTAAAATGCTCTTTACATGTCTGTCATCCCGGCCCATTTTGTCCTGTATCTTGTGAGGTCAGCGCTCCGGCATCTACAGCAAACTCCATCTTAATAACTACTTAATTAAAAAATAATCAAAGAGACTCTTGTATAAAAACTAAATGAGTTTATTCTAACTTCGAATAAAAGTAAGGGGGGGGGGGCTGTAAAAAAAAAAAAAAAAACTAACACATATATTTAAATGGATAAACTAAATATATTACGATAAAATATGCTCGGCGACCTTAATTTACCTCAACTCGACGCTATATCTCACCTCATAATCTATTTTTAAAAAATCCAAAAAATTAAAAAAAGAAAAAAATCGAATATTTTGAACACCTACTGCAAATTATGTGTGAAAAGCATACTTAAGAATTTTGTGTGAATAAGTTAAAAATATATAGATGTATCTAGAATGCAAATGAAGCAGTCTTAATGCGGGTAAGGCAAAAAAAAAAAAAAAAAAAGTCTAAAAAAGTAATTAAGACATGTAAATATCTAAAAAAAAACAGAGTAGACACAATAGGTATTTTTATTTCAGACACTTTTTGTATCTTAAACAACTGGTGGCGTAAATGCACTAATAAAAAACGTCTTAATACAAAAATATATCTTAAAATTAGACACTTAAAATATTTCACGTTGCATCATTCCTTATTTAAAAGAAGAGTAATGGCGCCCTCAACTGATCATTATATTAAGATGAAGTAAAAAAAAAAAAAATACGGATAATAATTATCTTATTTAATTAAAAGAATTTTTAACTTTGCAGAGTAAAAATGTATTTTCTAAAATTGAAATTATAATAAAGCTGTCAAAAATTTAAATCTGTTTTTGAAAAAAAAAAAAAAAAAAAAAAAAAAAACTTGAGAACTTTTAGTAACATGAGATTTTTTTGATAATCATATTATCAAAACATCGAGGAATGGAAATTTCACATATGTATAACATTTTAAAATTGAATTCTATTAGGTTTATTTAATACAATTTATATTAAGAGAAAGTTTCTGTTTATATAATATATTAGGTCGTTGCAAAAGTTTGTGCGGTTTTTATTGATTCATTTCATAAAAATACATCAAATCAAATGACAATTTTTAATCAAAATACTCTCCATTACTTTCTACAACCTTTTTCCCATTTTTGGGGTAACAAATGTTATACCATGGGGATAGAAGCTCTCGTCTTTGGCGGCAATAAAATGATCCGCGTCCGCACGAACTTTTACAACGACTTAATATATGTATATATTTGAAATATTCAAACAGCGTTATCTCAGTTTGCATTCTTTTTTTTCTCAAAAACTATTAATTAAATTTCAAAATCCATCACCAACGTATTTTTTTTTTTTTTTTTTTTTTTTTTTTAGGCATTTTGAAACATCCAAAAAATAATTAAGCTTTTCAATAGTTATCTGCAGTGTAAAAAGCACGTCCTATTTGCTGCCAGAATTTCTCTGTAATTTGAGAAAATACGTTTAATTTACGAAAAAAAATTACATTTCAGAACGTATTTTCTCATATTACAGAGAATTTCTGGCAGCAAATAGTACATATTTTTTACAGTATGTAGAAATTTTATCATTTTGAAAATCACAAATTCATAAAAAAAGTGCAAACTTAGAAAACGCGATTTAAAGATTTTAAATGTGTAAAAAATATACCAAAACTCATAAGAATAATTGCCTAAATATATGTTTTAATGAAAAAAAAAAAAAAAAAAAAAAACTAGTATAGTTTAAATTAAAATATTAAACAGAAATATTAGCTCACTGTAAAATATATGTCCTGTTTACTGCCAGAAATTCTCTGTAATTTGAGAAAATACGTTCTGACAACGTAATTTTTTCGTAAATTACGCATATTTACTCAAATTATAGTGATTTTCTGGCTGCAAAAAGGACATATTTTTTTTACAGTGGTATGAAATATTCGGTAGTGCGAAGTGAAAGTTTTCAAGCCCCTTCAAAACATAAAACTACAGTATATTTTATGGAATGTTGTTATGTTCTGCAGTGGCATGATTGGTAAAGACACTAACTTCGGACACCAGCTTTCCATTTCTATGTCCGGTCTGGATTCGAGTCCATTCTCGGTAATGGGATTTTTTTTTTTTTTTAATTAAATGATATTTTATGTATGCTATAGGAAATGCTAAAATATATTTTTAACAAAAAAAAAAAAAAAAAAAAAAAAAAAAAGAATCACAAGCCATCTTTGTTTATTTATTTGTGAAAAATCCGTAAAAATAGCGGGGTTTTTAACCCTAACATGGCGGTGTTTTTAAGCCTAAAAAAAAAAAAAAAACGGTGTTTTAAGACATTTGCAATGTCTTAAATTCAGATGCAAAACGGTGTCTCAAAAAGACTTTTTTTCGCCTAAAAATAGCCACCCGTTGAAGACACATTTTCAACTGAATTTAAACTGACGTTTGCGTTTACAGTGTAGAAAAAACGTTGTTAAAGTTAGAAACAAGTATTAAAAAAAAAATAACAGTAAATACGGAAAATGTGAAATTTCAAATATATATCCAAATACTGAGATAAATCTAGAAGAGTTTGCGCATAATTCGACACAAAACATATAAAATCCAAATATTAATTATTTCGCTAAATTACTGTTGAATTGATTTGAATTCATTCTTTTTTACGCATTTCCTTTTTTACTTTCTCTTACCCATAAGGAAGAGAAAGTATTGTTTTTGGGTCAAATTTTCAAATGCGAGATTTTGTTATATTTACACGTTTTGAGGTGCCCCGAATACGAAAATCATGTTTTTAGCAAATGGTCTGTGTGTATATATGTGTGTGTGTCTGTGTGTGTGTGTGTCTGTGTGTGTGTGTGTGTGTGTATGTGCGTCTGTGTGTGTGTGTGTGTCTGTTATGAGCATATCCCAAAAACAAATTATCGCAGAAAGTTCAAACTTGGCATTCTAAATGTGTATCATATAGGGATGCTACAGTAAGCTTTTCGTTAAGATCAAGCAAATGGTTCGTGTACAGGGACAATCAAGAGAATTCTAATACATTACGTCTATGGGGGAAATTGCAGGTAAGTAGAGTTTAACGTCTATAGACTGCACTAAACCAAATGAAACGAATATATATTTTTTGTAATAGAGATAGTTAACTGTGGAAAAAATTTTGTGTATGTAGGAGCCTCGCCTGCCCCCCTGCGGGGGAAGTACCCCCTCGAGGGGAGTAAATTTTCATGATGGGTATCTTTCAAAAGAGCTCGCCAATACCTTTAAAACGAATGGTTGAACCATCGATATGCGATAATTTAAAACAAAGTTATCGATTTTTTGTACTTTTAACGAAAAAAAAAAAACTAAGAAAAAAAATCGCATTTTTTTTTTTTTTAATATTGAGAATAAAATGGGCTTTTTTTTAGATATTTGGTGTTACACTACTTCTCTAATATGGAAATCGTCTGCATTATCATAAAATATTTTTTTTTAAATTATAATATTAATAAATTATTTTTTAAAAACAGAATTACTTTTTAATAACCGAATTAAATTCTATATAAATGTAGGTGCATTAATGAAACGGGGGGTTGAGGGGGCGGTAGCCCCCCTCACACAGAACTAATTATCATATAAAACTCTTCAGAAGCCTAATGTGAATTGTTTAACGCAGGTTTACATAACAGTACTCGTTATCTTACCTTTTAATCTGCAACCTGTATTTATAGTATTAAATTTCAGGGTAAGAGAAAGTCGTGTGGGTGACACACAAGATTATTTTTTTTTTATGTTTTTATTTAATGCGACAACTGTAATATAACAATCAGGGCTGTTTTGTGCAATCTTTCCTTACAAGAATGTTATGACTGCGCACATTGGTAGGAGAGATTTTTCATAATAATAATTACAATTAAATTGTTGACAATAATAATTGCACTTAAATGATATTTTTAAAGGTTATTGTGAACACATATTACTAAATGTAAAGGGATTGTATGGGTCAAATAAATATCTAAAAATTTAGAAAAATAAAATAAATTTAAACATATTTTAAAAATTCAATTAAAGAAAAAAAAATAATCAGAAAAAATAATCCCAGGTAAAATAATATTAAATTACAAAATAATATTAAGTTAGAAGATCTCACGTTTAATTTAAAATTAATCATTTTCTTTTTTAACATCAATTTTCTCTTCTTTCCTAAGCTGCATTTATCCACAGTCGATGCACTTATTACTGCAATAGTGAAGATTCCGTTCAAACAAATGTTACAAGTAGCATTTTTTATCCAGTCTATTTACTTATCTATGTTGTCTCCATTCAGAGCACTCATTGGCTTGTGATTACCAACAAGGTGCTTAATATCGCATAGAAATTAAATCGACGTGAAAATTGCACATTCTCTACGAAGTAGCAATTGCACAAACTCACATATTTCGATAGAAGCTTGCGCAGTCGTTTATTTAAAAATTATTTACTTTTAGAAATAAATGTTGGTGTTCGTTCCGTTATATAGTTTATTAACTTGTGTGAAATCTTTTAATAGAAAAATATTTTGTACTACTACTATGGTACAGAAAATCCTAAGGAAAGTCCTGAAAAATTCTAGCATATATTTTGGAAACTATGACAAAAAACCCACAATAAAAAAGCACCGCACAACTGTCGCTTAACAATCATACGTACAAAACTTTGACTAAGCACCAGAAATTGAAATAACTCGCAACATTTGTTTCGGGTCTAAAGTAAACACTGTTGCCGCTTTGCTTGAAGCACTTGTGCCTACTTTTCTCGACTGACGAAGGATCGTGTATTTTTTCGACACAAAACAAGTGTTATGACTTCTTGCATTTTATGGTGTTTATTCAAAGTTTTGTACTAATTACATTTTTATTCTAGACGCCTGAAACAATTAACATCCACATTCAAGTAGGTACTTCACTACTGCTATTATACAATTACCATGAGTAATTGCGCGCGCACATCATTCTTTCCATCTGTCACCCTGTGTGTGCAATCACACCGACCGGGGAGCATCTGTTCTAACTTTAATTTGTATTTGAAATCCTATTGCAAAATTAAAAGTATAATAAATAAAATGTAAAATGTTGTGTATTCCATTATATTAAAACTTTGATGTACTATTTCAATTTTCTTTAATACATTTTTTCTTTGTAATTTTAGTTAATTTTGTTTCTAGAAAGCGATTTTAATGATAAATGAATTTTAATTGATTAATTGATCATACAGGATATGTGCATTTATATTTGCCATAAAACGTTCATATATTTCTGCTGTATGAATTACTGTAATGTAATATTTACATGCGATAACGCTTTAATGACGTTTACAATTATACGTTTTGAATTTTTAAATGTTTTAACTGATGTACATCAATAAAATAAAATTAATTAATTAATCAAAAATTAGTTAAAAAAATCGAATAAAGTCAAATTAAATTCTTGTCGAAGAAACTTACTTTGACAAATTCCTCCTTAAATTTTGCATGAATATAAAAGGAATTTTCAGGTGGTTTAAACATGTCAAATATGTTTTGCGGTTTCTACATTTTCCCTTAATATAATTTTTTTACTTAAGTTAAGAATTATTCTTTTTTTTTATTTTTCATTTTATAAAATTGTCACTTTGACATTTTACAATCTGAATTAAAAAGAATTCTATGAAGAATAAAACAAACTATAATGAATATCATTCTGATAATTTTCATTTAGTTCCATAGTTTTTAAATGAAATTTTTCAAATACATATATTATAATTTATATGAGTGCATGGATAATTATTTCTAATTTTTATCAGTAAAGTATAAAATTAGATTTTCGAATGTGTCAGATGTTATTTTTTTTTCTTGGTACATTTCACCAATTAATTTACAGTAACTTTAAAAATGAATGTATTGAGCTAAATATTATTTATTTTTATGATTAACATCTGTTATTTTTTTCACTATCTGCATTAAAAATTTAAACTTATAATGAAATTACGAATTTTATAATTAATTTTATTAGCAGCCAATCAATTAAAATTATTTTTATATATATATAACTTTTTAAAAAGTAGTAAAAGACGAGAAACAGAAGATTTTATAGACCACTGAAATCCCATAGACTAATTAGAATAAAATTTCAACAAATTTAATTTACCTGTGAAAACATTTTTTTAATTATTGATACAATTAATTTTGCTTATTGATACAATTATTTTTATATACAAATTGATTTTTTTTTATTTAATTTAATTTAAATTCAAATTTATATTAATCTTATTCTAAGAATAAATGCGATTTAAAAGATGTTACTTTACCATGAATCGACATGAAAACAAAAACGAAAGATGCTAACAAGGAAAGAGAGAATAAAGCAACGATGGCAATTATAACACTCAATTTCACATATTATTTTTAACCCGTTAGTAGTCGCTAGTTGGTCGATTTGCCGCCCATCCTTCAGTGTCGCCAGATTTTTTTATTCATTAGCCACCAAAAATTTTTAGAAATGGCATTTGATATATATGATACGCGAATATAATCGAAGAAACGTCGATCACATCACTTCTTAAAATTATTGGTGACAGTTTAATAAAAAGTGCGCAATCTGTAACAGGTGGCGCTGTCTGTAGCGACTACTAACGGGTTAATAAAGAAAAGTTCAGAACGGTGAAAAAAAAAAAAAAAACTTTTCAAAAGAGACCCTTTTCACCGTTCAGCACCAATGTAAAATTTTGTTTGCTAGTGGCTACAACAGGAAATTGCCAGCGGGCTCCCGATCGTACATTGAAGTAATTTAATTTGTTTAAGAGGAAGAATGTGGAAAACAATTTGTGGCGAACGTTTACTCGTCGCCATCCTTTAACCTTAACTTGAATGCTGAAACTTGCTTAATTACTGAGTAAAGTTATGAAATAACACAAAGTCAGAAATGTAAAATAAATAATGAGCTTTTATTAGGAAATTAAATAAGAAAGGTGGGCGCTGGACTTTATATTTAATATCTTTACAATTTAAGATGGGCAGCCATGCTAACTACTTAACTTTACATAATTAATCACCATAATTTTAACTACCACATATAATTTCGTTCAACCTCGCGGCTCAGTAACTTTTCGATAACGGGAGGATTCCCTGACCACGTTATCTACTCTAATTACTTCTGACTAACCTCTAGCCGCTAGCTTCTACTAACGCTCCTTTCAACTCACTCTCCTCATAGTCTCTCCAACTCTCCAACTACAAGAAATCTCCCTTCTTTTATATAAATCACTTTTCAAACTTATTAGCATAATGTCAATTACAATTTTAGTTTAGGATAGGAACTAACTCTATCAAATCCTAAAACATCCGCATTCATGCGTTACTTGTGAAGTGCGAAATTTAATTGCAGCATTTCGCTAACCTCACAGCTCCCCCCGCAAAAAACAAATTTTTACGTAAAAACCCCAACGGGTTTTTACCCGTGAAAATTTTAGAGTAATATTATGCAAATAAAAATTTTAGCTGCAGTGACCGACTGCTAAATTGAACTGCATAAGACTGTAGAGAACAAAAGAGGGGGGAAACTTAAATTTAAACTAGACTGCCCAAGAATAACTATTGCTTTTAAAATATAATAAGGAAAAAAGTAAGGCCGAGCTTAAAACTGTCCACCTAGCAAGAATAAAAAATAGTGTTAAGCTCAATCTAGGGAGGTTTACGACAGAAACTCCATGCCTTAACGTAATTTAATCTTATGTAAAGTCCAGCGATTTTACAGCGGGGAAATACATTCATCTTTCCGTAAAACAAATGGAAAGGAAAAAATTTGATGAATTAAAAAAATTCGTTAATTTAAAAAGTTTAGTACAAAAGGATCGCTAAGAGACAAAAATGCGATCAAAATTATTCAAAGTTAACTTAGAACATAAAGGTTCTTGACTTGATTTGTAAGACTTTAAGATAATTTTATTGTAATAAAAACTTGTGAATTCTTCATCCAATCTGAAGGTCAGTCTAGACCCAGATAACCAAAGTACTTCAATTTTTTTAAAGATTTTTAACATTAAAATAACTTTATTGAAACTTGAACTGTAGGGAGCCACTGCAGACCAGTCTAGGTCCAGTATCCTCGGCTAGGAAAAAAGACATTAAATTGCAAAGAGCAAAATTCCATTTGTCCACTATCTGCTTGAATCTTGAAAGAAGAGATTCGCTCTTGGCACTCGTCCAGAAAAAACATCTTTGATTTTAGAAAAGAGAAACACTGGCACAGTTCCAAAAATATACTTCTTTCAGCATTTCATCTCAAAGTAACAAACAGGAGAGCTTGAGATTAAGAACTGACATCAGATTAGAGCATCAAGGGTGTTTCTAGAATGAAAACTTTTTTAAACGTATATATCAAAAATGGACGTGAACTACACTTTTATATAAGTAAATGACATAATTTTATACATAAGCCATATTTTAGCTATGCTATTTGCATAAGGGAAAAACAAAAATGTTAGTGGGTTAAGAAGGTTAATTTGTTAAACGCGAATTAACATGCAAAATAGCTTTTAAAAAAAATTTCTCTTTTTTTTTTTTTAAAAATTCTCTTAACCCCATATTAATACATAAAACTCTTAGTGAAAAATACAAGAGTTTACAACAAGAAATACAATTTAGGACATTTAGAAAAATGGAAGGATACAACATATTTCAAAACTGCAGTTGATGGCTTGAGAGAAAAAAAGATTAATGTACATACATATTTACATTATATTTACAAAACTATAGAGAAAAATTGTTTATATATACTTATAAAATTTTCATTTTACACAATTTATAAAATTGCATTTTATAATTGCATTCATAAGAAATTGAGCGAAATATAGTTAATGGATATATACAAATTGCTGGAAAAGTTTTTTCAAAACGGCCGTTGGCTAGGGAATAGAAAAGCATTAGAGTATATACATATATATATCATTCAAAAACGAAAGAGGGGGGAATATTTACACAGGTTAAAAAAAAGTTTATAATACCAGCTTTCTGCAGGTGATGGCTTAAAACATAAACACATTTAAGTATATGCAGATATAGATCATTCAAAAACGAAAGGGGGGGAAATGTTTATATCAAAGTTCAAAAAGGTTTTTTACCCAAAACTGCTGGTGATGGCTTAGAACTAAAAAGGATATTAACATACATACATATATTATAGACAGAAAAAAAATTTATGACATGTAACTAATACATGAATTTTCCGAAACTGAAAGTTCATGCTTCAAGTTTAAATTTAGATTTTTGATTTTTTTGAAAATTCAAGGCTTTTAGTTCATAGTTAAATGTCCAAATGAAAGTCAATAAGTTTTTACTACATGTCGTAGACTTTATCACTGCTCTGATAACACAATACTTGAAAAAAACTAAAATAAGGAACGATACGACCTGACAAATTGTACTGGCATCCTTGATATCAGCAAAATTAGAGATGCTGTTCAGACTGGTTGCTTGCAGGTGCAGGTTAGACGTTGTAACCGGAGTTTGGCCCTTGTGGTGAGGGGATTTCGAGTCCGTCACCTTGTCACTGTTCGTAGTTAGGACAGGGGACTGCTGTCGCACCGTGCTTTTGCATGCAGGGCTGCAGGAGTTTGTAGAAACTTCACCATATATTACATGCCCTGTTGAATTTACCTGCTTCAAAATAAGATCTTTTTCGTTCACTTTAAGAGGCATGTCATTTTGACAATTTAAGTGAAAATTCTCATTGCAAATATTTGACTGTGTCGGCTGGATAGATGCACAGCTGACAGCTAAAGGAGAGTTACAAGGATTAGCCGCATCATTTATTTTAACGGTTTCCGCAGCAATAGTTATTTTAATTGGATTTTCTTGAAAAGCAGTTGCGAGATATTTAGAGGCGCACTGGTTAACCTTTGCAGTTTCGTTTACTACCGTTTGTGCGAAAATAACAGAGTCCGTCAATTTGACTGTTTTGGAACTTAATTTATCAGGAGATGAAATTAAATCACTAGAAAAGTTAGCAGCAACATTTACTGATTTGACACTTTCACGTAATTTAACTGCTTCAGTGGCCACAGTTATTTCAATTTGATTTTCCTTTTCAACCCCCGCTATTCTAGATAAATTCTCGGATTTTTCATCCGGAGCCAAATTCTGACTAACAGAAGGAGATTTGCGTGTAGTGCTATTTAAAGATGAAGTGTGCTCGTTTTCATTCACTTTTATTTGACTTTCGTCAGAGGGATTAAAGTTTTTGTCGTCAGTTTGGGGTTGATTTAAATTAGTAGAACATTCTGCTTGCGACTGAATAACTTGTTGCGGTTTTTCCACTGGGTTTACTGTTGCTTCCCATTGACGTTCGTGAGGGGGGAGGGAGCGGTCATGCTCCAATCGTAATCGATCATACGGAGTGGCAAAAAGATCGATAACTTTGCGTTTCACATCATCATACGTTGGAGTTGAGCCAAGTGAATGACAGGCTATTAGCCTAAGCCACTGTTTCGGTTCTCCTTTTAAGGCATATTTCAACCAAGCATACTTGTCTTTAAAATCAATTTTATAAAATTCAAAAAAATATTGAAGCTCTTCAAAAAATTGAAGCACGCTTGTGGTGCCGTCAAAAAACATTAGCTCGGGGGGGGGGGGGATTCGAGTGGAGATGGGCGCCAATGTGGCGAACGTTTACTCGTCGCCATCCTTTAACCTTAACTTGAATGCTGAAACTTGCTTAATTACTGAGTAAAGTTATGAAATAACACAAAGTCAGAAATGTAAAATAAATAATGAGCTTTTATTAGGAGCTTAAATAAGAAAGGTGGGCGCTGGACTTTATATTTAATATCTTTACAATTTAAGATGGGCAGCCATGCTAACTACTTTAACTTTACATAATTAATCACCATAATTTTAACTACCACATATAATTTCGTTCAACCTCGCGGCTCAGTAACTTTTCGATAACGGGAGGATTCCCTGACCACGTTATCTACTCGAATTACTTCTGACTAACCTCTAGCCGCTAGCTTCTACTAACGCTCCTTTCAACTCACTCTCCTCATAGTCTCTCCAACTACAAGAAATCTCCCTTCTTTTATATAAATCACTTTTCAAACTTATTAGCATAATGTCAATTACAATTTTAGTTTAGGATAGGAACTAACTCTATCAAATCCTAAAACATCCGCATTCATGCGTTACTTGTGAAGTGCGAAATTTAATTGCAGCATTTCGCTAACCTCACAAATTGACTTCGAAAAATGAAATAATCATCCAAGAAAACAAACAATTTTCACAGTACGAAGCATGTCCAGTCACACGGATTACAACAAGTTAAGTAAATCAAAGGTTTAGTTGTTCGTAGCATACGAAGAAAAAAATAAACCTTCCAAGCAACACAGAGTCTTTAAATTGAGTCTAACCCATACATTAAACACTTAAAAATCTATTTAAATTATATTAGATAGTGATATTTTTAAATTTTAGTTGAATTAATCCACTTTTCGAAATAATAATTTAATTTAACTTTAATTTAATTTTTAGTAATACTGCAGGAACATTGGTTTAATATATATATATATATATATATATATATATATATATTTCAGTTTTGATTAGATGAACGCCATCTGGAGGTGAATTTTATCACTGGAGCTAGTATTTATTTAATTTTAGATCATATTTAAAGGGATTTTCTTTATTAGTATGTTATTTTTCTTCTGACAAAAATTTTCTTGATTTTTAATATTCTTAATTTTTACAAAAGCAAATCGAATTTATCTTAAAGAATAACTTTTTGATGATTACAATGATATTTTGATGATACCATCTATTTCCCACAGCTCCATTTTGCAAACTAAAGGAAGTCTTCCTGAAACTTATTATGCATTTTTTTTTCTTTTATTTTATAACTTCCAAAGTATTTTTTAAGATTCAGTGCGAAAGGGGAAGGGGAGGGGAGTACTTTAAACGAAAACAATAATTCGTCATATCTTTCTCAAAAAAATCACACTAGGACTTTTTTTTTTTTTTTTTTTATGCCAAATTATTTTTCTAGAAAAGGTCTTTCGATCGAGCTATTAAAAAACTCACTTTCTCATTTGAATTTTTAAGTTTGCGTCCCTGGCGACCCACTTGTGACTCAAAGCCTTTTTCTCTCTCTCTCTCTCTCTTAAACGATATACTTTCAGAAATTCCAATGAGTCCAAGATACAGGTGAAACTATTGTTGGTCCCTGTATAAATACGTTATAACAGCAAGCGAACATCAGTAATCGAAATATTGTACTCCATTGACATTTTGGTTTATTTAGTAGTAGGAAGGGACAACAACGTATTGCGTAAGATAAGCCTGTCTAAATATAAAACGAAAATTCTATGGAATTGTTTCCTGATGCCAGCTAAATTCTGTGTAATTAATTTTATCTCTTTGATACAGAATGATCTGCATCACATGACGTTTATTGCGGATTGGCTTAGAGAAAGACATCCGATGATGGGAGAGAGAAAAAGAAGTCTCTAGATATTTATGAAAAATTACGTTGGAATTTCGTATTTAATTAAATAGTTCTGCTTCAAAGAAAAAAATAATAATATGTTTTTAAATTGAAAACATATTGTTGGTGTTAGATTCATTGGCATATTTAGAAGTGACTTAATAAAGAATGAATTAGGGCTAAATATTTCAAATTGTCAAAAGCAGAATAATTTAGAGTTGAGAAATGGAGGTCTAAATTAGTAAGAATGCTTTTAATTATATTTCATATATATTTGTGTGTGCGTTCGTGTGTATATGTATTAATTTAATTTATCCATAATTCGAGAAAAGTCTGTGCTTTTTAAAAATTTACTATTAAATATTAGAGGTATTTAAAGGAGAGTTTCCTGAGCATGATTTTTTTATTATAAGTGTATACTTTAGAAACACTTAAAGTTTCTGAACTTTGTTTGATATCTACATTTTATGGTGCATATTATATATATATATATATATATATACACTGCTCGACATTGAAAATGAAACAACAAGAAATAATGATAATAACGAAATGGAATTTGTTGGACACATACATTATAGTAGGAAGAACAATTGATTAAAATTTCAAGAAATTTTGAGTAAAATGTATTGAGAAAACAGTATATAAAGCATGAAGCTTCAACATGAAGCTTCAACACGATGCCTCAATTCATATATCGAAGTTACTGGTGAGTGGTGGGGGCCAGTCGCTTTTCAAGGATTAAACAGTGATTGTGATTGGTGCGAGATTAGGAGAACGCGCTGGCCAGAGCATCAGTCGAACACATTCTGTATCAAAGAAGGTCCGGACAATACAAACAACTTGCGGTCGTGCATTATCTTGCTTAAATTTTGCACTACGGAGGCCTCGAATACAGGGCAGAGTGGCGGGACTTAACTCATCAGAAATTTAATGGCCTCTGTTCAAAGTGCCAGGAATACGAATATGAAGTAATCGAGACGTGTATCCAATGGGGACCCATAACATCATCGCAAATGATGGACAGTATGATGATGTCGAATCCCAGATGGCAATGTGCATTATTCATAATGCCGTTAAATACAGATAAGGCAATCTTGATGCTGTAAACAGGATTGCGATTTTTCTGAAAAGTGACTTCAGGCCATTCCTGCGTCCAGGTTCATCGTTGATCACACATTAATGTCGCCCATATCAGTGATGCAGTTTTGAGGGTAATCAGAATTTTGGTAGCCGCATACTGAGTCACCATCTGGATTGATTGTATGTTGTACCATTGGATACACGTCCCGGTCACCTCTTGTTTTCATTCCTGCCACTCTGAGTACCAGCCATTACATTTCTGACGAGTTTATTGACATTTGTGGATCATAAATGTATTAGACAACTTCAAGATAACATTAATGATATACTTGTTTGAACATGATTGACTACAAATATTCTAATAGGAAAATTTCGTAAATTATTCGCAATTTACGATTTTATCAACATAGCGAAATTGAAAATTTTTCATATAAATAGGAATTTTGATGATTATTGCATTGAAAACGGTAGCATTAAAACTAAACAATGGAATTGACCCTGATAAAGTAAATTAATAGATGAGAATAAGATAAATATATCGAAGTGAACTGTGGATAGCCTCTTAGGCGGGGATTTCATTCTGTCACTGAGTCAATCTTTGGTTATATTCATTTCTCTTTACATGATTTTAATATGTCTCGCACTAGAAATTTATGCGAACATAAATATGATTGGGAACTTAGCAGAGTCCATCTGTGCCAATTAGTTTCTTATTTTTATTGCAGCGTACATTGTACCTGAATTAAAAGTTTTACAATAATTTAAAATTTTCGTGTTATTTTTACTTATATACTTATATACTTATTTATTTAATTTAATTAATTTATTTATTTATCTTTTGAGACTATATTCTTGTGATATATATCTATATCTATCTATCTATATATATATATATATATATATATATATACTTAAATTGAGAAATTTAGAAATATATTTTTCCTCTAGGAATTTTTTCTCTATATTTCCAAAAATATGTCCATAAAGTAAGAAAATATTGACCGGGAAAATGTATTTTTTATATTGCATTAGAGTTCCGTTTTAGTGTTTGTTATAAGATTCACATAACATGACGTTGACAAAAGAAGAAAAACTTAAGTGCATGGGTAGGAAAGAATATGACGAAATTGATCCTTCAAACTCAAAAATATTGTTTTTTTTAGCTGTAGTAAAGAGCTTTACAATACTCCGGGTTCATTTTAAGCACTCCACAAAACAAATACTTCTAGAAAGAAAGCTGAAGTTTGAAATTTAGAAGAAAACTACAATTTCCTTATGCTTTCTACTTCTCTAATGTTTAATTTTGTTTTTTAGACTAATTTTACAATTCGAAAAAAAAAAAAATGTATATACAGTGTCTTCCAAAATGGTTGAGATGTGATTTCATTCTTTAAATGTTAGATATAAGTGAGTGATAAAAATTTCGAAAATGTTAAAAAAGAAGAACAGTAAATATAACCATGTTAATAATATCGTTTCCCGTAAAGTTATAATTTTTAATCTTAATTTAATCGTAAAGTTATAATTTTTAATTTTATACGAACCCCTGAGAAAAATTGTAATTCAACAATACGATTAAAAAAAAAAAAAATCTGTATCTTTAAAATTGAGTGAGTTATATTTGATTAAAAATTCAATTATGTTCATAGGGACCATATACTATAATAGAAATGTAAATTGGTAGCACAGTATAAAATGATAAAATGAATTTGCTATGGGATTCTATATGTTCCTCAGGAAATATATCTATATTATTTTAAATGACATTGTTATATATATTTTGGAAATGACACCATTTTCCCTAATGTATATATATATATATATATATATATATATATATATATATATTACTTCCAGTAGTATATCTAGCGCCTTTTCACCTTGTGGATGATATGGAGAAATGGGTTAATTCAGGCTTTCCTTGTATCGTAACCTGGGTAATTTAAAGTACAGACACGCGATATTTTTAATTCTGTTGTTGCATTAAAACGAAATTTTACAAACGTCTAACTTTAAATATATTGCAACATTCTGTACTCTTTCAACAAAACTTTTTGCACTTTCAACAAATGCCATGCATTTCACATTAGCCATGTTCAATTGTTTAAGTACCCGAAGCTCAACTGTCAGGAGTGAGACCGCACTTTAAATTCACTCACGTTTGTTTCCCTCCCTCACCGAAAAGTACTCAATATTTGATATGAAAAGCGATCTCCTCACCATTTTGTTTTCAGCAGAACGTCTAGAGAAAATATTCCCGAAATTACGTAATTAGATTCACCCTAAAATATTACTGTAAAAATTATTAACGTTTATTTCGATTTCGTATAAATTTAATTTACCTGTAAAATTATCTTTCCAGTGTTCAATTTCAAAAGCTTCAATATATTTATCTAAATAAAACTGTAATTTTAAGTACAAAAGATATCACTAAATTTATTCGTAACGAATCACATATATTAAAAAACTAAACATAATCTGACATTTAAAATGATACATGAATATTTAACCTAAAACACATTTTACATTTTAGTAAAATAACTGGCATTATGGAAATATCAAAATTTATGCTTCTAGAACAATTTCGTTAGTAAATACATGATTTTAGTAATAATAATAAAAATAATAATAAACTTTGCGGGAAAAGTTGACAATTTTCTAAGGATTTCTGGATACAAAGAATGTCATTTGTTTTGTAGATATGATGATATTTATTTTATTTTCCAACGAATGCCATAATCCATCCATGCATCTCTCTCTTTATCTCTCTTTTTAAATTTTTACTACACCCCATTTATAAAAATATATCTACAGATGGCAGACAAAATAATATGAACGCATTCACTTTTTTACGTTTTGTTAAATATTTTGAAAAGTTCTTTAGGAGTCATATTGAAATTTTGGTAGTATATAAAGAACATGTTATACCTCATATTATTCAGTAAAACCTGCCTTAATGAAATCTTTCGGTAAAAACTGCCTTAATGAGTTTTTTAACTGGAAATGAACTATTTTAATGCGAAAACAATATAGAATTGCTGAAAAATTACATTTTACAACCTAAGTCTGCTTGAAAGAATTTACATAAAAATAACTACGAATTACTTACAAATTCGTACCAATTATATATATATATATATATATATGTGTGTGTGTGTGTGTGTGTGTGTGTGTGTAAGAAGAAACGTACAAATTTATTTTTCTATTAACAAAATGGAAAATTTTGAAATGAATTTAACTGTATTTTTATGGAAGGCGATGCGCCAGAGGGTTACATACTATATGTGTGTTTGAATATGTGTGTTTGAAAATGTCACATATTTAAATTAATTCGCGGTGTACTTTTCCAAACACTATTTATCGGGAAAAAAAATTAATTTTTCATTTTTTTCTCTTTTGGTTCAAAGAAATAATTTTTTTAAACATTTCTCCTCTAGAAACTTTTGCTATATATTTCAAAAATCATGTCCTTAAAGAAAGAAAATATTGACCGGGAAAATGTGTTTTTTATATTGCATTGGAGTTCCGTTTCAGTATTTGTTATGGGATTCACATATCATGAGGTTGAGAAAAGTAGAAAAACTTAAGTACATTGGTTGGACGGAGTATGAGGAAATTGATCCTTCAATTTCAAAAATATTGTTTTCTTCTGCTACAGCAAAAAGCTTTACTATGAGTTCACTGTAATCACTCCTCAAAACAAATACTTTCTGAAAGGAATCTGAAGTTTTATGTTAAGGTTTAAAAAAAGATATATATATATATATATATATATATACATTCTTTCTTTCTTTCTTTTTATAATATTTATAAAATTTTCAAATTATGTATTTATATATATATATATATATAAATATATTAATCTTTATAATAGTAGTATCTTATTTTTATTAGAATATTTTAATAAAAATAATAAATATTAGAAAGCAATATCAAACGTGCATAGCAGTCATTCTTATATCGGAATAAATGCCACAAATATTGCATTTATAGACTGACTTCGACATTATAACCTTGGGGTTATTTTTAAAACGCAAAAAAGAGAAGTAGACTCCATTGCCCTCGCTAGTAGAAGAAATAATATATATGTATATTAATTAAATTGTATTTGTATAAAAAAGGCGCCAAAGGCAGCACTAAAAATTATACAAAAATATATAATTTTGAAAATATGTTAAGACTTGAAGATAAGTGGGCGTGGTTAACAAGAAGAAAAAACGTTAATAAACATAAACAATGAATTAAAATAACCAAAAACATTTGTAAAAATAACATTACATGTAAAAAAAACACCCGTCCGCATGCTCTTTAGTGGGTGGAAGCGGCAGAATAAACAATTAATTAAATTGAAAAGGCTTAACAAGTTTCGGAAACATGGCGAAACTACCCCCCCCCCCCCAAAAAAAAAAAAAAAAAAAAAAAAAATACTAAAACAAAATTAAATTAATGGTAAATTATATATAACAATAGTAATGCTTAAATTAATGGTAAATTAGATATAACAACATCAATGCTTGATAAAAGCAACATAATCAAAGTAATATAATAGTAAAAAAAAAAAAATAATAATAAATAAAATAATATATATACATATATATATATATATATTAATATTATATTACTTTGGTTATGTTGCTTTTATCAGGTATTGATATTGTTATATCTAATTTACCATTAATTTAAGCATTACTATTGTTATATATAATTTACCATTAATTTAATTTTGCTTTAGTATTTCGTTGTTTTTGTTTGAAGTATGCTAGTTTCGCCATCTTTCCGAAACCTGTTAGGCCTTTCCAATTTACTTAATTTTCTGTTCTGCTTCTCCCATCCACTAATGAGGAAGCGGAAGGGGTTTTTTTCACATGTAATGTTATTTTTACAAATGTTTTTGGTTACATTAATTCGTTCTTTTAAATTTATTAACGTTTTTTCTTATTGTTAACCTCGCCCACATATCTTCAAGTCTTAATATATTTTCAAAATTATATATATATATATATATATATATACATATATATATGTATATATAAGTGTGTGCGCGTGTGCGTGTGTGTGTAAAATAATATTTAAGTCAATTAAATATCTTCAAAATGTATCATTTATTTAAAAAAATAAAGTATTCGGGAATTTATTTTAATTCTTTAAAAAGTACATACTAAAATATGAAAAATCTATAATGATGTATTAATAATATTATTATTGTTATAAATAAATAAATATAATTATTAAAATTAAATGAAAAATTGACATTTTCATGATTGTATTTATTTTCGTTAAAAAAAAAAAAAAAAAAAACTTTGATTAATAATATTTTACATTATTCTTCAAATTTTTAATAAATAATGTAAGACACTCTAAACAGACATTTCAAACTACAATTATTTTAATTCAATTAAATAATTTTTTTCAAATCTTTGATTTATATTTTTAAATATTTTATAAAATAGATTTTATAGTAATTTAAAAATACTTTTTATTTCATTTGCAGCTGAAGTTCTTCAATACAGAATCACCAGCTATATTCCTATCTCAAAAATTATTAAAAAAAAAAATAAATAAATAAATAAAATAAAATAATAGCATTAAAACGGATACATTTTAAAATACAGGGCATGAATAATATATGTTAAAACGTAAAAAATGAAAATTTTGTTAAACTAAGTATTTTCAGTAAACATAATGTATTTATTAAATATATATGTATATAATATATATAATATATGGCGTGTAACTACTAAATGAATATCATTACATCCAGCTACACATATTACATACCCTTTTTGGGAAAAGTGTGGTTAAAAGGTATAAAACTGATTTAAGACATTAGACATTAAATAATTTTCCAGTAAGAACAAACTGATGCATATATCATGATAAAAGAATATACTTAGCGAGTTTTAAAATAATTCTTAGAGCTGTTTTTGAAACACTCATTTCCAAGATCTGTACCTAAAATATCTGATCAGATCGACTATAAACTTTCCTGTAGAAACCAAGTAATACATGCTAAAAACATTTTTTTTAAAAGTTGATGTAGCAAAGTTGAAGAAAACTCTCAGACTCTTTTTAAGATACTGAATTTTCGTCCAATTTCCGATTTTCCTCCAAAACTTGGTACATTCATATATTCACTGGAAACTAACAATTACATCGGAAAAGGTACCTAAAACGGAGTTTTATATTACGAAATTCAAGAAATTCCGATGAAACTTTTATAGAGAAATGGACTTTCAAAACCATCTATAATTTTTTTTTTGGAGCTAACAAATAAATACATACGAAAGGGTATATAAAAAGGTGTTTATATAGCAACTTTAAAAATATTAATATGAGTTTTTTTTTTTTTTTTTTTTTTATATGCGAGCCTTTTGTTTCAATTCATGTTTTAGATGTCCAACTTCCGATTCATACCAAACGTTAGAAAAATCCTCTGTATTTGTAAACTGAATAACTTTCCACCTTTTTTAACTATTTAATGACTCATTGTGTGAAAGAATTGAATTATTTTATTTTTTATTACGAACCGACTTAATTGACTTTGTATTTTGTATTGACTTTTTTTTATTATGCCATCTGCATTTTGGCGAGGAACTGTCGGATTTAGTGATCGCTTTGAATATGGCAACCGTGCTTGCCCGGTGATTGTGAAAATAAAAATGAAAAAGAGAACAAAAGCTCTTTAGTAATGAATGACAGAATCAAACGAAAAATACAAATAGAAATTTAAAAGATAATTAATGACGAATGATTAATTAGTTTTTTTTATTCCCTGATTGTTACTGATAGAAGATCTGCATCCTACCTCTCCCGGTCATTTGGTATAAGAAACTGATGAAATCAGGTAAGCTGCCTGATTCTCTTTTATTCTTTACAGTATTTATGAAATTATTTTATAATTAAATAATAGATTATGTGGCCTATTTTGTGGATTTTGATGAGGCGACGGAAATGCAATAGTGCTATAATTCTTGCTTTAATTCTGAAATTCTCTCATTTTTATTAGGTTCGCAGATAAGATAGTCAGAAGATTCCCACACACATATATTGAACAATTCACTAAAGACCTCTTTTGTAATCTAGGGATCCAAACATGTATACCAAGTGGATCAACGAGGTAAATATGTAAACCAGTGGACCGAACATGTATACCAGGAGAACAAGTAAATCAGGTGATAATTGGCTATGGAAATTTTGACCGAATATAATATTTTTATTTTTTGCGGTAAAACGGGCAATGGAATATATATATATATATATATATATTCGTCAATTTCATTTTTTTTCTAATATACCTATATACTGAAAAAATTTTTAACAATAGAATTTTAGATACAAAATGATAAACTTAATTATTTAAAACCTTGTTTGAGTTAAATGAAAAATATTTTAGATGCAAGGAATGCTTTAATTTATCTTTTAATTAATTAATTGTTTTATTTATTTTTTAGTAATTTTAAAGTTTTGAATGTAAAAATAATATTTTTTTTTCTTTTTTATTGCAATTTTTGCAACGATATTTCGTTTAATTCTACGAATATATACATAGATATTAGAGCTTATCTTGATAAACTGGAATGAATCGCGATATTGAAAAGCATGAAAGTGAATGTTATGATAAATTTTATTATACTTACTTTTAACGGCTATATTAAATATCAAAACAATTTTTATTAAACGTGTTATGACTTTTATAATTTTTAAAAATTTATATATTCATTCTTTATTACATTTTTCTATATGTATACATAGAGAAAATATTGGATTCGTGAAAATTTTCTAACTCCAGTTTTCGATGGATTTACATGTTTTGGGATGTCCTGAACACGATTTGACTGTTTTTAGAAAATGTCTGTCATTCACTCTGTCTGTCTGTGTGTGTGTATCGCAAATATTGTGGACGCCGTATCTCACGAGTTATGGTACGAAATTTAATCAAACTTGGTATTTATGTAGTTGAATGTTGACATAAACTGGTGTTCATTAGATTTGGGAATCAATCGCTCAACATTTGGCGCTGTCATCGCATTTTTCTCAAAATTTTTAACGTTGCAGTATAGGAGAGAATTTAGTATAAATGCACATAATGAGATTTATTTTAAACGTGTGAGTATAAAATTAATATGAATTGTTGATAATAGTAGTAGTTAACTAGGGAAAAAAAACTGTGCATGTGGGAGCAATGCTTCCTCCCATTGGGGGGGGGGGGGGGAGTACACCCTCGGGGCAGTAAATTTTCAATATGGGTATGTTTCTAAAGATCTCGTCAACACCTGCTTTAAAACGAATGTTTGAACTATAGATCTGTGGTTTTAAACATTGTTATCGATTTTTTTTTAATGTAAAAAAAAAAAAAAAAAATGGTATTTCTTCTGATAATTGCAAAAAATTGACTTTCTTTCAGCATTTAGGGATATTTATAACTCTGACAGATAAAAATCGTCTGCATTTTTAATGCAAAATAATTTAATAAATAATATGTATTGAATGAATTTAGTGTAAAATTTTATGAAGAAAGTCATGTGGTAGCCACATCATACTAGTTTTTTTTTTTTTTTTTTTTCTGTAAAATAGATGTTTAATCTTCCTTTTAAACCAAAAACAACTTTATATTAATCAAAAATCTAGTTATCTGAGGTAGATTCTGCTCAGTCCCCGATTATATACTTATTCTAATATGGGTCATCCTGTATTCGCTTAAAGAGAAACGAAGTTTATCGATCATATGTCACGGTCACAGAAGGATATGTCCCATCCAATAGTTTACCCTAATTACCTTTCGACATGTTTATCTCATCCATACCTTTTGTTGAATTTTATTAGTGTCCATTTCATTTTTCAGTTTTTATGTAATTACAACCTATTATTCCCAAAATGCAAGCCTATGTGATATAGTGTCTCATTCTGATATGTTAAGAAAATTGTAAATTTCGAATAATTTACGAAATTTTCAAAATAAAGCACCTATATAATTTTAATAATATTCTTACTAGTATCATAAATGGTATTTTGAAATTTTTATGACATTTTTATGATGAAAATAATTGTCATAATACACATTTGAGTGACAATTTTACTTATTGTCAAATGTGTAAGAAAAATGTAAATTTTCAAAATTTACTCTCATTAATACTGTCGCAGTATATAAGTTTATAAACTTATATATAAACATATACTCTCTGTGGACGACAGGTTTTCGCCGAGACGGTGTTCTGTATTAGGCCGCGTACTTTTTTAAAGTGATCGAAAACAAAAGTTATGTGTTATTCGTTTGTGACGAGAACTGTGCTAAATGAACTATTGAACGTAAACTTTGACTTTTTTAAACATGACTGTGTTGGTCAGCAGTACTATTCTAATTCATATTAACGTTTTGTAAATATGTATAAAATACTCTAATCTTTTATTAAATTTTAAGTGATTAATAATAAGTAAGTATCAGTTTTTTTTGTTTAACGCCCACGAAAGTTGGCCATCCCCCAAGTCGGAAGTGGGATGCAACGTGAATTTCGGATAGAACGTGAATTTTGATTTAACGTGAATTTTTGATGGAACGTTGAAAAAAGAATTATTTGATAATTCGTTGAACTTTTTAAAATATAAACTTTTTATGGACTGAACTATTTATTTATTTTAAAAACTGTGTTGAAATTTCTTCGCTTTCTTAATCATGCTATGCATAGTGGTTACAATACGGAATATTACGCCTGATCTGAAATTCATATTGGATGATTAGATGTATAAAGTGTGATCTGTGGTTTCTGCTGAACAGCGACGAATCGACTAGACGGAGGTTTGAGTAAGAAATTTAAGCTAATCAAGTATCTGCTGTTGTTCCTGTTCTGCAAAGGTACGTCAACTTTTATTTTTATTGTATGATGCCTTCATTAGAAGACATTCCTAAAATAGGTATTGCACTAGGAAAGGAAAAATATAATAAAATTAAAATTCTGCATCGGTTTCTTGTTAATGATGAAGGTGATCGAAATAACAGATGCAGAATAAAAAAAATCTCCGGATTTAATTTTGCCGTTGATGATGAGGATTATATTCAAAAACAAAAATTTATAGATGATAATTTTTCGCTGAACGAGCTGATTATAATCAGTAATTTATTAAAATTGCTCGTTCGATGGAAATAAAGAAGAGTTACGTGACTGATTATTATTAAAGTTATGTGATATAGAATTATTAAAACAGGAAAATTCTGAAAATGATTAGGATAGCGATTCTGAAAATGAATCTAGCAGCGATAGTGACGTCTCGAAAATTGATTCCTCGGTGCAATGCCATAATGATAATGATAATGATAATGTTATTGATGATTATAATAAACGTAAAAAATGTTACAGTAATTGTGTTAATATTAAGAATTCTGGAACACATGGTGCAGCTATCTCATTTAATAATTTCGAGAACAATATCTCAAAATTTAGCGGTGAGCCGCATGAAAATATAATCGAGTGGTTTACTGAATTTGAAGAAATTTCTGAAATGTTTAATTTGAACGAATTGCAAAAAATTTTTTGTAAACGATCTTTGGGCGGAACCGCTTCACTATTTATTAAATCTTAGAAAGCGCTACTTACTTATAAAAAATTAAAAAAAGCGCTCATTGAGGAATTTAAGGTAGAAATAAATTCCGCCTCTTTACATGACATATTAAGTAAAAGGAAAATAAGAGGCGATGAATCTGTTGCAGAGTACTTTTTTTTTAAATGAGTGAGTTGAGTAAGAACGGGCATATTGATGATGCCGCGATCATGCACTATGTGATCCAAGGAATTAATGATAAATCTGATAATAAAATCATGCTGTACGGGGCTAAAACCCTTCACGATTTCAAAGAGAAAATAAAATTGTACGAAGTGTTTAAGAGAGATAGTGATAAAAATAAACATAGATTTGATAAAATTGAGCTTAATACAAAATTGAAACCCATGAGGTATATTGTGCATGAAAAATTTAGTCCTAAAAGTGAAGTAAACAAACTTTGTTATAATTGTGGTGATAAAAACCATTTGTCTAGAGACTGCCCTCATAGAATGAAAGGTTTCAAATGTTTTTCTTGTAAACAATTCGGGCACAAGAGCTCGGAATGTCCGGGTTCGAAACCCGAAGTTGAGGCATTGTGCATTGGCGTAAATCAAAACCTAAACAAAAATATTTTGATTAACAATGTAAATTTCAGTGGTATTATCGATACAGGGAGTGAAGCAACACTGTTGAGTAAGAATGCTTTTAATAAACTGAATGTTAATAGATTAAATCCTATGAGTACTACTTTGAAGGGGGATCGGGAAAAGTTCCGTAAAGTCGTTAGGCTCATTTGATGAAGATTTGAAAATTGATAGTTTTAAACACAAAGTTACTTTTTATATTGTGAACAATGATGTAATACTCTATGACGTAATAATTGTAATGAATGTGTTAATGTTAAGTGAGACGACGATGAATGAAAAGGGTATCTTTATAAAAAATAAATCTAGTTCTCTCGAAGTAAATTTAGTAACAGTTCATCCAGTAAATGCATATAAAAATAAAATTAAGACGAATATTGCTACTGACGTTCCCATTAACTGTAAAAGTAAAATTTCTGAGAAATTCCCAGAAATAAATGAAGCATTAATTAGTGTTGAAAAGTGTAAAAATAAAACCCCTCAACCTGTTATATTATCCCAAAATTCATTAGAATCTCCCAAAAAATCTGTAAGTGAAAATAGGGACGACGACGAGAAAGACGAAAGTGATGACGATAAGAAGATACTTTTAAAGGACGATAATAGTGAAGATGATGATAGCGAGGATGAGGAGGAGCCTCGACGAAAGAAACAAAGTCAGCCGAATATTTCCCAAATAAAATTGCAAAATCAAGAAAACACTTCTTCAAAGAAAGATGAAAACCGAATCCTACTTGAGAAGATTTTGCAGTTAGCAGAAGAGCTGAAAGAGTTGAAGGAAAAAGTTGAAGAAAATTCCAAACTCCTTAAAAGAAAGAAATTGAGAAAAAAGCTTTTGACGATAGATTCCATTGATTGTAAAAGACAGAATTTCTCAAAAGAAGAGACTGCCGGTATAAATTTGAGAAAATTGTTTATTTCATCACTGCCATTGAAGACTACAATTAGTGAAATGGCTGCATTATTTCCCAAAGCTGTGCAAATACAGTTAGAAGTTTTCCCTGCACATAAGAGTGCTACTATAAACTTTATGACCGAACAAGATGCTGCAGAGGCCTTAAAAGACACTAAAACTAGAAATGACCAATTAGAGGTTCTGGAGTTCGAATCCCAAGTTAACTTTGTGTCCCAGAGTAAAGATTTGCGTAAACATGTAAAAGAACAATTTCTTAAAGCTAAAGAGAAAAATAAAACAAAATATAAATTGCGTAGACAACCACCAAAAACTGGTGAAATAGGCGACAAGTTGCCATGAAACCAAAACGAAAGTACTTTTGTCACTGTAAAATTGTGAAAATAAAAAGTGAAAACATTTATGATGTAATAAAGGATGCATGACATGAAGGTCCCCTTTGCACATCCACTCATGCCGAATTCCTTAAACGGGGAATGACTTAAAAAAAAAAAAAAAAAAAAAAAAAAAACATCGAAATTTGTATATGTGCTGTATATAAGCTTGTTATTATTTTGTGTTGCTTTTGTGTTTGTTTTTTATTTGTGTATTTTTCAGTGTGGCCTCCTGGAGGACCAGTCGGCGTAGGATGGCCGAGTGTGGTATCGGCATCTTGCTTCCACTAACGTTTGAGTCCAAAACTGCCCAGCTTCCTTTGCCAGCTTCTTTGCTTCCTGCCCAGCTCAAACTTCCCAGCCTGTATCTTCGACGCGAGGATGAACTAGCACTGCAGACGGCGAGCGTAGAATCTTAGAGGAATGACGTAGCCGTGACGTCAGACGGATGTCACTTCCGGAGCACGCATCTTGACAGAAGTAGGCAAAAATCTCTTGCCGAAAGGAGTTCAGTTGACGTATGGATGGCGATGAGTGCATTTAGACGATTGCATCTTGTTCTGTAGACGACAGGTTTTCGCCCAGACGGTGTTCTGTATTAGGCCGCGTACTTTTCTAAAATGTTCGAAAACAAAAGTTATGTGTTATTTGTTTGTGCCGAGAACTGTGCTAAATGAACTATTGAACGTAAACTTTTAAACATGACTGTGTTGGTCAGCAGTACTATTCTAATTCATATGAACGTTTTGTAAATATGTATAAAATACTCTAATCTTTTATTAAATTTTAAGTGATTAATAATAAATAAGTATCAGTTTTTTTTGTTTAACGCCCACGAAAGTTGGCCATCCCATATACATATATATATACACACACACACACACATATATATATATATATATATATATATATATTACAAATATCACTTAAATCATGTTGTATGTCTTCTATCAAACTTTGTGTCAGATACACTGTTAAAACATGCTTCTAAAAAATAAGGATAATCTTCTCACTTTTTGAGAAGTTAGAGATTTTTTTCTGACTATCAAATAAAACAACCCCTTAAATTTGACAAAAAATGAGAGGATTATTTTTCTCACTTTTGAGAAAATGCCAGGTGTGAAATGAGATTGTATTATTGATATTTGAGAAGATATTTTAATAAGTAAGAAGATTATCTTCTCATATTTGAGTAAACGTATGTATTTAATTGTGAGAAAATACATTTTGAAATAAAAATAATATTGGCATGTGTTTGGGCAGATGTAACTATTCATTTAAAAGAATATTACATCCGATTACGTCCAATTTTCATTCATCTATTCTTCATTGCATTTGATTTTCTTCTGGGGGGGCATGAAATATATATATATATATATATATATATATATATATATATATATATATATATATTTTAGAAAACATGTATATTCTTTAATTCTGCCTTGCTGCATTGTTAAAACACACTTCTCAAAAATAGACTGAATCTTCACGTTATTGAAAAATTTTATTTTTTATAATAGCTCCGAGTTGGAGCTTTTCATATTTAAGAATTTATTTTTTCATATTTGAATACAAAATCTTCTTAATTTAAAAAAAAACGAAAAGAGTTTTTCTCATTTTTCAGAAAATTCAATGTGTTAAAACAAAATAGTATTATTGTATGATAACTTTTCGTAGCGCATTTCATCAAATTAAATTATTCATATATATTATTATTTTAGCTAATATTCCCATTTTGGATGAACCAACAGCCTCCGCAATTGAGTATGCATCGCTTTGTTTTTGAGAAAAATATTTTCAAAAAGTTTTGAGGTGGCATATCTTGTTATTTTTAAGTAGTAGGTCATTTTTAAAAGTATATTTTTGATTAATGCTCTCCAGCATACGCTGTAAATTTTATCACACCTACAATATATTGTTAAGAATTGATAAATAATTCGTAGTTTTTTTTTTTTTTTTATGTAAATTCATTCAAAAAAGTTTAGTCAGGTCATAAAATGTTATTTTTCAGCATTTCTAGTTTGTTTTTTCATTAAAATAGAAAAAGACTCATTAAAGCAATGGATTCGGCGTCAAATTTGGCGAGTTTTTCGCTCCTTGACGACATTTGGCGAGATTGGCTAGAAAATATTTATTATCGATATGCGAAATATGAAAACTCTAACTTGAATACTCTACGAGTTACTAGAATATTCTGGGTTTTATAGAGGGGTATAACAGCAGGCTCAATGCGGCCAATATGTCAGTCTCTCGACAACCGCTTTACGATAAAATGATTTTTTGACAAGTTTCTTTGATTACAATCTTGCAGTGTGTTAATTCTTTAATATTGTTTGTACTGTGAGTTTGCTATTTTCCGCTGTTATTTTCGCTGTGTTTGCTGGTGAAACGGAAGTTGATACCTGGTTTAAAGACCTGTAATATTCTCGAATTTTCTGTAAACTTCTGAGCTTCTGCAAGATTTGCTTTTCATACGAAGACAACTTACTAACCTCGAGTACACAACATTTCTGCTGTCAGAAGTGGGGTTGTTTGTGAATGGTGATAACTAGTGGTATGGAACCAGAAATGAAGAAACTTCTCGAAGGTTTAGCTTCCCAGATGTGTGAAAAGAAACAAAGGGCAAAAAGAGATAAAGCATAGTTTGGTTATGACATGAATGAGATGAAAGACAGTTTGATTGAAAAAATAAAGTCCATTCTATAGAAAAAGTCCAATTAAATCATGGAGAAATGAAGAAAGAATTCTCATCAGCAAAGGATAACTTAGTAACCGTGAAAGTAGTGATAGAGAGTAAATTATCAGTTATGGTATGTAGAATGGATGGAACGGAAGCTAAAGTTATGAAGATAGAAGAAAATGTTATGAAGGTATAAGAGAATGTTACGAGGATAGAACAGAGTTTCGAGGAGGAAGTAAGAAAACATTTCGAGCACGAGCTGAAAGGAACGTTTTTCGAGACAGAAAGCAAATTAAATAGAAGAAGATCTTGACAGAAAAGTAGAAGAAATGTAACATTCATACCCCAGGAAAACGAAAGGAGAGATAAAAGAATACAGAATCAAGAATCAATCAAGCTATCCACCTACGATGGCACATCCTTTTGGCAGGTATATAAGACACACCAAAAACTAAATTCGAAAACTGGCGTACAATCAATAGAAAGAAATTAAAACTTCTTCACACACCATAAATTTTAAGTCAGCCAAACTTAGAAAAAAAAAAACCGTATTTTTTTTTTTTTTTTTTAATTGAGATTAAAATGGACTTTATTAGTATATTTAGTGTTATACTACTTCTCTAATATGGAAATCGTCTGCATTATCATAAAACATAATTTTTTTAAATAATAATTTTAATAAATTATTTTTTTAAAAACAGAATTATTTTTTTAATAACCGAATTAAATTTTCTATAAATTTAGGTGCATTAATGAAACAGGGGGTTGAGAAGGGTGGTAGCCCCTCTCACACAGAACTAATTATCATATAAATCTCTTCAGAAGCCTTATATGAATTGTTTAACACTGGTTTACATAACAGTACTCGTTATCTTACCTTTTAATCTGCAACCTGTATTTATAGTATTAAATTTCAGGGTAAGAGAAAGTCGTGTGAGTGACACACCAGATTATTTACTTTCTCTTACCCATAAGGCAGAGAAAGTGTTGTTTTTGGGTCAAATTTTCGAACGCGAGATTTTGTTATATTTACACGTTCTGAGGTCCCTGAGTACAAAAATCATGTTTTTAGCAAATGGTCTGTGTGCATGTATGTGTGTCTGTGAGTCCGTGTGTCTGTGTGTCTGTGTGTGTGCCTGTCTGTTATCAGCATATCTCAAAAACAAATTATGGCAGAAAGTTCAAACTTGGTATTCTAAATGTGTATCATATACGGATGCTACAGTAAGCTTTTCGTTCAGATCAAGCAAATGGTTCGTGTACAGGGTCAATCAAGAGAATTCTAATACATTACGTCTATGGGGGAAATTACAGGTAAGTAGAGTTTAACTTCTATAGACTGCACTAAACCAAATGAAACGAATATATATATATATTGTAATAGAGATCGTCAATTGGGAAAAAAATTGTGTATATATGAGCTTCCCCCCTGGGGGGGAAGCCCCCGTCGAGGGGAGTAAATTTTCATGATGGGTATCTTTCAAAAGAGCTCGCCAATACCTTTAAAACGAATGGTTGAACCACCGATCTGCGGTAATTTAAAACAAAGTTATCGATTTTTTTTACTTTTAAAGAAAAAAAATTGTATTTTTTGAAGTGAAAAGTTCTTTAGGCGCGTTGAGCACTTTTCGGTGAACAAAAATCTTTAACTTCCGTCATCGTCAGCTAACGCTTTCCATTTGAAGTAAAAACTTTTGGGTGAACAAAAATTATTGAATTCGCGTCATCGTCAGCAAACGCTTTCCATCCTTGTATGATACGAAACAATTAACTTGCTATTGTGAAGTGTTAATAATTATATACTGTATATTGTTTTAAAATCTCGTGCGCCTCTACACGACTTCTCGCATCTCCGGGCACTGTCTCTATTCCAGTTAGACCTCACAAAACCGTGAGAAAGTCCAAATCTGCCATTTTTCTCACGTTTTTACAATCTGATGCGGCACTACACGACTTCTCTCATCTCCAGACACTGTCTCTTAAAGATTGCAGCCGGAAACGTTGCAGTTAGACCTCACAAAACCGTAAGAAAGGACAAAGCCGCCATTTTTCTCACGTTTTTAAAATCTGGTGCGGCTCTACACGACTTCTCTCATCTCCGGACACTGTCTCTTAACGATTGCAGCAGGAAACGTTCCAGTTAGACCTCACAAAACCGTGATAAAGGCCAAAGCCTCCATTTTTCTCACGTTTTTACAATCTGGTGCGGCTCAACAAGACTTTTCTCATCTCTGGACACTGTCTCTATTGCAGTTAGCGCATTAAATAAAATTGTAATATAATTTTTGTAGTAGTAGTTTATATTAATGAATAAAAAAAAAACTTCCTTTAAAAGTCCAAAAAAAAATTTCCTGACGATTAAAGAAATACATACGTAATTGTTCACGTTTTCACTTCTGCCGGCACTCCCAAAGTGCAACTGTTTTTTTTTTTTTTTTTTTTTTTTTTTTTTTTTTAATATTGAGAATAAAATGGACTTTTTTTTGGATATTTAGTGTTATACTACTTCTCTAATATGGAAATCGTCTGCATTATCATAAAAGATATTTTTTTTAAATAATAATTTTAATAAATTATTTTTTAAAAACTAAATTATTTTTTAATAACCGAATTAAATTTTATATAAATCTAGGTGCATTCATGAAACGGGGGGTTGAGGGGGGTGGTAGCCCCCCCTCACACAGAATTAATTATCATATAAAACTCTTCCGAAGCCTAATTTGAATTGTTTAACATAGGTTTACATAACATCGTTATCATACCTCTTAATCTCCAACCTGTATTTATAGTATTAAATTTCAGGGTAAGAGAAAGTCGTGTGAGTGACACACCAGATTATTAATTTCAGTATATGGTCCTTCAGATAAAAGAGAATTCACTTTATCAACATAATCAGTTTTGTCCATGAGAACAATCTGGCCACAATTATCTGCTTTAGTAATGACAAGATTTTGATTAGATTTAAGTTCCTTAAGAGCAAAACTTTCAGATTTAGAAAGATTAGATTTATAATTGGAATTATTGGAAGAAATGCAATCAGCAAGAATATGGCGCAGAGATTCTTTTTGAGAGGTAGATATGGTGGAAGCTAAACTGAAGTTCCAGTGGACAGAGGAATGTGATAAAGCATTCAAGAGACTTAAAGAGGTCTTAATATCATCGCCTATTTTGACGTATTCACAGCCCGACAAACAGTTCATACTCGATACTTATGCCAGACATGGAAGTGTTGGTACTGTTCTGTCGCAGGAAGTTGGTGGCCAAGAGCGTATTGTTGCCTACTGGCGTATATGCTTATCTAAACCGGAGCAAATCTACTGTAACACCAGGAAAGTATTACTCGCCATCGTAAAGATCATAGAACATTTCCCTGATTATCTCTATGGCAGAATATTTCTGCTCCGGACTGATCACGTGTCTTTAACTTCGTTGCTTACTTTGAAGAATCCATTAGGTCAGATTACTAGGTGGATACAACGACTCCAGGAGTATGGTTTCGAAATCCGTCTCCGAAAAGGAGCTCTACATTCAAATGCAGATGCCTTGCATGGAAGCCTTGCTCGGAAAGTTGAAATACTGATCTACAGCCTAAGAGAAGTACCAGAAGATGAATCAATTTTCTTGCTAAGCTATAGTTTCAACGCAAACGAATCTGGACCAATGGGAAGACCATGAAGTCAGACAAGCCCTGTTAGAATATCCGAATATAAAGCCATCTATACAATTCAAGGAGACGACCAGCAACAGATCGACATGGCAGGACATTTCCACATTTAGCCTCATTACGAAAAGTTACTGGACAGTCTGGAACACTCTTCATATTAGAAACGGCGTACTATACAGAAATTTGGGATCTAACGATGGGAGGAGTTTTAAATGGGAGATTTTGCTACCAACATCGAAGATTTTAGACGTTCTAAAGCAGCTGCATAGTAGCTCTACCGGAGGCCAAGTTGGAGTGATGAAGACTCTCCAGAAAGTTTGTGAACGCTTCTAGTGGTTCAAGGCAAGGAGTGATGTGGAAAAATGCTGCACGTTTTGTGATGCTTGTTCAGAACGTAAAGGACAGAAGAAACGAAGTCGAGAAAGATTGCATCGGTACAATGTGGAGCACATTTGAACGGATCGTACACGACTTCTTGTGTCCTTTGCCATGTACTTCCCGAGTAAATAAGTACTCCCTTGTTGTGATGGGCTATTTCACCAAGTGGCCTGAGGCGTATCCCATTCCCGATGAAGAGACATGCACAGTTGCAGAGGTTCAAGTGCAGCAATGGATGCCAAGGTAATGCACACCCCTACAACTTCATATCGATCAAGGTACAAACTTTACCTTTTGCTGTTTTAAAAGAACTGTGTCAACGACTCGGCATACACAAAACCCAGACAACACCCCTACACCCCCAGTCGTACGACATGGTCGAGAGGTTTAACAGAACTATCCTAAAGGCCTGCTCTCTTCTAGTATCAAGGAACCAGCAAGATTGGGACTTGAAATTGCCATTGTTCCCGCTGGCTTATAGAAGTGTGTCCATGACACCACCGGCTATACTCCATCTCAGAGGATGTTTGGACGCGAACTTCAACTCCCCTGTATTCTCCTGTTTGTTTGTCCACTAGATGCGAAAACATCGCCCGAGGAGTACATTCAAGATATACACGCATGATTTGCAGTCGTACACAACTTTGCTCGAGAGCGGATTCACATGGCAACGGAGGAAATGAAGACATAGCATGATCTAATGATCTAAAGGCTACACAACACGAATTCAAGGGATCAGAAAAAGTTTGGTTGAGGAACCTCCTTCGATGCAAAAGAGACATCTTCCAAGCTACATGTAACTGTGACTGTCCCTACACTGTCTTAAAAAGTATGAATGACGTCGTTGCAAGAATACTAAAACACCTTAGTCAAAACCGAAGGTAGTTCATTATGATCGGTTAGCCACATACTGCAGTTAAAGTAAAGTTCAAATTTGAAATGTAAAAGTTTGTTAAATTTTTATATGTGTAATGTAAATATTTGTGTATAAGTATTTATAATTATTTGTAAATTTTGTAAATATTTGTATATAAGTATTTGTAATTATTTGTAAATTTTGTAAATATTTCTCACCTAATTTTGCAATCTGTATTGTTATTTTATTGTCATATGCTACTTAGTTTTTGTATTTTATATTGTATAATTTGTTTAGTCTCGCCTCCTGACCAAGGGTTGCACTGCCCGGGAAGTACAGTCCTTAGGAAGGAGTCAGTATTACGAATTTTTAAATAATTCTTGTTTATTGTTATGTTCATTCATATATATTCATTCATTCATTCAAAAAAGGCTTAATCAGATGATAAAGTGATTTGTTCCAGCATTTCTAGTTTGTTTTCACATTGAAATGTGTTAGAAACACGTTAAAAAGCCGCGTTAACGCCAGTAGTGGATTTGGTGCCAAAATTGGCACTGTCTTGCTCCTGGGCCAGTTTTTTGGCGACATTGGCTCGAAAATTTTTATTTTTTTGATGTATCAGATATGGAAGCTCTAACTTGAATATTTTACAAGTTACCAGAACATTCTGGGTTTCACAGAGGTGTGTAAAAGGAAGCCCATTACGACCAAGTTGCCTGTCTCTCGCCAACCGCCTTACGATAAAGTGCTTTACTGACTAGTTTTTTTTTATTACAGTCTTACTGTGTGTTAATGCTCTGATACAGTTTGTACTGTGAGCTTACTGTTGTCCGCTTTTATTCGCTAATTCTGTTGTCCGCTGAGATGTGTTTACCGGTGAAATTGAAATTGATACCTGGTTTATAGACCTGTAATCTTCTCGAATTTTCTCTAAATAAACTTCTGAGCTTCTGCAAGTTTCGCTTTTCATTCTGAGACAACTTACGAACACCAAGTATGCAAACTAGTATTTAAACAACAACAGAAAAAAACTTTTATTGGGAAATATATTATATGATTGAAATTTTAAAACATGATTCAGAATAAAAATCAACAGATACATTCAACTAATATCAAAACTAAATTAGTGAAAAAATTTTGTATAAAGTATTATTTTGTTATCAGTGTTGTATTTAATTTCTTACATTTAATTATCCTGAAATAAAATTTTAAACTACGCTTCAAAGAATTTTTTTTTTCTTTTTTTAAGCTTTACATACATTTTTTTTTTTCCCTACCTCATCCTAATCAATTTCACTTTTAATGGATAAATAAGCTAATTACCTTACCAAAATATTTGCATAAGAAAGAAAAAGGTCTTTTTTTTTCTTACCTGATTAAAGAAAGGTATTTAAATCTTTCATTTTTTTTTTTTTTTTTTTTTTAATGAATGTGGGTCTATTTTATATTTTTATTTTAAATATTTTTAGTTAATGAAGAATATATATGCATGAAGTAGACATTTAGTGCATTTTATACACTAACATTTGAAAATTTTAAGTTCTTTCAGTTATAGTATTTATTCACGAATTCATAATATATTTCACAGAATTATATGTCACTTGTTTCATTGAAGGACTAGGATTTTTAATTATAATAATAATAATAATAATAATAATAATAATAGCTTGATATTAGAACACTTTGCACGGGATAATGCGCTGTGCTAAATGGAGGTATTAAAAAGTACGTATACAACTTGTTACGAGGAAAGTCGTAAACTCAAGTTATTTTCTTACAAAATCAAGTTATTGTAAAATCAAGTTATTGTACGAAACGAGTAAGACAAATTTAAAGACCGAAATATTCAATATCGTAATATTTTAATATCATAATTTCTGACTTTTTCTAGAAATAGTCCCGACATTGTCTAAAAAAATTACGTATTTTTTCAACAAAGTTTTCCCAAAGACTGATGCACTTTTTACATCTTTTTTCTAACAATAATAGATCATTAAAATAAGATAGATTTGTTTCGTCCTGAAGCCAGCTTTCAGCAGCATCGTGTCTTCGAAATGTTTCCACTTCAAGTTACAATAATATTAAGACGTCCACTTCAGAATCCCATCTTTGACCACAAAACGGATGCCATGAATTATTTGGACGATTTCTTGGTGTAGAAATTTTTCGGTCGCGGGAAAACTCTGTGTTACCATTCTTTTGATTGTTTCTTTGTTTGAGGATCATGAACTTTGGATTTTTCAAGTCGTTCTTTCTTCTTGTGAATGTTCCATTTCTGCATAAATTAAAAATCGTTAAAAAAAAAAAAAAAAAAAAAAAAACGGAATGATATTTAGTTACATATCAAAACGTTTAGCTTTCAATTTCCACGAAATTTATTTTTCTATTTCAGTTCAAAGAGATAAAACTCAAACACATTTTACGTAGAAACAAATCAGTATTTTTTAATAAATAGTGTATTAAGTGATGTTTAGATTTTCCTTCTGTAACGAATTTTTGCTCTTGAGGGCACATTCGATCTTTTTGACAGTTACAAACCTACGATTTAAAGCAGATGTCGAACTATTAAGAGCGTACTTGCCAGAGCAGGGAATTGAATCCAGAAGCTGAAGGCCAAGACACTATAATTTCTGTTGTAAGGTGGGGAAAACACATGTAACAATTATCAATGCCCATAAAAAAAAAATATATATATATATACAGTTTGTTTAAAAAATAAATTACCATAATGGCACGTAATAGTAAGGTTTTTTGCTTCTTAAAAAAAAAAAAAAAAAAAAAAAAATCTTCTATTCTGTAAAAAATGGTCGAAAACATTATTCTACGGTACAACTAGCAAGCTAAAGTAAAATGACTATTCTTCTAAAAATATCTAGTAAAACCTTTTCTAAAATAGATATAATTTAATAAAGACTTTAAATGACTTTTTTTTTCTTTTTTTTTTATTATTATTTTCTTTTTTTAATGAACGTTTGTCATACATTTTTATTTATTTATTTATTTATTTATTTATTTTGCTAAAATAAAAAGTATTTTTGTAGATGATTATTTATTATGAACTGATTATATATATATATATGACTCAAATGAAAAAAAAAAAAAAAGAACAAATTATTTTAATTTTATAGGTACTTTTTTTTCTACAGCTATATATATTATCACATCGCTAAAATTAAGAATTTTTAAAAATTATAATACGATTACAATTGTATTTTATAATTTCTTACGAGACGTTGCTCGTCTTTTGATTTATTTTGTTTTCTATTTTAAGAAAAATATACAGTCATAAATTTCTCATTAGAAAAAATAAGGATTTGACTTTAAATGGATCTGCATTTATCTCTAAAGATTGTAATATATTTCAAGCACTTCAGCAAAATGTCCGCGGCACAAGGGACCACGGGGTAAAATGGAACTCCCCTTATTATTAATTTTATTTATTTCTATTTATTCTTCATATTCTGGCACACAGATGACAGCACTGCCGTGATGAAACTTATCTAGAAATTTCATGCCTAACTGAAAATTAACCATTTTATTTTGGAAAGTTAATTTATGATAGCCAAAGGTAAATACTTTAGCTAAACATTTATTTATTTATTTATTCATTTATTTTTAAGTACTATAAAGAGCTAAGGTATAAGGATTCTAAATTAACTCAACTGGAAAATAATAATAAATTAACAATTAGATTTAGCCAAAACTATTCAGATATTTCCGAAGTATGAAGAAGAAATGCTGTAAAATTGTATAATATATGTTTTTACAATTAAGCATATTTCACTCCCTTTGTGAAAATTTCCCATTTAAAAATAGTCTGATCTTTCGAATTACGTTCCTTGGCAATAGCTTCCTCGCGCAGAACGGCAACTAAATAAATAATGGTACATTAACAATTTTAATTGTTACACCAGTAAAAAAGATTATTGAAGAAGAAGTAAAAAATCGCATTATTGTATGGAGGATCAGGAACCAGCGTGTTAGGATTATTTATTATATATCTATTAGAAAACTCGGGTTAATGGGGCTTATGATTTTAAGTGGTTAAGTAATAATTTAGATAAATTTTCATATTTTTCTGATTTCAGTTTTCAGTTTCTGCATTGCATGCATTCATATTTATTTACACACCTTGTGAAGGCGTACCTTCCCATATATGAGTTTTAATTACAGTTTTAAATAAATGTAATAATTAATTACTACATTTTCAATAAATTAAATGTCTAATAAAATATCTAACGAAATTCTAAATTATCTTTTATATTAAATCGCATTTTGTCTCTCTATAAATAAATATCTTAATTCTAATAATATTTTATCTGTTAATCTATTATATAAATCTGCTGAGAACAAGAACATATTCTTTAAAATTAATAATTTATTTTTGCTAGTCATCTTTTTAAATGACATCTCTCAGAATTCTAATCTCTCCTAAATCATTTATTAAATCAAAATATAAAAAATATTATTTTCATCTATTAACCGTTGTGTATACATAATTATATTTCATTCCTTTAAATTGCGTAAGTTTATTTATTAGAAATTAAATTAAGCAATAAATTACCGTTGTAATATCATTAAGGGTTAATTTATATTTCTAAGTAACAGGATGTGGTAATAAATCGTATCCTTTCCGTCTACGTTAGGCAGACGACTTTTTGGCGTGAAATTTGGCATAGGTGTTTGGCGTTAATTCTTTAACGGACTGTCTAAATTCAAAATATTTATATTAATTTATTCGAGAGACAATGGATTCTGTTTGGTTGTAAAATTGGCGCTATTTTAGAAATCTTGGCGTGATTCAGCAGTTGAATCTTGATTGCTGGATTGAGAACTTCAGATTAGGCTCCCAAACTATTGCTTGAATATCACGTCATCGCAAAGCCCTCACTCTTTCATCTAACCCTCTGAATGTCTTTAAGAGTGTTTTAAATTGTTGTTCAAGATACTATTAATTAATTAATTCTTTCCCATGCTCAGATGATTAAATAAAGTTTGATTACTGCAAATTATTGGTTTCCTTCTTCACGGCCTGCATTTACTGTTCCTGGAGTTTTGCGGACTTTGTCTAAATAGTTTATGTTAATTTTTCCTGTATACACCTCCTCTTTTAAATGAGTGTGTATTGGGTTATAACAGTGATTTTCAACTGGTATGTCTTAAGAGGTTTTCAGTGTGAAAATTAAGGTATCATTGATTTTCAATGTTTGAGAAATATTGAGTATCATTTATGATGTATAATGACAGAATGTGCAAAATTACAAATTTCAGGACGCATATTGACGTACCTTTCCCCACGTAAGCATACATTTTCAATAAATTCGTATATTACTTTGTCGTTTCTGAAAAAGAAAAAAAAAATCAAAGTTCTGTCCATGAAGCTGAAAATGGATCTCCTACAGGGTTTTGCCGTGTCTACTCCTGGCGTGTTGGTGTTGTATGCTCTTTGTAAAATTGATTATTTCGAGTAAAAAAGTAATTCAATAAACATTTTGTGCAACATATTCATGTACAAAAAGAGTAACTTAAGGTAATGAATATTAGTTATATTCACAGCTTTTAAAATTAAGAACCTGATTAAAAAACAGCCAAAAATGTTTTTAATGTTTCCACTCTTCGTGATGTTGCCCTAAGCATATGCCGCATAGAAAAAAATGATAAAAAGAGTGATCGGTTAATATTAAGAAGAAAAAAAAAAACAACTATGGATATTAACGTATGGAAAGTAAATTTAAAAACCTTTCAAATTCTTATTTGACAAGGATATTTGTCACGTTTTATTTACCTTTGTTTTTACGTTTACACGAACACATTTTCCTCACTTCATTTTATGTTTCATTTATCTCATTTCACATTGAATTTCCTGTTTAAAGATATGAAAAAGGTACGTAGGCTTACTTTTCTTCAAAATTCAGACTTAAATATTTAAAGAGACTACAATATAATATATATATATATATATATATATATATATATAATTTTTAAGTTGGTACTTACAATACATATTATTAATAAGAGATTGAAATTATTTTGAATTCCTTTAAATTAATCCACTGTAAATTTAAATGTTTAAAATTTTTTTTAATAGGTATTTATTCAATTTTTACTTTATACTACCCATAGGGTATAGAAGGTATTGTTTTAGAGTCAATTTTTCGAAAGTAAATTTTTGTTATATTTCATGTTCTGAGGTCCCCTGAATACAAAAATCCTGTTTTTAGCGAATGGTCTGTGTATGTCTGTATGTGTGTCTGTCTGACTGTGTGTCTGTTATCAGCATATCTCAAGAACAAATAATACCAGAAATTCCAAACTCGGTATTCTAAATGTGTATCATATAGGGATGCTACACTAAGCTTTTTGTTGAGATGAAGCAAATCGTTCGTGTACAGGGACACTCAAAAATATTCAAATACATTACGTGTACAGGGGAAATTACCGGTAAGTAGAGTTTAAAATCTATAGACTGCACTAAACTAAATGAAACGAACATATATTTTTTGTAATAGAGACAGTCAACTGGGAAATAAATTGCGTATGTCGGAGTCTCGCCTTCACCCCTGCGGGGGAAAGCCCCCTCGAAGGGAGTACATTTTCATGATGGGTATCTTTCAAAATAGCTCGCCAATACCTTTAAAACGAATGGTTGAACCATCGATCTGCGATAATTTAAAATAAATTTATCGATTTTTTTTTTTTTTTTTCATTTTTAACATTTTTTTTTTTTTTTCAAATATTGAGAATAAATTCAACTTTTTTTGGATATTTAGTGTTATACTACTTCTCTAATATGGAAATCGTCTGCATTATCATGGAAGATATATTTTAATTGATAATTTTAATAAATTATTTTTACTGAGAGAATTTGTATAGGAAAATACAGACGAAAGAGATGTGGTGGCCAGAACACAGTATTTATTTGTTGTTAGTGGATGTGCATTACTAATAACATTTTACCATTTCCAGGAAAGCTGTTCGAGAATTGAAATAAATACCTCATAGAGATACGGTAAGTAATGTATGTTTTAAGCTAAATATTCATCGCTTGTTTATATATATATATATATATATATACATTTACATGTTTTGAGGCTTCCTGATTACCGTAGTCACGTTTTTTAACGGTTGATCTTTGTCTCTGTCTCTTAGAGTAACTTAAAAAAATTTAGGAGGTCCAAATGTTGTATTTGATGTTAATATAAGTTTGTTACTGGAAAAGTTTGATCAAGATTGATAAGTTTCAATGAATGTTGCGTGTGAAAATTGTATATAATTTTAAGTTAACTTCTAATTTTAATAACAGAATTAAATTCTATATAAATGTAGGTGCATTAATGAAACGGTGCTTCAGGGGGCGGTAACCCCGTCTCACCCAGAACTAATTATCACATAAAACTCTTCCGAATCCTAATTTGAATTGTTTAACATAGGTTTACATAACAGTATGTCAAGATACGGGACAATCAGATACTGACAATCGGACTTCCATCGGAAAAATAACCATCTAGTCTCTTCATTCTGACTCCATGTTACATAATCCGTAATGATCGACAGCGGCTTCATTTATCCTGAATTTACTTCCTCCAACGCAAGCCGCAACTACAGTAAATCCAGTCCATGAATGGTTCTTCAACAGAATTCCCCAGGTCAGAGTGCAAATACAAGTACTTGGAAGAAGTATAAATACTTCAGGCAGACTGTGATGAGTGGCTTGCTTCCTGGCTGAATTCCTTCGATTCTTTGGTTTTTCCTAGCCTACAGATAGAGATTATCCTCAGGCAGATGTTCTTTTTCAGTTTGTTTTCAGAAGGAAAGAGATAGCACTGAGCTGGTGCAAAAGTTGTCACATATTTTGTAAAAATGCCATAATGGCTGAACTTTTTTTCTTTTTCTCTGTTTTTATTTAAACAAAATTTTCCGTTAAGTTTTAATAAACTAAATTTCATTATAATTTTGATTCAGTTTTATTTCCCTTACCACATGTGTGTAAATTATCTTGTTTAAAGGTCCAACTTAATTTAAATTTCTGAAAGGATTTCAAGTTTATGAATAAGGTTAATTATTCAAATTCTGATTTAAATATTTTTCTTTTTCAAACCTCTTTTAGGTTTAAATTAGCATAGCTAAAAACAGTGACTACGCTCCATTGTTACTAGATCTCTGCTAATTAATATATTTTATCGGATTATAAGATTAATCTTAACCCATAATCCAACACAGTACTCGTTAACTCACCTCGTAATCTCCAATCTCTATTTATAGTATTAAATATCAGGGTAAGAGAAATTCCTGTGAGTGACACACCAGATTATTTAGTTTGTTAGACGGAATAAAATTAACTCACTCTAAGCATTTAAAAATATATTTCATTTTTCTAATAATAAATTCCAGAACATAATAAATATCATGAAAAACGGCAGTTTTTCTAGTGACGCAAGCGCAAAAACAAACGAACGCCACGACACTCAGCGGAAACGGAAAAACGAACGAAAACTGCGACACTTATATATACAGGAATTTTAAGATCAAAGTAACCGCTGAAAGCCGACACTTAATATCTCCGGAAATATGGGAGGTTATGTTCTGATATTTTCAAAATAGACTTTCACCTTCTGTCTGATCCTACCCTGAAATCCCTACATTTCTGCGTGCAATATATTTCGAGATATGAATTGGCTCATTTAAGTTGTAAATGGACGGCGTATGTAAGGAACAAATTTTTCTCGAATATGGCTCGAGCGAATTTAGTTTAATTGATATATGATATTAATCGCTTTTATCTGATGTGCCTGACATCTCCCTTTTCCCTAGGAAAACTCTTGTTTTTTTTTATAACTCAGTTTAAAAATCGAACTATTTTTTACTCCGAAAATACCGTGATGCGGCAGTTTCGCGGACGAATTTCTTCTCTTCCATCTGAAATACTGAATATCAAATAATCGTTTTGGCTCCATCTATCGGGGAGCGTCAAAAATAAACACAAAAAGTAAAATAAAAAATATTTTTCTTTTTTTAATATATATATTAAATGAGTTATTTATTTAGGTACTTGTATTTTATATGACATTTGTTTATCAAAAATATTCTTTGTATTTACATTGTTTTCATGCTGATACGTTGTTAACTTTCAAAATTGGTTCTATTTTAAAAGGATTGCAACAACAAAAAATTTTTCCTTTATTTTCATAAAAATGACAAATAATATGATAATCATATGCAAATATTTGTAATTTTTTCAAAATTAGGTGATAAATCACTTAAACTACGGATTGAAAAAATTCTTAAAACAGAATTTGAAAATAATTAATTTGCTCATTAAGTTTCTAGTATATATATTATATATAAATTACAAAATGTTAAGCTATAATAAAATTTTGAATAGATTAAGATTTTTTTTTAATTAAATTCATAACAAACTATACTACTTAAATATTTACCAGTATAAAATTTTCACTTTTTAAAGATTTTTCTATTATTATTTATTTTTCTCTTTTAAATCAAATCTATACCTAAAACATTATAATAAGAAATAAATATAAATAAGAAATTTTTGTCATTTTTAAAATGTACTATATTATGCCTTTGTAATGTTGCATGTGTCCATCTTTTTTATCACTTTTTATAAAATTTTGAAATTTTATTTAGTTTGTTATTTTGTTCGAGTGTGACCTATAAAACAACACTTTTAATACAGTGTTATTACCATGCTCCTTTAATTTTGCGTTTTGATCATTAACCCCTAAAAAGTAATGATATCAATACAAAAAACCCTTAACGGGTTAAAAGTTTGTGACGCAGCATTGTACTTTATGGCTATAAGAATTAGAAATACGGGTCTTAAAAATAATGATATCAAATTTTCAGTGACGCTTTGATATTAATTAAATTATACATAGATTTTCTTATTTGAATTTGCTTTTTCCTTTTATTTATATTTACAGTGTAAACGTTATTTTCAACATAAAATAATATATAGCATTTACTCATTGATACCTTTCCATTCACATCTCTTATACTATGAAAGCATGTGTTTTAAAAGAAATTATATGAAATTCCAGTAACGCAGTGGTGTTACATTAAGTGATTTGTTTTTAAATTTCTCTGCAATTATTTTGTTTTGCATATTAAAGTATATGTGCACATTGAAATATTGCTTTTAATTTTCAAATACGCTGTCAAATATATCACTTTCATTAAGCTTATATTATGTACTGAAATATATTTATTTCAATGAATTATTCTATCTTTTGCGTCACGCCATCCAAAACTGTAAGTAAAATATATGAAAATGTTCACTTTGTGTCATTTCATCCAAATAAATTGAAAATGCATGCAAATAGATATCGTGATGCAAAGAAAAAAACTGTGAAATTTTTTTCAGTTCAAAAAATTTTTACACTCAGCACAAAAAAAAAAAAAAAAAAAAAAAAAAAAAAAAGAGAAGAAAAAAGAAAAGATAAAGAAGAGAAGTAAGTCCTATTTGTTTATTTATTTATTAATATTTGAAAGCAATTACATAGGGTCCTCCGTGACCGAGTAGTTATGTCACCACACTGCTAATCACCTTCGAGCGTAGGAGAGCGGGTTCGATTCCGCTGAATGATTTAAACATGAACATAAAATCCTATGAAAAGAGCGAAAAACTGAGGGTCTGCTATTTCGATGGCACGGGGAGAACAGCCCGGAAGGGAAGTCATATGTTTGCATTATCTTATTTTCGCCAAAATGAATGCCAACTTCAGTTCTTTGTTTTAGATAACAATAATTGCAGAGAAATTTAAAAACAAATCACTTAATGTAACACCACTGCGTTACTGGAATTTCATATAATTTCTTTTAAAACACATGCTTTCATAGTATAAGAGATGTGAATGGAAAGGTATCAATGAGTAAATGCTATATATTATTTTATGTTGAAAATAACGTTTACACTGTAAATATAAATAAAAGGAAAAAGCAAATTCAAATAAGAAAATCTATGTATAATTTAATTAATATCAAAGCGTCACTGAAAATTTGATATCATTATTTTTAAGACCCGTATTTCTAATTCTTATAGCCATAAAGTACAATGCTGCGTCACAAACTTTTAACCCGTTAAGGGTTTTTTGTATTGATATATATATACTATTTAATCACATTTCTTGCGACCATGGAAGCCTTTGCGCAAGAGCGGATTGAACGAGTCCAGTGTTAAAATAAGGGTGACTGAGAGAAAACAAGCGATAAGGGAACACCAAATAACTGGATGTTTGCCAAATAACTGTCTCTCGGCCAATTTTGCATCCCTCTAAACTTTTGGACTCGGCCTCACTGCTAGTCGTAGGAAACGTGGTCGCACTATATATATATATATATATATATATATACATTTCTTGAATCTCTCAGTAAAATTGACTAATTAAATATTGTAGAAACTAAAAATGATTAAATGATTAGATAAAAAAGTTGAACAACATTTCAAAATTTATTCTATAAATATTTGATTGTTAATGCATTTAAAGTTGGTTGGCTGTGGTTGTTTGGTTCGTTACGTTTTAACGTCGCAATAGTACTGCACGATGGGAAATAATGGATTTAAAGAAAATTAAATGTATGTAAGATGTGATTTATTACAAATCTGTGTAACTCAGATGTCCTGAAAATTATTTGACAATTTTATGAAAGTGTCTGTCATTTTATGACAACCTTTTTGTGGTAGATCTAGATCAAGAAATACTCCGCATTGGTTTACAAGCATTTACATTATTATCCTATTCTTGCCGATATATATATGCATTATTTTGAGGAAAAATTATTAAAGATGTTAAATTTAAAATGCTGGCTACGTTACGTAGATGACACTTGCATTCTTGTTGAAAATCCGTTTGATGTTTCTGTCATTCTTAATATTGCTAATGCTACTGATCCCCATATTCATATTACCTTCGAGTTAGAAAATCGTAATCAACTTCCCTTTCTTGATGTTTTAGTTACTAGGTGCGATTCCTCTTTTAAAACCTCAGTGTACAGGAAACCTTTCTCTGTTTCTAACCCTCTCCATGCTCTCTAATCATCCGGCTAAACAGAAAATTGGCACATTTTACACTTACGTGTATCGTGCCCTTAAAATTTGTTCTGATACTTCTTCTCTTAAAGAAGAACTCAATTATTTAAAGTTTGTTGCTATTAAAAGAGGTTTTAGACCCTCTATAACTGATAAAGCTCTCAAAAAGTTCAGTAGGCCAACTTATAATTCTACTCATTCCGTTGATGAAAAAATGAAACCTGATAATCTTATTGTCTTGCCTTTTTATCCCCCCTTATGTTTTTAATTAGCCAAAGTTTTGAAGCGTTTCAATTTTCACTCCCAGGATTGCGTGACATGAAGAGAAACACAACGGGACATAGACTGTCGTCGACGTTCCAATGTACTGTAAAGATGCCACGGAGGACAACCAAAGTGGTCCTGTTATGAAATGAATTGACATTCCAGAAAATCACTCCTGGTTGTCGGGCCATATAGCTGGCGACAGTCGGGTTGGAATCCCCCGATGTTTTCGGGGCGTCTCTAGACGCGTCTTCGCTGGGCATCGGGGCTCAAATCAGAGTAGTACTCATCACTGAAGACAATTCTACTCCATTCAATGATATTCCAGTTCGAACGATCCTGATGTCGCTGCAAACGTGATTGACGGTATACAAAGTTTAATATTAGTCTGCACAAGGGGCTCCGTGAGCTCAATCCCATTTCTTTGAACCACCTACTAATGGTCTTTGAAGTCACTGACCTACCAGTTGCACGTAGGATCGATGAAAATGATGAACTGGGGATTTGAGTAACGTTCTGACGATTGATCGGTTCTGTCGTTCTGTCCTCTCTCTAGGCCGATCGCTTCCTCTCTGACGCTGTGTTTGGCCATTGTTCACCCATTCCTGTCAATATCATCTAGTAGCGGCATCACTTTTATCCAATTGTCAAATAATTCACATATTAAATCAACTGGCTTCTTTAAGCCCAACTACACACCTTTCTCAAATGCTGTCACCTGCATATATTGTTCGCGCACCTGTATGCAAGGTATAATTACAGTCTATCTGAGTAGACGGAATAAAATTCTCGAAGAATTTAAGACATGGAATCAAAATTTCTCCTTTATAATATTCTGCCAATTACGTAATTATGATGCGCTACAGCGTCACATGCTCATTTGATGACAGTCAAACTTTAAAATTTTGCATTTTCCATCGAAACCTGTATGCATGTAAATTTGTGTCCAGTTTGCATTACTCCTTCTAAGTGCATCGCTTTTTTTTTTTTTTTTTTTTGTTATAGAGTGTAATTACAAACAATGAAATATAGTATAATACTATAGTTGAGTTTATTTGTGACTAGGGATTTTTTTTTTCAGCCCAAAACACGTTTCACACAATCATTCATTATACGCAGAAATGTTTTGGCACTTATTATATTGGGTAGTCATACAGTACTACTGAAGTTTAGATAAACTTTTAAGTTTTGCAATTATCGTTCATTATCCTACACTATTTACTTTTCGATCGAGGAGGTTGAAAACAATGCAACTTTAAAATATGTACATGACGTAAACCGTTGCAACTTCTGATATGGGACAATAATATGTATAAATATAATATATATATATATATATATATATATATATATATATATATACAGTAAAAAGGTAATTCTTTAATGATATTAATTGCGTGTCCTTGAATAAATCAATATTGTATAATTAGAGCAATTTATACAATATTAATGATTAAATACGTTACTAAATTATTTTCTGTAAAGAAAAATTTTAATTTATTATTAAACCTTTCTCAAAGTAAAAAAAAAAACAATACATCCAGAATCTTTTATGGTAACCATTTTATTAATTTAGTTTATCTTGCCTTCAAATATTTCGTGTTAAATATACTACTAAAATTATAGAAATCAATTACTGTTCCGCAATAGATGCAATATTAAATAGCAGAGTTTATACATGGCCATGAAGTTAATAACAGTACATAAAAGTTTTTTTCATAGGCTTATAATGTTATTTTATCATATTAAAATGTTATTTTATCATATAATATAGCCTTATCATGTGTATAGTTTTTATTCATTTCTCATTTCATTCTTCCTGAATATTGACTTCATCTTGCAATAGGGGGGATTACAGAATAATGAGAACTTGAATGTGAGGATTAACGTCTTGATTCTAGTAGAGGGAAATCTTTTTCAATCGTATTTGAATTAAAAAAAAAAAATAATAATAATAATAAAAAAAAACTGAGAAAATTGTTTAATTATTTAATTGTTTTAATTGTTTAATCGTATATATTTTTTTTTATTGACATATATTTATATCTTTTATATTGTGTTTGTGGTATATTTTACGGCAAACCGTAGGTCGTATCGCAAAGCAATTGTATTCTGGTTTACGGTCATTCGTGGTCACATTTTACGGTAAAAGAATTATAACATACACCGTTATTTTTTACAGTGTTTAATTATAAACCACTTTCAACCTAATTCCTGTCATTTAAATGAGATAAAATGTTGCATGCACATATACAACTCCTATGACAAAACATGCCCACATGTTAACAAATTGATAGGGCTGGTTTTCCTAGGCGCCCAACTGAAGTTAAAAAAATCTTATTGCAGTTTTCATTTAAAAGCTTGCTTTTAAAAGGTTTTATTTTATTTTATTTTATTTTTATTTTATTTATTTATATTTATTTATTTTATATGTGGCAATAATATATATATATATAAGAAATTTTTTAAATATATGAAGTAAAAATAAAAATTTTGAAGATTAGAAAAACCAACAGGAGATTTACAAACCAATGCGCAAAATTGCTGCAAAAGAAAATGTAAAACTTTAATATAGGAATAATTTATCAAATGAATTGAAATAAAACTCCAAAACACACAGAAATCTTTATCAGGGAGGCCCTTCCGTGTAGGAGTTAAAGAGAAGTTACTGAAAGTCATTTTATATCATACACATATTCACTTTTAAAAAATTTCTTATATATATATATATATTTGTTTATTTATTTATATTTATTTATTTCCTGAGAAACATCCAATATACAATTTTATTGAAAATTTATATGTATAATGCACATAAACTACTTGCATCTTCTGGAATCAGATTTCAAAAGATTATGTTATTTTTTTTTCCCTAGAAAATTCAAGCACGCGTTTCTCTCACACAAAGCTTGAATATAATTTTTATTCAGCGATTTTTACTATTTTTAAATTCTTAATATTTTCGGAGAAAGCAAGACATTAAATGACACATAAAATTAAATAAACAGATAAATAATAATCATAATCGTAATAATAAAACATAACAGAAACTAAATCGTATTTTCGTACTTATTTAATTTTTAAATAATGTGATTATATTTAAATAATACTAATAAAACTTTTAATACAGTAAATCAAGTACTTTACTATTATGGGTGATAACTCAAATATTTTAATTAACGAGTAAAATTTTTGTATACGAATACATTGCTTTTCATGTTTTATAATTTATTTTTAAATTTATATCAATAAAAATGAAGGTCGAAGAAATATGTCATTTATATATCTGAATAAAAAATCTCTGAAAGTCCAAAAAGTTATTTATTTATTATGTAGCTACGGTATTTCACATAGGCGAAATCCAATGATATTGCCTACAAAAAATTACAAAATATTCTATCAAACATTTTTCTTTGTGCCTTTGTGAAAGTTTTCTTAAAAAAAAAAAAAAAAAAAAAAAAAAAAAAAACAATGATTTTCTTTGTATATTGAATAAAGTTTTACATATTATTTTATCAACTAAATGCTTAGATAAAGGCATCTTTTCATAAAATGTTAACTAATGTGTCATTCTGTCAGTCTGGTTATTCTGCTTCATCCGTTCCGTTGAGAATACTTTACAAAAGATACCACTTTTATATAAATAAAGAAATAAAGCTATTGTAAACAATACTTTGCCTCTCTTTTTTAATATTTTTTCCTATGTATAGATAAAACGGTGATAAAAATAGAAAATCTTGAAAATATTCTATAATAAATCGTACAGTATACAAGTTAAAAAAAAATATTTCTAGTAAGTCTTTGATATGTTTAAGAAACAGCTTTAAATTTGTGTTATTATTGTGTAACGTAAAGCCTTTCAATATTTTCTAGTACTTGAAATGTTCTGATATTAAAGCTTGTAGACTGGGGGTGTAAGATTAGTTTCTAGTCTAAATGGTCGGTCTAGTCATTTCGTGTTTCCGTCGTATTTTATAAACTAACGTAAACACAGTCTCGGAAGTATCTTTCAGTCTGATTCTTTAAAGTTTCATTCCTTTAAAGTTTCCTTCACTCTGTCAGTCTGATTATTCTGCTTCATCCGTTGAGGATACTTCACAAAAGAAGTTACTTTTACTTAAATATGTCTTTAATATGTTCAAGAAACAGATTAAAATTTATATTATTACTATATGACGTATGTTCAAAGTATCTTTAAAGATTTTCTAGTATTCGAAAAGTTCTGTTCTCAAAGCTTGTAGAAGGGAGGTGTCAGATAAATTCTAGTCGCAATGGTCATTCAAGCCATTTGGCGTTTTCTGTCGTATTTTTTAAACAAGCGTAAATACAGGCTAGGTATCCTTATAAAAACCTCCCTCGTTGAACATTTCATTCGTGCCTAAGTTCCCCATGCAGTTATTCGTATTTGACTTACAACAAATACACAACTAATATATTGTGCATGATTTCATGAATTTTAGAAATTTATAAAACTTTATAAAATATTTATAAAATAGAAATAGATTAGTGTATATTTAGTGATATTATCTTCTTTTAAAATATTTGTTAAGACAGGATTTTAGTTCAGTAAACATAAATGTAAATTTATTCGATCCTCAACAATGCAAATACTCATAATTATTATGTATTATAAATTTCTGAATATATCTGCTATTCCAAAAACTAACATTATTAAATTAACCTATGATAAATTTTAATGACTTCGTGAAGAAATTACGATCTTTAATTAAAACCCGAATAAACTATTACGTCAATCCTTTTTGCGCTGAAGACGGTACGCTTAAGGCTACCGAAACAGCTGTATGCATTTCCAATACTTTTCTTTGGCGTTTCTGACGTGGTAGTTTATTCGGGTTTTAATATTCCAACGCCAAGTTTCCTGTTATTATACGACCTTTAACGTCTGAAAAAGAACACTATTGTACATTTTAGTTCCCCATCATACTTATAGGTATCGGGAACTTAGGTAATCGTGAAAAATTTCGACCTCGATTTTTTGGTTTTTTATACGTTTTCAGGTGTGAGGAATCCGAAAATGACAAATTTTGTATGGTGTCTGTCTGTAGGGTGTCTGTTAGTGTGTCAGTCCGTTAGTATGTCAGCCCGTTAGTGTGCTAGTCCATTAGTGTGTTAGTCCATTAGTTTGTTAGTCTGTTTACACGATATCTCACGAACAAATGATCGCAGAGAGGTCATATCAGTTTTAAAATATTACTTTCGACACTGGTAAGAACCCTATTTATATGCAACATTCGAATTAAAAAACTTCGTTAGTTATTTGAAATTTACAATTTTTTTAACATGGGAGAATAGGACAAAAATTATCTTAAACGTGCACTAAATGGAAACTTTTTACTGTAAAAATGTCAAACCAGTTTCAAAATGTCCGTTTTGATGCCGAAATGAACATCATTAACTATAAATATGCTACTTTGAAAATTTCGCAAGTTATTGGAAATTTACGAATTTCTTAACATGGCAGTATAAATTTCACATAAACGTCAATTTTGAGCGATATTTTCATCGTAAAGATGTCAGACAACTTCTAAAATATTATTTAGGATACTGGCATGAATATCATAGACTATGATTTTTACAGTTTAAAAAAATTCGTAAGTTATTTGGAATTTACGATTTACATAACATGTCAGAATAAGGCAAAATTGAGCATAAACTTCCATTTTGAGGATCATAAAACATTAGACAACTTCGAAATTACATTTATGATATTTGTTTGAACATGATTGAATACAAATATTCTAATAGGAAAATTTCGTAAATTATTCGTAATTTACGATTTTATCAACATAGCGAAATTATAAACTTTTCATATAAATATGAATTTTGAGGATTATTGCATTGGAAAGAGTAGCATGAAAAATAAACAACGGAATCGACCCTGATAAAATAAATTAATAGATTAGAATACCATAAATATATCGAAATGAACGGTGGATAGCCTATTAGCATGTATTTCATTCTGTCACTGTATCAAGCGTTGGTGAAAGTCATTTCTTTTAACATGATTATAATACGTCTCGCACTAGAAATTTATGAGAACCTATATATGATGGGGGACTGAGCAGTATCCACCTATGCCACCTAGTTTAATTATAAAATGCTTTTCAGACCAATATGGAAACATTCTTAAATTTCCGCCGCACCAAAAAATAAAGAAATAACTGATTGCAACACATTTATTTTCTTTTAATTAGTAATAAACTATTAAAATTATCACAAAGGTCAATTGTTTATGAAGATTTTAATCCGTTTATGAATTGTTTAAAAAATTCCAAGTAACAAAATAATAAAAGTACTGAAAGTATAAAAAAGATAAAAATAATATTTTACATCTACACATTTTTAATATTTTTGATTAAAATAAATAAATAAATAAATAAGTAAATAAGTAAATAAATAAATAAATAAAATACTCCAATTTATTTATTTATTGATTTTTATTTTTTTTCAAAAGTATATAAGAATTGTGAAAACTATTAAGTGTCAAATATACTTTTACATAAAGAATTATCCTAGTTTTATTCCATTTTCTCTAATGTTTTCATTTATTACATGCCAATTTAATACAGTTTCAATTCATAGAAAGTTTATATCAATTAAATATTTTATTAGTAATTGAAAAATATACACTATCTCTCAATAAGTAATTGGAAATTCTCGGATATAGAAGAATTTTCGAATATTTAGAGAAGTTCTTCAGAAATCATCTTGAAACTTTTGTAGTCTAAAGAACAAGTTATACTCCATATAAATTTAGCAAAAGTTGTGTCCTTAAGAGGAAAAGTAGACTAGTAAAAAGTTAAAAAAAAAAAAAAAAATCAAAATACTTTGATTCACAATACAAAAAGTGATGCATTAAATGCCTTGTAGTTGCAGCATGTAATTATGAGGATTTTTTTCATTATGTGTATAAATTTTTGTGAGGCTGCCATATACATACAATTTTATATTTTTATTACAATTTTATACATTTAACGTTTTAAGAATATATATATATATATATATATATCGACATTTTTATTTGACATGCTACATTAGACATTGCATACTGCATCCAAAATGAAAAAAAATATATATAGGGGAGATCCGTGTACCTAGGGCCACCATGTACCTAGGGCCACCCCACTTTATTTGAATAATATTTAATTTTAAGTTTTATACTCAATTGGGCGAGTAACAACACCAATTGCTACTTTTACAACTAATTTGGAACTTTCGAGGAGAAAGTTTTGAAAGTTACATTTAGAAAACGAATTTACATGGTCTGAAGTAAAATTTTGCAGCTCATCTCTTTTGCTATTTTACAAAGGCAAGTCAAATATTTTTCTTTCATTTCTAGTGTATAATTTTGCTTGTTATATTGAGTGATAAATTAGATATTTAATTAGTCCTCTTTGCATGTGGATTTTTTAATGGAAGGCATTTTGAATGAAGTTACCAAAACTTGTACCTAGGGCCACATGACTGCCTTGTACCTAGGGCCAGTGTGTTTGGACCTTTTAACACTTTCGCAACCGCATGTTTTTGTCTTTTTGACAGTAAAGTCCGACTGTGGGAGTTTTTCTCATAAATTACAATTTTTCAAAACAAAATTTTCCGTATTCACATTTATATTGCAAATGGATATGCATTATAATCATACTCTCTCTAATCAAATTATTTGCATCCATAGTATACTGATTGTACAAATATGAATATTGTGTATTTTTTTTCGAAACAAATAACATGCAAATTGCAAAAGAAATGTCCACTGGTGGAGTTTCATATTTTCAAATGACGTGTATCAACGTCAGCGGTCGCGAAAGTGTTAAAAAACACAGTACATCCTATAGTAATTGGTTGCTGGCAAACCCTGGTAAGCCAATCACTATATATGACGTTTCTGAAGATGTTGGCAAGTTCTATCCGTCGGCCTTTACTCCTGTAAACATTCTATCAGGCTTTCGTGTATCCGGCATATGGCCAGTGAATCAAAACACATTCACCTAGGATAAATATTTAAGTTCAAGTGTGACTGAAAGACAAGATCCCTCCATAAATTAAAAAAAAAAAAAAAAAAAAAAAAAAAAAAAAGATTTTCCAGGAAGAAAGTGAACCAACAATGATAGAACTGGATGTCTCTGTTTCGTGTCCTGTTGAAATTTCGAAACCTTCAACATCTAACATCTTATCGTGTGCCATGCTTAAACAGGTACGAACCTAAGCAAAACCTCCCACATCAAAGAAAAGATGTGACCAAAAACCAGAGAGATCTAGAAATCCAAGCGACACTCCAGAAAAAAAAAAGAAATTGAAAACAAAAAGTTAGAATATTCCAAATATTCCAAACTATCTGTTAGAATATTCCAAAGAAAAAAAAAAAAAAAAAGGGAAAAGAAGAAGAAGAAGAAGAAGAAAAAGTGAAAAATTTCGTGTTTCAAATTAAGGCAACAACATGATAATTATTATATAATAAATAAATATATTACTTGACATTGTTTCTTTTATAAAATGCATGTTTACATGCTTATTTTCTATTCATTACAAAGTGAAATCTAAATATTAGAGAATGGCCCTAGGTACAATGAGGTCTGGCTCCAGGTACAATGAGGGTGTTGTACCTAGGGCCACGAGTGTAGTTTTTTTAAAAACCTTCTATTTGCCGGAATTTATTATTTTAAGTGTTTATATTAATCCCAATTGGAAGTAATTAGTCCAAAAGATATGTACATATCAGTTTGATAATTTTAAACAGGTCAAGGGCTCTGTTTTGGGGTACACGGGTCTCCCCTATATATATCTTACGAGATATGAGTGTTTTTACTAAATATATATATTTTTTTTTATCTCCGCATGCGCTAGCTTAAAAAAAAGGGATTTGCATAATTTAATAGCCAAATGTATTGAGCAACTTATATGAAAACATCGATCAAATACCGTGAAAATGATAAACGTTATGAAAAATAGAATGAATAGAATTTTAGTTCTTCTTAAAAAAAAAAAAAAAAAAAAAAAAAGGATAGGAGGCTTTATCATTATTTATTTGCAATTAGCGAACACACACTTACCATTGGGCATTGACATAATTAAAATAAAAATGTGAATAAAACCCCTTGTAATTTTGCTTTTATTTTGAGAGAACTGAAATTCTGGTCATTCTTTCTCTCATAACTTTTTGAATTTACACGTTAATTGTTTGGGGTTTTCGCATAAATTGCTCAATACTTTTAGCTATAAAATTATGCAAATGAAATTTCTTTAAAGCTAGCATAGTTAAAAATAATTTGTATAAGTATTCACGCTTCGTAAGATGTAACAAATTTGCATTCTAATTGCAGTATGTTGTTTCGAATATAATATGCCATATTTTCTAAAAATGTCCTTGCACTGGGTCTGTTAACCTACGCGTTATAATATATATATATATATATATATATTAGTTATATCTTTTTGGATATATGTAATAGCATCGCACAAATTTACACAGATGATTATAAAAGTTCTCATAACCACATGCTACAGTCGAAACGCATTTCACCGAGAAAAAATATATGCCGCCTTCATCTAGAATGAATAAGTGGTCATTTTCTAAATCCCTAAACTAGACATATAGATTTTTCAGGTATGCGCATACGGCAAGCCAAAAAACTGAATAGACAAAATGATCGAGAATTTCTAGTCTACACATTTCGAAATGGTGAAACAATATTCTGGATATTCTGAATATTCTGAATCTTTTGTATTGCGAGAAATTCTCGCTTCATTTTCTAGAATTGAGTCATAAAGCAAAATTATAGTTGCTGAAACCCTCCTCTTGTATTCGCATTTATTTGCAGAGAGTTTTAAATAACTTTTCCCTCGATAATACAGGCAAACGCTCTAGAATTCTGATTGAGGTTTCGAGAACTCGCTTTTGAAGGGGACTAGAATTTATAAGGATGACATGCAACTATTTTTTGTAAAGCCATAATTTAGATTCTAGATGTCAGTTTCAGAATTTTTTCCTCAGTGTTAAAGCTCCACTTTTTGCAGGGTGATTAAAAACATTTTAATTTTTGCTTAATTTCTTAATGGTCCCCTTCTCCTTTTCAGGATACAACTTTTGCTGAAATACATATGTATGAGATAACATGATCTTTACACTACCAAAGTTTCAATCTTTACACTACCAAGATGATTCGTAAAGATCTCTTCTAGATTATTGACAAAACATGTATATTCGAAAGTGCCTAAACACTTATCAGTATATAGTGTATATAGTCTAAGTTTTAAAGTATTATATATTAAAATGTTGCTACAACTTCACGAAATATTTTACTAAACTGTATTTTTTTTAGTAATTTAAAAAATTTATTAAAACATACATTTTTGTGTGACTTTCTTTTTTTTTTTGTAAGAAAATAACAAGTGTGTCTTCTCGACAGTCTAATTATTCTTTATTAGCCTATATGATATTAGTCAATCTGATGACTCATCTCTTCATCTCTCTGGAATACTCCACAAAATGAATAATTTTCATTTAAATCGCAGAAAATAGTTATTGTAATTAAATATATATTTTTTAAATGTTTATCCATGATTTACTGAGGTATAATAAAACAATTAAATCATTAATTGCATTCGATATTAAATCTGAAGGCATTTTAAAAACGTAAAACTGTAAGGTTGTTTGCACTGTACTGTTTTTACAATGTACTAAAATAACAATTATTTCAACTTGAGAATAAAATTGTAACTTATCACGTTAATTTAATCCTTAGTGCTTCTTTTTAAGACCTATGTATTAAAAAACGCAAAATATTTGATTTATAAGAATATTACGGTAGAAATAACAAATGGGTGAACGTAAATATCCGTTAACACCCAAATTATACATATTTTAATGAAAAAAATTCTATTTAATTTTTGATAAATATTGCAATCGTCATGTTATAATGGTATGATAAAAGATTAACATTTTATGTACTTGATTTGAATGAGATAATTTTCACATAAATGTTACTTAAAAATGAATTTTATACAAAATCACGGAAAGAAACAGTTAAACACATATATATTAAAAACAATAAAGAACAAATCTTTTGGAATATTAAAGATACAAATTGGTGTTTTAAAAATTCATGTGTTTATTATCTTCTACGAAATTTCAAAGATAATTACATGATTAGCCACTATAAAAATGTTCTCGCATGTAATTAGATATATTAAACAAATGTAGAAAAAAAAAATAATTTACTTGAGCATGGTAATAATTTTGTCATAAAAAATAAATAGGCCAATAACATTTTTAGCATAAACACAGTAAATTACGTAATTATTTACTAAGAAATTATATTCTTAAATTAAAAAAAGACTCTATCTTATGTGTTCCAGCTATTAAGAAACTTATGTAATATTCACCATTTTTATGTTTTTTATTCGATATATATTTCATTAAATACTTTTATTTATAATGAACATATCCAAGGAGATCTGTATAATTTCGTTATCTATATAACTTCTATGCATTATAAATATTAAATAGGTTATAAAAAATAACTTTTGATATGCTCTAAATAATAAATACTAATATTATTGTTATAAAAATTGTCTCTATAAATAATAATGTTAAATATCATGCAAAATAGATTCTTACATTTTTTAGAATCTTTCATCTCATCTCAATATAAATTTTTGCAATGTTAATAAATTCAAGATGTGTTAAGTAAATAATTTAATTAAAATAACCTGGTAATAGTCCCTCTCAACTCGACATAAACTTTTGCAATTATATTAAATTCACGATTTTATTTAAATAACCTGGTAATAAATAAATAAATATATTTATAATAAGATTATATGTAAAAAATAAATAAATAAAATAAAATAAAATAAATAAATAAAATGCATTCTTATTACATTTTAGATAACTGTTTCCCGTTAAAAATATTTCAAATTACTTAAGAAAATTATTCTATTACTGAAAAGTAGAAATAGCATTTTAAAAAGTATTTTCCTAAGTACAAATGAATAGAAAAAAAAAAAAAAAGTATTTCTTGCAAAATGCAATTTTCATAAGTTGTTTTTTGAAAAGTTATAGAAAAATATTGCATGAATATCAAAAATTCGTTTTATGATATTTTATGATTATTCCTTATTTTTGTTGCTGTTGTTGCTGTTCTTTATTCAAAGATACACAATTCAGTCCAGTAACATATTTCGTCATTGAGGTATATTTTCCGCTTTGGTAATTGAAATGAGGTATTGATAGAAATAAAATGTTTATTTAGGTTTTTAAAAATGCTCTTCTATTTAAGTCTTGTGTGAATGTTAAAAAAACTGAATGTTTACAAAAATTTTATTATTTTAATGTAGAAGATTAACGTTTCATTCAAAATAAGGAGTGTTAATTGTGAAACTTTGGTATAAATTCTAAAAATCAATATTGGGTTAATCTTATAACTTTTTGTATTTTTGAAAATATTTTGTTTAATGTTATACAATGTTTTTTACAAATTCGAGGAATTCCGATAGAGACTAGCTGTTATAATGCTTTTGCAGACTATTTTCTTTATATTTATGAGAGAAATGTTAAAAATATTTTGTTTTTCAGATACATTGATGAAGTTATACTAACTAACTGGGAAGATTTCTTGAAATATGCTAGTGGAATATATCTCTCCGATTTCATTTTAAACCGAACAGACACAGACGGCAAAAATACTTTTATGGACTTAATAATAATAATAATAATAATAAATACTGGTTAAAAGTGGTCGGTTTATATTTACGACAAAAGACATGATTTTGGCTGTAAGTTTTCCATTTGACGAATTATTTTTCCAGCGTTAGTGTAAATGTATGAAAAATATTTTGTTTACACAAATTAACAGAAAAAGAAAAATATTTATAATAATAAAATAGGTCTAAATATGACTCTTATAACCTTAAAAACAGTTTATTCTTTAACTGCTACTCTCCATTCTTACTAAGTAAATACTTTAATCTGCATGAACAAAATATAATGTAAGGTTTTTCTTCCACTTGGGCGACAATTCAGAACTGCTAAGTGACCCTATCAGCGTAAGATGCTTTTCTCTTTTTGGTTGGGGAGGGGTTTCAGTCATCATGTTTTATGAATTTAACTTTATATATCTTTTTATTTTTATACATTTATATTTTTTATAGTGATGCATTATTCTATAGTAATGTGCTTTATTTATGGATTTGATTCTTTATATTAATGTTTGTATTACCATATTTTTCGGGGTATAACGCGCAGATTTGTTAAATCAGTTATACACCGGAAATTTAAATTTACAGTAAAAGCTATCTTTTAACAAGCTGTTGTCTCTTACATATATAGCTTTATTTGTTAATTAAATTTTGTAGTGTGTAACTCATTTATGTGACCTGCGCGCTATACGCCGGAAAATACGGTAATTTATTTTAATCATGAATTCGATAGTTGCATGTATTTTTGCTTTTATCTTTGAGAAATTGGGAAATAGGGACGTATTGTTTGGCTTAAAGAAAACGTCCCTTCTTAAGCTTTTCATTTTCCTCTCATTGCATGGGGCGAGGGTTTCCTGACGAAGTTCCTAATGTGTTTTAGGATATATATTGAGATTTTATATAGCTGAATATATATATAAATATATATACATATATATATGCTTTGAGTTCTTTTTGGTATAAGTTATACATTCATTTAATTATAGTGACAAGCGAGTCGGACATAGATCGATAGGATAATTATATTGAGAAAATACATTGCGAGAAAATTAAACTTTATCGCATTGTATGTAAGATGTTTCGAAAAAATAAAAAAATAAAATTGTTCTGTTAATTTTGTGAAACTATTTTAAAGACAAAGCCATTGACCTTTCTTATTCCATTAAACAAAGACATCCACATTACTATAACTTCGAAATATTGAGTTAAAGTCGTTCTTTCAGAAAATGTTAACTAATGTAAAATTCTGTCAGTCAGATTATTTTAGATTAACTAAAGATTCATTACAATTATTTACTTTATCTAATGGGAATATTCAATAAATAAATAAATTATTTTTACTAAAATCAAGAAATGCTGATTTTGTAAATAAAATATTGCTTTTCTCAACAATTTGTAACCATTTGTAGTGCATGTGTAAAGACATTTTTTTTCCTCCATAAAGTAATCATTAAAATCTTTGAAAATAATGAGACATAAACATATGATTGACTGTAATTTATTATTAAAACTCGTCGAGCTGTAGTAATATGCTTATGACAAGTGTAAATTAAAAAGTGAACAAGGGCCAGTGAATTCGTTGCAATATTGAGAGAGAAAGAGAATTTTTTTTGTTATTAACTTTTTGAAGTTTAGGAATAGAAATATCACGAATAATTAAGCAGCGTTTCCGTGAAAATCGCCATCTGTAACAAATAATTAGTTATTTATTCTACTGTTAACTTAATAGCACAATTTGAAATCAAAAAGACGGTTAAAAACATTAGCCCAAAACAGGGCATAAATATGCTTACCAAGAAGCGACCAGGAAAATGTAAATATAGGGCGGGAATAAGTTTTAAGATTGTGCACTGTAATGATATTTTATAAAATATATGAGGCAATATAAAAAAAAAATAATAATAATATATTGAAACTCACACCTGACTTAGTAGTTTTAAAATGAATATATATATTTATATAAATTGATAGATAGACAGATATAGATATATATTATGATTTTAGAAAATGAGATTTTCAGCTTAATTAGATTAAATTGAATCTATAAAAGAACAACAGAATTTAAATTAAACTTATTTGTAATTAATTTTTACATGAAATTCAACTTTCAGTTATTTAAAATATTAAATTACAAATATAGAATAAATAAACTATCTACCAAAAGTATATGAAGAAAAATTCTTTAGGAATTATTTTGAAACTTTCGGAGTATAAAGACCATATAATGCGGAATACGTTTCATCAAAAGCTTTGTCCTGAAGAGGAATCAGTAAAAAATTATACAAAATTCAAAATATTTTCGGTCACCTGAAAAAAAAAAAAAAAAAAAAAAAAAAGAAGGAAGATAGTTTTGTCTACGGCATGTGATTACGAATCTACATCTAATTATCTGTATAAATTTTTATGAGACTATTATATATATTCATGAATATATAACAGTTTCCTTAACAGACTCAAAAAAATGTCATTTTTTAGTTATGACACGTAGGGCATTAGACACAGTACAAAGCCAGTTTTAAGAAACTTGGCATACTATATTAGACAGAGCATACTGCACTCAGAGTGTAAAAATCTCAAATATATTACGAAATATGAACATTTTCACCAAATAATTTTAACTACGCGTGAGCAAGCTTTATAAAAATTCCATTTCCATAATTTAATGGCCAAGGGTAGTGAGTAACTTATATGAAAACCCCAAACAAATATCATGTAAAATCAAAACGTTACGAGAGATAACAGAATTTAAGGTAACGAAAGATGTAACAGGGTTTAATATATATATATATATTTGTATAATTTAATAGCCGAAAGTATTTAATTACGTACATTAAATCCCCGAAGAAATATCGTGTGAATTAAAAATATATATATGAAAGAGAGAATGAACAGAATGAACAGAATTTCAGTTCCTCTCAAAATAAAAGCTAATCTATAAGGGTTTTTACTCATATTTTCATTTTTATGTTATGAACACCCAATAATCTCCTTATATTATTAAAATCTGTACGTGTGTGTGTGTGTGTGTGTGTGTCTGTCTGTGAGAAACGGCTTGACGCAGCAAAAGCTCGGCCGCTAACGGTCGCACGGACTTCGAACAGGTACCGATCGACAGAGAATTTATCGCAGATCTGGGTTATCTAATTTGCTAAACGATGCGACCCTAATTAGCGGAGATATTAATTAAAACGTTGACCATTGTCTACCGAAAAATGACCCAGAATTCATGATTAAATGCTTAAAAAGCGACATTTTTACGGAAAAAGTGGAAAATAAATTAGAAATATCAGTCGTATCGTTACAAACAAGATACCATTGGAAAGGGCTTTTTTTTCTCAATCCGATGGTTTAAACGGCTTATCGATCGGACAATTAGATTTTTTAAAATTAACTAAACTATAAAAAAATATTGGCAACGAATCACCAGAATGTTATCTTTGCAGACATTAAGTCTACAGCAGTCTTGAACGGAAACACATCTGGTATTTAATGGAGTCACGCATTTCGTAGTGCGATTAAAAATTACAATTTTCTATTTTCTTCAATTTTTCAAATTTTACACATTTTATTTAGTATATATTATTTACACCACAAAACAAACTTGCATTTCAAATTTCATCGATTTTCGTCAATAAACAAAACATTTACATTTTCATTGCAAATTAAATTTTATCTTTACACGCCGGACATTTTTGCAATATTCTAATACGCGTATTTCAATTTCTAATTACGACTGATTTATTTTTTATACATCATAGGAAAGATATTTTAAAGTTCTTTTACATAATTCAAAGTTTTCAACAGATTTACACGTTTTGAGGTCTCCTGAATCAGTGTTCTTTCATGGCGCTGTAATATTTTCAAATTTCAATATTTCAATTTCTAATTATGATTAAATTATTTTTAATACATCATTCGAAAGATATTTTAAAGTTCTTTTAAATTATCGAAAGTTTTCACCAGAATTACACGTTTTGAGGTGTCCTGAATCAGTTTTCTTTTATGGCGTTGTAATATTTTCAATTTTCAATATTACAATTTCTAATTATGATTAAATTATCTTTAATACTTAATTCGAAAGATATTTTAAAGTTCTTTTATATTATCGAAAGTTTTCACCAGATTTACACGTTTTGAGGTGTCTCGAATGAGTTTTCTTCTGTATCTCAGATACTAATTATAATAATTTCATAAGTAATACATCATTAGAAAGCTTTTTTGATTTGGAATCGAACAGTGGAATACAGAAATTTCTACCGCCAGATGCCGCTGTAATTTTTTCAAATTTCAATATTTCAATTTCTAATTATAATTAAATTATTTTTAATGCATCACTCGAAAGATATTTTAAAGTTCTTTTAAATTATCGAAAGTTTTCACGAGATTTACACGTTTTGAGGTCTCCTGAATCAGTTTTCTCTTATAGTGCTGTATTATTTTCAAATTTCAATATTTCAATTTCTAATTATGATTAAATTTTTTTTAATACATCATTCGAAAGATATTTTAAAGTTCTTTTATATTATGGAAAGTTTTCACCAGATTTACACGTTTTGAGGTGTCCTGAATTACTTTTCTTTGTATCTCAGCTACTAATTAAAATAATTTCATAAGTAATACATCATTAGAAAGCGTTTTTGAATTGGAATGGAACAGTGGAATACAGAAATTTCTACCGACAGATGGCGCTGTAATATTTTCAAATTTCAATATTTCAATTTCTAATTATGATTAAATTATTTTTAATACATCATTCGAAAGATATTTTAAAGTTCTTTTAAATTATCGAAAGTTTTCACCAGATTTACACGTTTTGAGGTGTCCTGATTACGTTTTCCTTTGCATCTCAGCTAATTGAGTTCGACCGTTCAAAATTGGTATACGTAGGTTAATTAGGAGGGGCTGAAAGGGTGAGGAAGAGATAGGCGTGCACCGCGCGCGTATCCCCTAACTTGTACGCGCAGCGCGCACGGGACTGTGCGGCCGAAGGCAGTGGGGACCAGGTCCAACTTTTTAACCGATAAGAAATGATTTTTTTCATTTTCTTTTCTTAAGAATAAAAATTTGATTTGAGAAGGAGTATATGCGCGCAGCGCGCGTATACCTTCACACGTGCGCCCGCAGCGCGCATGGGTTTGCGCTGCCGAAGGCAGTGGGGACCCGGTGTGAGTTTTTAACCTATCAGAAATGATTTTTTTTTAGGGGGCACGAAGGGTCAGGGAAGGAATACGCGAGCGCAGCGCGTGTATCCGTGAACTTGTGTGTGCGCAGCGCGCACGTGACTGCGCTGCCGAAGGCAGTGGGGACCCGGTCCGACTTTGTACCCGATGAGAAATGATTTTTTAAATTTTCTTTTCTTAAGAATAAAAATATGACTGCAGGAGGAGTATGTGCGCGCAGCGCACGTATACCTTCACACACGCGCGCGCATGGGTCTGCGCTGCCGAAGGCAGTGGGGACCCGGTGCGAGTTTTTACCCGATCAGAAATGATTTTTTTAGGGGACACGAAAGGTCAGGGAAGGTATACGCGCGCGCAGCGCGTATATCCCTTAAGTTGTGCGCGCGCAGCGCGCACGGGACTGCGCTGCCGAAGGCAGTGGGGACCCGGGCCGATTTTTTACCCAATCAGAAATGATTTTTTTTAATTTCTTTTCTTAACACTAAAAGTTACTTTTTGTTTCTGTTACTGTTAGTTTTCTTTTCTTAAGAATAAAAATATGACTTCAGAAGGAATATGTGCGCGCAACGCACGTATACCTTCACACGTGCGCGCGCATGGGTCTGCGCTGCCGAAGGCAGTGGGGACCCGGTGCGAGTTTTTACCCGATCAGAAATGATTTTTTTAGGGGGCACGAAAGGTCAGTGAAGGTATACGCGCGCGCAGCGCGTGTATCCCTTAAGTTGTGCGCGCTGCGTGCGCTGCCGAAGGCAGTGGGGACCCGGGCCGACTTTTTACCCAATGAGAAATGATTTTTTTTTAAATTTATTTTCTTAACACTAAAAATTACTGTTAGTGATTCATTTGAAAATACTGACCCGCTAGCGGGCGAAGCCAGCTAGTAATACAATATTCACTGATTGTAAAAAAAATATTGATAAAGCACCCTATAATATTCATTTTTCTTTATATTAGAGCATTATTCGAAATATGTAATCATTTAGATTTCGAAAAAAAAAATCTTGTACTTAAAAATAAATTTGGGGTGAAAGTAAAAGGAATATCGATATAATGTTTCATATATTTTTGCAAGGTATTTATTCAATGACTCTATTGATTCTATTTATGAATAATGTTATATTCTTGAGTCATTGTGATTAAATACACAAAACAAATATATATGTGTATATATATATATATATATATATTTATTTATTATTTCTTTATTTCTTTATTTTTTGTAAGTGCATTTAACGTATTGTTTTTACTGGGCTTAATTTAAAATATTACCAGATATTATCATTTATTTTTACTGCAAAATAATCTTTTTCTCATAAACTTACGAACTTTTTTTTTTTTTTTTTTTTTTTTTTTTTAACTAATGAATTTGTGTAATCTAAACTCAAACGTTCTATCCACAAATTGATAGAAATTATTATTTTTTATTTTTTTATAAAATTATTTTTCAAACAAATGCATTCATAAAAATCTGCAAATTAACTTATTTATCAGCTATATTCAATAAATTTTTATAACAAATAAGGCTTTTTTTGACGCATCAACTCTTTCCTCAAAATAAAAAACTCTTAATAACGTGAAATATTAATACCATTTTTTGCGAAAATTCCTTCAGAACACTATAAAGTATTATGCAGAGTTATTGCAATCAGGATGAATTTATAAGAAAATAATTTAATCTAAACTACTTGATGAAAAAGCAAGATATAACGATAGACTATTTATAATAACAAAATAAGTAAACAATATAAAGTAAAAACATGTACTTTTTTTAAGTGTTTAAATATATTGAAGCCATTTTAATATAGTCGTTTATTTTATACTTTAAAAAAATCAATATTCTCAACGACAACATTTTATTACGTACAGCACTAAAAACATGTTTAAAAAGATATTTTTTGAAGAAGTAAAATCTGATAATAGAACATATTTTTTACCAAATAAAATTTCGTTAAGTGGATTTTCAAATTCAAAAGAGAATTTCAATCAATATCAAACTTTCATTTTGTAATTTTGTATTAGTTTTCTATTAAAATTTATTTGAATTATTCAAACACACTTTTTAGAAAATAACCATGTTTTGTCGTAGAAGTATATTTTTAATCTTGGTAATTGAACTGGTATGCCACTAGAAATAGATTTTGTAGTTTGAATAGTAAACGAAATCTTCAAGTTAAGATCTGTTCGGTTATACAAAAAATATATTTACAACTTTATTTTATAATTTATTAGACGTTGAGTGTTTAAATCACAGTAACATTTTTACGAAATTCTTAAAAATATTTTTTGAATCGAATACGTATTTCAGTGATATTATTTCTTTACAAATTTTATAATACATGTATTTTCTTAAACTACACTTAGTAATTATATTAATAATTACATAACTAATACATTATATCCTAAGTAATGTATTTTATTTCTAGCAATTGTAACTGAAAACATAATATTTTTTTATACTAATGTAAATTAAGATAGACTGAATGTCGCATAAATGAAGATATAAAAATTACAAACAATTAGAACAAGCGCTTCCTTCCGAAACAGCCTTTCCAAAATGTAAACTGATTTAAATTATAAGAAACTTGCGTTTACAATTCGAAATTAAATACAATTAATTGTAACTTTCTTCTAGTTAAATATACTTATATTATTGAAATGTGTGAATATTTTTGCTTTTTATATCACTAGAAATCCTTATTCTTCTTTTCTTTAATATATAGATTAGTATTTATAATAATGTGATGTTAGAATGCGTAATGGATAAAAATTAAGCTAATGTTAAGAAAGACTTACTTTACATGATCATATACATATTTTATTTTGGCGCATTACCATGTGCAATACAATTTTTCAACTTTTTAGCTGAATTCAGCTTTCTGTAATGATTAATCGCTTTTGTTTCGTTTTTTTAGAGTCAGATTTAAATTTAAGTGGAGTCTTCTATTCTCTAATTTATTAATTTTTTATGTGACTTTTAAGAGTATATAAATCCGTATGACTTCGTTTGTTTGTGACATTATTTTTTCTTTATCTTACTGTTTAAGAACAACCTCTTGAATGTTTAAATTTTTATTCTTGGAATGGAATAGCAAGTGGGGTCTATTCCATGTACATTACTATTTTCCCTCTTTTTAGCTGAATTCAGTTTTTCGTAAAGATTATTCTTTGTTGTTTCATTTCTTTAGAGATAAATTTGAATTTCAATGGAGTCTTTCTATTCCATAATTTATTCCTTTTTTAGGTTGATTTCTTTAGAAATCGACCTATTGCAATCACTTCGTTTATCTATCTATCTATCTATCTATAATGAAAATTTTGTCATCACGATAACTCCCGAAATAATACTCGAAATGGAACCAAATTTGCACAGTCAACTGATCTTATAAGTATCTTGGATGAGTTCGTTAAACAAGTTGCTCCGACTTTTTGTTTTCAAGCGGCAGCCACTTGAAAATTTCAAACCGACATTGTAAAAAGCATATTTAAAGCAAGATTTGCTTGAATTTTGTTGCAAATACAGGCCATATAAGAGTCTCAATGAAGTTTATTAATGAAGTTTATCCGCCATTTTTAATAAAGTGGCGGATATTTTAAGTTAAGGGGGACCACTTGAAATCAGACTACCACTTGAAAATTTAAAATCACTATAACTTCCGAAATAATACTCCAAATCCAACCATATTTAGACAGTGTCTTAACTTATGTTATAAATATCTTAGATGAGTTAATTAACCAAGTTGATCCGCCATTTTGTTTTCAAGTGGAGACCACCTGAAAATTTCAAATTCAAATTGTAAAAAGCGTATTCCGAATTTGTTTGAAATTTGATGTAAATATAGACCACATAAGGGTCTCAATGAAGTTTATTAATAAAATTTATCCGTCATTTTTAATAAAGTGGTAGATATCTTAAGTTAAGGGGGGGGCACTTGAAATCACTCTACCATTTTAAAATTTAAAATCACAATAACTTCTGAAATAATACTCCAAATCGAACCAAATTTGGATAGTGTCTTAACTTATCTTATAAATAACTTAGATGAATTTGTAAACCAAGTTGATCCGCCATTTTGTTTTCAAGTGGAGACCACTTGAAAATTTCAAATTCAAATTGTAAAAACCATATTCCGATTTTTTTATTTTATTTTGATGCATACATAGATTATACAAGTGTCTCAAATAAATTTATTAATTAACTTTATTCGCCATTTTTAATAAAGTGGCGGATATCTTAAGTTAAGCGGGACCACTTGAAATCAGGCTTCCACTTGAAAATTTAAAACCATGATAACTTCCGAAATAATACTCCAAATGGAACCAAATTTGAACAGTGTCTTAACTTATCTTATAAATATCTTAGATGAGTTTGTTAACCAAGTTGCTCTGCCATTTTGTTTTCAAGTGGAGACCACATGAAAATTTCAAATTTAAATTGCAAAAAGCGTATTCCGAAATTGTTTGCATTTTGATGTAAATACAGACCACATAACGATCTCAATGAAGTTTATTAGTAAACTATATCCGCCATTTTGAATAAAGTGGCAGATATCTTAAGTTAAGCGGGACCAATTGAAATCAGGCTCCCACTTGAAAATTTAAAATCACGATAACTTCTAAAATAATACTGCAAATCGAACCAAATTTGGACAGTGGTATTATCATATAATTATCGGGAATGTTTTCTCAGGGCAACTTGTCCCGACATCTTGTTTCTAAGTTCCAGCCACTTGAAATCACACTGCCACTTCAAAATATGCCATCGCGATAACTTTTAAAATACTAAATTGATTCAAATAAAAGTTGGATAGTGAACTTATGGTTCAAATATCTAGGATAAGTTCACTTGGTGACTTGATCCGCAATTTTATGTCCAAGTGGCTGCCACTTGAAAATTTGTCAATATAGTAACTTTAGTAATACAGAATCAATTCGCATCAAATTTGTGTAGTGGATTTAATCCTTCAAATATCTCAGATAAGTTCGCTGGGCATCTCACTCCGCTTTTTTTTCCCAAGTGGTGCCACCTGAAAATTTCTTATGACGATAATTTTTGAAATACTGATTTAATTTGAACTAGAACTTCACAAGGAACTTATACAAGTATACTGGATAATTTTGCTGGGCAAGTTGTTTTGCCATTTTGTTTCCAAGTTGCAACCACTTAGACTGCCACTTGAAAATTTGCCGTAAAATTAACTTTTGTAACACGGCACTGATTTAAACCACAGTTGAACACTGAACCTATGCTTCAAATATCTTGGATATGTTTGCTGGGCAACTTGTTCCACTTGTTTCCAACTGGCGGCAACTGAAAAATTTGTTATCACGGTAACTTTAGAAATACTTAATCAATTAAAATAAAAGATGAAAAATGGATTTATCATTCAAACAACAAAAATCTAGAAAATTCACGTAACTCGTGAACCAATCACGTTATTGCGTCCATCTTTGGTATATCGATAATAAGTATTTTCTCGCCAAAAGTTGCCAAAAACGTCGCCATAGGGGAAAAGTCGCCAAATCCATTATCTGCGTTGCTGGATCTTTTTAATGCGTGTTTAAGGAAAAATTAGGCTATTTTAATGCTAAGAAAAGCTAGAAATGTAGAAAACTAACATTTATCAACTTACTAAGCCTCTTTGAAAGAATTTCTACAAAAAAAATTATTTTCAATATTGAAACGATATTTTAGATGAGGAACTTTCTTTGCCATTTTGATCGAAGTGCCAGCAACTTAATTTTTCAACACGATGACTTTTGAGATTTTGAATTAATTCGAACTATACGTGTACAGTAGACTTATCTCACAAATACATTTCATATATTCGTCAACTTAACTCACTATTTTGTTTCCAAGCGCCGGCCACTTGAAAATTTGAATTCACATAAAAAGGTATTTATGAACCGATTTGCTTAAAAATCCATATGTGCATAGTATGTAGCATATACATCAATATTTCTACCAAGTGAATTAATAATTTCTAGCCGCCATTTTGAAACAAAATGGCGGCTACTTGATAAGGAAAAAGAAATCAACCTACCCTTCCGAATAAGCCGGAAGGACTTGTTTATATATTTTTTTAAGAATTTAGTATAGTTTCATTTGTTTGTGATATTATTTTTTTTTCAGGAACTGGCTGCAAAAATACAATGTATTCAGTGTGTTATTTATCAATTTATTTATTTTAAATACAAATAGTAAATAATAATAATAATAATAATAATTTACCAGAAGTATTTATGGTAAAGACGGCAGTGCTCGTCACCTTTAAATCTGTACCAGTGTTCATCACCCTCACAAAAGGCATGTTACAATAACAGTCAGTTAACAGTTATGGAATTAAAACCATCCGCACTAGATGGCCTAGAACCGGTGAATCTAGCTCGAGCGGATTCAAATCCATAGCTGATAATTAACGGTTATTTCAACACCTCTTTTGTGAGGATGACGAACACTGGTGCAAAATTAGCACTGGTGTCTTTACCTTGTATAGTTATATATATTTTAAAAATCATTCACACTACAGGATAACATATTTCTATCATGATATCGTTAAAACAGCAAAATTTAAAACTGCAAAATAAATACGCTGATTTATTTTATTTTTATTTATTTATTTTTATTTTTTTTTATGTTGCTGTTGTTCGTTTTGTGTGCATAATTATATTGAATGATTCAATAATTGAAAATAACATTGTTAAATTACTAAAATTTAGAGTTTATGTAAAGAGTGATATCGCGTATTTGAATTATTGTTTTAGCATAGAAAGTAGTATTGTACCGAACAACAGTTTGGCCGAGTGCAGAGTACTTGGCCATTTACTAATCGATCGAATTAAGAAAAAATAGCTGATGCACATAAAATAAATTTTACCAACCTTTAAATAAAAAATAAAGCATTAAAAAAGAAAAAATAATCTGGTGTGTCACTCACACTACTTCTCTTACCCTGAAATTTAATACTATAAATACAGGTTGGAGATTAAGAGATAAGATAACGATGTTATGTAAACCTTTGTTAAACAATTCAAATTAGGCTTCGGAAAAGTTTTATATGATAATTAATTGTGTGTGAGGGGGCTACCGCCCCCTTCAACCCCCCCGTTTCATTAATGTACCTAGATTTATATAAAATTTAATTCGGATATTAAAAAGTAATTTTGATTTTAAAAAATAATTTATTAAAATTATTATTTAAAAAAATTCTCTTTTATGATAATGCAGACGATTTTCATATTAGAGAAGTACTATAACACTAAATATCCAAAAAATGTCCATTTTATTCTCAATATTAAAAAAAAAAATTCTAAGGTGTTTTTTTTTCGTTAAAAGCGAAAAAAATCGATAACTTTGTTTTAAATTATCGCAGATCGATGGTTCAACCATTCGTGGCGAGCTCTTTTAAAAGATACCCATCATGAAAATTTACTCCCCTCGAGGGGGGAGGAAAGGCTCCTACATACACAATTTTGTTTTCCTAGTTGACTATCTCTGTTACAATATATACATATTCGTTTCATTTGGTTTAGTGCAGTCTATTGACGTTAAACTGTAATTACCTGCAATTTCCCCCATAGACGTAATGTATTAGAATTCTCTTGATTATCCCTGTACGTGAACCATTTGCTTGATCTTAACGAAAAGCTTACTGTAGCATCTATATATGATACACCTTTAGAATACCAAGTTTGGAAAGTCTGCTACTATTTGTTCTTGAGATATTCTGATAACAGACAGACACACACACAGACACATAGACATACACACAGACATACACACAGACCATTTGCAAAAAACAAGATTTTCGTATTTAGGGGACCTCAAAACGTGTAAATATAACAAAATCTCGCAATCGAAAATTTGACCCAAGAACAATGCTTTTTCTACCTTATGGGTTAGAGAAAGTAAAATAATCTGGTGTGTCACTCACACGACTTTCTCTTACCCTGAAATTTAATACTATAAATACAGGTTCGAGATTAAGAGGTAAGATAAGGATGTTATGTAAACCTATGTTAAACAATTCAAATTAGGCTTCGGAAGAGTTTTATATGATAATTAATTCTGTGTGCGGGGGGCTACCGCCCCCCTCAACCCCCCGTTTCATTAATGCACCTAGTTTTACATAAAATTTAATTCGTTTATTAAAAGTAATTCTGATTTAAAAAAATATTTTTTTTTAAATTATTGTTTAAAAAAATCATCTTTGATGAAAATGCAGACGATTTCCATATTAGAGAAGTAGTATAACACTAAATATTAAAAAAAAGTCTATTTTATTCTTAATATTAAAAAAAAAAAAAAAAAAAAAAAATACGGTTTTTTTTTTTCGTTAAAAGTGAAAAAATTCGATAATTTTGTTTTAAATTATCGCAGATCGATGGTTCAACCATTCGTTTTAAAGGTACTGGAGAGCTCTTTTGAAAGATACCCATCATGAAAATTTACTCCCCTCGAGGGGGTCTTCCCTCCCCAGGGGGGAGGCGAGGCTCCTACATACACAAAATTTTTTTCCCAGTTGACTACTTATATTACAATATATATATATTCGTTTCATTTGGTTTAGTGCAGTCTATAGACGTTAAACTCTACTTACCTGCAATTTCCCCCATAGACGTAATGTATTAGAATTCTCTTGATTGTCCCTGTACACGAACCATTTGCTTGATCTTAACGAAAAGCTTACTGTAGCATCAATATATGATACACATTTAGAATACCAAGTTTGGAATGCCTGATACAATTTGTTCTTGAGATATGCTGATGACAGACAGACACACACACAGACACACAGACACACAGACATACACACACACCATTTGATAAAAACATGATTTTCGTATTCAGGGGACCTCAAAACGTGTAAATATAACAAAATCTCGCGTTCGAAAATTTGACCCAAAAACAATACTTTCTCTCTCTACCTTATGGGTAAGAGAAAGTAAAATAATATTCTGGTGTGTCACTCACACGACTTTCTCTTACCCTGAAATTTATTACTATAAATACAGGTAGGACATTAAGAGGTAAGATAACGATGTTATGTAAACCTATGTTAAACAATTCAAATTAGGCTTCGGAAGAGTTTTATATGATAATTAATTGTGTGTGAGAGGGGCTACCACCCCCTCAACCCCCCGTTTCATTAATGCACCTAGATTTATATAAAATTTAATTCCGTTATTAAATAATAATTCTGTTTTTAAAAAATAATTTATTAAAATTATTGTTTAAAAAAATCATCTTTTATGATAATGCAGACGATTTCCATATTAGAGAAGTAGTATAACACTAAATATCCAAAAAAAAAAAAAAAAAAAGTCCATTTTATTCTCAATATTAAAAAAAAAAAAAAAAAAAAAAAAAATGTTGTACTTCGGGAGTGCCGACAGAAGTGAAAACGTGAACAATTACGTGTGTATTTCTTGAATCGTCAGGAAATATTTTATTGTGTAGGAAATACTTTTAAATTGGTTTTTTATTCTTTTGGTTTTTTATTCAATATATTTAATATAAACTACTACTACAAAAATTATATTACAATTATATTTAATGCGCTAACTGCAATAGAGACAGCGTCCGGAGATGAGAGAAGTCGTGTAAAGCCGCACCAGATTGTAAAAACACGAGAAAATGGCGGTTTTGACCTTTCTCACTGTTTTGTGAGGACTAACTGGAATAGAGACAGTGTCCGGAGATGAGAGAAGTCGTGTAGAGCCGCAGCAGATTGTAAAAACTTGAGAAAAATGGAAGCTTTGGAATTTATCACGGTATTGTGAGGTCTAACTACAACGTTTCCGGCTGCAATCTTTAAAAGACAGTGTCCGGAGGTGAGAGAAATCGTGTAGAGCCGCACCAGATTTTAAAAACGTGAGAAAAAATTGCGGCTTTGGTATTTCTCATGGTTCTGTGAAGTCTAACTGAAACGTTTCTGGCTCCAATCTTTTAGAGACAGCGTCCGGAGATGAGTGAAGTCGTGTAGAGCCGCACCCGATTGTAAAAACGTGAGAAAATGGCGGCTTTGGCCTTTTTCACTGTTTTGTGAGGTGTAACTGCAATAGAGACAGTGTCCGGAGATGAGAGAAGTCGTGTTGAGCCGCACCAGATGGTAAAAACGTGAGAAAAATTGCGGCTTTGGCCTTTCTCACGGTTTTGTGAGGTCTAACTGCAATAGAGACAGTGCCCGGAGATGAGAGAAGTCGTGTAGAGCCGCACCAGATTTTAAAACAATATACAGTATATAATTACTAACACTTCACATTAGCAAGTTAATTGTATGATACATTATTTGTATGATACAAGGATGGAAAACGTTTGCTGACGATGACGCGAATTCAATTATTTTTGCTCACCCAAAAGTTTTCACTTCAAATTGAAAGCATTTGCTGACGATGACGGGTGTTCAATGATTTTTGTTCAGCCAAAAGTGCTCAACCCGCCTAAAGAAGTTTTCACTTCAAAAAATAAGATTTTTTTTTCAAAGTTTTTTTTTCGTTAAAAGTAAAAAAAATCGATAACTTTGTTTTAAATTATCGCAGATCGATGGTTCAACCATTCGTTTTAAAGGTACTGGCGTGCTCTTTTGAAAGATACCCATCATGAAAATTTACTCCCCTCGAGGGGGGGACTTCCCCACCAGAGGCGGAGGCGAGGCTCCTACATACACATTTTTTTTTATCCCAGTTTACTATCTCTATTATAAAATATATATATTCGTTTCATTTGGTTTAGTGCAGTCTATAGATGTTAAACTATACTTACCTGCAATTTCCCCCATAGACGTAATATATTAGAATTTTCTTGATTGTCCCTGTACACGAACCATTTGCTTGATCTTAACGAAAAGCTTACTGTAGCATCTATATATGATACACATTTACAATACCAAGTTTGGAATGTCTGATACTATTTGTTCTAGAGATAAGCTGATAACAGACAGACAACACACAGAGACATACACACAGACATACACCCAGACCATTTGCTAAAAATATGATTTTCGTATTCAGGGGACCTCAAAACGTGTAAATATAACAAAATCTCGCGTTCGAAAATTTGACCCAAAAACAATACTTTCTCTACCTTATGGGTAAGAGAAAGTAAAAAAGGCGTTAAATACGAAATTTTATGTGAGTATTTTTTATTGAAAGTTTTTAATGTTTATAGTGTGTCATTTTTTTTTTTTTTTAACTTAAAAATTTACTGACATATGTAGCCAAATTTGCATATGTTTATTTGCTATTAATATGATATTGTATTTTATTTATTATTTATTTTATTATTTATTTATTTATTTATTTATTTATTTATTTTTATTTTTATTAATTTATTTATTTATTTTTTAAGGACGCATAATTATATGTTCCAGTATCGAACAGTCGTCGAATCTCGACCTCTTTTTTACAAGGAATATATACTATATATAATAATTGCCTTCTCGTTCACGGAATTAAATTATTGCAACGCAGCTGTGCCAATTGTTTGTCTATATGCATTCAAAGTAAATCAGCAGAGTTTTACTTAACGTATTTCTCTAAGTCTAGTACACTGTAGATATTGAGTCTTCCCTTAAATGAGAGGAATCGCAACGTAGAAGCGCCGTTTTCAGTAATATAGCCGAAAAAATAATCGACACAAATTTAAACCAAGTTCCTATCAAATATCAAGTTAGGTTTTTAAGTCCATTGGTTCATAAAATACAGTGTTCGAACTCAATTAGACAGATATTTTCTAAAAATGGTCGAATTGAGTTGTGTAACTTCTTCATTGAAAACTGAAAATCTAAATTTTTTCTGACTTTTCATGTTCTTCTTATATATGAAGAGGATTGGATAATAAATCCACTTTTTTTTATTAAATAAGTAGTCAATTTCAGTTAATTCAAACGCAAGGAAATCGCAAACTGACTGTTTTTACATATCTTCTACTTCCTTCTTATACATGCAGAAGCTAGTAATAAATCCAATTTTTTTTTTATATATATACTCAATTTCAGCTAATTGAAATGCAAGGAAATCTCAAAATGTGTAATTTCGTCGAAAACCGGAAAAAATATATATATATATATATTCCAAATATTATACTTTATTCTTATATATGCAGAAGCTATACCCAAGCGAAGTGGGACGTCACTCACCGTCGTTGGGGCCAAGTAAAAGATTTCCTGTGTTAATCGTCCATTGGATTTTTTGTAAAAAAAATGTTAAAAATTGAGGGCAATTATTTCCTGATTTTAAACCCCATACCTGGGTATAATTACAAATTAGTTATCGTGCACATATGTTAAATTAAGTTATTTTGCTGTGAAATTGACAAAATTTTAATTTTAAATTTTAAAACTTTAGAATCAAAACGGGCATAGATTTTATATCCGTCCGTCCTTGGAGTTTTGTGTATTTGGCGATCAAAAACGTAATACGAAAACTTAAGTGCTAGATGTATATTTTCGTAATACATGTATATTGTACGAAATATTGTTTCATATTATTCATTGCTCTCTTAATATACATTATGAAGCTAATCATGATTTTTGAAAGGAATTAAATACATTTGCCAGATAATTTGGCGATCTTTTATTATGTATTTATTTATTTAATTTTTCCGCCGAGGACGACAGATATTAAATCTTTTCCTCTGAACTTTGGAATAAAATGTTTATGTTTATATTCGAAAATGGAAGTCTGCCATTTTTTTTTTTTTTTTTTTTTTTTAATCTAGCGTTTTGAAAATAAAATTTATATTTTATGAATTTTTCAAAAAAAAAAAAAAAAAAAAACAGAAACTTATATAAATATACCTAAATATGGGGATTAAAATTGGAAGATAATTTTCCTTGTTTTAATATATATATATATCCAATGAATGATTAACATAAGAAATCTTTTGCGTGGCCCCGCGGACGGTCAGTGGTCATCATTTCGCTTGTTTATTGTAGTAAGTCCATTTTTATTTTTTATTTTATTATTATAATTATTATTTAATAAGTAGTCTATTTCAGTTCATTGCAATGCATTATGTTTTTGCTTCAAAATTAAAGCCGGCGTAAATCACGGAAAAAAAAAAAAAAGAAGTAGAAGAAGAACGAAAGAAACGAAAAAAGAAATCATATCTTAAAAAAATTTAGAAAGAAATTTTATAAATCAATTTTTTTTTTTTTTAATTTGCGTATATTTTTAAAAGTATAAACGTCGATCTAACAATCATTCACTTAAATTTCTACCATCCTAATAGCTGTTTTCTCTTAGAATGAAGGATCTGTAGTCGAAAGTATAGTGATGCTACATCTATACAAATTACTGTGTCTATTGTTTTATTTGAGTTTTAAGAAATTGCCAAATTTAACAACTTTCTACCTTAGGTATTTTTTAATATAAAAGAATGTGTGGATGAAATAGTAACATGCGTTAAAAATAAAAGCATTTTTAAATACCTTCTTGACATCGAAAGAAAAATAAATTTGTATTCTGCAAATCTGGCTAATAATATCTTTCGAATGGTACCACTTTCAAATCTCTACTCTCATAATTAATATGTTAAAAGTGCACCACAAATTTCATGTTTGCCTATTAATATATAGATACGTATTATTTAATAAGCCTGATTTTCATTAGCCAAAAATTTCCTTTCAAAAATTTTATGGTACTACTATGTTTTGAAGAATTTATATTTCCATTTCTTTTTGAATCGAGAATTTCGTTCAATTATAAATGCGCATTTTACAAACTGAATGCATGAAGTCATGAAGAGGCGCATTAAATCCGCATTTCGGAAATTAGACTCAAAAATTTTGAAGTGACTTCACTCGACATTCCTAACATTTAGGTGTGTGTTTGCATAAAATTAGTTTTAGTTTTTGATTTTTTTTTTGTTAATGTTTTGTGTGCATTATTAATTTTAATGATTCAATACGTCTTCAGGATGATGTTAATTTGCTATACACGACTCATAAGTACATTTTTAGAAGTACATAACACTACCTAAATTATCCATAAATCTCAAACCAATACACATCCCATAAAAATTATATACACTTTATTTTCCCCATAGGTTACTAGATATATTAAAAGAGCTTAACTCTACCTTTCTAACATAGCTAAAATCGTAAATAATACATAAGTACTTTACTTAAACTACGTTTGCTAGAAAAGATTAGAGAAAAGCCTTCGTTAAATGGGATTGTAATTATTACTCCCTTAATCAAAATGTAATGCTAGGTTTAAGCTACACGCGATGAGAAATGATTTAATCTCATGTCGTTCATGTTCAACATAAAAAAGCAAAAATCATGCAACTTGAAAACATTTCTGCGAGTTTGAAAGCTATTAAAGTTTTGAAATTTGAGTATCACGATGATATTATAAGTTACGGTGACGGAGACAACGATTAAATATCATCATAGATAAAATATTTACAAAAAGTAGGTATTTAATTTAATTAATGGGACAAAATATTTATTTATTTTAATTTTTTCAATTCGAAATGCATAAACTTATATATTTTAATCTTATATTTCTAGTAAACTTATAAATTATATTAGATGTGAAAATAACATGAAATAAATTTAAAAATATTAGATAGAATAAAGAATAGTTTTAAAAAGATTCCAGGATAAAAACCAAATAAATTAAAATTTAACAACCAAAAAATTATTTTTAAATACATTAATATAGAGCTAATTTTTACTTTCTCTTACCCATAAGGTAGAGAAAAGTATTGTTTTTGTGTCAAATCTTCGAATGCGAGATTTTGTTATATTTACACGTTTTAAGGTGCCCTGAATACGAAAATCATGTTTTTAGCAAATGGTCTGTGTGTGTGTGTCTGCGTGTATGTCTGTGTGTGTGTGTGTGTGTGTGTGTATTTTATCATCATATCTCAAAAACAAATTATCGCAGAAAGTTCAAACTTGGTATTCTAAATGTGTATCATATAGGGATGCTACAGTAAGCTTTTCGTTAAGATCAAGCAAATGGTTCGTGTACAGGGACAATCAAGAGAATTCTAATACATTACGTCTATGGGGGAAATTGCAGGTAAGTAGAGTTCAACGTCTATAGACTGCACTAAACCAAATGAAACGAATATATATTTTTTGTAATAGAGATAGTTAACTGGGGAAAAAATATTGTGTATGTAGGAGCCTCGCCTCCCCCCCTGGGGGGGAAGTCCCCCCTCGAGGGGAGTAAATTTTCATGATGGGTATCTTTCAAAAGAGCTCACCAATACCTTTAAAACGAATGGTTGAACCATCGATATGCGATAATTTAAAACAAAGTTATTGATTTTTTTTACTTTTAACGAAAAAAAAAAAAAAAACTTAGAAAAAAAAAAAAAAAACTCTTTTTTTTTTTTTTTTTTTTTTTTTTTTAATATTGAGAATAAAATGGGCTTTTTTTTTTTTTTAGATATTTGGTGTTATACTACTTCTCTAATATGGAAATCGTCTGCATTATCATAAAAGATATTTTTTTAAAAATTATAATATTAATAAATTATTTTTTAAAAACAGAATTATTTTTTAATAACCGAATTAAATTCTATATAAATGTAGGTGCATTAATGAAACGGGGGGTTGAGGGGGCGGTAGCCCCCCTCACACAGAACTAATTAACATATGAAACTCTTCAGAAGCCTAATATGAATTGTTTAACGCAGGTTTACATAACAGTACTCGTTATCTTACCTTTTAATCTGCAACCTGTATTTATAGTATTAAATTTCAGGGTAAGAGAAAGTCGTGTGGGTGACACACCAGATTATTTATTAAATAAAAGAAGCATAAATCTCAGTTTTCTTTAAATTTGGAAGAATAAACGAAGATTCTAGTTTGTGAAAATGAAGTATATTATTCAATTTATATGCACTTTTTGGAGATAATGTGATCAGAATAAATAGGATAGCTAAGATGAGTTTATGTAACAATTTTCAAGAAATTCATTAGAGCCGTTTTTCAGATACCAGCTTTTACCAAAACTTGACATAACGAATTGTTGACCGTAAAATAACAAGTACTTACAAAAAGGTATTTAAAATAGGGTTGATATGGCAAGTTTGAAAAAAAATCCATGCAGCTGTTTTGAGAAGAAACGCACTTGATGTACCTGAAATTAAGCTATTTATACAGGATGCCTATCAATTTCCTTGAACTGAACTGGCCAACTACATCATTCGAAAGGACATCTAATAGGGTGTTTATACAATAATTTTGAAGAAAATCATTTGAACCGTTTTTGAGATACGGTCTTATGACCCCACTTCCGGTTTCGCATGTTCACCTTCCGATTTTCCAAATTTCACCAAAATTTAGAAACTTCATCTGTATACCAGACCTCTATTCAGAATTGGTCTGTATCAAGTCTGAAGTTTCGTAGTTCTATATTTATTAGTTTCTGAGTTATAATTGTCAGAATATTCCCCACACACATATATACACGCACACACACACACACACACACACACACACACAGATAGAGATCAATTACCTAAATCCACATTTTAGGATTCAAGGGACCTTAAATCATGTAAATCAGGTGAAATCTTGATAACGAAATTTTGGAACGAATACAATACTTCCATTACCTACGGTAGTCGAGTAATGAAAGTAAAAAAAAGTGATAAGAGCAACTGTAGAAAACGTAATGCATAAACATTTCATATAGTTTATCTTATTTAAAAATAAATAGAGATTAAAAAAAAAAAAAAAAAAAAAAAGTTCTCCATTTGAAAATTATAGTTTCTTAACTAAAAGATATTAACACTTTTACTTAATTTATTTATTTTATTATTATTATTATTATTATTATTATTTCTTTTTGTGATAATTAATGTAAGGTAAATCTAGTAGAAATTATGCAGTTGGAGAGATTGCGCATATTGGAAGGATCTGACTATGCTTGCAGCGATACAGGATAAGCGTACAACATATTCTTTTTTCCCGATAATTCTATAATGAGAATTAGTGCAAGGAATGTCTAAACCAGGGGTGGCTAACTCGCGGTCCCCTGTCCCCATTCGGTCTGCCGTATAGTTTTTTGCGCACCGCGAGGAGACTAAAGATATGTAAAGTTTGACAACTTCGGTTAACACATTAAAAATTAATAAATCCATTCTGAATTTTCGAGGTGATAAAAAACATTTCAAAGATTGTGGTAGCTAAAGAATCACACTGTTGCAATAAAATATTATTACAGCCATTATTCATTCTTTTTTATTAAAGTTATTAATGTATAGTCATAAATTTGTCACTAATCTATTTTTGATTTATGAATGAAAATAATTTAAATTAATGTATTCTGCATCGAGTTTTCACTCTGCTGCCCCCCCTCCCCTCTCCTAGAACGTATATACGTACATAATTGATAAAGTCATAAATATATGTAAACATGCACATACTTATATACACATGGTTCAGCCCCCTTGAATATAATGGATTTCCAATGCGGCGCACCAGACGTTTTGAGTTGGACATGCCTGTTCTAAACTGCACTGAAAACAGCATACTACTTGAAACAGTGACTAGATAAAATGAGTTATTTGTAACAGATATTCCACAAAAGCTTCCTTTTCACAAAGCTAATTTCTTCGTTGAAGACAACTTCTAATTAAAGACCAATTTGTAACAGATATTCCACAAAAGCTTCCTTTTTACGAAGCTAATTTCTTCGTTGAAGACAACTTCTAATTAAAGACCAATTTGATAAGAAACAAGAGCACGTTGAAACTGTGAAAATTAAAATGGACTAATTAAAAAAAAAAAAAAAAAAAAAAAAAAAAAAAACCCTGTAATTTAGTAACTCAATGTTGTTTTATAATCTTACCTGGACTTTCATTTTCTAACTCTAATTTCTTTTTTTTTTCTTTTAACAAAATGAGTCAATACTTCATAAAGCTATTACATTTGACTTATTCTTCATTCATTAGGTTAAAAAAAATCAGTACAAATACATTTCATATTTTTTTTAACATTAATATTACAATAGTGTCATTTATGTGCTATTATTAATGATAACAATTTAATTGAGCATATTGTTAATAATGATCTCTCCTACACATGTGCATATTTACAACTAGGTTTAAGAGGTTTCTCAAAATACCGTTTTTTGTTTTATTAGAGCTGTTGTATCAAATTAAAAAAAAAAAAAAAAAAAAAAAAAAAAAAAGCAACAATGTAACAACGAACATGCATAACAAACAAATGACGTTAAATGTATTCTTGGATGGTTAAGTAAACGCGTAATATCAAGGATTTAAAAAATATATATATTTTGTTAAATTTTACCTCAACTCTCCTAGCTTTACAGTAATTTTATTCGTATAAACTGAATGTATATTTAGCAGAAAATAATTACACTTAGTAAGTATTAATTATTTCACCAAAATATTGACGACATATTCTTTTTCTTAGGTAATTTCTGTGTATATTTCCATCTTGGTCAGTTTATATATATATATATATATATATATATATATTGTTTCTTTCTGGTTTTTCCAGCCATAATAATAATGCTACTGCAGTTTTCCACGAAGATCGAACGAGGGAAAAAATAAAAATGTGTTTACAATAAATAAATAAAAGTAAAAATAAATAAACTAACATTGGCACATAATGTATGCCGAATAATCAGGGTATAGGCATAAATTAGAAAAAAAATGTTGAGCCAAGCTATCTGGCATTTTCAGAAAGGGATTAATGCTTTCCGAGTTTATTGTTCATTTTCGATAATAATATAAATAAATAATAATAAAAAATCAGATTTGTTTAGCTTTTCAGACATTTACTTTGCGGTAATTCATTCATTAAACTAAGTTATGCCCTTCTGTACATTTAGTATTAATTTTTCTTTCTTTTATTCTGGTATAGTTTTATGTTTTAATGAAGATATCGATAAAAAATTATTTTAGAGTTATTTGCGGAAGTCAACTGAATTCATATACTGAATATATATATATTTTTTCTATATGGGAAATTTTTATCTAATTTATTATCATTTAACTGCAGAATTGTCTCGTTTTGCAAATACATAAAAATATTAAAAATGACTATAATAGTAAGCATATTTTACTGTAACTTCGCATATTTCGGTATGTCTTAATTCTCTTATTTCTCAATCGTAAACAATTTATCATGTGTTTCTCTAAATTTTTCTAACACTTATAAAATTATGTATGTTACATGATCATCTTAATTGTAAATATAAACAGTAAAATAAGAAATAAAACTAAATATTTTTTCTGTGTGTGATTCTAAGGGATTCCAAAAATAATATAAGAAAATTCCTTTTCATCATTAAGTATTTTAAATAATTCGTAAGCTAAAGCATGTTATAACAAATATTAAATAATATATATATAATTAAATATTTTTAAAACGAAAAACTATTGTTTTAATAAACCATTTACAGAAAATACATTAATCTTAATAAACATGAAATTAAAAAAATATAATATTATAAATATAAATATAAATATAAAATGTATTTTTATAAAATTACAATGTGAATTATATATTTATGTATATAAAATTTCTCCTATTAAATTAATTATATATTATTATGTTTACATTTTTACAGAAATTGCAATAAACACAAAATATACGATGGAATATTTTTATTAAGATTTTAAATTATTCATATATATATAGTGTTATTATTCGCAGAATATTACCAAACTTAATAAAATTTGTAAATGTCATCATCATATGATTATTAAAATACTAAATAATTTGAAATTTTTATTAACCTTCATTTTAAGCCATGGAATAGTAAAAGAATCTAACTTTAAATGCACTTCAAGAGACTTCTAAATACACAAGTGAATAAATCCGAATTACTTTTTATGATACTGTAAAGCAATGACAGATATTTCTATAAAATACATTCTATACGAAACATTATTTTGTGTTTAAAACTAATACATATTTATTTCATTAAAAAAAAAAAAAAAAAAAAAAAAAACCGTACAATTTCGCTCATAAGAATAACGTATTTTAATGTTTTTGAATTTCCCTGTTCACAAACTTTTTTCACATATTAATAAAGTTTTTCAAGTAACATTCCTTAAATTAAAACTTTAGGATGACAAATACGAATTTTCTACTAATATTTGTTCAAGACTTATACTGATAATATTCATTCACACAGACACAAATACAGATAAACTTAACAAACGGTAAAAATGTGGTACTCACATTCATGGCACATTAAAACATGCAAATACATCAAAAAATGAATTAAAAAATTTGAACCAAAATTATTAATTATTTCTCTTAAGTGTGTAAGAGAGTTAAGGCTTGTTTCACGGATTTCGAATTTTTTTTCTTTTTTCTTTTTTTTTTTTTTTTTTTTTTTTTAACAAAGATTTAAATTGATTTTTTTTATATATATATAGAAACCCGTTCAATTACACTGAAAGTAAAATTTTCCAGAAAATTTGTTTATAATTATTTCATTAAACAAATTTTCAGATGTATTTCAAATATATAATTGTGAGTCATATATATCGACAGATTTATTAATAATATTTAACAGATATTTGTAGAAAAGATTTCCAGTCTTCGCATTCTGTCACGTTTAGTAGATAAAATTTGTTCTTATAATTTATTGCTTACCCAACTCGCGTGAATCATTTTTCTCTACCGAGAACTACATTTCCAAAAAAATTTCTAACTTCTATATTTTAAGTATAGTTTTTCTGTTTACAAATTTAATCTTAATAAATAAACCGCATCAATTTAATATACTTGCATCTGTCACGTCTGCTATTATAGATAAAACTTTTTTTTTTTTTTTTTTTTTTTTTTTTTTACCAAAGAGAATTTATGTATATTTCTTTATTTTTTGCTGCTGATGAAAGCAATAAATTTTTTTATAGTCTAGATTTACAAGTAATTTATTTTGCAAAAGGACACAGAATACGTTTCCAGAAATATATCAACTAAATATTTTAAAACATAGAAGTTTAAATATTTTATTTATTCGTATCAGTATTTAAAATGTACTATATTATGAAAATTTATATAGAAAATTTATAAATTCTTAGCATTATTTATTTGTAAATCTTTTTAAAATATTTTTAACAAATATTTTATGGGCATGTTTTAGAAACTGACTTTTTCTTTGATATATGCTTAAAAGTCATTTAGGTTAAAAATCTAAAATTGGAAAAAAAAAGTAAGAAATTGGAAATATTTTTAGAAGATGGCCTGAAAGTATTTCATTTTGTAACACAATGCTTAAAAAATTATATATGTATTTAACACTTTAACTCAAATAATTCATATATTCTCTCTCTCTCTCTCTCTGTATATATATATATATAATACATCTAAATATTTGTGACATCAGAAACAACGTAACTAAAAATCAGAGAGTTTAAACACTATAGAAACCCATGTTTTAGATCCTTTTAATACATAAACATTGTTTAAAGAATTGGTAGTACTTGGAGTGTTACTGACTTGTCAACCAGAGAAATTCTAGATGTTGATATCAAACTAATACCCACCAGGTTTAGTATGTCATGGAATATGTAAAGGCATATGATATATATTATTTATAATGACATATTTTCTATTATATAATTTCAAATCAGACTTTTTTTTATGTTTTTATTAACAGATTATTATATATATATATAATAAAAATCTGTTATATCTACAATTATATATATATGGTACATCAAATATACGAACATAAAATATACCAGGCTTAGTATCTCATATAATATATAAAGGCATATTATTATTTATATTGATATATATTCTTTCAAATAATTTGAAACTAAATTTTTGAACTTATTTTTTATTAACAGATTATTATTATTATTATTATTATTATTATTATTATTATTATTATTATATATAGGATGTCTCAAAATTACAGCAACAAACTTTAAGAGGAGATAGGGCACTTCATGGGGATTGCATAGGAAACCATGTATGTAAATGTTATTTTAACCCTTTAAGAACCGGGTGTTTTGGAGTATTTTTAACAAATGTTGGCGTTTTTATTTTATTTATTTATTTATTTATTTATTTTTTGAAACTTTGAATTTTTACTAAACATTTATTTTTCGAACAAATGCTTACATAAAATATATATACATTAATAATGGTAATAATGTAGTTCCTGATCGATGTAATTAATGAACTGATTGTATTAATGCGCATATTGAGTATGATTTTGTGAGATCATGGATCGTACGAAATTTTTAAAAATATAAGATATGCGGAGTTACGAATAATTAAAAAAACTAGAATACACATGAATAGTGGATAATACTCATATATGGCAGTAAGTGTTAAAAAACACCCAAATATATCCATTCCTTAAAGGATTAATGTGATGTTGCGGTCATGTGTTGTTATGCATTTATTATTTTTTAAGCTATTACATACATCCACAAAATGTCCTCAGCTGAACGTTTGCACCGCGCGCATCTGTTCGGAAATACTCCAAAACAACCGGACCTTAATGGGTTAAGATAACATTTGCGGATATGGGTTCCTAATGAATCCTTATGATGTGACCTACCTCCTGTTAAAGTTTGTCGCTGAAATTTTGGGACACCTTACATGCATATATATATATATACATATGTTCACATTTAACTTAAATTCAAAAACTCATACTAGTATTTTTAAAATTGTTAACAAACAATTGTTTTATTATTATTATTATTATTATTATTTATTATTGTTTAATATGAACAACAAATTATATTTAAATTACATTATCAAATTTATGTTAAAATATATGTCTTTTATTTTTCTATGAATGTTTAGTAATAAATGAATGTTGGGAAACTGTATGGAAATAAAAATGTTCTAGTTAAGAAAATCTTAAGTTAGAATTTTAGGGATATATACAGTAAAAGAACCAGTGGTACACATATACAGGAAAAATTAACTTAAAGACAATGTCCGCAAAACTCCAGGAACAATAAATGCAGGCCGTGAAGAAGGAAACCAATAATTTGCAGTAATCAAACTTTATTTAATCATCTTAACATGGGAAAGAATTAATTAATTAATAGTATCTTGAAGAGCAATTTAAAACAGCCTTAAAGACATTCAGAGGGTTAGATGAGAGAAAGACAGGGCATTGCGATGACGTGTTATTCAAGCAATAGTTTGGGAGCCAAATCTGAAATTCTCAATCCTGCAATCAAAATCCATCTGCTGAATCACGCCAAGTTTTCCAAAATAGCGCCAGTTTTACAACCAAACAGAATCCATTGTCTCTTGAATAAATTAATATAAATATTTTGAATTTAGACAGCCCGTTAAAGAATTAACGCCAAACACCTATGAAATTTCACGCCAAAAAGTCGTCTGCCTAACGTAGACGGAAAGGATACGATTTATTACCACATCCTGTTACTTAGAAATATAAATTAATCCTTAATGATATTACAACGGTAATTTATTGCTTAATTTAATTTCTAATAAATAAACTTACGCAATTTAAAGGAATGAAATATAATTATGTATACACAACGGTTAATAGATGAAAATAATATTTTTTATATTTTGATTTAATAAATGATTTAGGAGAGATTAGAATTCTGAGAGATGTCATTTAAAAAGATGACTAGCAAAAATAAATTATTAATTTTAAAGAATATATTTTTGTTCTAAGCAGATTTATATAATAGATTAACAGATAAAATATTATTAAGATATTTATTTATAGAGAGAGAAAATGCAATTAAATATAAAAGATAATTTAGAATTTCGTTAGATATTTTATTAGACATTTTATTTGTTGATAATATAGTAATTAATTATTACATTTATTTAAAACTGGAATTAAAACTCATATATGTGAAGTAACGCCATCACGACACACTTTTAAATTTAACCTCAGAAACTTTTTTTCTTCTAAATGTTGCGTAGGAGGGAACAACACTCAAGTTTACATTTACAATTTTTTTTACTACGAATATCTTAAAGTAGAATTGTTTATAGTTATCAGTTTAGAATAAGACTTGTTTAACTGGAAGAACATCCGAACTTTTTGTTGGTTTTAAAAGTAGTTTTGAATAAAAATGCATAATTTGTTTGAAAAAGTTTTTTTTTTTTTTTTTTTTTTTTTTTTTCCAATATTTTGTTTGCTTTGACTCTGTCTCCTTTCAAGTCATTTTACGTAACATTTCCTTTCGAGTAACTAAAATAAATAAGCAAAAATCTTCCAGCGTGCTAAATATTAAATTCTATATTGATATATAATACTTTTATAAATGCGAACTACTGATAACATAAAATGTTATCATCAGCAATAGTGGGCAGCACAGCCAATAACTGAGTGATTTAAAAAAAAAAAAAAAAAAAGCCAGATAGAGCAGTATTGACACAACTCAATATTTGGCGAAATTCGGAATATTAAATCAATATTAATTCATTTCTTTCAAAAATAAATCGGAAAGCTATTTTTTTTCCCTAATTTTTTTAAAATATGTCCACAGAATTCAATTAAATTTCGGAAAATAACACCGACTGACCTTGAAATTTATAATATTATCACACAAGAATGTGAATAAAAAGTTATTTCCCCCCCAAAAAAACACACAAAAAAACCTCATTTTAAGTAATATAACGTATTTTAAATGCCATTGAATTTTTCAGATATGAACTGTTTTCTACTTATGATGCAAGTGCATACATCTTTTTATTCATTTAATTTATTAATAACAGATAAAACACCTTCTTGATATTTAAATAAACTTTCACAACTATTTCGAATTTTATTTTTTCTTTTCTGAAAAATTCAAAGGTGTCCAAATATTACACAAGAAAGAGATTAAATACTGAATATCGAATTATCCACAATTAATGCAGTTTCTGTTTTCTGAAAAATTTATTTTTCCAGTGCAAAAATTTTTCATTTAGCATTTTTTGCAATTTAGTATTTGTTTAGGAAAAAATAATATATGTATCAAACACTAGTTATATTTACAACCTTAAAACTAAGAGTAATACGCACAATATATGTTTAAACTTGCATGTAATTTTAAATCCCTTTGTATTTACGAGATTTTGGCTTTAACGCGATCAAAAGAGAGTGTATGTTTTCAGTGGCAGTGAGTCAGGAATCAAGGAAATAAAAATCTGTGTATGAGATCGTGAGTGATTATGCCACTGAAAACCAAAATTCTTTACAAAAAGAAGAAAACGGTCCTTTACTCTAATGATCAGTACTTCAGAATGCTAATCGCAAATTTATTTGCCCCAATAAATTTCTCATCATATTACATATCAGCGAATAGATGTTCTCACCTATTTAAAATCAATAAATTACCAAGCAACCTCTACAAATGTAATAAACCAGGAACTCCATTCATTACTTTTTTGAAAAATGCATATTTAAAAAACTTTCTGCTGACTTTCTTATATTAATTATATTTATATATATATATTGCTTATATATCATATATAACCCCCCTAACTACTCTAATCTCGATTTTTTTTTTCTAAGTCAGCTGCACCCGCATATGTCTTTCTCTGTAAAAATCTATGTAACTTTATTATTATTTTTTTTTTTTTTTACTTTCAATAAACTGCGATCTTCTCAGAAATTGTGCTCTGCACCTATATGTTTATCGTAGACACAGTTTCATTCTGCAGAAATAATTTTCTATAACTTCACGGTTTGGGACCCTCAGAGAGTGTATAAGTTTTAATGTCAGTGCAGTATATAGGACTATAAACGTAACTAGGACTATAAATGCTCAGTGATGACTGTCATTTATTAGAATGATCGCACATCTCCCACGGGAAATTCTCCTGAACAAAGTTTCAGTATTCGCAATATGGCGCTATTTGATCAGGCAGATCTGTTTAAAATGTGAATGGTAACTGCAAATACAGCGCAATATGTTGGAAATGAAATCTAACAATTTCTTTCTTTTCTTTTTCTTTTTTTTTTTTTTTGTATTATGTATAGAAAAAAAAATTCCATGCTTTTCTGCATATTTCAGTGAAATCGCATAGATTTACGGTGAGTACTTTTAGAATAATATGTTTTTAGTTTTTTATGAGACTTTTTGATCAACCGGTGCATAAACATGTTCCTAAAGTTTTCACTACTGGTGTAATTATCTCATTATAAAAGTAAATTATTATTATTATTATTATTATTTTTTTTTTTTTTTTTTTTTTTTTTACATATACATTTTTGAAAAGTAAATACTTTCTAAGTAATTTTGCTTTTTAATAATTTTAATTTATTATTTTATTAAATTTATTAGTATTATGTCGATACATAGGTAGATATGAATGTCGCCCAAATCAAAGTGTCACTGCAGTGATTACGCTGTTGTTTTAAGATATAGAAGACTACGCATGCTTCAACAAGACACAGGGTGCTGAGAACGCACGTCCTAGCAGATTACGATAGATAGTTTTGATAAAGCACAGGAGCAAGTTCATCGTTACGGATGCCTGCGCACCATTCAAGCCTGGAATTGTCAAAGTGCTGTCGGTTACTTTTTAACGTGGGAAAATGTGAATGCTGGAGAATTTTATCTTCGCGTGCTAAATTTTCATGGCACAGAGCGTGTAACGTCGATCAGTATTTTGATGCTGTAGTTATATTCGTAAAAGCCACACTGCAATAGCTACCTGGATAATAACAACATGCACTTTACCTGGTCGTCCTTGTCGTCCGCATTGTTTTGTTCTTCGTTACTAGTTTATCTACAGCAACGTAAAGTGGCATAACAACGCAGAGTTTATTATATGAGGATCGCTTAGCTTCATGGGTCGAGTTTATCATAGAGGATAATGTCCAAACGAGTAAAACAAACGATTTAAATAGGTTTGAACGAGGGATGATCATCAGTAAAAGTTAAACTGTTGAAACACTGTCTGAAACGACGATATTTTTAAAGATTTTCTCAACATTGCCTCAGGAGTTTAAAGAGTAGAATTTAGAAAAAAGAAAAAACCTTCCAGTTTTAAAGACAATGGCGGTTGATAAAGAGTGGTGAACAAGAAATGTGAATGACGACTAACAAGCAAACCCCACAGAAATATAAAGGCAATAACATTCAGTTCAATGCAGGTGCATAAATAAATAAATATATTATATATATAACTCAGCATACAACAAGATGGACTTTGTAAATGATAGTTTTTAGTAGTAAGAGACCATGAAGAGTGTCTTGGGTATAAACGAAATATAAAAAGGCGCCTATATTTGATCAATTGCCATGAGGTTGTTCAACTGAAGACTGAAAAAAAAATTTCGTTTTCCGCTGCATCTTATAGATGACAAGTTTAAAACAGCTCGAATCCTAATAAATAACAAATTTTGAGAACTGTGCCGCTAAAATAATAGCGTAGGGATTTCTTTTCTTTTCTTTTTTTTTTTTTTTTTTTTAATAATTTCTGGTATATACGCTGATTTATCTTGACATCTTTGACACATATCTCACTATTTAATTCAACCCTGTTGACTAATACGCAGACACTTCTACAAATATAATAATGCCTTTATGTCGATGTCTCTTTTTCGTGAAACACCACCGTGCTTGACCGGTTTTAACTGCATTTTAAAAAAGATTGATCGTAATTTAAGCTTATACCAAGGCACCCTCCGTTTTCTGTGTTTAATCCTATAGAGAAGTTTTGTGACGAAGTCGGTAGGTCACTTCAGAGCTAGAACTCCTACACTGATAGGCTGACGCATCCGCCATTTTTCATCCAAGACCGGCTGATGATTTATTATGGATTTTTTTTTTTTGGCAATACATTGCACGAATCACTCCACAAAAGTGCACCACCGGTTTGCATTTTCTTCTAATCCAGAAAGAAGGAAATAAGTGGATTATAAATTGCAGATGTGACTCGTGGATACTTGTACCAGGAGCACAACTTTATAGCGTAAGTTTCCCCTTATTTTCAAATTATTTCATTTTATTTTCCAAGTTTTTTGAGAAATCTAATATGTACGTACTGCTTTTTTAATTTATTGTTTCTAAATTTTTTAAAATTAACTTTAAAATCATATTTAATTTAACGTGAAGTGTTGCAGTTTTGTGAAAGTTGGTGAAGTTCTTAAAATTGCCAACTTGTTTGTTTTGTGATAAGAAGTTCTAGCTCACATGATCTGTGTAGAAGTTTAAAGGCGATAAAAACACTAATCAGGTAGCCTAGCTTTTTCTGGCGCCAACATTTTCCCAGATGGGATGAATAATGGCGGACACTGCGCAGCTCGTATCATATAGGAGTCTTATTCAAAGCTTTGAAACGCCTTTATCCAATCTGACGAAACTTAGAGCAGCCGTTATTCTAAATTTAATAATTTATTATGGCTTTTTTTTTTTTTTTTTTTTTTTAGAAAATTATAAACAAATATAATCATTGCTTATAAATGAATTTTAATTTTTTAAATACACATTTTTACCACTAATATTTAACCATTTGGGATGGTTTTGTCGCTGTATTATCATATTTTGCACATTACGCCTACATAAACTCTAACATACAGTTTAATTTGGTCTTTAAGCTACCACAAAAAACCATGAAATTAATGAATATTTTTTCAGCACAGATTTCTTTTATTGCAGACATTTACAGTTAATGCAAATATTAAATGCTTTTTTTTTTATTTTAATTGATACAAAAAATAATAACTTTTTATTCTAAAAAAAGAAAAGTATCATTTATTTTTTTTTTTCCAAATTATGATATTTCCTCAATACATATTCTGTAACGGCACAGAAAGTTTAGAAATTATTTAATAAGTGACGGCATATGTTTCTTATGTGCCTACCCTGTATGTCTCTATGTCTCGTGTCCTCTACACTTTCAAAAAAAAAAAAAAAAAAAAAAATTTTTTTTTTTTTTTTTTTTTTTTTTACAGGAACATTTTATTGAATTTAAACCTGTACAGACAACTCAACAAATTAGTAAATTTTTGCATTTTCGTTCTAACTTTAATACGTGCAACAATTTCTCCATAGATTTACAACAAAACTTATATTCTACTTTAGAAATGAAGTGCTGTATAAAACAAGATTATGTGAAATGCAATATCTAAAATTTAAATATCAAAAATGAAGTACAAAGTTACATTAAATGTTATAAAAACTATAATGCTCGTTTCAAAATGAAAATTTTAATTAAAACTTCAAGAGATTTAACATGAAACCTCTTAGGTGTCTTTTAAAACACCTAAATAAACCTGAAGTGTCAAGACTCATAAACAATATAATATAAATTTCCATATTTATTGCATCTATTACGACAAGGCATTTTTAAAGCGTCATTTTTGAAAATAATGTATCCCAGTGAAGCCATTAAAACTTTACACTGGTGTACAGTAACAACATTTTTTTTTTTTTTTTTTTTTTTATAACTTAAAATTTCTTGGGGGATTTTGTTGCAACAATATATTTAATAAAAAGCTAAATATGCGAAATCTTCGTAATTATAACTAATATAAAATAGGGAAAAATGGTACTACGTGTATTTTTTATTTATTTATTTATTTTTTTTTTTTTTTCTAAATTCAGAAAGAAACACTGATATATCTACTGCTGTTATCTATTGGTTTTTGTATTTCGTATAAAAAAAGAAAAGAAAATTAAAACATAAAAATAATAATTCATCAGAGTAGATTTCTTTTTTAATTTTACTTAAGAGCATATGAGTAATACACTGAATTTTTCATCGATATATTTCACGCATGCTAATAAAAATGCAATATTATGTTTAAAACGAATTCTGAAACTTCAGTGGTTATTCATTGTATTTTTTCAGAGTCCTTTTTTTTTTTGTAGTTCTTCTCATTTATTAAAAAAGAATTTCTAAATTAAACACAAAATATGTTTGCGTACAGAGTTTTTCGCAAAATTGGCCATCGAATTAATTAAAACTAGTTATGCTTGTATTTTAGACTATTTTACAAAATAAATCCGAATTTTATTATTATACAATCTGAAAATGTATCCATATATCATTGTTTTCAAAAGTTGTTTAAATTTAAATCAAAAGACACTCCTTATTGTATGGGACACTCCTTATTGCATGGAACAAGCGTCTGATAAGGAGTCGGTTCTCGTTCTACACATGCGCAATCGCTTTGTGATTTTAATCATGTGCATGCCTTACTTCACTTTACATTTCCTGTAAGTTTGGTTCAGTTTGAACAATCCCTTCATGGTATTGCAATTTTCACAAACATGAGTGTATATATGAATATCCGTAGATAGAATTTCGATTTTTCTACTTCTGGAACCCCCCACCCAACGTCTGCAACACTCTGTGCATACTCACTGTCGCGTTCTGTCAACCTTCCTACCTGTTACCTTACTCTTAGGGACTCTACTTCCAATTGTATATAGTTTATTTTATTTTATGCACTTAAACCTTAACTTAAACCATTTCTTTTTGCAAATTTTATAGTTCTTTTAATTTAAATTTAAATTTAAATTTAAATTTTTATTATAATTGTAAATATTGTATATAGTCATTCTTAGTATTAAATTGTTAGGCAAATTTTTAGGAGAACATGCAAATCCCTATCCAGGAGCTCTAAGGGTGCCTTTTTCAAGGCAAATCTGTCTCAGACAGGCCGAAGGGGCTATGGGGCAGGACTGTGTGCAATCCACTCAGGTAATATTTTTCCTTAATGGAAAAAGAAAAGAAAAAAAAATGTATAGATTTTTTTTTTTAGACAGAGCGGATTTCCGGAATTCCATCATGTAATTTATAGCTGTCAGATCTCTCCCACCCCCCTCAGTTTACTGCCACTCCTGAGACTGGCTTGACTTCAGAATGTTTTTTTTTTTTTTTTTTTTTTTTTTTCCTCATCGTATCATCACGCCGAGCCCATGTAATGAGCTCACCTTAGTTAAAGAATCCCGATTTACTTGATGCTGCAACACAACTTCAGGCTTCTACACCTTCAGGTGGAGGTAAGCGGTGGTCTCGATCACTGCAGGTACTCCCTAAGCCCCCGTGATGATGATGATGATGATATGAAATACATATTATATTCGATTGTTTAAACGAAATAAAAAATATAAAAGTATTGAACTATAAAATACACGTTAATAGCCAATTAAAAACATTTTTGAAAATTTTAATTAAAAAAGGCTTTTTATTTATTTATTAATTTATATTTATTACATAAAAAAAAAAAAAAAAAACAATCTTCCATAAATTTCCAGTATCGAAGAATGAGCACATTTCCATAACTTAAAAATATATTTCATGTAGAAAAGAAATTTTACTTAAGGATTTATTTTTATTTCCTGACACTTTTTGAGTGCCTTTTATATAAAATGGTGATACACATTACACTTTCTTTTCTTTTCTTTTTTTTTTTTTTTTTTTTTTTGTCTTTCTTCTTCTTCATTTTTTTTTTCCAGTAAAAAACAAGTTTGATAATATTTCATTTTCTTTATGCGTTCTATTTTTTTCTGCTTTAAAGGTCATTTAAAAAATATCTTAATTAAAGCAAGATATCTTTAATTATTGAAAGAGATTTTTTCCCCCTGAATAGCAAAAAATGTAAAAAGAAATTTATATTACTTTTTTCTTACGTGTTTCGCTATTTATACATCAATTTATATCTTATATTTCTTTTTCGAAATATGATCTCTTTCAAACTTCAAGCTGCAAGGAAGATTTTTTTTTCTACATTTTTATTAAATGTAAATAATTTCCCTATATATTTCGAATATATATATGAGGGGTGAAAATGAAAAATTAATAATTTAAAACAACGATAAGTTTAAAAAGTGTTTCAAGTAACATGGGTTTACTATAATTCATACTATGTGTTTTGCTAGAAGAAAGTCTCAAAATTAATATTATATTTTCTTAAAGCAGCGAACAACAGTCAGGTCTAAATAAGAGTACAATAAACATCATTGCCAAATTTACATTCATTTTATTTATTTATTTTTCTTTCTTTCTTTCTTTTTTGTAAAATGGTCCGCGTTATCTAGAGAAGCTTTAGATCTATTACTTTAGAACTATAAAACGAAGTTATAAACCTAATAGTATAATGGTTTGTACCCCAGTCTGTATTTAAAGAATGCACTTATTATTGATACTAATACTATTATGGGTTTTATTGATCCCCTTGAATTCTGTTATACAATTATCATCTATAAAATCGATTAAAAGGAAATAATCTAAGAAATCAATGTTGTTCGTTTCTATTAAATTATTACAATTAGTCGAAAAATTAGTCCAAAAGTTTAACGCTATTTAAAACCTCAGACACACAACAGAAAGAAGTTAATGGGAATAATTTTTTTTACAATAAGAATTCTTTCAAAGCGTTTTGTTTCTTACATTGCATGTGCCTATAATTTATCATACTCGTACAACCCGTAAAATTTTGAATTTGTTTTTTAACGGTTCCCACTTTTCATACAGTAATGACATTCTTTAGGCAGAAATATTTTTATTTTACTCCCTATGTGTACCCTTCCTCTTACAGAACCTATACTTTGAAAAGTTGGCGCAAATTTATGTTTCCTCTCTATTATAATAACACCTTGTTTCAGCCACATTTTTATTTTACTAATCGAGTTTCCTGAACAAATTCTTATGCGCGAGAAAAACAACTACAAATGACGCTGCCATATGTAATAAAGACACGGACCCGGTATAGTGCAAGAGACAAAACTGGAAATAACTCATTCAACTCTTATGCAATATTTTTTATGTGGGGAAGAATTTCGATCACAGTGCTATCTGGAAAGGAATAATTTTCGAAACAGTATTTTTAACAATATGGTTACAGACGCTTTTCACGCTGCATGGTCTAGACACTAAAACCGAGGTTCGTGTAAAACTCCTCTTGCTGCGAGTGCTCAACGCGCACTGCCGAAAACTGTGGCTACCCGAGTTCTTTATATTGTGCATAGGTAAGACATGTCCACCCGTACCGATTAATGGACGGAATTCAATGGAGTTTCGTTTAAGAGTTCATACGTTTGAGATTTGATATTTATGAATGATTCATTTAATCCTATTATCAAGCACAACGTGTTATATTTGCTTGTTTTTCCTATATCGGAAATTTGAAGAACTTTTTCTACCTTATGCACGTAGAAATATTAAATTCAAAAATATTTTTACAAATATGCATATTTTATTAAATATTATTTCTTTCATGTTAAAGTAATGAGATTTATTAACACTATTGAGGAAGAGTTTCAAAAATGCATATTATTCCTGTCATCGATATTTAAAAAACAATTGAATTGTTATTCTTTCTTCTTCTTCTTCTTCTTTTTTTTTTTTTTTTTTTTTTTTTTTTTACTTGCTTCTTCTACGTAATATTTGACTGTAATAACAGTGATGAAGAATTGAAACAACAGCGCATAATTAAGTGCATAATTATGCACTAAATTACTCTTTTAATATTTAATACTCTTAAGTAAATAATGTATTTCAGATTAATGAGCATGTTTCTTCAATTTATTTTAATTATATACATATATATATATATATAACTGTTAAATTTAATGTCGAAAAGCATGAAAAAAGACAAAGCTATCTTGAATAATTTATTGTTCCTTTTCATTCTCATAAAAAACTAATTATGTATGTTTATTACCTTTAACTCAATTAAATTCAAGTATAATAAATTGAGCTCTCTGTATCAAATCTTATAAATCATCTTAATTGCTATATTTAGAGCCATTGTGGGTTTATCTGCGGTTAAAATGCCTTTCTCCTAAAGTGAAATATAAAATCACCAGGAGAAGTTATTTTCCGTGTAAAAGAGTATTTGATTTTTAAACTCTACTTAAAAAAAAAGATTATTAATTATTGTAGAATGAAAAAGTTTCTTAAATCTAAAATAATAACTGTTCTTTTTTTTTTTTTTTTTTTTTATCGTTAAAAATTTTAAACTGTTTTTAAGTTATTTCTTTAATGAATAAAAATTATATTTTTAGTTTGCATCTTATATTATTTTATTGAAAAGCGTTAGTAATGTTAAATTAAGTATGACAGAGTCAACAAGTTTATCTAATTTATTATTTAAAAACAAATTAGTAATAATCCTTTTTATTTATTTTTTATTTTTTTAATTACTTTATTTTTCATAAAGAAAAAAATAAAATGAAAAATATCAAGAAATTCAAGAATTTTTTTCACTACTATGACTGGTAAAAAATATTTATTGAATGTTAATGAATTTGGTAAAAAAAACAACTGATTTTATTCTAATTGTTTTATAGAAAATAATAATAATAATAATAATAATAATAATAATAATAATAATAATAATAATTTCATAGACAAGCATTTTGCAAATATTTCTTAGAAATATCTATCTATATCTATATCTATCTATCTATCTAACTATCTCTCTCTCTATATATATATATGTATGTATGTATATATCTTAAGTTCCGAATTAATATGTGTTTTATTTGGAAGCACGCTCACGCTATAATGAAATCCCAGGGTACTCTTCATAAAAAGATGCTGTCATTTTTCTGAAAGACTTCTTTAAGAGGAAAAACATTGACTTTGTTTGTACATCAAACAATGCCTTCCGTATTACGCTATCTCCTAATATTTTGGATAAAGACATCCTTTCATAAAATGTTAGCCAATATGTCATTCTGTCGGTCTAATTATTCTGCTTCATCCCTTTTGAATACTCCACAATGAAAATTATTTTTATTTAAATAAAGGGATACTGATTTTTAAAATAAAATATTTCTTTTTTTTTTTTTTTTTTTTTTCCTTCAATGCTTTTTAAATATACATAAGCCATGAAACGATGGAAGTATTAAAGTTTCAATGATATTATATAAATTATACATATTTTAAGAATATTAATTAAATTTACTTTGATAATATATTTTTAAAACTGTATTTAAATTATATTTTATGCACGATATAATTTTTGGCATTTTTTTTTTTTTTTGCATGCAATTAATATATATAAATCTATTGTAATTATATATAAATAAATAAATAATGAGAAAATTGTATGAAATAAAAATGTATGCAAATAGTATGAAGCAATACATTGTGGCCATAATTAAACTTGGACTATTCAGAGCATTCTGTAGCTGTAACTAAAATGTGGACTGAGTCAAAAATTTGTCGATAGACACTTCAAATTATGTGCTCAAATATTCTGTAAAATAAATAAATAAATAAAAGTAAATAATTTTTTTTTCTGCTCTGAAGGGACATACATCAAAATACATACAAGCATTGGAGTTAAAATGCTTGAAAAGTTATGTAATAAATAACCGTGGTCTATTTTTATATTTTCAATCCTTACGACAATAAAAACTGTTATCCTTACACTTTGCAAAGGTTTTTGTTGCAAAAGTTTTATAGATGAGTGGGTGATTACCCGTTCATTTTCCACTACTTGGCCAGCCTGTTCCCAAATCTTAATCTGTGGAATTTTCTGTTATGTTGAGATTTAAAGAGCTTGTTTTTAAAAGAAATGTTGTAATTTTAACAGAATTGAATGAACATATAACGTCGCATGCGCGGAGGATCATTGGCGTCCAACTGTTAAACACACTGTTTATAGACTGCAGAATTTACATTTTAATGATGAGGCCCACATTAAACAGTATGATCTCTGTCAATAAACAGTCTGTAACTTGTAAGAAAAAACCATTAAATCTTCAGTAAATAATATTGTTTGTATTCAAATTTTCAGCTTGTTTGTAATTTGAAGTATATCTCCTCAGAGCGCAAATTTTTGATTTCGTTACTGGTGCGACATACGTACAGGGGATATAAAGGTCGATTCGAAATTCCAAAGCAATTCAGGGTCAGAAATGTAATACTAGCGAGATAGGGAACATTTTTAACATTTTACAACTGTTTAAAGATACGCCCAAATAGTACCAAATTTTATTTATATCAGGAAGTTTGTATTAAAATAACTTTTCATTAACATGGTATTTTTTTAAATACATTATAAATAGTAGATGCACATTGATACTTACTAGTCCTCTAACGTATCAGGAAAAGAAGAAACTGGTAGCGTGGTAAAACCTCCCGGATTTTGCGTACACGACAGTTAAGAGATTAAGAGTCACCACAAGAAACCTGTGAAAAGCTGCTTACAGAAATGTTAGAGTGAAAACTAAGAATGCATGGTGATCGCAAAGTGACATGTAAAGATCAAAATCTTAAAATAATTTACAAGCTTCTTCCTAATTATACTCCCTAACAAGCCCCCTGTCTCGCTAGGATCGCATTTCTGACACTGCATTGTTATGTGATTCCGAATCATCTTTGTACATCCTACATCTGTAATTTTGTCGCACCAGTAGCGAATCACCTTGTACACGTATATTAGGGAAATTAAATGGGACGGATTTTTATTTTTTATTCATTATGCTATTTATTTAGTTATTTAATTTAATTTCTATTTATCTATTTATTTATTTATTTTTATCCAATACGCTTATCTTTTTTTTTTTTTTCTATTTTACCCTAAACACTGACATCAAAATATCAGCTCTCTGGGATAATATTAACCCATGGCGTATTGACGGGAAAACCCCAATATATTGTACATATTAGGCTCTTCTCGTCAATTCGGCAAGCGTTAATACTATCCCAGACAGCTGATATTTTGCGTAAAAGTGTTTAGGGTCAAATATAAAAAAAAATCACAGGGTATGCGTATCGGAAGAAAAAAAAATAGAATCCCCCATTTAAGGGATATCCTAATATATATATATATATATATATATAAATCCTCTAATTAGATATTTTTATATTAATTAATATATTCCTTATGATTCAAATTTATTCTCAAATTTGAATCAAAACTTTCATTTTCGCTTTATTAAAAATTTATTTTTTTTGATAACCTTCAGAAAAATTTATCTTTTTCTTTATTACTCTAACTTGTTTCTTCCAAATTGTCGTTTTGCCAAAAGACCAAAAATATTCATTTCACTGCCACATGGCGAAAGATAACATAAAAAAACATACAAATATAATAAGGAATTTGGAGTTAAAACAGAAATAGAAGACTGGAAAACAACAACAACAGCAAAAATAAATAATGTATATATATATATATAATTACACCTCATCTGCAGACTTTTGTTTTAAGTAGTGTGTAAATATTTACAAAATTTAAGGTATAATTGGTATTGTAAAAAAGTTTAGCAGAAAATTTAAATACTTGTTTGCTATAATTGGAATAACTGTTACAAATTTTATAAAATTTATGTAATTGACAAATCAAAAATTGTTATAATTTTTTTAATGCAAATTTCTATACCAGTGATGAATGCAGAAAGTTGTAATGAAAAAATTTCTGTCTTATCATGTACATATCAAGATTTAGTATTCTATGTTGAATTGAAAAATAAATACCTAAGTGATTAGCATATTAATTTTTATCATTGACTTTACAAATATATGTAAGGATTTTTTTTTAATCTTTCGTTAAATCAATATTAAAAATTAAACATGGTCTGTATATTGAAAAATATCATTTTTTTACTTCCTTTTACAAAGTATAAGGAAATAAAGTAATCCCGATTTGCGAAATGGATTTTATATCTCGCATAGCTAAAAAACGAATCATTCTATTATGTTGCAATTTTATATGTGTAACGGTCATGATGTAGAGTTGTACACCTGTAAGTTTCGTCTTAATGAAAGCTCTCGTTTTAGAGATATCAGCGACTTTACACGATTTTTCGTGACATCTATTTCTGTGTGTACGTATGCGTGTATGTATCTCGCATAACTCAAAAACAGCTAGACGTAGAACATTGCAAATTGGTATAGAGCTTTGTTATAATATCTAGTTGTGCACCTCCCTTTTTGTTCTTTCTGTGACTTTCCGTTTTGGAGATATTTAAGAATATTATAGTCATAACTCATAATGACCAAATATACAAAGGTTTTTCCATTATATAGTATGACCTACCATCATAGACATTTAAAAATTAACTAATTATAGAGCCCATAATGATATTATTATGAAAATTGTTGTTATTTTAGCGTTTAGAAAGTAATTTGTAAAGACATAAGAATGTTTTAGTCGATGAATGCTTTTTATTTAATGAATATTGAGCCTGTAAGGATATTTTTTAGGTAAATTGCCGACTTTTTTGCGCGTAAAATGTAATTCTTAAAGACATAAACAGGTTCTAGTTGATGAGTGCACTTTAATGAATTTTCAGCAGATAGATTAAGCACGTAATGATATTTCTATGAAAGTTGGCGACAATATGAGTGTAGAAAGTAATTCTTAACATATAAGCAGGTTCTAGTCGACGAATGCACTTTATTTTGTTTTAGTTTTGTTTGTCATTTAATGAATTTTCTAAGAATTTAGTTCAGCGCTATAAATCAGTAAAATTTTCCTTAAAATTCCAGAATAAATGATGTTATTGATGTCGGAGCTTCCAAACTTTGGCTACACTAAACTAAAAATTTTCACCAAATTATGTCGCCAAGTCGTCAAATTCAACGCAAAATAGCCAAAATCGATGTCAAGACTAAAATTAGCGTTGGCTACAAACTTGGTGACATGGCGCGATTAGCGAACAAATTAGGCGAAAAATATTGTTTGAGGACGACTAGAATTAGTAACTCATTTCTCAATTTTAACTGGATCAATTGTTTCGATAAAATGTATCTTTTTCACCTTTAATTTTTAGCAAAAAGAAAAAAATTAGGCCATCTATACTCGAATGATTTTTCTTAAATTCTAAGTTATAAATTTGCCAATGAGAGATTCTGCAATAAGCCATACCTCGAAAAAAAAAAAAAAAAAAAAAAAAAAACTAGTATATTTATTTGGCGGTATATATAATTCTATAATCATGATTTTTGTGGTTAGAGTAGCAATTATTCAGTTTTTAAGACACACGCACGCACATATATATATATATATATATATATATAATATATATATATATATATATATGTATGTATATATATTTCTGGTTTTATTTACAATGAGTGTTTCGGGCCTGTGAACAAGGAAATTCTTTGCTTTTGCTTTTTTCGTGACAGAAAAATAATATTTTTTAGCATATTTGCATTCTACCAAGCCCTTGAAAACTTTAGAATGCAAATATTTTTTTTTTCTCATTCCAATTTGCTATAATTTATTTAGATTTTGCTTTATTTCTTTTTTGGTTTGATTTGGGTGGTCTTCGTTTTTGATCAGAATAATTGTTTGAATACTGAAATTAAATCATCTTTAAATTTCAAATGTTTGCACTGATGAAATGTATATTCCCACATCAGATTTTTTTTTTTTTTTTTTTTTTTTAAGTTAAAATTAATAAATTTCATGAGTATACATAAAAAAAAAAAAAGAAATTAGCCGCTGTAATGGAATAATTGGTATCTATTCCCATAATCAAGATTTATTCTATTCAGATACTTGTTTAGAAATATTATTATGGAATAAATATTCTTAAAAGAAAAATCTCAAATACTCAAAAGTTAACCGCCACCTAATTTTAATTTATTTACAATATCAAAATAATCAAATAATTTAATTAAAGTAATAAATAAAATAATAATAATAATAATAATAATTATATTGCAGGATAAATTTTCAAAATTGAAATTTTGTACAGAAGTAGGCGTATCACTGTGTAATTATTTTTCAATAATTTCATTATTTATTATCTATACTCCAAAAGTAACTTGGATTTTTATACTTTCTTTTTAAAAAAATAAGTTCTAAGCAAAACTGAAGTTTAAGAATGAAATACTTGTTTACAGACCAATAGCACGAAAAATATGTCTGAACTTTGTTAGGGTTTTTATGGAATTTCGGTGTCAAAAAGAAAAAGATAATTTTCTATGATTTATTAACGTGAAAACCTTATTAAATAAACGTTTACATTTCTTAATATAAGCAGAGAATTTATTGTAAAAAGAATTGTAATCCAGATTATATTTTAAAAAATCTTTTAAATTATTAGCATCTGCAAATATTTTTTCGGCGTAAAATTACTTTCAAACGACAGCAATCTTACTCCAAAAAAATATCAGCGTAATTATTGGCAGTTTTATCAACAGGTACAAACATTAAATATAACTGCATACCTTTAATAAAATTCAGATCACCTTTACTTAATTTTCGGTACACATAATCACTTTCATTCAATTATATGGTGATCCAGCATGTCATTTATTAAATTATTTTTATCCCGTATGCTTGTTTTTTTTTTCCTCATAAATTTAATATTTTTTTTTTTCCGAAAGCTGTTAGGATTTTCTTATTTTTCTTGTTTTACTGTAGAAGAACTTTTATGTTGTTCCCACTCACAAAAAGGAAACGTGTTTGCACATGAAGTGTTATTTACAAATGTTTTTGTAATACTAATTTGCTCATTTTAAAATTATTAACATTTATTTTTGCTCACTAATTCAAGCTCACACATTCACACATTCAAGCTCACTAATTTACAATTACCAAGCCTGTTTATTACCTTCTCATACCTGCCAACTGTTACGATTTTCTGACACCGGTATTTTTTTAATAGAATTTTCGTCCTTATTTATTCATAGCAAAGTGCCTCAAAATCTTATGAAAAGAATAAAGGATACCTGTATCAAAATATTGTAACGTTCAATCAAGCAAAAATTGTAACGTTCAATTTTTAATCAAGTTTCTTGATTCAACATTATTATTATTATTATTATTATTAGTAGTAGTAGTAGTAGTATTTATTAAAAAAAATTATATTAAAGGTAAGGAATAAGTTTTATCTGTTCTAGGTATTCCACTGTGTTCTTTTTAGATCAGTATCAAATGAAAGGCTGTTACCACTTAAAATATTATGGCTTGATTCGAAAATACTTCAGAGCAATAATTTTATTTTGCGCCCAAAATCAATGACTGGAAATTAGTAATACAATAGAAGAGTCAAGAAATCGCAAATTTAAAATTTAGTTTCTAAATTTGCATACAATAGGATAGCTCTAGAATTAACTTGTAAAATCTACTTGCAGCAATTTATCAACCAGCCATTGATTACCGAATAGATTCATTTTGCTCTGTAATTTTAAATTATAAGAGCATTACGGGAGAAGTAAGAACTTGGTGAATAGAAATACACAGGTGAATAACGCACAAATTATACTTTTTTTTTTTTTTTTTAATGAAATGAACCATATTTATATTTTGCTATAATTTGGAAATGACATATTATAATCGAAAAATGAAACATTAATTTCTATGTACTTGATTTAAACATGGTACATTTTAGATATACATGCCACATAGAAGTTAATTTTAAACGCTTAAAAAGTCATAGAAAGAAACAAAGAAAAACATGTATATTAAATCAATGAAAGAACTTTTTTTTTTTTTTTTAATATTTGATATATAACAGCTCATTGATTCATTTATGCACATGTTATCCTCTGCAAAATTTTAAACACAACTATATTATTACACTTTATAAAAAGTACTGACGTATAAATAAAGAGATAGATTAAATAATTGTAAAAATAAATAAACAAAATAAAATAATAATAATAATAATAATAATAATAATAATAAGTTTATACTTGAGATTGAGATTAATTTTACTGTAAAAGAGGCGATAATTTTGACTTGTTTTTAAATTTTTAGGCGTTGCATATGTTTTTACAAGACAAATTATATACATTTTTTCCCATTAATTTATAATATTGTACACTAGAACCATTATAATAAAATAGGGTATACCGGGGCTACTAGTGACATTTTCTTCATTTTTGGTATTAGCTGTAAGATTTCCACTGAAGTGAAACATTTAGATGAAATAGAGTACACCTTGTGTAATATATTTATAAAACTACTATTAATATTATTAACGTTTTTCATACAATAAAATGAACTCTGCGTAACCTCGAAATTTGTCACAATTTTCCCAGTAGTGGGTCATGCTAGGTGCTAGTTGCCGAAACGTCAGTGGAGGCCCTCTGTTGAGACTCAAAACGGTTTTGGGCTGTGTCCGTGTGTCCGTGTGTCTTTTTGTCTGTCTGTCTGTCTGTCTGTCGCGCGATAGCGGCCGCAAAAATAGCGCTATTGACTTGAAATTTAGTACACATGTTCATGAGCCCCACGAAATCAGCTGTATAGTTTTTGGTATGTATTCCATTTGTAGTTCGTATACAGGGACACGCCGAAGTTTTTTTTATCATTATTACGGCCTATGGGAGAAATTTGTATGTATCGCGATAGCGGCCACAAAATCACGATATTGTCTTGCAATTTGGTACACATGTTCATGTGCTCCACGAAATAAGCTGTATAGTTTTGGGTGTGAATTCCATTTGTAATTCGTGTACAGGGAGACGCCAACGTTTTTCTTATCATTACGGCCTATGGGAGGAATTTGTATGTACCGCGATAGCCACCTCAAAAATCAAGTTATTGACTTCCAATTTTTGCCGAAACGTAAATGGGGGCCCTCTGTTGAGACTCAAAAGGATTTTGGGTTCCGTCTGTTCGTCTATCTATCTGTCTGTCGTGAGATAGCGGCCGCAAAAATCACGCTATTGACTTGAAATTTTCAACACATGTTCATGATCCCCACGAAATTAGCTGCATAGTTTTGGGTGTACATTCCATTTGTAGTTCGTGTACCGGGACACGCCAAAGTTTTTTTTTATCATTACGGCCTATGGGAAGATATTGTATATACCGCGATAGCGGCCCCCAAAATAACGCTATTGACTTGCAATTTGGTACACATATTCATGAGCCCAACGGAATTAGCTGTATAGTGTTAGGTGTGTATTACATTTGTCGTTCGTGTACAGGGAGACGCCAAAGTTTTTCTTATATTTACGGTCTATGAGAAGAATTTGTATGAACGCATTAGCGGCCGCAAAAATCCTTTGACTTGCAAATTGGCGCACACGTTCCAGCTTTGCATATAAGCAGCTGTATAATTTTTATTGCTATATTTTTTATAAACTGTGTACAGGGA